>OY282513.1:98957707-100157707 GCA_958296145.1 Hydrotaea cyrtoneurina
CAATAGCTTACAATTAATTGCTCAGCCTTACAGCGTCACCTCACCACCTGCCACGCTCAAGCAAATGGTGGACGGTTCTGAGGTGCTCCGCCATACCTTGAGTCAGTCGCCAGGTCAGAAAAGTCATTTCCGTCTGTTCTCTCGACTCGACTCGACAGGCAGGCAGGCACTTCATCTATTCACATCACACAGTCGCGTAGAAGAAAGAACTACAGCAACAACAACAAAAATAAAAAAAAATAACTTTAGACACAAAATTGCAATACATTTCATCAGAGCAAAAGCAAGAAAGAAATAGAAAAAACAAAATGCTAGAGAAAAAAAGGAGACATTGCTGGCAATCACCAGATCCATACGAAGAAGAGAATGTCGAAGGAAGGAAGTAAACGGCAGCAGTGCGGAGGAAAACCTATTCATTCCATTCCATTTCTGATGAGCTTTTTGCAATGAATAGAAATTGCCGAAGCACAAGAAGAATCTCCAGTGAAGGAAGTGCACGCCGGCACGGACGGACATGGCGGACAGAACACTAGAAATGGGTGCAAACATTTTTGAATTTCGTTTTGTTATGAATATGGAAACAGCAATACCCTACTCCCCAGTATAGACCACCAACAAATCTACGAAGTCGGCGAGGGGAGAGCGAAAAAATACCAACACAAATAAATAAACAAATGAGACGAAGAAATGGGTGAGGTGGGGATGGGGTGAGAGAATAGAATAGAGCACAACAAACGACAGCTAAACAAATTGCAATTGTTGTAGTAAGAGAAAGAACGAAAATTATGATGCCAAATGTTCACACACACACACACAGAGAGACAATTTTTTGAAATACAAGCACTCCAAAGAAAACGACAGGTAAAACTATACACCGGCAGAAACGGAAGCACAACTTATGTTTCGTGAATGCCCGATGGGAAAGCAGCCGAGATTTGGTGGCCCACCTTAAGGCGCTCATTACAAAAACAGATATAAATTAATTAGGGAATCAGTGTGCTTTATGGAGGATTTTGAAACTACTGAAAGACAACATGTGACCAGTGAGCTGACAACTAAGCGACCAGTAAGCGACGACTGGAGATCTGTGAGCGATGAGTGAAGACCAGTGACTGAGGACTTGAGACCATTGAGCTTTGACATGGTACAATTGAGCGACGACTTGAGACCAATGAGAGACGGCTTGGGATCAAGGAGCGTCCACCTGAGACCGGTGATTAGTTGAGACCACTGACGAGTTGAGATCAGTGACGAGTTGAAACCTGGGATGAGTTGAGACCAGTGACGAGTTGAAACCTGGGATGAGTTGATACCAGTGATGAGTTGATACCAGTGACGAGATGATACGAGTGATGAGTTGAGATGAGTGACAAGATGAGACAAGTGACGAGTTGAGGTGAGTGACGAGTTGAAACCAGTGATAAGTTGAGATGAGTGACTAGATGAGACCAGTGACGAGTTGAGATGAGTGACGAGTTGAGACCAGTGACAAGAGACGAGTTGAGATGAGTTGAAACCAGTGATGAGTTGAGATGAGTGACTAGATGAGACCAGTGACGTATTGAGGTGAGTGACGAGTTAAGACCAGTGAAGAGTTGAGACCAGTGACGAGTTGAGATGAGTGAAGAGATGAGAATAGTGAAGAGTTGAGAACAGTGAACTAAAGTCCAGTAGACGATCACTTGGCACAAATCAGCGGTAACTTGAGTGTCTTTATACCGGTAAATGACGATTTGAGACCAGTGAGCGAGCACTTGCGACGTCTGTAATATTGCCCGCAAAGGCAATATGTATTTCATTCCATTTCTTTTCATTTATTGAGTCTATGGACAGAAATTCCTTACAGACTAGCAAATAACAAGAATTTAATTATAATTTACATTATTTAATCAAATTAATCAACAAATTCTAATTTCTATTCTAATGTTAGTTTAAGTATTCCGGCCATACGATTTGTCATTATTATGGAAAACTCTGAAATCAGTAGAGAGAAATACGTAACAGTACCAAAATGGGGCATAAGGGCTCCGAGTGAACTCGCCACAAGCGGGCAACCCACTAACCTAAAGGCCTCAAGCTGAACTATTTTCAAATCTCTCGTTCTAAAAATTTTTCACAGTGTGGTGACTATGTGGTGGAGAGAAAAAAAGTCAGTTTTCGTTCCGTTTTTGTCGTCATCGCCGTCGTCATCGTCTTCTTCAAACAATATGGCTGCTGTGTCAGATGACAGTTCTATCAGTAAACCTAATACCAGGTGACATGTATCTCTAAGAACGTGCAGAAGAGCTACAAAAATATGTTTGTAATAAAAAACACATACACACAGCACTACACAATGACAAGATTGTAAAATACAGGTTAGCGGAAGGTATCAAAATAATGATTACATGGCTACAGATACAGATGCAGGCAGATACGCTCATAAGAGTAGTGGGGTAGTGGGGTGGTGGGGGGATTCTAGACTCACACCCTTTTTCTATATTCAGACTAAAAATATTTACAAAGTACAATAACAACAACAACAACAGTACGGCAGAAACATTTATGAATATCTGAGAGAGTGTGAGTGTATGAAAATATTAGGATTTATTTTTTTTTTGCTGAACTCATTGGGCACACACACACACACACTGATACACATGTGTGCACTCGGTGAAAAAGGTAACACTTTGGTTGTTTGTGTTGTTGTTGCAGTAAGTTTTAGTAATAAGAACAAGTGGCAAGCGGGCAGTACAGGACGGGGCAGCCCAGCTCAGCCATTGGTTGGTTGCTGCCATGGATAACAATAAGTAAACTCTCAACATGATTTCCGTTTCCTCTTCTTCTTGTCTAACTAGTGTGTAGTTGGTGCTGTTGTTGTTGAAGGTACACTTGTTGTATCCGTGTCCTGTTTTCTGTTTGTTTGTTATTGCTTTATTTGTAAAAGGTGCTTTGCATCTTTTCTGCTTCTGCTTTCTCTGTTCATTTTTTTTTTCAGTTTGCTGTTGTTCCAAACTGAACTCAGGTCATACAATATTTTCTATTATTGTCGTGTTGTTAGTAGATATTGTTGACAATGATTTCTTGTTATTGTACATGTTGTTGTTGTTGTTGCTGTCCTGGTTGTATATGCAATCTTTGGTTATTTTTATTTGTTATTGTTTGTTTGTCATATTTCTTTCTGTGTGACATGTTCTGTTGGCGTTATGACATTTTTTCAGGTTATATCTCGTGTTTTTGTTGTTGTTGTTGTTGTTTAACAAATTAAAATAGCTGCAAGCGTTTTTTTTTCTTCTGTGCTCACCGAAAAAGGGATGCTCGGCAGAGTGAGAACAACAATAGCAAAAAAAATATATATTCACAAATGTGACATCTAAACCTTTATAATATATAGAAAATTGACATGTTTGTGGAACATGGCACAGTGGTGGGATTGATGGAAAAATGTGATATAAAATGTTGAAAAGAAAATGTCACCCGCGTTTCCAAGGGATTGAGAGTAACAGGAAAAGTAAAGTGATGAAGAAACTAGCTCGTTATTAACGTCATTTTCCCTGAGGATGATCATCGAAGACAATCGAAATAGTGATTAAATAAAACAAAAAAGTAGACAAGAATCCTGTTACCCGATTTAAAAATGAACTGTTGAATAGAAATAATTCCCTGTGCTGCACTTCTCAATCTCTTACTGAATAATTGCCGATGATTGTCATGGAGAATAGATCTCAACCAGAGCCCATAAGGTCAATTCGAATGTCAGTCTCTGCTATTAAATAATTTCAATAGTTGTTTTTAACTATGGATGACCTTTATTCGACCTCTCTGTACTGGAGTTTCCAGTTGTTTTCTAATTTATTTTCTGATTTATTGGTTGTCTCCCAGATTCATCTCCTGGCACCGTCTCCCGTGCCTACGCCCATCTTGGATTCGTTTGTAAAATCCGCCAAAGCTATCTGCAAATTATTTACTCCTGTCCATTAGTTCCTATCCGGATTTCTAACCTCGGCAAGGTCGGATATTCTAAAGGGTCCGTCATCTAACGTTTTTTTTCAACTTATCGGGCCATGTTGAACGAATTTTTGTTTCAAAAATTGAAGAGGAGGATATTGGCAACACTTGGCTGCGTGCCACACAGCCGAAGCTACACTCGAAGCTACGCCCGGTTTTTGAAGATCGCATTATCAGCCGCAGAGCTGATGTCGTTAGACTACTGCATGGCCAGCCCAGGTAGCCAGTTGAATGAAATTATTTTCCATTATTAACCGGAAGGATTGTACTTTCAAATAAAAATAGAAATTTGAGAAAATATCCAGAGTTTTTTATATAGAATTTTCAAAAAAAAAAAGTTATTTGGCGAACCCTGTACTTTCTTTCCTTTATAGTCTGATTGTCCCTCTGAAGCCCTGGATTGTCCTGGACTGTGACCCATTTGCCTAGGTCTAAGCATGGGTCTACAGATTCTTCTGGCTGTCTCACCCACACTGATATACGCTTAGGGGGAAGTAGTTGCTTTATAATATCCACAGCAGCCTGTAGATATTATTTCAAACCCACCATCTCTTGTATGAAGTGTTATAAATTGTACAGGGTGGGGTGGCGTCTACAAATTTAATAACACTAAATTAATCTGAAAAAATGAAAAACGAAAAAATAAATGAAAAAAATTTGACAGCTGTCATTTTATTTGAAAGCTGTCATTTTATTTGACAGCTGTCATTTTATTTGACAGCTGTCATTTTATTTGACAGCTGTCATTTTATTTGACAGCTGTCATTTTATTTGACAGCTGTCATTTTATTTGACAGCGGTCATTTTATTTGACAGCTGTCATTTTATTTGGCAGCTGTCATTTTATTTGACAGCTGTCATTTTATTTGAAAACTAGTCACCCTATGGTGACTTTTGGCCCACCCTGTATTAGTATTAATTTAAATTTCCCAATTTGAAACCACTGTGCCGCTGTTAAGCATTTGTCCAGCCGCCGTTGCCCCCATTCTACGAAACCGAATTTGTTGGCATTTTTCGGTCATCAAAAGGTAAAATAAGCCGTTTTGAAAAATATGACTATTTGTGTGGTTTATGTTACCCTTCCACACACACACACACACACACACACATGATAAATGATTATCTGTTACTTGCTTAGGGGGGGTGGGGGAAGGGTTTGTAAAACAAACATATACGGCCAATACAAAGTATCCTTTCCACAAACCGTGAGCCCAGCTGCCCACTATCGCTGATGCTCAAAAGAGACAGCTTAATTCGCATTGCATGTGTATGGGTAACATACAGGCATACGTGTGTATTTGCCTAACCCAGTATGTGCTTCAATACTTTTGGTTTTGCGGAATTTAATGTCTCACAATGAAAAATGATAAGTTTGACATATTGTCATTAAAAAAAATAAAACTTCCAACACATCGACACATTAAACTTGTTGGGTAAGTAAGTATGTGTGCGTGTGTGTTTGTGAGATACACACTCATGTGTGTATTGTGAAACCTAAGACGATTTAGGATGCCACCTCTTGTTTGTTGTCCTCCACCAGAGTCCTGGGCCAAGAAAAAAACAATCATTAAATATAAGCTTTTCCGCTCACTGGCAATGCCATAATTTCAACCACATCGCATCCGTTGTCATTCATGCCATTGGCCACTGTTAGATCACATTTTTAATGTATATTTTGACAGTTGTCTGTCACATTTGACAGTTCAACAATTAGTCATTTGATTAAATGTTTGTTTTTTCGTTTTTGTCCACAGCAGCAGCCAAAGGGAGTCCGGTCATGTGCTGAAACTGGCAAAGGCAAATGATATTTTAATCAATACGTTCTGGTTTCACACATGATTATATCGAGGAGATTATAAAGAAGAAAAAAAACAACTAGAAAATATTCCTAATTGAATTGTTTGAAGGGGCCGCAATTGATATTTTGTCCGACATTAAGGGCAGTTTGTTTTGTTTGTAATATCAAACTTACCCCTGAGGTTTGTAAGAGCAAAGTATTGGTAACCTCCTGAGAGCTCTCTGATATCATTTATCATCTTATAACATGCAAGGTATTAGGAAAATTCAATATGTTTATTTTTTTTTAAAAAAACAATTGTTTAGATAAAATATTTCCAAATCAAAATTTCCCTAAGATTAAAAAATGCTCATACACGGTGAAACAATCTTGTCCTGCGTAGGACAGAATTCCTTTTCTGTAAGGCGAATTTGAATGCCAGTTGAAAGAATGAGATTAAACGCTCTCCGCTTTGCTCTGATCTTTCCACTTTAGGGCTTCTCTTTTGATTCGGATAACCGACGTCGGCCTACTACTCCGGTCTACAATTAAACTTTATTAAGGAGTTTCGAGTCGATCGTGTCTCATATGACTAACGACTTTCCTTCATACTCATATGCTAAAGATAACCTTATAGCCTGGCTTTCTCACCTTTCCTTTCTAAGGTTGTTTTTTAACCCCCCTCATGTCTCTATAATCTCCCCGCCTTAGCCGTTGCAGAGCATTCATATCATTTACATATTAAATATGTGTGTATTCCAATATAATTAACAATTTCATTTATTAAATTCACCGGAATGAGACATACAAAGCAAAAAAAAAACAAAACGAAATACACCTTGAGGACATTCTTAACATTCCCATTTATGTTGTCGCACCCATCAGTCGACAATTTTTTCCCATTAATATGCCAATGTGTTCTTCCGGCTTTGCTTGTTTCCCGAGATTATCAATTTCTTTACATCCGTGATGAAAACTTTACACGATGGGTTCTGCAGTCGTTGTCGTTGTTTTTTACGCTGTTATTGTCTTTAAAATGTCAACAATTTCATTCCGTAAGTGATGTTTTACAATCCCCCCACCCCACTGTTCCACTTTGCATCTCCCCCACCCCAACCCTTGTTAGTTCTCACACAGGATATAAATGTAATATAGTCTGGGGATATTAATAAAATATCAGTCATTCATATACCTCCGTATTCAATTCCATCATTTACGGATTCAGAGGCAGCAACAACAAAATCCCCTCCACCTTTGGTGGCATGCCACCAACGACAGCCAATATTTACAATATTTTTCTCATTTTTTTTCTTGTTTGGCCTGGTCTTCCTGACATTCATTTCCGTTGTCTAAGTGACATTGATTCGTTGTCTGTTTGTTGTTTTTTTTTTGTTATCCTTGCGCGGCTGAAGGATGTTCTTGTATGGTTGTAATGGTAGTACTTGTCAAATTACCTTAAGGCCTTTTTGCTGTTTGTCAATATGTTTGATGTGTTGTTGTTGTTGCTGTAGCTGTTGACAGCTTAACTTGGCTGACGGTTATTTTCAATATATTTTTTGTAATTGATGGATTTCCAATAAAGTTCTTCCGTTGAGTCGTTTTCAAAAGTAATTTGCATAATTTTTGTTATTAGATTTGGTTGTCATCGCATGGGAGGCACACGTTAAACAGGGAATACCTTCCGGCGATGGTGGACATCAAATTGTTTGTTAATGACGATTGATGGGAAATCTATATTGTCGGTGAGTACCAAGGGAGAAGTAGAAGATATTTCCAATTAAATATTGAGACACTTTTTCTTTTTATTACAAAGTTTGTCCAGTCGTTATTGTCCATAGTCACGCTTTTTCTAAAACAATCAAGTCCTAGACTAACTGTTTTCTACAGCTGCTCAGCCTCAGATCAGCTGAGTCCTTCTTTATTTGCCATTCGAAAAATATATGCCCTTCCATGTCGTTAGTATACAAAATTGTCTCTGCTATGTCCTTTAATATCTCTGTCATATCAAATGTGAGAAATATGCCTGTCAACTAAAATTAGTTCAGATATAATAAATATTTTTTGTCATATGCAAAATTTGCCCATCTGTATCATTCGATGTCTGTCATCATAAACATTGGATCGGTTATATCCTTCCATATCTTCGATGGAAAATTGGCACAGCTATGTCCTTCCCTAACTGACAAATGCAAAATTGGCTCAGCTATGTCCTTATTATAAAAAAAAATATTTCAGCTATGTCCTTAAATGTCTGTCATATTACACATTGACCGGGATATGTTCGTCAACGTCTGTGTTATATAAATTTGGCCTAGCTATGTCCTTCAATTCTAGTAATAGGAATCATAGCCCAGATATGTGCTTTCATGTCGTTAATATAACAAATTGTCTCAGCTATGTCATTTAATGTCTGTCATATAAAAAATTGATCTAGCTCTAACCTTTCATGTCTTTCATATGATAAATTGGGTCAGCCATGTCCTTCAGTAATGACTGACAGCTGACTATAGAAATGACAGATGTCAACAAAATAAAATACATTGACAGCTGTCAATAAAATACATTGACAGCTGTCAATAAAATAAATTGACAGCTGTCAATAAAATAAATTGACAGCTGTCAATAAAATAAAATGACAGGTGCCACTGAAATTATCACTGTCACTAATACGGCAACTGTCAATAAAATAAAATAAAATGTCAATAAAATAAAATGACAGGTGCCACTGAAATTCACTGTCACTAATATGACAACTGTCACTAATATGACAACTGTCACTAATATGACAACTGTCACTAATATGACAACTGTCACTATTATGACAACTGTCACTAATATGACAACTGTCACTAATATGACAACAGTCACTAATATGACAACTGTCACTAATATGACAACTGTCACCAATATGACAACTGTCACTAATATGACAACAGTCACTAATATGACAACTGTCACTAATATCACAACTGTCACTAATATGACAACTGTCATTAATATGACAACTGTCACTAATATGACAACTGTCACTAATATGACAACTGTCACTAATAGGACAACTGTCACTAATATGACAACTGTCACTAATATGACAACTGTCACTAATATGACAACTGTCACTAATATGAAAGCTATCAATGACAGGGAAATTAATTAAAAAAGTTTTTCATTATCTGCTTGATTGATTTCTTTATTATAAAATTTTTTTCTTAATAAAATTTTCGTTTGCATCCATGAAATAGTGGCGGGTTATATTTTATTTTGAAAGCATATCTAAAATTCGCCTCAGGCCTTGGCTAGCTGACAAAAGACTAATATGTTGCTTATATATTTAAAAGCGATGTGGTCTCAATCTCCTTTCCGGGGTAATGAAATGTATTTACCTAATATTACCCCGATATTCATAAATCTTCTCCGAGTAAGTATCACAGTTTTACACCTCCGACAATATCATCTTAAAAATCACAAACCTTCTCAATTTCAGTGTCAGTGTCAATGGGAAATGGTGTCGTCCCACTTCGTCATTCTCGGAATATCTCACAATGCTAATCGGAAATGGTGTCGTCCCACTTCCGTCTGTCGTGAGGACACCCTTCCGTTTCATTCGATTTCATTTAAATTTGATTATTTCATTAATCCTTTAGTAACTCTTTGTGTGTCTATTCAAAAGAACGAACGAGTGCTATCTGCCGTCATTGTAGTAAATTTTTAACTGCATTATTCAATATCGCGCAGATAAAGGTTTGCATATCATTACAGGGACACAGCGGCACTGGCGGGAGACTCCTCAGACGCTAGACATCCCAACAAAAGTTGGGCTACACTTTGACGATAATTTTTAAAAACGCCAGCCATAACCAGCAACAACGATAAAATATCCTTGCATAGCGTCGGTCGCTCAGTCGATAAACAAATAAAGAAGAAGAAGCAAAAAAGAATCCAAATAAAAAAGCACGCGACCAAAAGTTAAACGGCGACCACCCGTTGATGTTGTTGTTACAGCGATAGCTTTCTCAACGTCAGGCCAGAGTGAGGGAGAGAGGAAATACACACCAAACAAACAACGGCAACAAAAAGAAAGAAAACGAAACGGCACGAATTTTTATGGTAAAAACCAGGCGTTACTTTGCGGCATTGCGGGTCATCGCGTGAAATAATAACCCTTTCACGTGTTAACTTTCAACGCTCGCAATGTTTGTCTAAAAAGGAAACGGATGTTAAACAAAAACAATTCCACCAACAACAACAACAACAGCGGCAGCAGCACCACATCTATGAAGGAAGTCCCGAGACTCTTGTATTGATAGACATTTGGTTTGGTGGCTTAACGGGAAATAAACGGGCGGGCGGTCGGTCGGTCGGTCTAGGGTTGTTGTTTTTTTGTTTACCCCCCCTCCCAATTTAACTAAAACGAAGCATAATTTAAGGCTGTTAAAACAATGACGATGTGTAGCGATGCTAAAAGAAACAAAAGAAAAGCGGACTAAATAACACAGAACATGTGTATGCAAATGAGTTTCAGGGAAGACAGTGGACGGGGCAGTCAAGAATTGATTAAAATTCGATTCGATACTTAGGCTGAAGGAAGTTGGTTGGCCGTCTCACAGTGAAGAAGAAAATAAAGTGGAATTAGACGGGCACGGCAGATCTAGCCAGGTTTTATTTGGGAACAAGTACAATGGATGCAAACATAAATTTATTGTAATTAAGAAGATGTGAATAGGAAAAGAAAATTTCAGAGTTGGCCGTCTTCGAAATGCCGTCCATGACAATCAACATTTGAGATTGGAAACAATAAATTTCCTACAAGAGCAATAGCTGCATATTCGATTTGAGTCATAGATTAAAGGGTATGTTAGACTGGGACCTCTGATGGGATACGTAAGTCTGCCACCTCGGATAGTAAAGAGTCCACAAAACGTGTTCCGGTTTGGCTGGGGTACTTTCGGGGTAGCTGTGGTTTATACCGTGGGAAGTCGTGGAAACATCTTTGACTCAGTGTGGTGTTGCATTGACCAGTAGGGATTGACCACTGACCAAGGGAAAGGGAATAGGACTCTATGAAATATGAACGGCAAAAATTGAATGAAGAATGCTCCAAACGAAGAATTCGCAAAAATAGATGAAAAAATCCCCAAGTGGGGCCAACAATTCTGAAAATTCCCCAAATAATTTATGAAAAATTGGTGCGACTTTGCATATAAAAAAATTAAAAATTATTTAAACATTATGAAAAAAAACCCTTTTGGAGCATTTTTCATTATGAAATTTTGTAATGGATTTTTTCAGTTATCTTTCTTTTTTTTGGGATATTTTCCATAGAGCCGTTTCCGACACCGGCGGAATTGGCCCAGGTTTATAACACCGGGTCTATGGCCATTGCAAGGTAATGCTCACCACGAGACTCATGTTCGCCGGCTCTAACCTGTCGTTGATTATGAACACACGAAGTTATATTTAATGTCTCACATTATCTTCACATTCAGCCCGAACATCCCCCCATTGTGTAGGGTACTTTGACATGAAATGAGATGCGTTTAAATTTATCTGCTTTGAAAAAAAAACAAAATACATTTACAACAATTGACAACAGACGACTAGTGTCTCCATAGTCGTATCTGGGTTGTTGTGTTTTTTTTTTCTGTCGCGTATCTCAATGGCAACCAAACTTCTTGAACTAATCAACTAAACATCACACCCTTTCTATGCGTTTTCAAAAACAACAGGGAAATTAACCCTATCTGCCTTACACGCTCACTGTAAAGGGTGAGACTATCTTCGTTGCTTTGTACTGCTGAATATTTATTAACATTAGCAAGCGTGAGGTCTCCCCGGTTTTTCGATTTTTTAATTTTTTAATTCGTTATCCTTTGACGCATCCTTTTATTGTACATCAGATCTGTGTTTCAGCTCTCATCGGTGATAGCGGCTTTGTCTAAGCATATGAGTGTGTGCGTGCATGCGTGTGTGTGTGCGTGCGTAATGGTGAGAACAAAAGGGGTTAAAGATCGTAATGAGCATCAGATAGATGATGTGGCCCGGGGTAGGGGGCACGGTGTACACTGTACTTCATCCAGTGCATCACACGCGTGTTGACATTTGACAAAAAGAAAACGAAAACAGCCAAAGTGTGGTGGCAGAAGGGTGTGCGGGGGTCTGGCATTGTCTGGGAATCTTGTGGAGAAACCAGTTTTTAATAAGCTACGTCAAATATTGAACAACTCCTGTTCATAATTTTCTGTTTTTGTTTTATTTCCGGGCCCCACCCTCCTCGAGTTGCATATGCAAATACGAAGAACATAAATTGAAGTTTATCTTCAAGTTTGCCATCAACTTGTGACACAAAACAAAAAGCGAAGGGTTAAATATTGACTCATGTCCTGTATCCGCCCGAGACTCAAATTTACGACTGTACAACGCCTTACCTATAGAGTTTAATCTTTTTTATAAGATCCGCTCCACAACATGATATTCCATAATAGCTCGAAAAAAAAAATAAACGTTCTGATTCCATGGAAATTATTATCCCCGTGCTTTGGCCATAGTCATGTTTGGTTTGGTTTTATTTCATTTTAATTTTCATCTTTTGAAATTCCCAAATATCACAAATTTTCCCCGATTAACCGAATTAATTACAAAGTTGGGCAATAATTTTCGGCGCCTTTCGAGAATCAACGATCCGTTAAGGTGTGGAAAGGGTCAAAAAGGTAGCCCGTATTTGCATATTAATTCCGTTCAATTTTGTTTACAGAAAAAAAAACCAACAAATTTTCTTTCGTTCTTTTTCAAATTAGCATATTAAGTATTGTTCGACAAAAAAGGGTTAAAAAAAGAAAACGAAATATTTACAATTTTCGTTAATAACCCCAGTATTTATGGAGCTACGTGCAGACTAAGGAATTAATCATTGAGGAATTAAATACAAATCGAGATATTAAGGTAAAGGGGCAAGGACTGCATGACCAATGTCAAACTTTAACTTAGGCATTGTCTAGAGAGACAGGAAGTAGCTGCCGTTATAACGTCAATCTTGTTCACTGAAATCCATGAAAGTTTGGAAGGATTTTCACTGGGAAATGAGAGCCAAGGTTGCCAAGTATCCTCCTCCCAAGGTGAGTGAATCGACGGCATCGCGTCTTTAACCAGCTGGCTGTCCATGGAACCTGTTCCAAAGGTGAGTCGGTCGACGTTATTGTCTCTTTAACCGGCCGTCTGTGCAATGTTGTCATGGAACCTTTTCCCAAGGTGAGTGAGTCGACGCTCCTGTAGACCAGGACTTTGGCATCGTCTCGTTAACATATTTGCCCTTTTGGTCAATAGTTAATAAATCAGCAAAGGCAAGCGATGTCTGTCACACCCACAGATTCAGAGCTCTTTCTAGAAAACAGGTCTGCCATCTGGTTTCCCGTTATGTCCTTATGACCCGGAAACCAGGTAAGTGTTACCTCGTAATGTTCGATTTGGTTTAGAGACTTTAAGGGACGCAAGACGGTCCATGTTGATTTTTATCACCGAGATAGTGTGTTCCTCTTGAAAATCAATCTGGCTGCCATGTCGCTTGCGACTATCTCTAACTACAAAAGTTAGTTAGTCTATTTCCAGAGTTTCTGAGTCAATCGTCCATTGCCGGCTTTTAGGAGGTTAACATTATTTTTAGTACCAACTGCAGGTTGCAGAGCCAACTTTAGTAAGTAGTCTGCTAGGGTCTTAATTTTCGTCTTTTTTAGCCCCAGTCAAGGGGAATTAGCTGTATATTGTTCAGTGCCTGCTTTTAGGATGCACAAATTACTTCTGGATAACATATTTAACTCTTTATCTAATTGTCAACTAATACAAATAATTTTCATTATCGATATTTATTTTTTATATATTTTTTCATATGGTTTCGGGTTGGAACAAAGGGCCTCATTTAAGTTTTATTATTTTTGGGGAATATTTTGGGAATTCTGTATTCCAGTTGTCTTCATAAAGTGGACTTCTAATAAAAATATACTTCTAGGTGTTAATTTCAATTTGAATACCAATTCGATAAATTCGAAAATTCTGCCAAGGGGGAGTGAACACGAACTTCGTTCACACAATTTCCTAATTTTTTTACGACCCTCTACGATTTTTTCTATATTTTCCACAAAAAAAAAAAAGAAAAGAAAAACGCAACGAAACTAAATTGAACGAAACGTGAAGAGCCAACAAACAATAATTTTTGATTAAAGATGAATTTTTAATTTAATGTACAACGCACGCGATTCATAATCACAGAAACAACATTGAAATATGCGGCAGCCGCAGCAAAGCGACGGATGCATGAAGACACAGCGATAGACACTTAAAACGATAGCCTCACTCTGATGTCCAACCTCCGTCCGACAAGCGCGAATCATCCCAGCCAAGGCAATATGCAGATAGGCACACACACACAGCCTTAGCGTAATGTCTAATCTCAACGGCAAACGGAAACGGAAATCAAACGACCAGAACAAGTATCAAACAAAATTTTTAATGTCTTCGTTGAGGACGTTGAGCGCAACAGAAAAAAAACCACCAAAATACATAAAAATAAAGATTGTAATGGAAAAATCACAAAAAAAAGACGAGAAAAAAAAACGAAAGTTTCCAAGCGAAGGTTTGCGTCCCTGGGAGTTCCAGCCAGAACTGTGCTAAGCTTGGGGTGTCATTTGGGCAGTATCGGCAATGACGGCGGCGTTAGTGGTAAAATGGGTGGTGTTGATGGTGACGGTGATGGTGGTGGCTGTGTAGACAAGGCAACCCAAACCACTTCCCCGGGCGGGTCGACGACGGACCACCAAACTTAAGCAAACATCAACAAATGTTTATCATGTTCGAGGTTGTTGGGCCGTTGTTGCCTCTTGATTTGAAACTTTTTTCCGTTTTTTTCTCTTTTGGCTCATTAGGTTTTTTCTTGTAATTTTTCACATTTTCCGTTATTTTTCAATGTTTTTTGCCTTAAAATATAAAAAAAAAAAAACGGCGGCGATAAAAACATTTCCTTTTATCCGGGGGAAAAAAGCAAAACTTCGGCAGGAGTGGGGGACAGAAAAATTGAAATTGTGTTTAATGATTTATGAATAATCGCCATTTTGCCCGATGACTGATGGTAATAGAAGCGTTAAAATGAGCAAAAGCGTAAATGGGAAAAAGGGAGGATGCTGCACTGGGCCAGCAACATTTTTTTCGTCTTCTAATTTTTGATGTGTTTTCTTGTTAATTTTCTAAGGTTTTTAAGTGTTTTTTTTTCGCCTCTCCCAGCGTTAAGTGAATTCAGGCAAAGAATTGAAGACAAAAAAAAAACCAAACGCGACGGTGTCGCTGTTTAACAAGCGTTTGTCGGGGCGTGTGTCCATTTGACAGCATTTTTGACAGCCCAACAGCGGCCACATTTTTTCCGGTGGATTTGATTTTGATGTTGTTTTTTTTTTGTTGGGGGTTTTTGATGAGAAATTACCATTTCTGTGTTTTTATTGATAACAAAAACTAATTGTTTGGAAAAATAGCGTAGAATAATGGCCAGAAAGTCATCAAATTAATTATAATAACGCGGGAAAATATATTTTGTTCTATTCGCGCTTCGGTCTCTTTGAAAGGGACGAGCGTTAGGCGAATGACAAATGGGCGTAAGTCAAATATAAGAAAATGATGTGAAGCTGACAAATCGGAGAAAAATGGTGAATATTTATTAATTATTATTTTAGTTTATTTTTACTTAATTACAATACAAAATAAATTTATATTGTAAATTTGGGTCTCTGTTGGGAAACGAACCAACGCCAGCAACTCGCCTACCTGGGCGCTTTTGAAGAAATATATTTTGGTTGCAAAGAAAGGAGAAGGTGGAAGTAGTCGAACCCAAATACAATTTGCGGGGAGAGCAGAAGCTTAGGCTAGCAAATCTAACAGAAAACACTGGAGAGATGGTAAAGGCTGGTTGTCATAAATTCTGGTTAGTGGACGATTTTAACTAATTCGGGTCTACCATGAGCAGTTGTCAGTATCAAAATAAATAGAAGAATCGTTTTATCAAATGGATGCTACTTTCGGCTTATTAAGCGCTTCAAGAGCACAACCATCTATTGGAATACAAACTATCCTACTTACTTATTTCCCTTGGCATTTCAAGAGGGAACAGAATTGGGCCAGTCAATTGTTGACTGAGTGCCCTAATTTTTAAAAACCCTATTCCTCCATTTCATCATTTAGCATGAGGACTTCACTAGGATTCAGCGAGAGGCTGCCTCCCGTTTTCCAGTTCAACAGGCCGTGTCATAGACAATTAACCTTCAGTGAAAATGCTCATCAAATATTTGGCTATCAATTTCCCCCCTACAACGTCTATAACTGCTTGCCAATCCATTAATTACTGGCAATTTCCCGTTTTTTTTTTCATTTGACTATCGCCCAAGTGCTGTTAAATTGTTTGCAATTTCCATGGTGTTTGCTGAAAAATGGCAAAAAAAAAAAATGAAAATCCCCCCCATATGAAATTCGATACCTTTGTTAGCGGTGGTGGGGGGAGGTATTGGTGGATGCTGTTATTAGTCCTGTTCCTCCTGCAGAAAGAAAAACAAAAAGAAGACACCAGCCAGTTTACATGATGAACATTTTCGCGAATTACTTTAAACGTATGTTACGAGTATGAAATTGGTGCGTTAAACCGCGTAGGCGTATACATCCTTGTACACACACACACACACAGAGACACACATGTAAACATGTTCCTGTTTGTGCGTTTTTCATTTTTTTTCACCAAATGCCAAAATGAATGGAAACAAAAAATTTATAGGTTTTTAAGTCCCCTGGGGCTGGTGGTATTTTTTGGCGGCATTGACATCATCAAACTGAATTTACATACAGACAGACAGACAGACTGACATACACGACTCCTGCATGTGCATACAGCCATACATTATATGTATGTGAGTATGTACTTACACATCAATGTATGGGAAAATTTGTTCAAAAGTTGTACATTAATTTGGTTTTTCTTTTTGCGACAACCCTCCTCCGCACATGTCTCTCACTCTCTCCCTCTCTGGCCTGTCTTGTTTGTCGCATATCTGTGAGTGTACCATGTGAGTGTGCGGATAATGTATGCATATGTTTAGGGTAATTTCTATCCAAGTATTTGTTGGAACGTCTTTTTTTTGTGTTGAAAATTACTTAAAAACACAATCAAAGATCAAAAAACGCTCTTGCGGTTTTTTTTTTTTTTTTTTTTTGATTGGTTAAGTTGTAGATAATGCGTGAAAAAATATTGGAAAAACGTGCATATGACTGAAGATAACTGGAGCAGGCAGCGAGCAATATGTCGGTTATGTTGTGGTGATGGCTGGAGTTTTTTCTTGCAGTATTTAGGCGGGCGGTTTTGATTAGCTGGTGGTGACTTTTGGCATACTTTGAGGCGTTGTACGACAAGCTGTCTAAGAAAGTGGCATAATTTTGGGAATTATTTTGTAAATATTTACATGAAATGTCAATAGAGATTTATCAAAGTGACAATGGCAGCGAGGGAGAGATTGCTAATGATAAGATGTTTAAAAAATAAAAACACTGTTAAAGGCAAGACCTCTATACGGTATGAAAATGCCGCTTCTTAGAGATTTCTTGGGAAATTTGCAAATTTAAAAATACCGAAGAAATCGCCAATTTCGAAAATTTAAAATTAAGCTAAATAGAGAACATGATTTAGATAGTTACAACGTTTACCAAAAAAAATTCTAAAAAATTTAAATTCCGACAAAATCGCCAATTTCCATTTGTCACATTTAGAAGCGTTGAAACATCAGCAATTTTAAAAATGTAAAATTGTTTTTAATAGACAATTTGGACTAGAAAGTTACGAAGTTTATGAAAAAAATTCTTAAAATATATCAATATATAAAAAATTAAAAATAAAACATAAAAAATTAAAAATAAAAAATAAAAAATAAGAAAAAAATAAAATAAAAAACAAAAATAAAAAATTAAAAATTAAAAATTAAAAATAAAAAATAAAAAATAAAAAAATAAAAAATAAAAAATAAAAAATAAAAAATAAAAAATAAAAAATAAAAAATAAAAAATAAAAAATAAAAAATAAAAAATAAAAAATAAAAAATAAAAAATAAAAAATAAAAAATAAAAAATAAAAAATAAAAAATAAAAAATAAAAAATAAAAAATAAAAAATAAAAAATAAAAAATAAAAAATAAAAAATAAAAAATAAAAAATAAAAAATAAAAAATAAAAAATAAAAAATAAAAAATAAAAAATAAAAAATAAAAAATAAAAAATAAAAAATAAAAAATAAAAAATAAAAAATAAAAAATAAAAAATAAAAAATAAAAAATAAAAAATAAAAAATAAAAAATGAAAAATATAAAAATATATAAAAATTCTTCATTGAGAAATATTGTCAAAAAAATCAAATTTGTCTCAAAAAAACAAGAAGGCCTGCAGATAAGAGATAGAAAGGTGACAAAATAGAGGCCAATACTCGCACGTTGTTGATAATTTGTTAAGCTCTACTTAGCCTACAATAGAAAGAATGCTGACACCATCAGTAAATCCAACGATTTGGTTGGCAAATAGCTCCTACTTTGGGCTTAGCCAATAGCTGAAAAGCAAGTCTTTCTAGTGATGATGCTTAATTAAATAAATTATTCTACATTCAACTAATTTTTGTAATTGAATTTAATAAAAAAATAAAAAATAAAAATAAAAATAAAAATAAAAATAAAAATAAAAAAAAAAATAAAAAAAAAATTAAATTAAAAAAAATTTCATTGAGAAATATAGTCCAACTTTACAATCACATTTGATGAGCTTTAGAATCCTTTTCAGAACAGTTCTAACCTTTTCATACATATCTACCGCCTATTTTAAAAAATCCAATCCGTCTGGGAAAAACAAAAACGCCTGCAGATGAAAGAGAAATTAATTAAGTTTTTGAAAGTCATTTGACTTTGATTGGCAGTAGCTAGCAAAATACAGAACAACCACATTTTTAATTTGATCTTAGATATTGAATTTCTCCTGAAGACTTCAGAAGAGAATCTCAGAAATTTTCACCATTTCATTCATTCATATAATCATGTCCTTTGATATTGATCTCTTCTTAAAGTATAAAACAAAAAACGGAATGAGTTTAAAGAATACATATGTATGAGCTCTGCTGGCACTTTAATCAAATAGTAAATAATGCCTAAGGCATGTGAACCACATGCCACATATGACACAGTTTTTTTTTCTCTATCTCTCCCTTTCCCTGTTTCTTGAGCTTCATAAATGTGGAAACTTTTTAAAAATGCAGACAATATCCTTTGGAACGACACCCAAAGGATTAGTAGTTTAAAAGTAAATAAACTTATATGAATATTGGATACACTCACACATGTGAGTATTATATCCCCTATAACCTTCAAACCATGACTAATGAGGAGCAGCCGAATGACAGGCCAAGAAAGTCTCGCAAAAAAAAACATACAACAACAAGCGAACACCCACAAAACACAACCGCAAAAGTAACCAACAAAGCACACACCAAGAACGACCACAGACAGACAAACAAACAAAGGGACAACACAAAACAAGACAGACTTTTTTTTGCGAATCCTGTGAAATGGCTGCAGCAGGAAAAAAAGTGAAATTTTATTTACAAAAACCATAAATCAATTGGATACGCCACAATGCAAATCTATTTTTAAATGCAAAATAATATGTAACGAAAATCAACAATGTCCGTCCCTTCTCCATTACCAGCAACCACCCCTTTGTTGCAGCCGATATTGATACCTTCCCAGTGGTCTTCGTCTTTGCCGCACAATGCGAGTTTTAAAATATTTTCCGGAATACAAAAAAAAAAACGCGTGTAACAACAAACAGCCACGCGGGAAAAATTGAACCCAGAAATCCACGAAAAAAAACACCAACTTCGGCATAAAAACGCCACAGGGTTCTCAGGCAATAAAAATGTATAACATTCATATGGAACAAAAGCAATAAAAATTGTTCGGTTTAACAAAAAGAAAAAACCATCACCGAACACAACAAAAAAAAAACTCCAAACAACCGAGAACCCTGAAACGGGCAGCAAAAACACAAAAAAAAATCACCGGAAAAACCGGGGGACCAAAAAAGAAATCATCATACGGGGAATACGTTTTGAGGCCAAATCTAAAGTAAAACGACGAAGAATGAGCAGATAAAATGTTATAGGTAAAGTTTACAACTATGGAAAAGCGTTTCTGTTCCATGCGAGAGTGTTCTCTATGATATACTTGGCATAAGAGACTGTCTGCGGTACAGTTCGGTAGAGAAGTATACGACATTTCTGTGGGAGATGAAAACATTTTAACATACAACACGATGACAGTAATATTTTGTCTTGGGCAGATCATCTTAAGAAAAATACTAAGATTGAGTTTTTTATAAGTGCAGAGAGAGTGGGAGAGAGAGAGGGATAGTGAGTATAAGTATACCCCATTTATTGGGGGTGAGGACGGGAAATAACCTTCGCACCAAGTCGTTAAGCTATGAAAAAACACGAAACGAAAGTCTCAAATTTCGAGAGATATAGAGATCTTTGTGTAGGAAGTAACTCTCCATTAGAACCAGCCTTATTCATAACCCATTTCCATCAAACCTACCAGTTTTAGAGTTCAGAAATCCTGGAAAATCCTTGCAATCTGGTAGTTTTAACGGTTATTTGTGCCTGGCAATTCTATTTCTCTAAAAAAGTCTGCTTGGCAACGCTTTTTCTGTAAAAAAAAGTCTGCTTCACAAAACTTTTTCTGTAAAAAGTCTATGTGGAAAAACTTTTTCTGTAAAAGTCTATGTGGAAAAACTTTTTCTGTAAAAGTCTATGTGGAAAAACTTTTTCTCAAAAAAGTCTGCTTGGCAAGACATTTTCTTTAAAAAGTCTGCATGGCAAGACTTTTTCTTTAAAAAGTCAGCATGGCAAGACATTTTCTTTAAAAGTCAGCATGGTAAGACTTTTTCTTTAAAAAGTCAGCTTGACAAAACTTTTTCTTTAAAAAGTCAGCATGGCCACCCTTTTTCTGTAAAGAGCAACACTTTTTGTGTAAAAAGTTTGATTGGCAACACGTTTTCTGTCAAAATTATGTTGTGAGGCAACACTTTTCCTGTAAAATCTCTGATTGGCAAGAATTTTTCTGTAAAAAAGACTGATTGGCATGAGTTATTCTGTAAAAAGTCTGATTGACAAGTCTTTTTTGCAAAAAGCACGACTTTTTCTTTAAAAAGTCTGCTTGACAACACTTTTTCTGTAAAAAGTTTTATTGGCAACACTTTTCCATTAAAAGACCAGACTTTTTTTATAATAATCGATCTAATAATACGTTTCCTATAAAACAATTCGCTTGTAAACACTTTTTAGTATAAAAGTGTGTCTAGCAACACTTTTGCTGTCCAAGAAAACATTCATTTTCTCTCGGAAAATATTTCCTGTGATACCATTTCTCTCACATTTCAGCGTCCTTAATTTTTCCACAGATCTAAAGTGAATATCTTCTAGTTTGCCACATAAACGGTGTATACTTTTACGTGTTACTGTATTGTTCTATGTTTTTCCAGATGATCAGTGGTCTCTGTGGTTTACCACATTTTAGCTTAAAAAAAAAAACTGTTTGCAATAATAAGTTATGGAAGTCATGTGTAGGTAGTGGTGAGTTTAAACATATGTGTGTGACCGTGTAATGTTTATGCTGTAAATCCTTATGCAAAATATAAGGAAATCTAACAAATCCTTTTTTATTTGCTTAAGCCAACAAATCAACTCTCACTCACACACAAAAACATCTTTTTAACACTTTCTTTTTATGTTCATCACAAACACACACCAAGACCGACACCATACGCACGGACGCCAACACTTACTTAGAGGAGGACCATGCCGGGACACCATCCCTGGGCTGTCAAAAGATAGCTGAAAATACTAACCCAAATATTTACCCTTTATCATAAGTAACCGGGCATGGGGTGGGGGAGTTATCCACAGGCATGCATACAAATCAGTTTCCCCTCATGTGATATGATTCGGGGGGGAAGAACAAGAAGAAAGACCTTAAGACAATATTAAGCATCACATTTCCCCAAACAAACAAAAGGATATCTCTTGGCTGGAAATCCTTTTTTTCCGTCTTTGTTTGGCTGAGCTCTCTTGTCGACAATAAAAAAAAATATGATTTCGGTAAATGGTTTATTTGAATAAAGAAACACAGAAGGAGAAAATGGTTTGATTTTCTGCTGAAACAATAACAAACAGCCACAATAAGTGTCAGTCATTCAATTTGGCATAAATTAAATTAATTTGCTTCTTGTATTTGCTCCTCCATTCACAGCTACACTTCATGTTCGTTTGATTTGTTTATTGAATTTTTTTGGGAAAATTTAAACTTTCAAATAACTCTTTTTTTTTGGGTTTGGCCTAACCAAATACTGAATTTCAATGCCCCGGCGTGGGAAAGGGAATGGAAAACCTCCGAATTGTATACAATTTACACTTTCTATTTATCTTTACGTCTACTGACCACCACTTTCTGTTGCTCTTTTTCTTTTTCTGTTTTGTTTTTTGTGCATCAAATCCTTTCAACGTCATTGCCAATTTCAATTTGCCCAAAAACTATACATTAAACTTTGTAACGAAACTTTTCACAAGCTGTACGGCGACTGCATCAGCAAGGAGTGAGCAAGAGGGGATGGCCAAATTAACTTAAAATTTCCATGCATTTTATATGGCCAACTGCTACACGGCCATCACTGTTGCCAGCTCCTTCGGGCCATAGTTACAGACAGATTGCCGTAAAGTGCGGAGAAGGGTAAGAGTTTGCATTAAAATAAATACAAATACAATTAAATAACAAATTGTATAGTCTGTCTTTTTGTGATCTTTCTTTGAGATTTTGTTATGTTGGAAAAAAGAATTTACTGAATGCTAACTTTTCCAAATAACCAATAATTAAAAATGTACAAAAGGAATAGAGATGCGATTTTTAATTAAACTGCAAACTATAAAATCAACTAAAGTTCAGAGAAGTTCAGGTTACTTCCAATGGAATGAAATTGATTTTGATGTGCTACTCGCTCAGAAAAGGCAAACACTAGCCCCAAAAGTAGACATTAGAAACATACCCCAAAAGTAGGCAATGGTTTATTTTATTTTTAGATATTAGAAAAAATTGGAGGTATGAGGTGATATTTAGCAATGACAGTTCCCTATAGTGAATTACTAGCCCGAAAGAAGGTATTAGAGTAAAGTGAGAGTCATCCTAAAAGTAGGCAATGTTTTATATTTTTGTAGATATTGTGGAAATGGTGAACTATTATGGTGAACTATTATGGTGAACTATTATGGTGAACTATTATGGTGAACTATGGTGATATTTAATAATCCTAGCCCAAAACTAGACTTTAGATTAAAATGAAACACTCCCCAAAAGTGGGCAATGGTTAATTTTTTAGATAATAGAAACAAATGGTGGTAATGATTGTACCCCATAGACGAATCCTAGCCCAAAAGTAGACTAGCGATTAAAATGAAACACTCCCCAAAAGTAGGCAATGGTTTAATTTTTTTTTAGATATTAGAAAAAATTGTAGTATGAGGTGATATTCAGCAATGACAGTTCCCTATTGGTAAATTCCAGCCCAAAAGTAGGTATTATAGTAAAGGTAAACACATCCTAAAAGTAGGCAATGTTCTAGTTTTTTTTAGATACTAGAAAAAATATTAGTCTGAGGTGATTTTTTATAATGAGTGAGTCCAAAAGTAGGCAATGGTTTCATTTTTTAGTCACCTATTGGAAAATACTAGCCCAAAAGAAGGTATTAGACTCAAGTGAAAGCTATCCTGAATGTAGGCAATGTTTTATTTGTTACGAGGAGTTATTTTATATTTTTTTTTGAGGTGAATAATGAGGACTAGACAAATGCTAGCCCACAAGTTTACGACTAATACATGTTAAACCCCATACTCTTCACTTGGGCGAAAACCTATTATATTTTTTTGTGTAGTAGAAAAAAGTATGGTGGTGAACAGACAAATGTTAAACCAAACCAATGAAATGAATCCTAAAAGTAGGCAACTTTTTTTTTTAATTAAAAATGAAAAAAAATTAATTTCTTGCAAAATGTCTAAATTTTAGGATTTAAAAAATGTTTTCTCTAATCTAAATATATTTGCTTGCACACCAACCGGAAGATATTGTTTTTTTTTTCAAAAATTCAAAACCTTTCTTTTGCAGTTTATTATGATAAATATTCTGCAAACCACCACCGTCACCAACACCTTCATTGCCTGGGCCATTTCGTTTACTGTGACGCGTGAGAATGACAAAAAACATGAGAGAGAGAGAGAACATTGCACGAAAACCAAGAAATGCTTTTGACTTGTGATTACGTATGCACACATACATACGCACAAACATTTTATATTTTATTTGCTGGTGATTTTTCATCGAGGATGCCCGCCATATCAGGCACTCAACACCTTCCGACAAAAACGAACCAAAAAAAATATCAAATAGAAGTAACAGACGTCGCAAACGACACCAATGGCAACTGTTGGTGGCACTGGCCGTCAGAAAAAAAAACAGCATGAGGTAGGAAAAAAAAGTGCTGAACAAGAAATGTTACGGTTACAGGTTCGAGTTATAAATTTCATTTCTAACACAAATCACACGTATAGAACAAAATCCGTTTCCGTTGATTTCGTTTGCTATGCTCACACTCCTTGCTCTCTCTTTCTCCGTCCCTTTCTTTCTGCTAGTGCCACTTTTTTGTTTTGCCTTTACCACCACAAACGTAAGATGTCATCAACAGTTAACTGAAGAAATGCATCATGCATAATATACCGTTGATAATTTGTTATAACATTTACCACTACACACATACACTGGAAATTCTACAGAGGAGGCACTGGCAAGGCCTTAGAGGTTTCATTTTCCGGCACCAACACCTATGGGTGTATCCGGAAAAACGTATAACAACTTCATAAACCTGTGAAAATAGTCTTTATATTTCCACACATTTTTCTTATAAAAGGTTTATGATTTATAATTTTTTAAGAATATGGGGTTTATTCCTTATCCGGTAAGGCATTCCGTAAGGCCTTCCCTTTCTCTTTTGCACTGCAAAAAATACGATATATCATCTAGTTGAAATTTCTGCTATTGAAAAGCTCCACGAAATATTCCTGCTCTTTAGTTCTGACAGAAGGCCATGTGGAAGGTTTTCGCCCAAGTGAAGTTTCTGGGGTTTAACGCGTATTAGTCGTAAACGGGGGCCCTTATTGAATGGAATTTATACATTATAAAAGGCTTTACAAACTGACTTGATCTCTAAGCCCTAATATTCTATATACCCACCACAGGGCCTTCTTGTCGCTACCTTCCGCCGCGGCCCACTTAACCATCCCAAGCACCCATACATTCGTAGAAACATATACACATCATATATTTTTTAAAATTACTTCATTTCGTTGGCGTTTGTTGCTATTTTATTTGGTTTTTTTTTTTTTTGGTTTAAATATAAATATAGGTTTACTTATGACTTTCACATACACCCACACACGCACACATGTTCTCTTAAGCTTATATGACTTCAAGTCTATGGGTGTGTGTTCCTCTTCTGCCACTACATTTTCCGAATATGACTGCCATTTGAATGTGTGGACGTGACATATTTAAATGAATATGTTAAGGATTCTCAAAACAAAACCAACAACAACAAAAAAACGGCAACAAAGATCCCGTCTCTAGTCTACACCAGAATGGAATGAATTCGAATGACTCCAAATCGCAGCCATATAAAGTGAAATATTTGTTTGACTATTAAACAGCCAGCAATTTGAAAATCCTGCAGTCGTCTCACATTCGAAGGTCCTCCGCCTGGTGTTTTGGTTGTAATAAAACGATTTTGTGCAAATTCAAAACGATTTAAATGAAAAATTTCTATGGATTTTCAAATAAATGTAGGCGATTTCTTTGTTGGGTTGTTTTTTTTTTTAAAAAAAAGTATCAACTGCAAATCCAAGACTAAATGTTGGCTTAGGTTTTTCTCAACCCAAGTTGAATACAAAAAAATTATGCTTCATTTGATGGTTTTGCACATAAATGTGGGATAGATGATAAAGTGACATTTGGGTGCGAGTTGAATACTAAGGAGATTTAAATTGAAAATTTTTTTGTTATAATAGAGACACACTTGTTCAGAAAATCAAGTATCTTCTCTCCTATGGAGTTTGTATATAAATGCAATTTCCCTCTGAAGTGAACGTTAGTGAAAGTTGAAATAAAAAACAACTCAAGCCATTCTAAGAAACTTTCATTGTTTTTTACCCGGTTTGAAAGATGACAGGTAGATGATTTCCTTGCCAGGCACAACCAATAACAAATCAAATTCTCCTTGATTGTCGGTCTATGCGGTCGGTCAAATTCAAATACAACTGAGAAGCCTAAGAGTATGCAATTTTCTTGAAGCCTACAGATATGCTTTTCGCTCTGAAGGAATCCATTTATTAAGTAGAAATGTCACAAGAAATCGATTGAGTCTGAATAAGAACTGTCTGTTAGTAAAAATTCTCCGGAAAAATCATGGGCCCTACTAATTTTCAGAGAATCCCATTACGTTTTCAAATCCCACTTGCTTATTCTGCCCAATCTAGCCGGTAAATATTCATTAGTTTTTAATTTAATTGAAAATGTGATTCGCTGAAATTCTCCCCAACACAAAACGTAAGCAAATATTTTCCAACTCCAAAAAGTATGCTAAAAAAAAACAATTGACCCTCAGGTGACTAATAAGCGTTAGACAATTAAATTGTTCGCTGTCCTGCGTCCTCTTCATTTTGCCTTTGTTGGTACTTATTTCGAATATTTTAAATTAAACAAAAATGTTTTGTTTACCCAACAACATTTTTTATTTGTGGACAACAACAAAAAAAAATTGAAAGTATCCAACGAAAGCTCAATGACATCTGCTAGATTTTCTAACATTAGCAGCAGCTCACGCTGTCGGAGACGAGACTCACGCACACCGGCACTCACCCTTAAAAATGACCATAATCAATATACCTTAAGGGTCTAAGCGAACAACAACAAAAAAAACATTTTTAAATTTATTTTTATCAAAAATTCTAACAGAAAAAAAAGAAGAAGCAAACTGAAGTTGGAAAAAAATTATGATGTACAATTTTTCATGGACGGGACAAAGGAACAACAGCACAATTTCTAAACTTTCTTTCGGCGAAAAAATGTGTTTTTTTCTCTCTTTTTTTCCCCGGGAGAATTCCCAGCGGAGACGTTCATTTAGTTAAGCAGGGCAGGGGTCCGCTCGCTCAAATGCCAATGTCGGATACATCATTGAGTATTTTACATATTTTAGGCGTAAAAATTAATCACTTACTTTTCTGCTAATGTCTCGTCCTCTGCCGTTGCGCTACCTGTCCCCATGTCAGTGAGCACTCAAGGCTCAGGGTGATGGCGTGAAACCAGCACGAAGTCTGCCACTGCCAAAGATGATAAGTGGGCTTTACCAACGTTGGATTCGTTCTGGCTATTAAATTGATGCGTTTTTTTTTGCCTGGCAAAGCAATGAATATGAAGAGATAGAGATGGGAAGAAAATAAAAAAAAGTTACCCCTCAACATTTCTGATAATTCACATTAACAGAAAAAAAACGAAAAATGAGAAAAACACAAACAAAAAAAAAACAACAGGAATTACAAGTCGAAAACAAATGTAAAAGCCTACAAATTTTGGGTGAATTTTGGATGATTTCAGCTACAAATATATTTTTAGCTTATCATTTGAGCATGAGCCGGTCTGCGTAATTTCATAGGAAATGCTTCATTTCAGGCGACGGTGAGTTTTATTTCCGTTTTATGCCGCCGAAGCTGACAACGGGAAACCAAATACAATTTAATACATTTCCCGGAAAAATGGAAATGGCATAAGGAATGCAAACGGAACAAAAGAATGAAATACAAAAAAAAAAAACAAGAAATGTACAAAAATAACGCCACTGGGCCTACTAAAACTTCTGGCCATGTAACAGAACTGAACTAATTTTATACATTTCAATATTTCTAAATTAAACAATAAGAAATTTTGTAGAAACAAAAAAAAAACAATTCTTAAATGTATAAAAGAAGAAATAAAAGAAAAAAAACAGCCCTAAGTTAGGCAACAGTTTTTGTTTTAAATAAATCCATACTTATTATATTGCATATCTTATTGTTTAAATGTTTCGTTCGTTAGATAAACTGAAATAAATGAAATTCCCGGAAAGTTTTAACAAAAGGCAGCAGAAAACTCTGAAAGTCGGGAGTCGAAGTGAAGTCCATGGAGTGACTGGTACCAAAAAGAAACATATTAAGACTATGTAGCATATTTTTGGGCAGTTCTCGAAGTTATAAAATAAACTAAACTGTTTTTCAAAATTCTTTGCTAAATTCAGTTAGCAAAATTATGCCATGAATTTCGAATATAAGCCTTGCAGTCTTCTTCCATGTGGCCCATTTGGCTCTACGAAGAACTCCCTTCCCTTCAAAACTCCTTTTACTCCTTTCCCCTCAAAAAATCCGTTCCTCTTCACATTGACAACAAAAGGTCACATAGATCATTGTTATCCCCATAAATCACTTGAAGTAACCATAAATAAGTGGATTTGTCAATACGAATATATTGAACAAATCCCGCACAATCAACCACCAAAAGTATGCTACAGAAATAAAAATACATTCACAATGCCACAGACAAGGCGAGCATCAACATTCTCAAGACGATCCAATAATGTTCTTAAGAGTTCATTTTATACAAAAAACGAAAAGAAAAAGAAAATCCTAACATACTTAAAGGGATAAAAAGCAACAAAGCCCTAACATATACAAAGCCACACATGAAAATATTCCAACAACAACAAAAATATTGCATATTTTCGTGCGTGAATTTGAGTGTATGAGTGTGGGTGAGACACTCATAAATGAAAATAAATGTTTTGATGGTTAACGAAATGCAATGCATGATTTATAGACTCTTAGCGTAACGAAAGTTCTCCGTAGATGGCAGGGGGTGGTGGCTAGGCGGTAAAGGAATCCATGACGAGTACATGGTGTATTGAATTCGGCAGATAAACAAACATCCCACTATGCCGTCCCCCTCCCCGCATCCGTGAGCAGAAGTGTGTGTATGTGTATGTGTTTGACATTTGCCAGTTTGAATACGTGCAAATATTTCAAGTGTGTCTGCAGGCTGCTGTTTCACCTCCACCCGCCACACCACAATGGAACTCCAATGAGCTGCTCTTATGTATCATTTGCCCCAGAAAGAAGTATTTCTGGCGGCATGAAAAAGAATCGAGCTAGTATGGAACAAAAATGGCCAGATATTCAAGAAATGATTTATATGAAATTTTTACATTTGCTAAAAGCACACAAAGATATGCATGACAAATTGAGCCAGAGCAACTGCCAACGGAAGTGAAGAGCAACAGAAAAAGGATGTGCCTTTATTGAACGCTAATGCGCGTATGGTTATCAGCCTACACTCACACATACGCACACATGACTACTACCTAGCTACGGCTGATAAGTGGCATGTGTGTGAGAGATAGTTACAAGGTATTCCTAACACACAAACTGCCGGCACATGTGGCATCCGGAGAAAGGTGGCATTCTAATAAGCTGGTTGCCAACGAAATACTTTGAACATACTTCACTCGGTGTCTACGTATGTGAGTTGATTAGCGAAGATATGAAATGACGTCGTTGCACACAGTATGTCTCTATTTTGCGGGCGTAATGATTTATGGCACAAGATTTCTCAATGTCTTCTTAAAAATAACAAAAAAACCGGGAATAGATATATGTATTTTATTTTCAAATGTTGAAAAAAACTGCTCGAATGTATAGCATACCTCATAGGGGTCTGCGTTGAAGTTGCATACACACAAGGGTTGTCAGAGAACTGAAAAAACATTGCATACCTTTCGGGGGGATGATTAATGGAAGCGGAAAGAAAATTAAACTTGATATTCGAAAAATTTATATCATAATTTATTCGTCAATAAAGAAAGGCTCTGGAGTTTTGGTGTAGAATGGTTAGAAAAAAAAATTAAATTAATTTTATTTCCCATTGAATGATTTCTCGCTGTCAGCATAAATATCGGTAGTATGTTGTATAACTTTTATCTGGCCATACCTCAGGTAATTTTTTTGGTTTTATAAACATGGTTAATGCTTATTCTAAATTCGTTGCATTGGCAGTGGCTTTATGGCCTCTATGGGTCAACTAACTACTTTTTCTGTGCAGTGTTGAAGGAGACAAGAAGGATCAGGGATATCACAGCGACAGAAGTAAACTCCACCACTCCGTCTTATGGTTTCTATCACACAACAAAATATTAAACATTACAAATTACATTACAACAAAAATATTACTCTGACAATTCCCGGTTGTGTGTCTTTGTCGAAAACGGACTGTGCGAGTGGTCCCCTAGCGCTCATGCGTGGAGATGCACTGTAGATTTGGCACCCTCGTACACTCTGTCCAGTATTTTGACCGGAAATCACATTGCATGATGACTGCTCTTTCTTAGAAATCAAACCCGAATACATTATATTTATACTAGTAAGTTGTAATGCGCCTATGGCGCCCGTTAATTTGCTTGAGAAAGTATTTGTTACTTAATTTTAAAAAATTTTTAAAAAATATTTTGAGAAAACTATTTTGTAAAAAAAAAATTCGAAAAAAAATAAAATTTGTGGAAAAAAAATTTTTGCTGAAAAAAAAAATTTTTGTTGAAAAAAAAAATTTTTCTTGAAAAAAAAAATTTTGTGGAAAAAAAAAATTTTTTTGAAAAAAAAAAATTTCTTCAAAAAAAAAATTTCTTGAAAAAAAAAAATTTGGAAAAAAAAAATTTTTGTAAAAAAAAAAATTTGTAAGAAAAAAAAATTTTGGAAAAAAAAAATTTTTGGTAAAAAAAAAATTTGGGGAAAACACTTTTTTTGTACAAAAAAAATATTATTTTTTAAGCCTTAAATGTTATTCGAAATGTTTCTGAAACATAACATTTGGTCTACATTATATTGCCTACTTTGAGGCTGAACACATGCTGCATACTTTCAGGCCTTACCAGTTTTTAATGAAATCAAACCGACGTTTAGAAATGCAATTCGAAATGTGCCCCGTCTCCACTGCAGAATAGTAAACTAGAACTGCCTCTCAGGGGGGGGGGAGGGAGCGGGTGTTGTAGTGCATCAATTAAAATTGTTGTTTAAATTGTATTTAAAAGTAATTTAATTTTTATCGCCTCAGCAAACTGCACGGACATGAATGAGCTTCGTATTTTTCTTGAGAAAGTGTACAATTTCTAATTAAAACTCAATATAGCCGCAGTTGGAAAATGTTTTGTATCAACAGCATTTCAACGCCACACCATCCAAGGAGAACAAGGACGAAGATGAGATGAGCATAAGCGGCTGAGAATGTATGTGACCGCGTGAGTGTATGACTCTCTGTGTGTGTGTGTGAGTGCAGGTCTATCTTGTACGCTAAATTATGCCCTCAAAAATAATTTTAATAACCTTAGAATGTGGCAAACACACTCACACACACGCACACATGTAGTGTTATTGAAGTGGCACCACCAGCCGCATGTTGTTACAGCCGTTGTTTGATAAAAGTAATTTTCAATTTTCGTGACCATACACACAGAAAACACGTTTCGGTTGTAGTCTTTCAAATGTGTGCCTGTGTGTGTGTGTTTCAACATATGCACAAATATATATCTTTATGTACGTTTACATATTCGCCAACGTTGTCTATAAGATTTCAACCGCAATTACAAAACTTTTTGGCGAAAATATGAACACGAAAAACTATAAGAAAATACAAAACTCCTTTTTGAGTGTGGGCGAGGAGACGGTTCACTGGTATGCTTGACTAAATGTGTGTGTGTGTGTGTAAATGAAGACCGTTAATTTTCCCCCGTTCGAAAGCGGTATGCACACAGCTGCTCTTGGAACAGTGTCAGATTCAAAATTTCATTTTGCGCCTTAACATATGCACCATTAAATATGCAACCATACAAGACAACTTTCGGCGGCAACATCTTGTCTTTCTGTTAACCCCCACCCCCGCAACCCCAAGACCAAAAAAGCAAGTCCTGCCGCAAGGAAAACAAGCAAAGTGCCTGCCAAGGATACCGGTCTGCTGCCCCGTTAAACGGAAGGCAGGAAACCATTGCTGGTGTTGTTGATGCATATTGATTTTCGTACATATTTGCACTAAACTTAACATCATTTTACACCTCCGCAAACAGACTTCACACACACACAAGCATAAGCCCCAAAACTAGGCAACGACAGAGGGTTAACTGTCTGCCTGAATGTATGCTGCTGTATGCCGCGTGTGTGGCCCTTATTTGCATGTAAATTCTTTGGTTTGCCACTGCAATTTAATGTGTTTTGTTGTTTCGTTTTTTCGCCTTCTCTTTTATAAGTAATTTTTTCCATAGCATATTTTGCGGCACATGTCGGTTTTTTTGCGCACTTTTCTTTGTGTGGGTTTAATATTATTAATAGAAATGACAACAGCATTATTGTGTCATCATTTGTATTGTACGTTAAGTGGAGTACACAGACAGACAGACACCGTATCCTCTCCCTTTTATTTAATTTTTTTGTTCAATTCCGTCCTTGTGTCGCCCTACACATGGTTGGCGTCCGTCCTTTACTCTTATTACCTGGCATTTCGTTGGCTTTGTTATATTTGGCCTGATCCTGTAGTGTTGTTTTAATGACATTAGCTTTCATCAGCATTAAGTTTAATGTCAATTAATGTAACAGGTTGCTGAGCGTAGAAAAAGACAGCAAAAACAAAACTAAACTGAAATGTGATAACCTGGTGCTTGTCATTTTTTTCCTCTGCTCCGCGTGTATCATTTTTTGAAGTGCCGGTAATTGTGTTTATAACATGGGGTCATTTGGTAGACGTTTTTTGTTGTTGTTTGTTTGTTTGAAATTGAATTGTGCTAATTGAATTCTATTAAATTAAAAACGATAAACGAAGGACAATGGCTGCGATGTACTGTCAGATTTTGTTTAATCAACCGGATACGTATGCATTCTAAATAATAGTCGTCCTAGATATTTCCTTAAAATGTCATTAAGGATGGGAAAGGGAACTGAAGTCGTGGTTCACATTATTGTTTCCCGAATTTCATAAATACTTTCCCTAATATTCTGCTGAAAGGCACTTCAAAAAAAGCTATTGATTTTACCCAGGTAGATTTCTTCAATTAATAGTGAGACGGACCATCGTTTGCGGGAGTCACTGGCAAACTTCAGAACGACGTGAGAGCCTTCAATGAAACCTACCTAAGTCAGGCAGGACTGTTTGAAAATACTTGCAGTTCCTTTCAAACGGGCAGCATTCCCAGCGAAGTATTTAGGAGGCCTTAACGAATAATCAATCTCCTACTCGTTAGGTCACGGAATTTTTGTGGGACGTTGGAAAATGTCTGATGTTTTTATGCCATGGCCATGATCAATCACAGACTATGTGGGTGGTCAATCCAGCTCCACAGCTCTGTTACATCAGACCAAAGGTCTCTCTGACTGCCTGAAAATACTGTAGATTCTTATTGTGAGTAGACCAGGGATTCCTCTCAAACGGGCAGCATTCCAATCGAAGTGTTATCAGGCTTCAACAATTAATCTCCTACTCGTTAAGTCGCGTAGTTTTCGTTGAACATCAGACATTTTTCCACCTGCAATGTCCAATTCCGCGTCCAAATTGGAGGTTGAAGAATAATCCTTTAAGCCTCAAAAAAAACTTCGGAACTGCAATTCTTTTCAGGCAGCCCTGCCTCACCGAGGTAGGTTTAATTGAAGGCTCTCATGCCGTCCGGAAGTTCCCAAGTGACTCCTGCAGACGATGGTCTGTCTTAATATTAATTGAAGAAGTCTGCCTGAGTAAGGCCATTATTCAAACTGACTAGACTAGCTGTACTACAGTTAACTGCAGTTGCCAGACTAATCAAACACTTTGAGTAACATCCTGGGAGAATCTCTGAAACACGTGGGGAATTTATTGTAAGCCATTTAGGTTTATGGCTAAGTTTTTTTTTATTCGAAACAAATTATGTATATACCTCCCCTTGTGTTTTACACATTTTTTCATCTTCCATTTTATCTGCTGCAATTTTTCATAATATTCACCTTTTGACCTGTATCCATGGTCAACCCACAAAGCCTGGTATATCGTGTTTATTTTTTTTATCTTTCTGTTTTTTTCCTATTCATTATGGCTCAATAACAAATGTTTTCATAAACAGGCCACATGCCGCAAATAAATCACTTAATTCAATCATCTTGAAAATTGATAACAAACCATTTACAAATGACAACTAATCATATCAGAACAACCAAAAGAAAAAACAAAAAACAAGGAAAATGAACGAAAAACACAACAGGAATCGTAAAAAACCCACACAGCGACGGGGACAATACAAAGCCCGGGCCCCCTTAACTAGGCAATGAGAAATTTTCTTTACAACATTCACGGGTGTGGGTTGGGAAATCAAAATTACAGCACGTGTCCAAAGGGAACAAAGGCCGGCTGGCAACCTTTTGTGTGTAGAACAACCAATTGACCACTGATATTGCCAACAACAGAAAATCGAAGAAGAAAAAAAACCTCCCCCTTCGGGAGGGGCAGCAGCGATACTGCAGCACTGGTTGGTATGCCCGATTGGAGCGTGTGCGTATCAATGACCTCAATACAGGAACTCATTTGTGATGCTCGGCACGCCAGCATGAATGTTATGGCAACAATAGCGAGTGTTTGGAGCCCTAGCAAGGATTTCTCTAGTCTCGTGCTGTTGTCGTTGTCATTTCTTTCAATAACCTCTCAATGCTGTTGGGGAAACATGAGCAAGACAATGGCCAACAATTGATTTGTACGCATTTGCGTGTTACGGCGCCGACAATGCCGGTCCTGGCCATAAAAAGTTGAATAAACGTTGACTCCCTTTCGTGCCATATAAACCTAGAGAGGATGAGAAGCATACAAAAAACGGAGGCGGGCGATGAACAAATGGCAGAACGTTAAGTGATTTGCTACGTGATATTCGTTAGGGCAACCAAAGAGTCCACAGGAAATGATTGGAAATTGTAGAGATTGTTAAGGCCAACCACAATTGTTGATTGTTTTCGAAAAAAAAAAAAACAAAAATTCAAATGAAATGAAATTGATTTCTGTGTTTTTTTTTTATCAACACAATCTCCTCCATCAATTACTTAAAATATCAGCGAATAAAAACAAAGGGAAAAACTTGTCAGAGAGAAACTTCCATTTAATTCGTTTGCCGGAAATTAAACACCTGTGTTAAGTTTACTTTCATTACCCACTTAGACGCCACTTTCTACAAAATCGTATCACTCCTCCACCAGATGCTTCCACTTATACTCCTGCGCCTTCACCTTTTTTACATTGGCTTGTCGAAAATTTCTGCTAATTGTTTTCTTATAGATAATGTTTGCTTCTTCTTTCAGTATCTGCTGATTTTTTGAGCCAAAAGTAAATATGACAAAACTTTTACCTTCACTCTTTCCCAGCAGTGTCTCCGTGTGGATATCCCGCTCCTGCATTTTCTTAATCATACATTCCGTTCTATTCATTCGTTCATTTTACCGGTTTCGGTTTTTGTTCTTTCGTAGTCGTAGTTATAGTTGGCTGGTTGGCTGTTGGGTTCTTTTTTTCCTCATTTTCACCGAAAGCAAACAAAAGACAATCTTTTACAAAATATCTCTTCGGAGACATATGGGTAGGAATCTATATGTTCATCCTTACCTCGGAGTTGAGCAGTGTATGGAGACAAATGTGGTTAAAAGATAATAAAAGTATTTTACCCGAATATTTGTAGAGGCTCAGGTTTGGGAGTGATAGAATATAGAAGATATTGAAAATCTCCGCGGGATGGAAGGTTGAAACTGAAGATAACAAGCATTGCATTTTGTAGGGGAGCATCCCCAGGACAGATTTATAAATTCTCTCTGATCTACTATGGAATTCATGGAAAATTGTTGAAACAAATATATATATATCTAGGAATGTAATTCCAGCAGCTTTGAAATAATAACAGTCTTTGTAAAAGATGAATTTAAAAATAGCTGATGCAACTAAAAAACAAAGGTAATGTAACAAAAACACTCAATGTAACGTAGTTATTGTAACCTCATTTACTTACCCCATCATTTACCCCCAGTTTGAACAAGAATTGAAGCACATGTTGTAACAACTTAATAGTCGGTAATAGACACCGGAAATGGTAGATGCAACTGTTTTATATTTAAAAACGTATTTTACCGCTTTGCTATTGATCGAAAACTGGTGTGTAATGCAAATAGTAATTTTGAAAAAACTCATAAAAAGTGCCTTAAACAAATCCCAGAAATGGTAGATGCAACTATTTCACTGTAAAAACCATACTATCTTAATATATATTTACCCTCGACACTGATTCACTGACTCTGTCACGCAGTACGTAGGAATTTAAATAGGCATTCTATAATTTTCTTTTTCTATAAATAATAATAATAAAAAAATAATATTTTTTTTTTGTACAGAAATTGTGTTTTCCCCAAATTTTGTTTTTCGAAAATTTTTTTAAAAAAAATTTTTTTTTACAAAATTTTTTTTTCAACAAAATTTTTTTTTTTTACAAAATTTTTTTTCCAAATTTTTTTTTTCAGCAAAATTTTTGTTTTCAAAAAAATTTTTTTTTTCCACAAAATTTTTTTTTTTAAGAAAAAAATTTGTTTTTTCGACAACATTTTTTTTTTCCACAAAAATTTTTTTTTTCAACAAAATTTATTTTCCATATTTCAACGGGCGCCATAGGCGCATTACAACTTACTAGTCACAATATAAATGTGGTCGGACGGGACCATACATTGACTAGACCATGACTAGACTGAAATAAAAACTATGTATAAATTTTTTTATTTTTTACTTGCATCTACCATAAATATTTTCTATATCAGTTGCCTCTACCTTTACTCAGTTAGTCGATGTAACCACCACACATTGGCCTGCAGCAGTATTAGGGAAAAAAATAATTTTTTCTTTAACTGCAATCGTTTTTTTGATCAATCAGATACATAACAAATGGTACATGCAACTATTTTACATATAAAAAAAATATTTTACTACTACGGCATTGACCGAAAAATGCTTGTGTAATAAAAAAAAATCATTTGCAATAGCACACAACAAAAATATACCTCCAAAAAAAAATGGTAGATGCAACTATTTTAAATCAATACTTTACGGCTTTAACATTGGTGGAAAAAAGGTTTTGTAATACAAATACCGTTGGCAGAAAAATAATAATTAAAAGCTAAAAAAAAAATACCAAAAAATGGTAGATGCAACAATTTCTTGTAAGCAAAATATATGTTGGCCTGTTGCAATGCATTAGGTGGTGTGTATGACTGTCACACAACAATTGCTTTTCTTGTTAGAATAATTAAATGACTAATGGTAGAGTTATGAAATGGTGGGTGCAACTATTTTCCATTTAAATAAATACTTCACTGTTTTAAATTTCTTCGGCAAAGGGTTGGGTAATACAAAAACCGTTGGCACAAAAATAATAAACAAAAACTCAACTCTGAAAAAAAAAATTCCAATAATGGTAGATGCAACTATTTCTAGTTAGTAAACTATGTATGGAGGGGCGCCATGTGATAGGTAGTTTGTGCGACTATCACAAAACAAATTGGCACAGGTAACTGACAAAAACCATGATAGGAGATTGACCTTTGGATGACATAGTCTCGATTCAATACGTGTAAAACATGTCCCGACTATTCCACCGACAACACCCTTTCGTTATTAGTTTATCAACTTAAGACAAAACCCCGTGTATTTACATATGTATATTCGAACACACTCATCTGCTAGAGATAAACAGCGCCAGACCGACACTCACACCGACTGCCAGATAGACTGGCAGACATTCAAATATACTTATTGTAATTAATTCAAATCCTGCTAATTGCATTTTATTTATTTTGCACCAAAAATCCAAGGAAAATAGAAAAAAAAATGGTACACCAGGGAAAACGAGAATCAAATTTGCGCGCAAATCTACTCAAACAGATATTGACGATGGCATGCACTTAATACACTTGCAGAAACTAATGGAAACAATTAAAAATGGTTTACACAAAGATTTTGTGAACACAATGAAATGAACTGCGGCTGCGTGGCAGGCACAGTGGGGTAAACATCTTCTCTTAAACATCATGCCTAGACCACTGCAGATCTGGCGATGATCTCCCAGCATTTCAAAACTCATCTAGTCTGGGTGCCGAGCTGAAAGGAGACAAGCTAGCGAGATCTGACGACTAAATCAGGGATTCCAGCCGAATTGGTATCCGTAGATATGCGTCTGGCCACTGACGTACTCCTACGGCATAGAGGAAAACAAACGATGGGTCTATCTGTCCGAGGCAGATACAATCAAGATCGATATGGTCCCGCATAGTTGAGAATGACATTAGATGAGATGATTTTACACATGTAACACTTTAGCTATCACGACCCGATGTCTCATTGGTTGTGTCCGTTCTGATGGACAGACTTCTAATGAGCCTGGAGATTGCTAGTGCTGACAACTGAAGAAGCTGTGAAGATTAAGAGCAGAATGAGTTCACAAAACACCTTCTCTGAACTTATGCTGGCCAACAGGCGGGGATCAACACTGGCATGTTATTTCTTTGGGGATCTGGCCCACATTTGTATGGCTTTCTTTTAACAAGTTTAAAAAATATTTCTGTCGGTGTCGGTTCACATTTGTATGTCTTACCATATTTCTTGCATATGTTTTATGTGCCATTTCCTGTTCTATACATGCAACAATGCCGCTACATATATACATACATACAGTATGTATATATGTACGTGTGTGGATTTTGCACATATTTTAACAAATGTCATTTCATTTGGCTACCGTCGTCGTAATCAAAGCTAAATTGCAAAAGTGTGCCTTGGCGAACAAAAAAACTAAATCATGTTCTTCTTTTCAGTTCTTGCTGTGTGTGTTTTTTTTTTTTTTTTGTTGTGCAAAAGCTTTTATTGTTAATATTATTGCGCAGGAGTTTGAAAATTTATTAACTTTGAGATAATTTCATACAAAAGTGTATTCGGGCAAAATGTCTGTAAACAGTAAGCCAACCACACACACACACAATGAACTGATCAGTGGCATCATCATCATCAGCTTTGGGCCACGGATGGTCAGTGCTGTGTGTATGGCACGATTTGGTTTTTCTCTTTAAAACACTTCAACGCTCCTTTGGCTGGCTGGCTGTGCGGTTGGTTTGGGCTGCCATTGTTTGTGGCCCCTAACACCTACAATGTCGCCAGCACAGCGCTGGACTGCCCCACACAAAGCCGCTCCTTGGACTTGTTATTCTTGGATTATAGACTGTATGCATTAAGAGTTTTAAGATATTGAATTTCTTCATTGAAGTAGCCCAGATTGCTGTGCGGTTGGTTTATTACGCTGTGCCTCCGGTTAAAACGCATCATTTCTTTTATTGTTCGCAAAATTTTGCCATGTGTAGAGTCCGGAGTGGTGTTGGCTGTGGCAGTGGCAGTGGAAACGGAGTCACAACATTTTAGTTTGTGCGATTAATCAGCACCTATTTATGCACAATTTTGCCGGGCAATTTATGAGTTTTTAATGATTTCATACAAATGCGGCTGTCAGAAAGAGGGCGCAAAAGAATAAGTGAGTGTGTGTGTGTGCGTGTGGGTTGAAGAACTTTCCAATTTATATAAAAAACGAGAAGGAAAAATAAAAGGAATAATATGGCGATATTAGGAGGGTGATTAACCCTAGAATATACATATTTTTTAGTTCTTTAATGGTAAACTAAACACTTCGCCTCACAGGGGCCAAGTTGGCAGCTCTGTAGGTAGGGGCCAACTGCGAGAGTTGATATGCACGGAGACTAATTGCTGACGACAGTTTTTATCCGGTTGAGCAATTTTGCGCATTTTGCCTTGACGTCCTCATTATAGTCCAAAAAAAAAAACCATCAGCTCTTGTCCAGTTAAAAGTCAGTTCTCTACGATATCCGGCCCTCCTAATCTAGACCGGGCCCATGATCATGATCTCCAGTCCCAAGAATTCATTAAGGTTAACTCAAATAGTTCCAGAAACTGTATCCTTTTGCCCATCACAAGTCAGCTGATAAGATTCTGACGGGTGACTTCTGACGAAGGCTGTCATGAATTAAACGTTGACAGACACTAAACCAGTCGGGGAAATTCTCCCTTTTGGCCATTCAAAAATCAGCTTAACTCTGATGAGTTGGTATTACCCGAATCAATACCAGAGAATACCAGCGGATATTTGGTCTATTTTAGACACGTAATACAGTGGGGAATTGGAAGTTTGTCTATTCGAAGTGTTTGGTTCAAGAAATTGAAGAAAAGTGTAGTAGATTGGAAAATGATGTCCAAATGCAACAAATTGATGCATCTTGTTTTTAGTGTGTGCCCAACCGAGCTGACAGGTTCGGTTTCTAGGTTGAGGCTCCGCTTAAAAGATGGACCTCGTGTGTAATGGTCCAAAATGAGACCATTATGTATTATGTTACGACCATTTGTATTATGTATAAACTTATTATCTCCCATAGCCCGTGAGCAATTGTTTTCTAGTCCTTCACGAAATAGTCCTTCCGTTTTCCTATTCCTTGCTAGATTCTTTACTCTAAATGAAATATTCTTTTTGAAACACTTCCAGCCAGTCCATTTTGAGTGTTACAACCACTAGCAAAACTATTCGCAAATGCCCTTTAACGAATGCTGCTGTTGTTGATCATTGATTAGAACCACAAATATTTTCTGCGGTACCCAAAGTCAACATATGTGTTTTGGAGTTAAGATATTTTTCCCATCCTGCTTATTTTTCTATTTCATTAAACACAATTTATATCCTTCAATTTCAGTTCAAATGTTGCACACCAACGAACTCCTCGATAGGCATTGAGACCCAGCTATACCACAGTCACCAAAGTACACAAATATCTTTGCTCCCCCCCGAGGTATTACCCTGGCATGGGTTAACTTAGACGCCGAGGGTTTTTGGTCGTTGTCGTAGATGATGGTTTATAGATCTGGGCCGCATTGTGCATCCAGACGTTCGTTCGTCGTTCGTTTTGTAATTAAACGTTTTGTTTCTGGTTGGACACAAATGTTTTTAATTGTGAAATAAACTAAACTTTCAGTCAATACATGTACGCATACATATGGAAAACGCACGCACACTATCGCCCAAGTCAGTGGCGGAAGGGCGGGCAATGATAGACAAAAGGGGCCTGGGTTCGGCTCTATGAAAAATGCCCCAAAATAATGAAGAAAGTCCCAAATGAAGAATTTCACAAAATAAATGAAAAATCCCCCCAAAAGACCTTTTTTTTCATTTTGGCGCTTTTTCCATATTTGTGATTTTTCATAGTGGCGATTTTTAATTTTGGCAATTTTTAGTTTTGGCGTTTTTTTAATTTTGGCGATTTTTTTAATTTCGTCGATTTTTCGTATTGGCGCTTTCTCATTTTGGCGATTTTTTTAATCTCGGCGATTTTTCATTTTGGCGATTTTTTAATTTTTTTTTGGCGTTTTTTCATACTGGCGATTTTTTCATTTTGGTGATTTTTTCATTTTAGTGAGTTTTCAAATCAATACCCAGAAATACTTAATCTTCTAAGGCCCCCCCGCATTCCGCCACTGTGCCATAGTCGAACCCACACCGGTCACATGCCAAACGGTAATAACCGCTCGTACAGATTTTCAATATAACAGACAATCTTCTGCACAAAAACTACATGTGTACCAAATATTGACTACAATTTATCCATTTGAATTTGTACCGGAGACTTCTGGGGCTCCACCACCACCCCCATCCCAACGAGCACTGTACATAATCTTTAGTTAGTTACTCATTTACGAGTATGGAGGCATACGCATTGAAATGAACCGCAATCTACCACCTTAATAAAAGGACAATCCGAAGCAGCCAGCCATGCAACCAGCCAGTCATCCATCGAAACATTTGTCGTTGCCGTACTCCCACTCAGCCAGCCAGCCAGCCAGCCAGCCAGCCATCCATCCATACATCCATACGTAGCCAAACTGAAATGAACGGATATTGACTTGTGTGTGGGTGTGTGTGTATGTAGTGGTGTACGGGCACATGTACATTCTCTGATTATAGGACATTAGGCGTTTGTAAGTATGTACGAATGTGTATTAATGTTTGGCTGCGAACAACGCATCACATGTTGCCCGCTGATGATGTCCTTGCTGTTGTTATTGTTGCCGTTCATATCCTTCCTCATCATTATTGTCAACATTCGAAGCCATTCAGTTCGTCATCGGCCGACACAGGCCCAAACCCATTTCAGCAGCATGTTGTCGCCCGGGCACGTTGTTCGTGTCCATGGAGTTGGCCAACGCCGTCACCGCTGCTCATTATCATTATTTCATCTCCGTTTGCATACGGTTTATTATTATTTCTCTGTCTCTCTCTCTCTCTCTCTCTCTTTCTGTCTGCCACTGTCCCTGTGTCTTCCTTTGTTATTGTCATTGATGGCAAAGTTTTCGTGGTTAACTAAAATTGGTAATATCTTGTTAGCGTTGCTCGCAACAACATCGATAGTTTTTGTAATTGCCAGCCATCCCGACGAGGTTGGATAAGTGATTTCGTGGATATGAGTGCGGTTGAATGGTAGTGGGTTGACCCAAGAATATTGCACAGCTGCGACCACAAAATTTAAGGATTAACTTTAATTAAATTAGAACAGGATAAATGTCAATTACAAGAAATGGAGCAAAAATGTTCAATATAAATAAATGTCCTTAAAGAAATACTTGTCTTTGGGATAAGAGAGAGTTTTTGTTAAGAAGAACTAAGGGAGCATGTGTACACTTCATGACAATTTAAAAATCCTTTGTTAAGAAAAATGTATGAAAATACAAAAAAAAATTTTCCCATATTTTTCTTGACAAAGGTTTGTAAGATTTTTTTAAAAGGAGGGTTAACTTCTGGTTTAATTAGAATGGATTTGTTATCGGGAAAACCTTTCAGCTTCCCAATAGTTTAAAATCTTGTCAGTTCAGTCTTTGGATAGTTCATTATTGGAATTTCAGGTATCTAAGGATGAAGCTTAGTTTTTTCACATCTCATCAGTCAATTAAAATGTTGATTAAATCTAAAAATATTCTGGTTTTTGTGATTTTCAAATAAGAAAACCCGAAAACTGTTTAATGATCCAATCATGTGAGTCTTATTTGATCAAATCCTTTTTTTATATTAAGTGAAAAATCGCCCCGAAAGGCGTTGGGGGTTGTGAATTCGATTTCCACCTGAGGCTTTGTTCTGTCGCTGCAGAAATCTAGCGATTTGGTCTGTGTCTCCCGATTTACCCAAAATTAGAATATACATTTATTTTGTATTGTAATTAATAATCTTAATATATATTTACCCTCGACACTGATTCACTGACTCTGTCACGCAGTACGTAGGAATTTAAATAGGCATTCTATAATTTTCTATTTCTATAAATAATAATAATAAAAAAAATAATATTTTTTTTTGTACAGAAATTGTGTTTTCCCCAAATTTTTTTTTTCCAAAATTTTTTTTTTAAAAATTTTTTTTTCAAGAAAATTTTTTTTTTCAACAAAAATTCTTTTTTTTCCACAAAAATTTTTTTTTTCAAGAAAAAATTTTTTTTGAACAAAATTTTTTTTTCAACATAAATTTTTTCTTGAACAAAAATTTTTTTTTTCAAGAAAACATTTTCTTTTCAACAAAATTTGTCCACAAAATTTTTTTCCATATTTCAACGGGCGCCATAGGCGCATTAGAACTTACTAGTAAATAAATAATATATTAGGTAAAATATCGTGATCTATTTTTTGTGTGTTTGGTTTTCAGTATTTAAGAGATAACTTCCATTTTGCCTGGCTTGTACTAATCGTACTAACTCTTCAATTACATATTTAAGCTCCTGGGACATCGACAAAGTTATTTCCACTGAACTCCTACTGTTTTTTTTCACTGCAAAACTTAACCCCCCTCCTTTCCCCTTCTTAGTTCAAAATCCAATTGTCATTATTCAAAAACTAAACATTTACTTGTAAAAACACCAGAAAGGAAAACTTTTTCCAACGTTCTTCGGTCAAATGCTTTTGTCAGTTCAGCCACTCCCTGGCAGTTTTGTGTTGTTGTCCTTTTTTTTGTTTTGTTGTTATTTTTTTTGTCATAAATAACAATTGACCCATGATGGTGGTCATTGAAGTCTTGTGGCATTTGCCTCAATTCACTTGTCTCTTGATTATAAATTATTTTGCCATGAACAACTTGAGGTCAAGTGTGTCTTTGTCAGAGAGGCGTTCGGAGAATGAGAGATACTGGGTTTTTCAATATTTAAGTTTCGGCCTGATGTCCTTGCTGCCACACAGCAGGATTTGAAAAACCCTTTTTCAGTTCTGCTGTTGTTGTTTGCGAATCCTTTTCCTGTGTTTGGAGTTTATTTAGTAACAATGACAATGTTTATTAGGATGTCTCATCATCAGCAACGCCAGTGGACAACAAACGAAACTATTGTCTTTTTCGATAGTTTTCCATGTCATTGCAGAGCGCCCCACCCAAGGCGCAATTTCTTCGGACATTTCTTTTGGGGAGGGAGCATTTATTATAAAACAACACCACAAAAAAATAACAATTGTTGTTTATTATTTGTGGTATTTTTGTAATTTACTATTCATTATTGAAAAACTGTAGAACTTTTACTTTTGCTGTTAAACAAAGGCGGCGAAACAAAGCCGAAAGGATCATTAGGGAGGGTAAACATAGGTTGTTTGAAAGGAAGAACAAAAAAGATGGTTCATATGGTTTGAGGACCGGCAGGATACTGAATTGGCATGATACAGATTTCGTGAAAATAATCTGAGAAGATAAGTAAGACCCACATGAAATTAAATAACTTCTAAATTATATTAAATAACCAAATAAAATTAAATAACTTCCAGGCGACCTAAATAACAGAGGGCAGCTTAAGTGTTTTCTATGAACCAGGCTCACATTTGTGACAATTAGAGTTTGCAGACGTACTATAAGTTTAGCAAAAAGCCTGTTGCCCTTTTTATGACTGACTTTTTATTTATATATATATTTATTACAATAAAAAAAAATTAAAAAAAATAAAATATAAAGGATAACGGCCAATGAGGGGCATTATTCAGATTCTTGGTCTATGATCATTCTCTCTAAAAAAAAAATTGCGGCAACTGTCCCTCCTCTCGTCTCCTCTATTTCCCAACATTTGATTTAATAGCCTAAATCCCCGTCTAACTTTTATTTGTCTCTGTTACGATACCAACGCCTTTAATGTTGTTGGATGTTTTTCGATTTCCTTTTTCGACACATTCAAAGACATCACAGCCACACATTTCACATTATCCGCAAACATGTCGTCCATGTCGTCAACATTATATTGTAATCTAATACTAATTGTTTTGGTACTCTTAGCCTTGGATAGAATTAAGACTCCACCTCAGTTTCTAGGCATGGCCTTGTTGGGTTTGCAGGGACATATCAAACAGCTGGTTGTTGTCCTTAGTCCTTTTAAAGCGGGGGTATCGTTAATCGTTTGTGTTGTATTTTTTTCAATCTCTAAAATGAGAGACAGTGGGTTTGGAAGTTTGTTTTTTTATAATTAAGGAAAGGAATTTCGCGAGTTTCTATCCGAACATATGAGTTATCAGGCGATGTTTAATAAACCCCAAGAAACTAGAAATCGAATGACACCCAAAGAAGATAAAATAATCCCCCAGTGGATTTTTTTATAATTTTATCGGTATTATTTGGGGATTATTTGACAGTGCCCAGTTGTAGAATTTGAAAAATTTAGTCCCACATGCAGTCACCTGACTATCCAAGTCTAGCATATTAGTTGCCGCTACTAAGCTTAGTATCGAATCCTTCCCAGAGTAAAATAATCATAGAAAACTTCTTTCGGTAGAGGAGTGTACGCAATTTCTCAAATCCAATCAAGATGATGTATTCCGGTAGGCTTAGTCTTAAATAATAATATAAATCGTCTTTCTCTAGACGAGTGACCACACTTTCCCCCAATCCAATCAAGAGGATGATGTATTCCCCGGCTAGCAGTCTATGTTTGAATAATCCAATCTCTGAGTGAAATTCCACAAATAATCTGATTCTCAGGCGTGACTTTCCCTTACTTCAGACTCTGCTTGATGGTAAAGTAACTTTTGACTACCATCCATGAAGTCATTCGATCTCTGTCGAGTATTTCAAATATATTGGGATTCATGGAAGGAACTTTTTTTTCAGAATCTGATTAATTGTAAAGTAACTGTTGACTACCTTCCAGGGTGTCATACTCGTAGACCTCTGACTTCCAAATCCTAATAGGACAGTGAGACTGTGAAATCCCTCTCAAATACACGGGAGATACATTTCTTGATATCAGACTCTGCTTGATTGTAACTATTGAATACCATTCATGGAGTCGTCTTGGAGAAGAGCTCTTGAATCCGAGACTCAAATCCCAATAAGACTGCGTGAAGCCGCTCTCCAATATCTTTGTTGTTGGATAAGGAGTGGTAAATCTTTTTAAACCACTGTGCTCCATGTATCGGTCTTTTTTTCTCCTGCTACCTTCATGTTTACACACTTCTTACATAAGCTCAATAAGTTTTTCTTTTCGGATATGGCGTTTTTTTTTTCTTCTCTCTTTGCTTTTTTGACATTCTAAAGAAATTCGCCGTCTTTGATGTTTTATTTAACAACAGATTATCGCAGGCATCTTCGAGAGGCCGGGAAACAAAGAAAAACACACACCAGAATTCTATGGTAAACAATCGCTTTCTTTATTGCTTTTATTAACGTTATTATTGCTTTTCGTTCTTCAAAGATGACTTTCTTTTAAAAGATTAAAATGTTTACATGATTTACAACAAGAAGACCAAAGGAAGAACGAGAAAACAAAAACAAAGAAGGAGAAAGGGAAATCTATTGGCACACAAAGTGATGGAAAGTCATGACAATACATAATTTTTTTAAACGTTTGGATTCGAAGTAGGTTAGCCGGAGGGGAAGCTTGAGCCAATGCCCTACAATCTATTGTTTTCGGCTCACATAAATCAGGACTAGATTGGTGGTTGACTCTTAGAAAGACTCTAAGAAAGATGTAAACTTAAGATGTCAGACTCTTGTTGGAATTCATGATAGATATCTTAGAATATTCTCAGAGTGGGCCCTGCATCGCACTCTATCAAGCCAGACTCTTGATGGACTTCATGATAGATTTCTTAGAATATTCTCAGAGTTGGCCCGCATCGTACTCTATCAAGCCAGACTCTTGACGGAATTCATGACAGATGTCTTAGTGTATTCTCACAGTATTTTCATTGGACTCTGTCAAGCCAGACTAATGTTTGCAAGATTTGAACTTAAGTCATAAGCTGTAATAAGTTAACACCAGCTAGTTAGCTGACAGTTGGTGGAATTAATGTTGGATGTCTTGGAATAATCTCTTATAAGGTTCCCAGGCTGGTTGGCATTTCTTTGATTTCTTTGGTTTTAAATTACAAATCATGCAATTGGAAATGTTGGTACCTTTTGATGTCGGTTTTTTTTCTTTCCGAAAGGAAGAGCGTTTCCAGTGAGACGTTTCACTACGATTTCTACCTTCTTAAGAACCTTCAAAGCATGACTGATATTTCTATCGTTCTTTCGGTTTTAAATTACAAATCATCAATTGAAACTGTTCATGGCGACATGTTATCCTTTTTTTTTGTTTGATGACGTCTTTTACATCTCCAATATTTTGCAATTAATGTTACGGCTTAATTAAAGCAAATTTTGTAGCATTTTAGCTGTCAATTAGTTATGGCCAATATGATGACAATTGGGGTTTAAAACCCCTTCCCCCAACACACACACACACAAAAACTTTTATTTTGTTTGTCCTTCCTTCCATAAAGCACACACAAAAAAACGTCACTTTATCACAACAAAATTCCAAAAAAAAAAAGTTTAATTAAGTTGAAAAAAAAAAGAATACTTGACAAGCCCCGAACAAAAATCTAACAAGAAAGTGGCTGAAGTATCCGTCCTCAGAGTCCTTAGAGACTGTAACACTTTGGGCTAAGGACGCCAGTGTGGAAAAACCTCATGATTTCCGCTGTTTTTTTTTTGTGTTTTGCTCTAATAAAAAATCAACGTAATTAAAAATCAAATGATTTTTTTCGTGCCAACTTCAACTGCGGGCAAAGCACAAGTGTTGCACCACCAATCAACCCTTTCTCAAGGCGCGAGTTGGAAACAAAAATCTTCATTAATTTCGAAAAATGAACACATTTCGCCAACAATTTTTAGCTCATTAACGGGTGTGAGTGGGGCGACCGAACTGAAATGAAAAGAAATCTTGAAATCAAATCGAATGTTGTTTCAACAGACAACAGTAGCAGAAGATAAAGAGCAAAAAACGAAAACGAAAGCGAAAAAATAACCCAATAACGAAGCATAAGACAAATGTCTTTGTGAGTGCGGGCAGAAGGACAGAGCGTAAAAAATATTGGAGGATCTATTCCTTTTTACCAAACAAGTGATTTATTTATTTAATCCTTTTTTTCGCCCTATTTCTCTCTTGTCTTTCTTTTTGAGATAATGAAGGCTTAAATGAACAATGTAAGCCTCAAGTGGCTTCTGCCAAGGCTTGTTATGTTTAGCCCATCCTTCTCCCCCCACCCCCCTGAAACTTGAGCCCTTTCTTTTAAAGCGTAAAAAAAAGAGTTGAAAAATATAGAAAAAGAATACAAAAAATCAAATCTCCAGTGTATCAAAATTTATAACTTTGTATTAACTGGAAAAAAAAGAAAACGAAAGAAAGACAAAACTTAAATAAATGCTGGTAAAATGTTTGCAATTGGAATTGTAACAGCAGAAAGGTTTTTAATTTTGGGTTGCGTTTTTTTTTTTGTTCAGCTCTCTCATATTTCGGTTTTAATTTATGCAAAAGGCGTCAGTAGTTAATTTACAATTAAAACCAAATCCCTCTGCCTTTGGCCCAAGTCCAGCCAATAAATGCAGAGAAAACAAGAAAAAAACTTAACTACAATCCCAGACAACAGATGGATGGATTTTACAAAAGAAAACCATAAACTGGGAACGAGAAATAAGAAAAAAGGAATTGAAATTAGATACTAATCAAGAATTAATTATGGATTCGAAGACGAAGCACAGACTCCCTTTGGGCTAATTAATGGCCACCACATGGGGAGTTAAAAAAATCACTATGACAACGAGTATGTCTTCGATACAGAAAACACAGCGCTACTGGCGAAATCCAAAAATCTAAGTCTAAAATGGGGGAAATTTCCAGATTAAACAAAAATTATGACCTTGGGTCCTATGTGGTATATATTAAAATGGCCTAACGTTCTCCTGACAGCTGTCATTTACTGACAGTTATCATTTTATTGACAGCTGGATTTTTTTTGACATTTGGCATTTGACAGTTTTGTCATTTTGGTGATTGTTGTCATTTTAGTGACAGCTATAATTTTTGAGACTGCTGTCATTTTATTGACAACTGTCAAAGAGTTTCAAGTGACTTTCGATTCTTCAATTTTTAAAAACCACCATTTTCTGTTCACAAGTTCTCCCAAACTAAGCTAAAGCTAAAGCTAAAGCTAAAGCTAAAGCTAAAGCTAAAGCTAAAGCTAAAGCTAAAGCTAAAGCTAAAGCTAAAGCTAAAGCTAAAGCTAAAGCTAAAGCTAAAGCTAAAGCTAAAGCTAAAGCTAAAGCTAAAGCTAAAGCTAAAGCTAAAGCTAAAGCTAAAGCTAAAGCTAAAGCTAAAGCTAAAGCTAAAGCTAAAGCTAAAGCTAAAGCTAAAGCTAAAGCTAAAGCTAAAGCTAAAGCTAAAGCTAAAGCTAAAGCTAAAGCTAAAGCTAAAGCTAAAGCTAAAGCTAAAGCTAAAGCTAAAGCTAAAGCTAAAGCTAAAGCTAAAGCTAAAGCTAAAGCTAAAGCTAAAGCTAAAGCTAAAGCTAAAGCTAAAGCTAAAGCTAAAGCTAAAGCTAAAGCTAAAGCTAAAGCTAAAGCTAAAGCTAAAGCTAAAGCTAAAGCTAAAGCTAAAGCTAAAGCTAAAGCTAAAGCTAAAGCTAAAGCTAAAGCTAAAGCTAAAGCTAAAGCTAAAGCTAAAGCTAAAGCTAAAGCTAAAGCTAAAGCTAAAGCTAAAGCTAAAGCTAAAGCTAAAGCTAAAGCTAAAGCTAAAGCTAAAGCTAAAGCTAAAGCTAAAGCTAAAGCTAAAGCTAAAGCTAAAGCTAAAGCTAAAGCTAAAGCTAAAGCTAAAGCTAAAGCTAAAGCTAAAGCTAAAGCTAAAGCTAAAGCTAAAGCTAAAGCTAAAGCTAAAGCTAAAGCTAAAGCTAAAGCTAAAGCTAAAGCTAAAGCTAAAGCTAAAGCTAAAGCTAAAGCTAAAGCTAAAGCTAAAGCTAAAGCTAAAGCTAAAGCTAAAGCTATTATTGACAAATTGTTTATTTATTTAGTAATTTACATGTTTGGAATACAAATTCCTTACAGACTACTACTTAATAATAAATTATATCTAAACATCTTTTAAACTGACTTATAATTTGAATAATCAACAGAGAGATTTAACAATTGGTTCATTCATACTATAGTCAGTTTTATAAAAAAAAAAGTTATGCTAAACTTTCTTAGTGCTATCATAGGAATATTAAATCCCACTAGACTTGAAATAGATGGCCTGTTAATAGATCCACAAATCCACATCAGCTTCTAATCGAAAGTCTGTATCAGCAATTGCAATGTTTCTCAGGAGATCGTTAATACCTCTTGACAATCTATTCAAGCAATAATCGCTTTACAATTTAAATGATTCTCCAACTTGACTTCATTTCTTTCTTTACGATACCAAATCAATGACGTTCAGAGTCTTTCCCCTTCGCGTGTCTGTCGGGTGTGATTATTGAATGTGATCTCTTCATTGTTTTAGTCGTTTTGTTTTTAGTTTTTTTGTTTTTGTTTGTTTGCCTGAACTGCTGCCATGTCCGGGCATGATCCTCAATTTAATCATCATGTTCCACTTGATTAACTTAACAAAATTCCAATCAATTTAAATTTGCAACGTGCAATAATGTTTAAATGTCAAATTGTATTAAAGTGTATTCAGCGGCTGTTGCTGCTGTGGCCGGTGATGGTGCCGATGATGACAGCTTCAGCCCGTCAACCTCACCCCTCCGCCGTCATTTGTAGCACCAACTCAATAGCAATTCCCATTGAATGCATTACGATTGAAGTTGTCATCAATTCGTTGCTGTTCTTCCTCCCAAGAATTTCAATTGATTTTGTGTTGGTTTTTATCTGTGTTTCCCCCGGTTTTCGCTTGGCTTTTTTTCTTTTTTTTTGCGACGGTGCTTTTGATGGCACTTTTTTTCATTCGTCTTTCTTGTGGCACCGAGAATGGAGTTTAAACAAGGCACACACATTGTGTGCCTGTCTGTCTGTCCGACCGTTCGTCCGTCCGTCTGGATGTGGAAGTGAACTGTGTCTGGGCCAGCGAGGAGCGCAGTTGTTAAATAAAAGTGCGCGCTGGCACAGCTGTGAAAACATGAAAGCCAAATAGGCGGCACATCATCAAACATGGTAACAATTTTTGATGACTCACTTTTGATGGCGATAATGTTGGGACAAAAAAGAGCAGCACGTCCCGGCAGAGGTGTTCAGGAGAAATTGCAAACATTAATTGATTTCTGTTAAATAATTCCTACACAAAGTACAAAGTGTGACAATTTTTTGTTTTTTTGTTAAATCAAATAATGTTTTTAATTGTTCTACCTGTATTTCTTTTTCGTGGTATTCTCGTGTATACGTCTCTCAAGCGGAGTTGACTTTAATCTTAATTGGTTGTGGCACCTATGAAAGTCATCATCATTACCGGCCGTTCTCCGCCATTCCCAGGCCGCAATCACACACGTAATCGCGATCAATACCAAAGTGCTTAAATGCACATAAGCACATGTGTATCTGATCGGAATAACATAAACACGATTATTTGTTGAGCTACACATGTTGTGGGCATGCCTGCCTCTTGCAGTTGCAGTTGCAGTTGATAAAAGATCAATTTAGCTTGCAATGCGTCACTGATTTAAATCCGATATTGTAAAATTGAGCCGCTTGATCCATGCTAAAACATGGCCATGGTATTTGCAATTATTGAACATCAAAGGTTCACGCAAATGGCAAAATAATCAAAAGTAACAGACACAATGGCCGCGCATGCGCGCGCACCTCTGATGAGAGGCATTTAAGGCAAACAATGCCTCGACGGCAGGAGCGCCTCTCTGAAACGAGGGGGCAACATAATGTCAAGTAACCACACAGCGATCACAATTACGACTACGTCTCTTTGCTAAAGTATGAGTATGAGCAGCAGTTACTTGATTTTGTGCCCTGACTCGCTTTACCCCCCACCCCTCTCCGGAGGTTTGCTGGGTAAATGATCAGTTGTAAGCGAAATTTATTAAATTGTAATCAACATTGAATGGACGGGACGGACGGACAGGGAGTTCGTTAAATATTTCGTGGCCTCAACCGGGGAGCAGGAAAGCGAAGAACGATTGTCAACGGTAGTAACACGAGTTACGTCTACTTGACTAAACCTAAATCGATTTTAATCAAAATTTATGATAATTTTTGTGAAATGTACTTCAATGGCGGAGAATCGAACAGAAACACAAATGCAACTAATTGGCATGATCACGGAAGAGGCGGCAGCAGCTTATCTAATGGTCAGCGGGGAAGAACGAATACAACTGGTAGTGAGAAAAAGGCGGGAGGAGTAATCCCAGTCAGGCAGGCTTTTTTAGAATGAACTTTTTGAATGGAGAAAATATGTGCTGCAGTTTTTGTTTTCAAATAGCTATCTTCAATGGTAGAGACAACTAAAAGAAATTTTTTTTTTTTTGAGAGCATGCATGCGAAAGTGCAACTGGCGCTAGACGACAACAAGGCAGTTTGGCTAGGTAGGGTCATTTCAGGTCATGACCTCGAGCTTTACGGAAACAGGCAGTTAATTCTTTACCTAGAATGGCAGAGGCAACTGAAACAAATTAGTATAACAACTTTGTTGCGTCCATGGAATGGAGAAAGTCGTCTGTGGTTCTCTCTCTCTGCAAGTATAGACAATAATACAGCGAAATTGGTGCTGGCGGAATGAAGACCTTTTTATTTATATTTTAACGATCAGACAAAAGAACTAATTCTGAAGTTTCACAGAAGTCTAACTCTGGTTTTCCGTAGGAGAAAAGCTGTTGGAAATCATATCTGGATATGAAACCCCTACAGAACTAGCACATGTATGTAGACTGACTCTAAATCACTTTAAATCCTAAGGACATGTTGTAGAAAATAAACTTCCCATTAACTCATTTCTGTGTACGTAACTGTTCAAAAAAAACAGGTTGCAAGGATTTTCCAGGATTTCTTTGGCCGGTAAGAGGGCTAAGAAAAAAATGTGGAGGTCGGCAGTTGCTACATCGAGGTATTGAAAGAAATTTAACTACCTCGGTTCCATCAACCACATAAGGAACCATGTCAGCTTCGAAAAACAGCGAAATATCGTGCTGTCAACTATGTGCTACTCGGACCAAGCAAACAATTCAAAAACAGATCCCTCTATCGACGAACAAAGCGCTTATTCCACTTGTGCTTTTTTATGGCGCTAAAACTTTCGAAGGAGATGAAGAATTGCTAGAGAAAAATCGTAGACCCATTCATGCTAAACAGAAAGTATAGGTGGCGAACGAACCGTGTGCTGTATGAACTTTTAAAGCTTCATGGCTGGGCTGTGTCAGGCGAATAAATCCAGCCAGAAAGGCATTAGACGACAACTACCGCGGATGTCGCCGACAGGAAAGACTGAGACTCTCGGAGAATGACTAAGTGGAAGAAAGAATGCAAATTGTTAGTAACACGAGCTGGAGAGAGCTTGCGCAAGACCGTATAGCCTGGAAATCATTTATTAAGCAAGTCAAGACCAAGTAAGTTATCATTGTAACCTTTGACTCCAAAATAATAACTACAGTACCTACTTATTTCCCTTAACATTCCATGAAGAAATTGACTGCCAACTTCTCACGAATCAGTGAGCTGTGCACGATATAATTTGTATATTCACTGGCTAGGTCCCTTCTGTTCAAAGCCGGCTCCGAATACCTAGTGATTTTCTAGAGAATTTTTACATGGCTTAGAGATTTCTCTCCATCTCGTAAATTCGCCAGCAATTACGAGGTGGAAGCAGCCTCTGAAAAATTGTTTGATGGTTTTAGCAGGTTTCAAATCTGGATGCTGCTGTGTGGTATCTGTTTGATGGTTTTACCGGGTTTCGAACTCTCTATCACATGACTCGATGGGAATTGATTCCGCACCACTGTGAAGCTCCGACAAACAATTATTAGTTATCGTAAATATTTCCTGATTCCGTTTTGACCACTGGCCAACCAAAGGAAACCTCATCTGCAAAGCCTATTTTATGGTCATGCACAACAGACATAAACATGGACAATCATGACAACTTTTTGTAGTATAAAACCGAAAAGAAAAATTCCGGGGAATTTATGCACCTTATCCCCTGGCACTTCCCCAACTTGGAAACTTGGTACAGAAATGTAATGGAACAATGACGTGGACCATTGGTCTTTTGTTGAAAGCCCCCCAGCCTAAAGAGAGAGAGAGGGAGGGAGAGAGCAACAAAGAGAATGCTATTGTAGTTGTATTTAGTCCTTATGGATGGCATTGTGCGTTTTTAGATAAATAATCATTTACTCGTTACCACTGGACATGGCCCCTCGGACTAATGAAAAAGAAATAAAAGTGTCGAGTGCATTATTGCTTTTTGCTCAACACAATCACAAATAACTGGCACACACACGCACACACCAGCCCAATTACACCATGCCACACATACTCCTGGACTTGTAAGGATATGAGCTACCAGAAAGTGTGTGTGTGTGTGTGTGCGAGAGTTGGTGGTAGTGGCTTATATGAATTTCCGGTAATTGCGGGGGCCAAAAACCCCATAGACTCACATGTGAAAGATCATAAAACGTGCGGTGTCTGTCTTGGAGGCCTCTTCTCTTCCTTTTCTTCCACCACCACAGCCGCCCAAACAATTTCTTTCTTACTTTTACAATTGAAGCGACAATTTTCAGCACTGCTGGCCATGTACGTTTGACTAGAACATCTTGTGTGTGGTTGAGTGTGGGGTGTGGAAGCGTGAGCTTTGGCCGGAATATTGTCCTATTATTTTGCACTTACTATAACATCCTCATAAATATATTTTCTTTTAGTATTTTATTGATAGTAGCAAACAACATTGTTGCCGTTGCTCGTGTTGTTGGCCAAATACACATAAAAATAAACTTTCCTTTTTGCTGGCTCTCCACTATTGTCTCGCTGATGCCCCGTTTCGGCCGACTCCTGTGTCAGGACATTTAACAGTTGCAGCTGTTGGCAGTTTTATGATTGTTTCTCACTCTCTCTCTCTCTTACTCTCTCTGTGTGTGTGTGCGTTGTCTTGTGCCTACACGCCAGAGTCTTATATTTTTATTGTCCTCTACTACGTGTGTCTTTGGCTGAGGACGGATTTCATGGCCTTCCAATGGGGCAGCGCTGGGCTAAAAATATTGTACTTAACCATATATTATTTAATTTTTATAACCAACAACAAGAGTAACAACATTACACGTAGATAGAGAAGAGAAAAATCACAGCCTTCGGTGTTCAGCTGTCCGCGTGTCTGCCTGCCTCCTCTGGTCTACTGATTGCCCTTTTATATATTTGTCGGTTGGCATGTATGATTAGAGCTGTCAAAAAGCAATAATCATCAATTTTGATTTTCGGCAAATTTCTTAAGACGGTCCAAGTGTTATTGGCCATTTAATGTTTCGCTTTTTTTTTGGGGGACCCAGAAAGAAATGAAAAAAAAACCGATAGACAAGGAAATATGAATGAATGGAATGGTGAGGTGGTTGTGTGGTTCCGGCTAAAAGCAAAATAAATATCCAATACAATGTAACTCCGAGACATAAGATTTGATTTCAATTTGATTGGAATTTATGATGGACTCGTAAATTCAATCATTCATTATTAGGATATTGATAAAGGAGACCATGTGGACCACTGTAAGTTGTTGATGCTACACAGCTTACAGTCGAGGAAATATGGGGTTGTAACTGAGGTTACTACAGATTTTCTGTGGAAAACCGCCAGCACTGTGTCATCGGCTTTTGCAAGAATCCATGTCTGTTCTTGAATTGCTTGCTTGGTAAGACCAGCAGACATTTTTCAGTAGCTCCTGACACCTCGAAAACTCTGGCGACTTTACGAGTAAGAGAGTAATCTCTGAGCCATGTACAACTTCTCTACAAAATTATTAGTCAGTCTGAGCAGGCTTTTAACAGTAGGTCGGGCCATATACATACATCGTATATAAATTTCAGGGAGAATGCAAATATCGTACACAGCTCACAGATTCGAGAGAAGTTCCCCATCACTTGCCTCACACAAGTTTCTGCTAAACAAAGCTTAGCCAGAGATACGAGCCTCAGACTCAGGAAAGAAGTTTCCCTCTGAATCGCTGCATATCTAAATTGTTTCCCTGACAATTTGGACTCTTTTTTTCCTTAGAACGAATGTCTCTACTGGTGTTAGGGACGAATTTACTGAAATAAAACATTTTCTCTAGCGACTTCCTTGCATTTCTTTTCTTGAAATTTCAAACTCACTTTAAACCACTAACCAATGTCGCTTTATTAAATTTATATAATTAATTAACATTAAGGAACACACCTTTGTTCGCCTTTGGTGCACAAATTGTGTCTCCTTACCGGGTGCTGCTGTTTCGACAATTTCAATAAACCATTACATACATGTTGGTAGGAGAGTGTGTGACCGAAGCGTGGCGTTGGAGGGTGGGGGGATAAGTTAATACTCAAATGACAGTATGGAGGTAACCACACACACACACACACTCTACACTCTCCCTTGGACTAATTAACATAATTTATCAAATGTCAACACGAGTGTATTTAGTTTTTTCTGTTGTTGTTGTTGTCCTTCCTCTACTCTACTCTCCTCACCATCTATTATTTCACTTTTCATTTTTGTTAGTACTTTTTCAAAACGAAATGTTAATGATGCATTTAAATGATTAGCGACCCAATGACTGACTTAGGCATGACTGGCCAAGAATTATACCCTGGATGAGTAGGTATTTGTTGTACGCCCGTACTCTGGTTCTCCCCACCATTGACAGTCTATGTCTGTCTGTCTGTCCGTTCGGTGGTATGTGAATAAGTGTTTAAAAGTCATTAGGACAGGACGTCCATGTAGAAGTCGGAGGACGGCCGAAAGAAGACTAACTGACGAAATGTCATATTTTGACAAGCTAATGAGATAAACAGATGACATCACAGGAATTAGACAACATGGATGGCTAATAGTTCTATGGAAAATACTTCTATGGGCCGATCAAGAGGGGGAAGGGAACACATATGCTCAGAAGAGCTGAAACTAGGATTTTAATGTTACTCAAAGTTTTGTATTAGACCACATACACAGATATCGGAGTTTTAAAAAATCAGATTGTATATTAGAAGAAAAAAAAACGACTGTTAGGGCCACGTCAGACTTGTGTGTATGTAATCCCAACAGCAGTTGAATGACTCGCAATTTCAGAAATGCAGCACTAAGTTGCATGTGCTGCCTGTATTTCTTTGGTTATATCTCGGTAACCCGTTAAGGTATCAAAATGCAATTGTCATTAAATTAAAGCAAAAGTACTCTACTAGAATTTATGTAATAGGTCCTAATATGAATATAAATTTGTAAAACTTTTTTGATTCATATCCAAATTTGCTTATACATTTTTTTATAATTTTTCCATATTTTTCCTGGGTCATATTTCGGAAACCAGCCTAACGAGCCAAGTACAATTGCCATTAAATTAAATCTAAAGTCATGTACTATAATTGATGCGATCGATCCAAATATGTAGATAAAGTTGTAATCCTTTTTCATCTCACCTAGGAATTGTCGGATTTAGTGGACTTTTAAAAATGTATATATTTTGACGTTTCTTTCTCAGGTCATATTTCAAAAACCAGCGAAGCCAGCAACGTGCAAATGTAATTAAATTAAAGCTAAACTACTGTACTACAATTCATGTAAAAGATCTAAATGCAAAAATGACGATGTAATTCTTTTTAACCTCACCTAAGAATTTTTGGGTTTTTAAAATGTTATATAAGTTGACCTTAATTGCTTGGGTCATATTTCGGAAACCATCCCAGCCAGCCGCGGGCAATTGTCATTAAATTGAAGCTGAGGTACTGTACTATAATTAACGTAAAGGATCTAAATTTGAACATGACGATGTAATACTTTATAACCTCACCCAAAAATGTTCGGATTTTTAAAATGTATATAAGTTAACCATACATTTCTTTGGTCATATTTCGGAAACCAGCCAAGCCAACCAAGTCCAATAATAATCAAATTAAAGCTAAGGTACAGTACTATAATAGTTGTAAAGGTCACAAACATAAACATGAGGTTGTAATACTTTTTTTGATCTCACCTTAGAATTTTCATTTTAAAAATGTATATAATTTGACCATTTCTTTTCTCAGGTCATATTTTGGTAACCAGACAAGGTATGAAAATGCAATTGTCATTAAAATAAAGTTAAAGTACAATGCTACAGTTGCTCTTATGAACCGAATGAGCCACGCCTACACCTATAGTTTATACATGTGAAATGAAGTATGCATTCCGAAAGGATCTTTCCGTTCATATCTCAAAACTTGTTAACCGAACTAGCGATCATAGTAAAAACCTTAGGTTATCCACAATAATTCCCCATGTCTTCCACTATTCCTTAACAGCTGTCACATGTCCCGATAGTCCCCCTTGAACAAGAAAAGACCGTAATATTTACCAAATTTTGTTAAATTTTCAATAAAGTCTCATTTGACTACACTTTATGGCCGCACTTGCCTTAGAGAGAGAGATCACGCTTCCTTGAATTGCTAATGTGTGTTATTGTTTTCAATAAATTTCCTTTACCAAAACCTCCCCCCCATTATCATGTCTCATATCCTCATCCATCCCACTCCCCGGGAGAAGGTCATAAATTTCGTTAAAAAATCTTAAAATATCATAAAATTTGACATTTGAAAATTGTCGAGGATTTCGAACAAAAAAAAGAAATGCCAAGAAACGAAAAGCAAACGACGCCATCAATACTACAGCAATATCAAGAATCTTTTAGGAATTATAACCATGACGCCATATGCAAATGTCTCATACCCATTTCAGAGCCCACAAACCCAAACCCCAGGACACACTCTCACACACACACACACACCAAGAGTAAGATGGAAACAATTTTCATCGAAAGGAAATATAAAATATGGTGGTGGCTTCCGCTGTTCCACTTGGCAGGAGGGTTGGGTGGGGGGATATCTAGAAATGTCTATGCCATTCTTTAGACACAGCATCATCCTATTGATGACGTTGATAGTTTTGTATTGATGGCATTTGTGTACGTCCTTCTTCAACCGAAGGATTCAAATTCGACACGCGTTTAAACAATATTTCCTCTTGTTTTTTAATATTCAATATTTTCCCTTTTATTATACACGAAGGAAGTGGTGGGAGGGCGAGACGTTTGATTTCTTGCCTCTTGGCGTGGGTGTTAAACTCTTTTGCCAAACCATGTGTGAACAGCCGTCAAGGCTGAAAGTTAAAATAGCGCATGATGTCATGGCACCGACAGTCACACAGACAGACAGTTAGACAAGCACATAAAAGGAGTAGCGTTCGCTTATATTTGCATACATGTCGTTGAGATTGTTTTTCGGTTGAAAATTTTATTTGATGGAGTTAATATTTGAAAGGCTGACAATTGGAATATATTACAAGTTGTCAAATAGTAAATAAGCCCATTCAAAGAAGGATAGATGTGCTTTTGTGTTGCAGGTCATATCGAGACCTAAGCGCCATTTTTTTTTGGAAACTCGCTGTTTAATTAAATTCGATAGAAAATTAAACCCAAAATTTTGAAAATTAATAAATGTATATTTGCAAAGATAAAGCAAATTCAATTGTAGGGTAAGCACCACAGAGGAAACCTTGTCCTGTAAAAATTCCCTTGTCCTGTATTAATTTAATTCATTTAATTTAAACTCAACCTAAACAATGTGTGGTCTAGAATCGTCAAATAATTTGTCTACTTAATTTTTTTATTTTCTTACTTTATTTTTATCAAAATTTGTCTACCTAATTTTTTTTTTATTTAATTTATTATTATCAAGTAATTTGTCTTCTAAATTTTTTTTTATTTTTTTACTTTATTTTCATCAAAATTTGTCTTCTCAATTTTTTTTTTTATTTATTTTTTTTTTATCAAATAATTTGTCTTCTCAAATTTTTTTTATTTAATTTATTTTTATCAAATAATTTGTCCTCATTTTTTTTAATTTAATTTTTTTTTTATTTAATTTATTTTTATCAAATAATTTGTCTACACATTTTTTTATGTAATTTTTTTTTATTTAATTTATTTTTATCAAATAATTTGTCTTCTCAATTTTTTTATTTAATTTATTTTTGTCAAAAAATTTGTCTTCTCCAATTTTTTTATATTTAATTTATTTTTATCAAAATTTGTCTTATCATTTTTTTTATCAAATAATTTGTCTTCTCAATTTTTTTTATTTAATTTATTTTTATCAAATAATTTTTCTTCTCAAAATTTTATTTTTTTTAATTTATTTTTATCAAATAATTTGTCTTCTCAATTTTTTATTTTTTTACTTTATTTTTATCAAAATTTGTCTTCTCAATTTTATTTTAATTAATTTTTTTATTTAATTTATTTTTATCAAATAATTTGTCTTCTCAATTTTTTTTATTTAATTTATTTTTATCAAATAATTTGTCTTCTCAATTTTTTTATTTAATTTATTTTTGTCAAAAAATTTGTCTTCTCCAATTTTTTTATATTTAATTTATTTTTATCAAAATTTGTCTTATCATTTTTTTTATCAAATAATTTGTCTTCTCAATTTTTTTTATTTAATTTATTTTTATCAAATAATTTGTCTTCTCAAAATTTTATTTTTTTTAATTTATTTTTATCAAATAATTTGTCTTCTCAATTTTTTATTTTTTTACTTTATTTTTATCAAAATTTGTCTTCTCAATTTTATTTTAATTAATTTTTTTATTTAATTTATTTTTATCAAATAATTTGTCTTCTCAATTTTTTTTATTTAATTTATTTTTATCAAATAATTTGTCTTCTCAATTTTTTTATTTAATTTATTTTTGTCAAAAAATTTGTCTTCTCCAATTTTTTTAAATTTAATTTATTTTTATCAAAATTTGTCTTATCATTTTTTTTATCAAATAATTTGTCTTCTCAATTTTTTTTATTTAATTTATTTTTATCAAATAATTTGTCTTCTCAAAATTTTATTTTTTTTATCAAATTTTTTTTTATTTATTTTTATCAAAATTTGTCTTCTCAATTTTTTATTTTTTTACTTTATTTTTATCAAAATTTGTCTTCTCAATTTTATTTTAATTAATTTTTTTATTTATTTTATTTTTATCAAATAATTTGTCTTCTCAATTTTTTTTATTTAATTTATTTTTATCAAATAATTTGTCTTCTCAATTTTTTTATTTATTTTATTTTTGTCAAATAATTTGTCTTCTCAAATTTTTTTATATTTAATTTATTTTTATCAAAATTTGTCTTATCATATTTTTATCAAATAATTTGTCTTCTCAATTTTTTTTATTTAATTTATTTTTATAAAATAATTTGTTTTTTTATTTTTTTTTATTTTTTTTAATTTATTTTTATCAAATAGTTTGTCTTCTCAATTTTTTTTATTTAATTTATTTTTATCAAATAATTTGTCCACTAAATTTTTTTATTACATTTATTTTTATCAAGTAATTTGTCTTCTCAATTTTTATTTTATTAAAATTATTTTTATCAAATAATTTGTCTTCTCTAGCTTTTTTTTTATTTAATTTAAACTACTCCAATACCTCAAGCCATAAAAATTCCCAAAAAAAACGATGCTTCAAATATTTCTCGCATCATAATTTTCTCAATACTTCCATCCTTCAAGCACGGATACAGTCTATTTTTTATTATACCCTCCAAAAAAAAAAATATAGAAAACGAAGGAAAAAACTCTATTGTAAATATGCAGAAATATGCCAAGAAGATATAAACTCGCACACACACACACACACAGAAACATTTAGTAGGACAGCAAAAAAGGGTGTTAAACCCCCTAAAAGCAGACAATCGTTTTTGCACTTCCTCTTTCCAGTTAAGTTCAGATGAAGTTGTGCTCCACAGAATTGATGGCATATTTTCGTATATCCGTTACGCTGTCTTTTTTTTTGGGAAATATTTATTGCCATTTTGCACAAGTGTTTATAGTTCCTTTTTGTAGTTTTTTTTTTGTGCTGTGACAAAGACATGAAATGAATAAATTTTCCAAAGATATTTATTAAAAGCTAAGGGGCATATGGAAATATTCGAAATTGTAATTGACAGTCTGTCTATATGCACATATCTAAGGCATGAGACCATCCAATGAATTCACATAACGATTTGCTACGAAAAAAGTCTTGCATGTGAATTACTTGCTTGGCTAAAAAGAAAGCCTCTTGTAATGATACTTTCGTTCGCTTTCGCTTTTAATGGCACTCTCGTTTTCGCTTTCGGTAGTTGTATCATTATCCTGTTTCGTCCAAGATAATTATGATTTTATGTCATAAATATATATTAGCCACGCTTTCTTGATAATCCTCCTGAAATTATACATACTTTTCTTTTCCTTCTCCTTCTCGGCACCACCACGACGACATGTGCATATTCTCTGACCTTCTGTCCATGTAAGGCCAGACAACAGGCCTAATGACCTCACGGTGGCGTTGGCGGTGGCGTGGGCGGTGGTGTGGTGCGGTGTTAATGTTTATGTAATGTCTGGAAATATTACTTATAGATTTTTATCTTTTGCTTTAATGACGCCAATCGAACTTCAAAGCTTTTCCGCTTTGGGCCACATTGGGATGGGATAAATATGCTGCTGCAATTAGTTTTGAATTTATTTGGGCTATGCTGTGTTTTAGCCTTAAAATCAAAGCATATTTTTGGGGGCTTTCGGAATCTTTTAATGGCTGCGATATGTTGTTTTCCTTTGCCTGTTTGTCCCTGAGATATAATTTATAGTTTTATATTTTGGTCATTAGTCGTAGCGATAACGGACAAAGTTTTGTTGTATTTTTATTTCTTAGCCATAATTACTCATTTATAGGAAAGACCAAGCCGGCCGTCCGACCGACCTAATGCTGTGTATAATTTTAGGTGTTGGTTATGGAGTTTTCAATGGTGTCTGTAATTATCACAGAACATTCGATAATCTTGGGGCAATAAATTTCACGACTAAGTGGAAATGAATGACGTAGAATTTATGGATTTGTTTGTCTCCATAGCATATTTTGAGGAGCAAGGCCAAGAAGCAATATATGATAAATAAGAAATTGAACTATGTTTTCTCTGAGTAGAATGTCTGGCCTAATGGAAAACTTTAGGTGAGCTGGCCTAAAAGTAGGCTTTTAAATAATGAATATTTAAACCAACCATTCGTTGACAAAGTCGCAAATATTTTATTATACAGTCGAATGCGGTTATAAAGAACTCCTAGGGACTCGACAAATTGGTTGGTTATATCCAGGGTAAATTAAGGTAGAAGCAAAACTCTTGGGACTTAAAAAAGTGTTCGTTATAGACGAAAGTTCGTTATGACCGGACTCGACTGCATTCAATTATTAGCTTAAAAAGCCTCATCCTGCTTTTAAAATATCTTCGATTACTCCACCATTTGTACGTGGTGTCTCAAGTATTTTAAAATATTTCTTTAATTCTTCGAATATTCCACCATTTGTCCACGGCACTGCTCTGGCTGTGAAATCAAATTTAAATAAACATTTTAATGAAATTTGACCTGACATAAGCCCTTAAGCCAAAATATTTGTATACACACCGAAATAAAAAAACCGAACAATTTTAATGGAAAAAATTCATAATTACCTTGAAATGTACGACATACACTCGACAAGCCAGAGAGAAGAGAAAACAAAAACGGAAATCCGGCAAATCAATACATGGAAAAAAAGGCACAAAACTCAAATGGATTTAGTGCGACAAAGAGCCCGAGATAAAGGCTCGCGAAGATGAGGCATAAAACCACCACTTAAAAGTTGAAATTAAACAATGCCATTATCAACACCCCACCCCGAAGATAACAAAGTCCTCACCATCACCACCACCACCATCACTACCTTTGTGGCAGGACAATACTTCAACCTTACCTCGAGCGAATTTTCATAAATTAACAACGGAGCGAACCACAGAAAACAAAAACCTGGAAAATGTAAAAAAAAAGTACAAAAAGTACCCAAAAACGAGAGGAAAAAAAAGATGTGATAAAAAAAATATAGAAAAAAATAGCTTTGAAATAAATGTTGAATAACAAAAAACTGTAAAATGGCATGTCAATCGAGGAAGAGCAGCAGAAAACTTAGGGGTAACTAAGGGGAGGTTATGGAAATTCCAATTCAAATTCAAATCAGATTAACAACATACAAGTTATGAAAGGCGGGCATTAATGTTTTCTATCCCTGATTACCCACTTACAGGTCGTGCCACCAACAACATACAACAACAACTGTTAAACTTCTGAAAGAACAGATGAAAACTCTAAAAAAAACTGAAAAAAATGAAAGCATTTTTTCCCCCCCAAAAAAAAAAAAAAAACTTGGAAAAAAAGAAACGAGAAAAATCACTTAAGTGCGTTTATAAGTTTCAATTCGTTTTTCAATTTATGTGCAGCAGGCATTTGCCAATTTTTGGCCCATCGCCCGGACAACATAAATCATAATCTTGGCTATGTGGCGTTCGATCATTTAATAAAAAATTGAATTTTAATTATAACTTCATTACCCCGACAACATGTGTCATGTACAACATTTGCGCGGCGGTGGTGGCGGCGGCGGCATAATGACATTGTCGCCAAGATGCCTCAGTCACATCGTATCGGTTGGGCACCTACGCTTTTCCACTGGGCTCTGGCTGCACCATCATCCTTAACTTTCCTTCCTGTGTGTACTCCCAGTCGAAAAAGAAAAAGAAAACAAAATCATTGCATTGCATGATTCTCAACATGGGTGACATTTGGAAATTTATGTGTTTGCTTGAGCAAAAATTGTCTCATTAACATAAATGCAAAATAATTTATTAACAACAAAGGTGATCATCATGGTCGTCATCATCGTCGTCTTCACCGCCAGAGCTGCCTTCACCATCACGCGCAACACGCACTTCTGTACATCGTTGTACTCCTCTACCAGAACCGAGAAAACCACAATCACAACGTACAAAAAAAAAAAAAAAAAAAAATCAGCAGCAGTAGGGTGTGAAAAATTAATAGGAATTAGCAAATAATGCGATCGAAAATAAAACTAATTAATTTTGTGTTGTTTTTTCTAAATGTGAGCCCAAGAAAAATAAATTAATTGATGGCTAAGATTGCCAGACAACAGCACCACAATAGAAAATTTGAGAGGAAACAATAGAGTATTTGAGAAATATAATTTCCCTAAAGGATTTCAATGTCAGAAAGTCGCTAATTTTGGGAATTTTTGGTTTTCATAAAAAAAACTGCCAGGATTGGGATCCTTTACACGGCATATGAGTTAGCGAAATTTTGTTGATACACAGAGAAAAACAAATGTTTAAAATGTGATTACATGCCATCATATATATGTTTGTGTGCAAACATATTATATTTGCAAACAATTGTATACAAAATTCCTTGTGGAATGTTAAACTACTAGTTTGTTGTTGGTGCTTTCAAGTAAAATAACCCTTTTCATGGAATCTATGATGAATTGGGAGAGACTTATAAAGAATTGCTCATATAGTGCCCCAGTATTCATAAAAAAAAACCATCTTCACAATTTCATGATCACACCTTGCAACTCACGGCCATAAAACTAACTTACTAGTCCACTACAACTAATGACTGTTGCCCATTGCCATCACCTCACCCCCACCCCCCACAATATCAATTGAATTTCCATCAACTGACTGCAAGTGTTTGGCAATACGTGTCTATGTTTACATTTCCATGATTGCTGTGACTGAGTGTGGTGCTCGTTTTGAGTGCCTAAAATTATGCTACAAATAAACAAAATGTTCAACAATTTTCAAATATGTTTATTTTCAAGTGCTCACATACTCGCACGTTCAATCACGCACATCCACACAGCCGCACACACACACAGTTTATGTTGGCAATGCACTTTATTTTGAGTATTATCGAAAAACTTTGGCTATATTCAAACCGTACGTGCCCCATACTCACTCACGTTCACGTGCACACAGTCGCCGCCATCACAATCACATGTAAACACGTTTGCCATTAGACTGCCATTCCATATCATCATTGTGGAATGTATCGGTTGAGTTTGACTATTAAAAGTATTCACTTTTAAGTGTGTTTATGTGCCTGCGATTTTATGCCAGTGTTTGGCGTGTGTGTATACTTTTGGAGGTGAGTGTCTGAGGGCGGCTGGAGTGTTTACCTTTTCATGTCGAGTGTATTATGTCGGAGCAGTTATTTGCGAATACTGGCTCTGGAAACTATTATTGGTATTGTTTTGTGAAACTATTTAAACTTTTCCAATTGATATAATGAGCAACAGCCTTTTATGGCATTATAAAGAAATCATTAAAATCATATAATTTTATGGGCGCAAAAAAAATGCTCAGCATAAAACTTGAAACTCTGGCCGTAGTTTGGGAGGTGGCTCAAAAATAGCAATGGCTATTGAAGATAAGGAGAAGGTGAGAGGGCTGTGAAGGTTTGGAGATCTGTAGAGAAAAGAAGGTGGGTTTTTTTTTTGGTAAATGGAAGTGAGTAAATGCCAATAATATTTAATTCCATTTGGATTCCAAATACAGCAGCAGAGGTGATGTTGATGCTTAGTCTTCCTTGTAAATAGTCACCTAGATTATGTGAAAAGAAAATAGTCTAAGGATAATTGCAGAAATACAATAAGGTCTGGAAATATGAGAAGTCTTTCAGAGCGCATTTTTCGCTAAGTTACGATTTATTGTAGAACAATCCCTGAAAGTATGGAAAAAGAAATTGCCTCATTGAAGATTTTCCGATTCAGAGATAATTAAAAGGCCTGAGGAGAAGTCAAGATATGCACTTATCACTAATCATTTTTGCTTTACTTTAAAGAAACACTGAGAAAATGTAAAAAAAGTCAGTATTGGATATCATGTTGAATTTTATATTTTCTTTTTTCCAATATCTACTTGTGGCCTTATTCACTTTCCCTCCAGTCATTAAATATTTTTAGGCTTTTCCTATGGTTTTTGATTGATCTCTGACTATTTCTAGGTTGGCTTTAGTTGCTGTCTCACAATCGTTGCCCGTTTTCAGGCTGTCCATATGCAATTGATTGTTATCGTATATCATGTGTCATGTTAGTTTTCGAAATGCCCACTGTTAGTTTTTCTGTGTTTGTGAGCAACCTACGTACATGGAGTTCTGTGCCATATTTATGACGACAGCAATTGTATGTCTGGCCTTTACAGAAAATCGTGGTATATTTTTCCGCAAAACACACCTCAACCCGTCTCTTCTATTTTTTTTTTTTTTTTGATAAATATGTTTTAAAAATGCATTGGCAATTGTTTCAGTTTAAAAATAAAAGTTGGACTAGCGGCACAAGTGTGTCCTCAGTAGTTGGAAAGTTCAGCGATGGGGACTGGTGGAGGTGGTGATGGCAGAGAGGCCCACCATCGCACGGACGATTTACAATTTGCGTGTCGATCGCTCATAATTTTTCGCATTCATGACCGGGCAACAATTGTTTTTTATTGTTCAACCTAAACCAAAAAACAATCGCAAACTAACAACAACAACAACACCAACAATACAGAGGGTATTCGAAACCGCAATCGAATGTTGGTTTTCACTTTGTCGTTGGGGTCTGCTTGTTGTTTTTGGTTTATGATTAAAATCGATAGAAATATTTTAATGTTATACCTGCGTTTCAACTGAAATCAAACAAACCAAACGCTCGACCCTCGCCCCTTTCTCTACCCACACCGCTAAGGCCTTCCGTTGCCTGAAAGTATGCTTGACATGCCATAATTTGTATTTTTTTTTTGTTTGGATTTTTCCGTTTTCAATTCTGTTCAGCCATAACTGAAAAACCGTAGCCAGCTTATCGATAACACTAATCAAGCATTCGTGCCGAAGTAGCACGAGAAATCAAATCAAACATTTAAATTAAAGTGGGAGTTTTCCTATAATAAATATTCAAAGCAATCGGTTGCTGCAATGCCACCTCCGATACCCGTTCCCACCGCAACACAACACAAATCCCGCCACAGCGCCTGAAAGTATACCGCGGGTTTTGTTCGCATATTGTTAATACTTGTTTATGGCTCCAATAAAATGGTCAATTGTAATGGCAATGGCATGGCAATAGCACGCAAATGTATACTTCGAAATTCAAATTTATTTCCTGTACAGAAATGTCATGTTTCCCCATATTTACCGACGTCGGCTGATGTAGTTCGACTGGGCTCTGTGTTTTTTTTTCTTTTCATGAAATTGGTTTGTGTATTTAATCACTTCGCCTTTGACTCTGGACGGCCGGTTGGGCTAGGAAAAAGGGTTATTAAAATCTATAAAATGCAAAGTCATTACGCGGACGTCGAGTATTGTGTACGGATGGTTTTCAGTTTGTTTTATTCGTTACCGACTGGTATTATTAAAAGCCTTTTTCGGTTGGTCTAGAAAAAAAACAAACCCAAACGCCCTCCCCGTTATAGTTTTTTTCTTTGTATGGCGGTCTTGTTGTTTTTTGCGCTTGTTTTGCTAATATTGTTATAGATTTAGCCTTTCACCCCCTAGAGGGTGGCTATTAATACGAAAATAAACTACTATTGTTGGTCACATGTCGAGAGATTCTTATCGCCGAGTTGTGTTCGACGTTATCCCCACACAAAGCAGGCACTGAAGTCGTGTAAATATGCTATGAATATTTTAAATATCGATTCGTTATAAATCATTAGAAAGGACAATAAATTGAGTTTTTTTTTGTCAGAGAACAGACTGGGGGGCAACAACAATGTGTCATCCAGTGTATATGGTAAAAAAAAAAATAAAAAAAAGTAAAACAGTAAATTTAGCAAAAAGTATAAGTAAAAGTACACAAAGTTACAGACTTAATGTTTTTTTCTATGGACACTGATTCTAAGATTGAACTATTCCTTAGGTTCTGGGATTCCCTTGGGGTCTCAAGTTCAAATTATTGGCTGTTGTGCTTTTGTGAATAAGCTGTGAATTTACTTACTTTGCTTACTAACTGAAGCTAAAAGTCTTATTCGCCGTTCTTATTGGCCCTTAATATTTTACAATTTGCCTGAAAACAAATTCAACTTATCCTAAAAAATAACGGAGAAGGTTATATTTACTAAGCACACGGAGCCTATTTTACATTTCAATTTTTAGATCTTGCTGAAGAAACAAATAAACTTACAATACTTTTAGGATTTGCAACCAACAAAAAGTCTAGCATACTCTTGGGCCCGAAATAAGAATTTGCTGTGATTAAAGAAAAAATGCAAGAAGTTGAGCCGAAAAGGCGTTTGGTGGGCCAAAAGTCTGTAACTTTTGTTGTAGTCAGCCTTTTTGAGTTCGGTAAAAACCTGACTGTAGAGAAGGTGTTAGGGGTTATTTTATGGTATTGACATTATAAATCCTTTTAGGTTGTCACTAATTGGAAAAGTTATGGTTCAAACACTGACAGGTTAATTGTTTGGGCAAATTCGAATTTTAAAATTTGGAGAAATCCGTTTTCTGAACCCAATTTCTCCCAAACTATTTGTGTTAGCTAAAATGTGAATATACCGTCTTGATTAGATTAAGGGGCACTATGAATGAGCAAAATCTAAGCGAAATCTATTTTTTAAAAAAAAATCGAAATTTTTGATGTTTTTTTTTTCGGCCAAAATATTTTTTCTTTAATTTCCCAATCTTTTGCTCTTGGATATGTTCTGCCTTTAAAATGATTTAATTATATCCAGAAATAATTTATATAACATTAGCCATTACAGACTAAAGGCCAAAAAATTCATTTTGACAGTGCCCCATTGTATACACAATAAATCCTATGAAACTGATCGCAGCATACAACTGTCAGTGGGTTAATAAGTCAGATTAAGGTCCAATATGCATCTAGCTTTAATTTGATACTACACTCGTTTCGATACCTTAGTCCGTTGCTAAAAAATTGGACAAATAGTTTCAAGGGACAATCGGATCTCTAATTTTGTGAAATCCCATTTTCTGAACCCAATTTCTCCCAAACTATTTGCTCAATTTACAAAATGTAAACACCGTCTTGATTAGACTAAGGTCGACTACGAATGAGCAGAATTTCAGCAAAATCTATTTTTTTAAAAAAATCTAAAATTTTGATGGGTTAACCCCTTTGTTTTTTTTCGGCCAAAATATTTTTTCTTTAATTTCCTAATATTTTGCTCTTGTATGCGTTCTGCCTTTAAAATGATTTAATTATATCCAGAAACAATTTTTATAACATTAGCCATTACAGACTAATGGTAAAAAAATAAATTTTGAGAGTGGCACAATAAACCCTATAGGTTATATATTATAGGTTAATTACCACACTCGGTATTAGTATTAGTATTAGTATTAGTATTAGTATTAGTATTAGTATTAGTATTAGTATTAGTATTAGTATTAGTATTAGTATTAGTATTAGTATTAGTATTAGTATTAGTATTAGTATTAGTATTAGTATTAGTATTAGTATTAGTATTAGTATTAGTATTAGTATTAGTATTAGTATTAGTATTAGTATTAGTATTAGTATTAGTATTAGTATTAGTATTAGTATTAGTATTAGTATTAGTATTAGTATTAGTATTAGTATTAGTATTAGTATTAGTATTAGTATTAGTATTAGTATTAGTATTAGTATTAGTATTAGTATTAGTATTAGTATTAGTATTAGTATTAGTATTAGTATTAGTATTAGTATTAGTATTAGTATTAGTATTAGTATTAGTATTAGTATTAGTATTAGTATTAGTATTAGTATTAGTATTAGTATTAGTATTAGTATTAGTATTAGTATTAGTATTAGTATTAGTATTAGTATTAGTATTAGTATTAGTATTAGTATTAGTATTAGTATTAGTATTAGTATTAGTATTAGTATTAGTATTAGTATTAGTATTAGTATTAGTATTAGTATTAGTATTAGTATTAGTATTAGTATTAGTATTAGTATTAGTATTAGTATTAGTATTAGTATTAGTATTAGTATTAGTATTAGTATTAGTATTAGTATTAGTATTAGTATTAGTATTAGTATTAGTATTAGTATTAGTATTAGTATTAGTATTAGTATTAGTATTAGTATTAGTATTAGTATTAGTATTAGTATTAGTATTAGTATTAGTATTAGTATTAGTATTAGTATTAGTATTAGTATTAGTATTAGTATTAGTATTAGTATTAGTATTAGTATTAGTATTAGTATTAGTATTAGTATTAGTATTAGTATTAGTATTAGTATTAGTATTAGTATTAGTATTAGTATTAGTATTAGTATTAGTATTAGTATTAGTATTAGTATTAGTATTAGTATTAGTATTAGTATTAGTATTAGTATTAGTATTAGTATTAGTATTAGTATTAGTATTAGTATTAGTATTAGTATTAGTATTAGTATTAGTATTAGTATTAGTATTAGTATTAGTATTAGTATTAGTATTAGTATTAGTATTAGTATTAGTAGACACAATAAATCCTGTGAAACTGATTGCTCAATCTAAAAAATTAAAATATTTGTTTAATTATTAAAAAAAAATATTTTCTTAATTTTTGTCCACATTTGGTTCCCCGCTGTTTAATCATTGATCATAAATATCATATTTAAGATTTTTTTTTATATATTTTAAAACTTGAAAATTTTTTTGTAATATTTTTTTTTTTTGGCTAATTAAAAATGTTTGCAAAAAATAAATTTTTGTACACATTATGTCCACCACCCCGTAACTATTGTTACATCAGAAAATATTTTAAACAGCCCTTGCATAATGTGTGTTGCATAGTGTTAAAGGCGATCATAGATTAAAGGCAACTCTATGCAATGGGTCTAAAAGGGACCCACTAAAACACAAACTGCACTCCAATCCAACCACTCCTAAGGGCTACTGCAGTATTCCACAACTCTGAAAATATCTCAGGTTTACTGTAAGGCCTTCTTAATACATTTGTATCTTCTCGTATTTCCATAGGAAATTGATGTGTGTGTGTGTTTGTATATTTCCCTTTCCCCTACACTTTCTTTGTTGCATTCATTTATAACCATAAAAACCAATATTATTTTTATTATATTACATCATTAAGCACATATTGAAATCATCAGACATTCAATCACCAGGATAATGTGATTTTCCCGACGCACATTCGCCACCGCCGCCGCCGCCTCCTTTTCCTCTTCCTCTTTCTCCATCACACAGTACATGTCTGTGCGTTGATGCCATCAATGCCATTTATTTATGTTGTTATCCTTATTAAATCATTATTTCACGAAGTCTTAATATTTTAAGACTAGCGAGGAACATACACTTGGACACACTCACCCACACATATGCATGGAATGTGTGTATGTGTGTACACCCGTAAATACATCAAAGTGAAAAATACTTCATATTCTGTTTGTTTGCGATTTCTCGTCAGATTTTCGTTCGTTTTGGCTTAGAGTTCACACTGATTGTCTGAGCGAAAAACTAACAATTTATCTTAAGGCACCTTTGTTTTTTTTTTTTTGATCACAATGTGTGTGTGTGTATTTGTATTTTGTCCTGAAGTTCACTAACATACATTAGTGCAAGTGGAACTGCTTGTGTGTGTGTTTACGTGTGAGAGTCTGTCAACTATGGCCTTAAGGTTATATATGGCCTTTGAAAATCCCCTTACAATTCAATCATTAATAAAGATTTCCAGGATATCCGTGTGTGTGTGTGTGTGTGAGTACGTACGTATATGTGCTTTAGGTTTGGCCTGTTATAATACTGCCACTTTTTGACTGTTATATTGGCTGTGTTGTGTGTGTGTGTGTGCGTCTGTCTGAGCGTCAAAGTAAAGTAATTTATAAAAGTTTTTCAGTAATATATGCTGAAAGATACTAAAGTTGGTCTTTAAGTGAGGGCGGGCCGGGCCAAAGTTGAAATCATTTATTCGCTAACTGAAAACGAATGCAATTGAATGGGCTTCATGCAATTAAACTCCTAAAAGTATTCAATGAATTGTAAGCGAAATCGACAGCTGAAATTAGGCACTGATTTGGAGTAGTTTACACCAGAGTAAGCGCAGTCGAAACAGGATAAGGAAATATTTGTTGGCAGCTGATTTAAGTCAGCTGGGGTAAGTAAATTAAAAAAAAAATAAATAGGACCCTTCCTGTTGTCACGGCAACTGGTCACTATAAATTTGAAATACATCTTTAAAGATTAAAACCTTCTTCCCATGTTCCAGCTATGCCAGTGCCATTGGTATTGCTGCACCGCCGGGCCTTTTGCTTTCAATTTGCCAAATGGCCCAATGAACACACTGGCGCCTTGTTTAGTCGGTATCTTTTATTTTTTGTGCATGTGACATGAATTTGAAATGAACGACTTTGCAAATTGAATGAAATCATCCATTCGGGCCATTACACTGTATTGAAGGCAAATAACTAGCGGCCATTCATAACCAGTCTCGATTTAGATAAGGCAACGAGGCCACAGCCCTGACGACATTGCTGACATATTAAATCCCGCATTCACGGACAGGACTTTAATTATCCAACGACAAACTTTCTAAGTGTCCGTTTTGCTTAATTTTCATTAAATACTACAATTGCTACGGTTCGTCATACTTTTTCTTCTATTTCATTATGTGTTTTTCATTTTCCTTCTGTCTGATATGTTACCTCTGACAAAAAAAAAACGATGTATTCCTATTCATAGTTTTTTATTAACAAATTTTTAACATTGTATTTTTGTTTTATTTTTTTTTTAATAAAAACAACAAAAAAACCCTAGAACTTTTGCTAACGAATCACATAAAAATTGTTGGTCAATTAAAAAAAGTGCAAAACGCGCATAATTTCCACATGTGACTTTCAAATTTTTCCCCGTTCATACCGTCGTTTGCTGATGATAACGATTTTTCCCTGTTCGTTTTTTATCCGCTCGCCAAAAGTTAATGGATGGCAACGTGAGCAAAAAAAAAAATGGAAAACGAACAGGCTAGAACAAAGCGGAAGATGAAATGAAAGGATAGTATAGGAAATATTTTATATAAAATACAGGATATGCAGTTGCAGATGAATGTCTGTGCCTTTTGCAAGATCGTGTTTATTTTGAAAATAGTCTACAGTTTTTTAGAAAATGTACTTGATTTACAAGAGGCATAAGTGTTAAATGCATTAACGAATTTCAAAATACTAATACTAATACTAATACTAATACTAATACTAATACTAATACTAATACTAATACTAATACTAATACTAATACTAATACTAATACTAATACTAATACTAATACTAATACTAATACTAATACTAATACTAATACTAATACTAATACTAATACTAATACTAATACTAATACTAATACTAATACTAATACTAATACTAATACTAATACTAATACTAATACTAATACTAATACTAATACTAATACTAATACTAATACTAATACTAATACTAATACTAATACTAATACTAATACTAATACTAATACTAATACTAATACTAATACTAATACTAATACTAATACTAATACTAATACTAATACTAATACTAATACTAATACTAATACTAATACTAATACTAATACTAATACTAATACTAATACTAATACTAATACTAATACTAATACTAATACTAATACTAATACTAATACTAATACTAATACTAATACTAATACTAATACTAATACTAATACTAATACTAATACTAATACTAATACTAATACTAATACTAATACTAATACTAATACTAATACTAATACTAATACTAATACTAATACTAATACTAATACTAATACTAATACTAATATTGGGCCACTCTCAAAATTTATTTTTTGACCATTAGTCTGTAATAGCTAATGTTATACAAATTATTTTTGGACATAATTAAATCATTTTAAAGGCTGAACACATCCAAGAGCAAAAGATTTGGAAATTAAAGAAAAAATATGTTGGCCGAAAAAAATAACAAAGGGGTTAACCCATTAAAATTTTAGATTTTTTAAAAAAAATTGATTTAGCTGAAATTCTGCTCATTCGTAGTCGACCTTAGTCTAATCAAGACGGTGTTTACATTTTGTAAATTGAGCAAATATTTTGGGAGAAATCGGGCTAAGAAAATGGGTTTTCTTAAAATTAATAATTCGAAAGTCCGTTGAAACCATTTGTCCAATGTTTCATCAACGGACTAAGGTATAGAAACGAGTGAGGTATCAAATTAAATCTAGATGCATTGCGGACCTTAATCTGACTTATTACCCCACTGACAGTTGTATGGTACGATAATTTTCACAGGGTTTATTGTGTATCCGAAGGGGCAGTCGCAAAATTTATTTTTTGACCATTAGTCTGTAATGGCTAATGTTATATAAATTATTTGTGTATATAATTAAATCATTTCGAAGGCACAATACATCCAAGAGCAAAACATTAGGAAATTAAAGAAAAAATATTTTGGCCGAAAAAAAAACAAAGGGGTTAACCCATCAAAAATTTAGATTTTTTTGAAAAAATAGATTTGGCTGAAATTTTGCTCATTCATAGTGGACTTTAACCTGATCAAGACGGTGTTTACCTTTTTCAGATTGAACAAATAGTTGTGAATCTGAAAATGAATTTTTCAAAATTTAAAAAAAAAAAAAATATTGCTATAAACGTTTTCTTCATTCAGCACCCATTATTTCCTTAACTTTTTTTCTGTTCCATCTTAAAAGTCATTAATTTGTCCTTTTTTTCCATCTTCTTTCAGGCGAATCGAAAAAATAACGCTGTCGTTTTTTTTGTATTTTTTTCGTGTTCGTCAGCAGCTCCTTCATATGTAAATGTACGCTATATGAAGTTGCTGGGGCAACTCTACAGGATGCTAACTAAGCAAATTGTTGGCGGAAAAAAACTGCAGCAGCACAGAAAACAAAAAAAAAAAACAACAATCCAGCAAACATGAATCAACAAATAAAAATTCAGTGAAGACAAACAAAGAATTAGTAGAGATGTAAAACAATACATTGTGTCAGAGCAGCAGAAAAGCTTTCGAAACAAAAAAAAACAACACGCCCGGAATTGCAATAGAACATAAAAAATGGAATATAAAAAAACTGGCAAACGAAAGAAAAAAAAATACATTGAACTCGGTGAGGAAAAGGTGTTGCCGCTTATGTGAAAGCAGGGATACACATATCCTGCGTTCAGCTAACCCATACAGACAAGAGTGTAAGAGCGCATATGAGAATATGAAATGGAAGTGGAAAATTTGTCGTCACGCACAGGCACACACCGAGGTGGATAAGTGTAACACCTACATTGTGCCCCCATGGGTTGGAGAATGTGTAGGAGTTGATGGTCATAGTGCGCCTGCTCGATAAATGCTCAATAACCAATCAAATGACTTGATATTGATTTTCCCATATCTCTTTAAGAGACTTGGAATAAAAGGCTTTGCCTTCTTTTTGACCAAACCAAAACCAAGAAGAAAAAAATTAATATTATGTTCACGTAAAACTGTCCGTAATATTAATAGGCCTTTTGGGCATTCATTAGTGAGGAGAATGGGCCATAATATCATGTGATAGCCTACATATTTTATGTCAATATTGACAAACAACTGTCATCATATGTGAGCTATTTCCTACATGTCCATACTCGTTTCTCTTCATAAATCACCAAAGACAAAACCAAAAAAAAAAAAAAAATGATGAAAAATCGACACCAAACAGAAATCCATTAAAACGACCCCGGCAACGTAACAGGGCACGCACAATACTTAGACATCCAAACCAAAGGACAGCGGGGACGACCTCTTCGCTCCTCTGGCAAAAGGAAATAATGACGAAACTAATGAAAGTCACTCCATGGATTGACAGTTAAATAATGAGCAGCCGTCCATTACACATACACGGCCAGGGCACACAACACACAACACAAAGCCCAGACGCCGACTGACTATCAAACAAACAAAAGACAAATGGTCAAAAGACACCTCTGAGCCCCGTACACAGGGACAATCATCATTATGGCGTTACACTGCCAAGAAAGGGGGGTGAGTTTACCCACTTTCATGTGTGAGTGTGTGACTGATTTTGATACTGTATGTGACATTCATATGAAATTTTAAAGTTCCGTTGGAGCATCCTTCGTTTTTTGTGTGTGTTTATGTTGTTTTTTCTTTTATTTTTTGCGAGACTCAAAAAGAAAGTCTCCTGTTTTGTTTGAGTGGATCTGTCAACCCTTTGAAATGTTATGCACGATTTCACCTTAGTAAAATTATGATATATATGCGAATAAACTTGTCAAAACATGCATTAATATGATATGTTTAGGTATCTTGGGTCGGCTGTTTTAAAACAGCAAAGGGTGTGTTCGTCAAGGAGTGATGAGATTTGATATTTTAAAATAACAATAAAAGTCAGAAGGCCACTGTACAATATTTCAACAAAGAAACTAGAATAATATATTGATATTAATAATAATAAGAACAATTAAATTAAAAACCATAAACAAGATAAAACAAAAACATTTGCTACAAGTGCTAATGTATGATAAACACAAAAAAAAAGAAACATTGTCTACTTTAAAAATACCACAGAGGGACCTCTTGATGGACCCAACTGAGATATGCTTCGGTTAGCTGTCAAATTAAACTAACCTAACATTAAGGATATCAAATGAGAACCAACTGTAGCAAAATTTCAGACCACAACCTTTGCCAATAATGTTAGTTTGGACAATAAACCAAAATAATATTAAAAATCGAATATCAAATAAAAAATGCATTGTCTACCTTGAGGATATTGAATTGTGAATAAATGTAGCATATTTTAAGGCACTGTATGGAGTTCCACACAAGAACCTAAGAATTGTTAAAAATATATCTTAGTCATACCTAAGAGAAACAATTTTATGTTACCGAAATCTACTGATCGTAGCATACTTTAGGGCATTAAATGGATAAGTGAAATACTAAATATACTTTGAAACAGTGGACTTTTAGAAAAACTGCTTAGATCCTACGGCTATAAATGTACATTATAAATTAAGGATATATAAAAAACATTGCCTACTTTTAGGATATAAAATGATCGGCAAATGTAGCATATCTTGAATACATCTAACAACATTGTTTCAATATTATGTATGTATAACAAATAAACCTAAAAAGCATTGCCTACCTTAAGGATATTAAATTAACAACAAATGTAGCATACTTTAATGTTATGTAAGGAGTTTCAGATAAAAGCCCCTGTTGTTATCAAGAATTGATAAAAAAATATCTATGGCATAAACAAGAGAAAGATTATTTTTATTTATGCCACTGATCGTAGCATACTTTAGGACATTAATCGGATAGGTGAAATACTGAATATACTAACAGTAGACTTAGTAAGTCGTCAGGAGAAACGAATTAGATCTTACAGCTATAAATGCACTTTTAATATCTTGAAAGTAGACAATTCTTTATGGGTATCCTTATATTAACCCATAAAGAATTGTCTACTTTAAGGATATTAAAAGCACACCAAGTGTAGCATACCTTGAGGCTAATGCATCTGACAATATTGCTAGCTTGTAATAAGCCCAAATATAAATATTTGATTACAAAACCATAGCCTATTTTGAGGATATTCAATAATGAATAAATGCAGCATACTTTAGGGCTCTGTAAGCTGTAAGCAGATAAAAACATATTCTATTGTCACGAATAAATAAGTTATCTTTCCCATAAGATGAAAACAATTGTATTTCATCGACATCTACTGAAGCTAGCAGACTTAGGATACCAATATAAAATATAAATATAATAAATATATAAAATATAAATATAAAAACAATATGCCTACTTTAAGAATTATTATATACATATACTACCACATGTAGCATATCTCTGGTACCACGGTTGGTCAGGAGTTCCTAGTGGACCTCTTAGCATGGTCAATTGGGAACTTCCCTTCAATGAGTTTCATTTTCTGGCTTCAGCCTCATGAAAATCATACATAATAAAAGTCATTTCTCTTCCATACCAAACTGCTGATTGGTAAATACGTTTATTATTGGGTGTGCTATTTTTTTTGTGAGTTTTCTAATATTGCAGAATATTTCATATCCTCACAACTGCTGGCACTCGAAAATTAACCCCTTTCTCGCCAAGTCTTAAAAACAAAATGAAAAATGATTTTTTATGATTTGTTAAACCAGAATACACGTGGAAAAAACCAACAACACACTTACACACACACACAGAGATAAATGTCATTACTCTGGAGTCAATACACCTTCAGATGTTATAGACATTAGGAGTCCGTGGATGTCTGTGGAATATGAATGTGTTTTCTGCACATATGTATGACATTTATTTGAATTTATAGATGTCAACGTTGTCTTCATCATTCTCTTTCTCTCTCTCTCTCAAACTCATTCTTGTCCTTGTCGCTGTACAAGGAATACGGGCAGAAGAGGTAGCTCAGCTACGGACAGACAGACGTTCATCATTTGTATGTGTCGAAGATGTCACAAACACTTTTCACCCGTGCAGGGTAGGGTTTTCAGATCTGAGAGATATTCCTGTGTAGTCCTGTGGGGAAAGGGGGAGGGGTTGCGCTTTTTTTTTTAGCCCACTTGGTTGGTTACGTTTCAATCAAACCATATTTCGATGTTGTTTGTCTCTGTCATTCGGTCATTAATATTTATTATGATTATTTTGTCCTGCCGCTCTAACCGCTGGCTTTCATACTACACATGATGTGTGTATCCTTTTGGCGTTTTTCATATTTTAATATTCTCCGTGTGAATGTGTTTTGGTACTCACATACATACAGACATACATACATATATGGGCATAATGAAAATCCATCTATAAGTAACAGAATATGTATCGAGGGCTGGCATGAGTTCGTTATGTTATGAAAGTATCATCGTAATCATATTTTTTTTCCTCTCTCTTTTGCTTTTAGTTGTCATCAATATTATTACATTACCAACCATTAGACAGTAGCAGGGCACAGTGGTGTGAAATGCGTAAAGTAAGAAAAACAAACAAAAAATGGGAAAAATAGCTCTAACTTTGTAAAACTAAATAAAACGTTACTACCAGAAGGGGCTACTTGAGGTCAATGACTTCAGAAACAAACAAATGTAGCTCTTTGTGAGAAAAACATCGATGTACCAACCTATAAAAACCGTCTATAAATGCAGAAGATATAAAGAAAAATGTAAAATGCGCGACCCACAAGCTCGAGAAAAAAAACTAAATTCGAAATATTCGAAGATTTACGAAGATGTACGAAGGTGGTACGCTCTATGGGGCAAGGCTGGTAAAACATCTTTTCAACCTTTTGCTGGATTCATTTCTGAATTAAGTTTAAGATTCATACACTTATTGCTAGACTCCTAAGCAGCTGCAATAATAACCAATAAAGCAAATATAAAAAAAAAAAATTGCTGTTTGGCATTTGAATTGAATTGAATCGACATCTCCAGGACCATCTGTCGAAAATTGTCTCCTTACGGAGATAATAGCTATAATGAACCAGGTCGGACCACGTTACGTCCAGAATTATTCTAAATCATTTAAAAACAAACACAGTGACAATATTTGTATGGCAGTGGCTGTGCTCCAACTTCCCTGCGTAATAGACCAAACAGTCGAGCTTCAGAGTATTTCTAAAGAATATCTCCGCCGTGCTCATTTTTCATACACACTTGGGTTATACATATGAACTCTTCTCCAGAGTTTATCCCCATACTTATCAATATAAATATTTTCCACCAAGTCGAAGCCACTGTTCTTCGTCCTTCAGATACAACAACGCTTTATCTGTCAATGTATGGTACATGTACTCACCCAAACACACACACACACACATACATATGAATCATTCAATATCTATAGCGGTGTGTGCGCATTTATAACTACTTCGTTATGGGTGCTTAAATCACTCCAAGCATTAGTGGCTTCTTTCTATCACTCCACACTCCTCCGACTAGTCTATCACAGTGACATCCATACACGCACGCACTTCATCCAATACATACTTAATGTGGATGTGTGTGTATGTATTGGTTGTTCGCTAGCAATTTCTGTTCATGTATTTGTTAGTTATGGTTTGTTGATGTTGAATGATGTCGGTGATGGTGGCCTGGCCTGGCCTGGCGTGGCAGTGTGGTGGACTGAATGTGTTGCAACTTGCGGTGATGCTGATGTTCCTCATGCTGATAAAGGAAGCTGGGCAGGCAGACAGGCTGGCTGGCAGACGGTGGTGGTGGTGGCGGAATCTGAGCCAGAGTCACTGACAGTGTTTAGTTGATTTTTGCATGTATTTGATAGATTAGCAAAATGTCTGTATTAGAAGACATCATGTCATCTACAGCATCAGCAGCAGCAGCCAAGCCAAATCAAACCTACAAAGTGATGGCATGTTTCCGAAAAAATCTATAAATGAAATTGTAAACGTGTTTGGAATGTTCATTTGCGACAGTAAGTAGCTGTTTCCATTCAATATAATATTAATGATTTTTGTGAAAAATATGCGATATCAGAAAGGAATGTTGGTTTATTGTGTTTAAGGAAGAACTGAAATAGAAAAAAACATAAACAATTACCTGCAAAGTTCATCACAAAGCCGAGTTTTTGGGTGTGTCTGTTTTTAGGGATCTAATATCACTGACCCCTGTACTGTAATTGCTTTGCAAGTCTTCAATGCGATGAAACCTCAAGAGCAGTCAACAGTGATTTGAATGTCAACATATACTCGAGTTAAATTTGGACAAATTTCATTCCTTGACAGCTAAATCGAAAAATGTCTTTCGGTTTTTGGAAGATATTTCGCAAGAACTCCAGCCAGTGGACAAAAAGGTAGTGGAGACAAACTAACAACAACTTTTTAACAATTACTGTGTTCAATTCCTCAAATCTTGGACCCAATATTAGAATATAAATCTTAATATATATTTACCCTCGACACTGATTCACTGATACACTGATTCACTGACTCTGTCACGCAGTACGTAGGAATTTAAATAGGCATTCTATAATTTTCTATAAATAATAATAATAAAAAAAATAATATTTTTTTTTTGTACAGAAATTGTGTTTTCCCCAATTTTTTTTTTTCCAAAATTTTTTTTTTACAAATTTTTTTTTTTTACAAATTTTTTTTTTTTACCAAAATTTTTTTTTTACAAAATTTTTTTTTTTCCACAAAAATTTTTTTTTCAACAAAATTTTTTTTTTTTTCCACAAAAATTTTTTTTTCAACAAAATTTTTTTTTTAACAAAATTTTTTTTTTTACAAAATTTTTTTTTGTTTCCCAAAAATTTTTTTTTTTCAACAAATTTTTTTTTCCATATTTCAACGGGCGCCATAGGCGCATTACAACTTACTAGTTTAATATAAAAAACAAAGAAATGGCACAAATCTACGGAAAGGATTAATAGAATATCTGTATTCTAGTTGGTGGTTTTCCCTCTGGTAGTTATCCATATACGAAAACTCTTAGCTGAGCCCAAAGTAGCGCACATTTTTCCCACATAAAACTCTCAAAAATCTCTAAGCAGATCTTATTATTTATGGCAGAATTTTGATAGAAAAAAATCGTCTTTTATATGGATACTGCACCGAATGGCCTCAGTAATTCACTTTATCTTTTGTAGCGATATGTTGCTATCTCCTCGAAGTTTCGCCTTGAGCTCATGTATCGGAGGGGCCATTTTAGCGGATTTCTAAGATGTTTTTTATTTATGGAGAACTCTTGAACGAAAGTTTTGTAGTTTACATCGATACTACAATTCCAATAATTTCCTCAAATTCCAAAAACTACCTCTATCGCCTTGAGCTCACCGCGGCCATTTTATCCGAGTCTGAGTTTTCTGAAATTTTTATTTATTTTTGATTTTCCCAATAATTTCCTCTATACCGTAACTGATAGTCTCAATAAATTCCTCTATCGCCTTGAGCTCATGTAACACCGCGGCCATTTTATCCGAGTCTCCTCCTCTGTCTTGCTTGAGATTTCTGGGCCGAGCCGAGTCTCCTCCTCTGTCTCCCATGAGATTTCTGAGATGTTTAGAGACTTCGTACATATTATTCAGGGCATACTCTTGATAGACCAAGTCACCGCCTTATTTCGCTATCATTAACCAGCGGATGCTTAGTCTGAACTTCATGTATCAGAGCAGCCATTTTGGCCAATTCCCTCCCATCTGTCGTCCCTGACAGTTTATAAGAATTTCAGAGACTTTTACATTTCTTTAAATAATATTTTCCATAACATCCGCCTGTTCTGTCTATCATCCGACTGTAATACCCATTAAAACCCCTTTCCTACACAGTCCAATTGACTTGTCCCGGTGGGCAATTGATATTTAGGATTTTATTGAATGCACTTTAGTGCAGACAACAAAACACATATAAGTGCGGGGATTATTTTTAATTGTTTATATTGTTTTACATTTGAATGCAGAGAATTTGCGGTATGTGTTGCATATGCAACTTCATAGGGCATGGCCGATGATGTTGATGATAAAAATGTAAATAAAATGCGTGTGAATTTGTGGGCAATGGTGATTCAATGGTGATCTGGAGTCTGTCTGACCACCTCTCTCTCTCTCTCTCTCCATCGTTCTGCAAATTGCCTGAATTTTTGTACGGTGCTCGACAAAAGGGTAATTTTCAGCAATTGACTGAGAGACGGACAGACCAACACACAATGGTATAACATCGACAATGACAACCACTCAATTCAATGTTGCTTCATTGTTAGCGTGGCCAGGATTGTGTATTTTGTTACGCCGGATATGCGTTAATGGCCACTCAATGATGAGGCAGATATGGCGGACAAAGCTGCTGCTGCTGCTGTTCGGAATAATGAGACGGATATCGATACTATAAAGCTGTAAATGATGATGTTGTAAACGACAAGGATAATTTCGATGAGTTTTCTTTTTTTTCGGTTTGGTTATAGAAATTCATTTACATCACTTGGTAGTGCTTCAATTTCGCGGTCAATTGAAGTTTAAACTAATTTCCTCGATAGATAAAAACACAGGCTCAGCTATTTGTGCTATTATGGGCCTACAAAAAGCTGAAAAATCTTTCATTATTTGAATGCACACGTTCATTAACAGAATGAATCTTTCCTGCTCCCCCCCTCTCTCTCTAACACTCCGGGTAACATTTGGTAATGAATGTTGATGTTTATTACGTGTCTTGTTTTGATCAAAATTTATATTGACAATAAAAACTGATACGCTGGCCAAAAACCGAAAGCAGCTCTATTAAATTGCGCCTTATTGTGCCAAAAAAAAGGAGAACAAATAAATATATTTGTAAAATGACCCAAGGACGACCAATATTATCAGTGTCATAAAAATGTTAACCAAACATTACGGCCAAACATGCTGCCTGCCAGTCGTCACCCTCCTCCCCGCTTGTCATTACCAATTCCCCTCCTTGGCGTGGCGATGGTTGTGGTGTTGGTCGCTATTAATTTTGGGTGTGTGTGTGTTTTTTTTTTTCGTTAAAACCCAAAATCTATATTTACGATTATTGAAGTTTATGACGAAACATTTTCGTATCATTCTGTGATGCTTCATAAACATGGACAAGACAATCACAATCACACGCACATGACCATACGCCTTGCACAAATACAAATATAATAAACTCAATGCATGTGAATTGTTGGTGTGAGTGTCCATTCGAATATCATCGTATCATTTCGCACACAACCGCACAACGCAGTCGTTAAGTTTCCAGAAGCAAAAAAAAATTGCGGAAAATTAGGGTAAGCAGGCAACGAATGGTGGAAAGCGCTACATGGGATTGGGGGTTCTTTCAGGGAGGCAAAGACCACTGATGGTGCTTTTTTTCCAATAACGAGGTTAGAGTCCATGAATGCCCATGATTAGAAGGTTCTTTCAGGGGGGCAAAGACATCTGATGCGGCTTTACTTTTTTGTCCAATAACGAGGTATGAATGTCAATGAATGTCAATGAAAGAGTAAGCGATCTCTTTATCCAGAAAAAAATGCCATGGGCCTGCAGGTCTTGAAAGTGTGAGCCAACTCTTTATCCAAAAAAGAAAAAAACACATGAGCCTAGGTCTTGGAAGTGTGAGCGATCTCTTTATCCAAAGAAAATAAAACACTTGGGCATAGGTCTTGAAAAAAATCACACTTTTGCTTCTATTGAGTCGTAGCACCCGTTTGATTCGAAACTCGCCAACTCCCTGGACCAAATATACTTTACACAGCCAGGCTGAACATTTTTGAGTTTACTGTACAGAATACGCTCAAAGTCTGTGGACTGTGGACGGAATGGGACGAGACTCAAGCCTTGGTTCGATTCAAGCTACTATCCTACTATCCATTACACACCACATGACAAACTGACAATGCCCTTCTTGCTCTGTAGACTGTAGGGTATAATTACAATTGTACTTTTGGGGTATCGCTTCCTTACAGTTGTAACCGTGCTCATGAGTGTGAGTCTAACATTACACATATGCACACAGCCATTTAGCCGTACACAAATACGCACACATGTGTACATAATGTTGTTAGTGTTATAGTTTTTGTTGTTCCGCTTGCTGTGAATGTTGTGTTGTTATTGTATTGTATTTACACAAGTCATAATTAGCCTGTATGTGTGCATGTGTGTGTTTGTAATACATTTCATTAATTCCTCTTCTTTTGCCTAATGCCAGAGACTCCTTTTTCTATACCTTGGGCAGCCGTCATTGACCATTACATCACATAAGGGATGCTGCGACCTGGCCTGGCCTGGCTTGGCCTTCCAGATCAATTCGGGAACTTGCTGTGTCTGTTTTTGCTGAAACGTCCAGTGTTGGTAGTTTTTTTTTTATGACTTTAATGAAAACCGCCCCATGAAAAACAGGACAACAATTTTCGTTTTTCCAGCTATTTACAATGTTAGCCAGTGAGTGCTGCCAGTTTATCGGTGAGTATCTCTCTGTGTGTGTGTTTGTGTCTGTCTTGGTTGATTATTGATGAAATTTTATTAGTGTTTGCCTTTTGTGTGAAATTCCATTAAGTCGTTGCTCCTTGAATGCCTGCGTGTGTGTGTGTCTGGCTGTCTTGCATTACATTTCCCCCACCATGGCCTTAAAGACAATTTTTCACCTGATTTTCTTTAAATTTAGTTCCTTCTTCTGCTGATCCTAACTGGTGGGGTTATGTTTTCTTTAGTTTGTTCCCATCGCTGGTCTCATGTTTAAAACCCATATAACATGTGGTATTTGTTGCGAAATAACTAATAAATAATATTTTTATTATGGCATAGTTTTAGGGGTGGTAATTAAAAGAAATTACTTCATTAATAAATACCGTTAGTATGCCTGTGTGTGTGTGTGTGTGTGTGTGTGAGTATGGCGTTAAGACAATGTAAGAGAAATATTTTCTGGAATTTTTTCCAATAAACAACATGCAGTGGTAATTAAGTGATAATCGCTTTAAATGGCAAAACTTGGTTTAATAAGAATTTCTCAAATAAACTTTAAACAGCCGGAAAAATTCGGCAGGAGAATTTCCTAATAGAGCCACCATAACCAGCATATGGAACCCATGGCATAAGTTGGTCATAATAAAGGCTGACATGAAAAATGTTTAGCAGTCAGTCCCCAGTATGGCAAACTTATGTCTTAGCTTTCATATACTGATCCTGTTGGACCTTTGCGTAAAAGGTACTCATTTAAAAGCTCCACTCTAGAAAATGGGGAAATGTTGCTTTTCGATAGATCCTCGGAAAATTCAAAAATTATTTTCATTTACAAATTTTTAAATCTCATACTTTCTTATACAGTTGTCTGGTTCCCGACAAATTATATGTGTTATAGTTGACAAATCATAAAAAAACGTCCACAATAATTTCCCAATTCAAAGAATTCGAACAATATAAAAGAAAATATACGACCGATAACTCTGGCATCGACCACAAGAAAGCCAATCACCACAAAGAAGAAAAAAACAAAGAAGCAAATCGAAAAAATACCCCACAAGAGAAAAACAAACAAATGAAACAATGGTAATAGGAAATAGATAGCAAAGATAATGCGATATAAGAATACAATTTAAATAAAACAAAACAAACCGAACCGAAGGAAGCAAGGGAAAGGAATAAAAAGACAGACAGACAGACACATCTGCCATACATTCATCCCCTCCAAATGTCAAATGATTTTAGGCTATTGATAAGCTTTTTGACTGCTGCCACTTGACATTCGGCTGGCGAAAAATTGTGGTGGGGGGGGGGATGGATGGGTAGCAAAGGTCTTGGGGTTTGGGATCCCCGAACGAGGCGTGCTAAGATTGGAAATGCTGGGAAATGAAGCCTGAAAGACAACGTTTACATATTGTAGTAGTAGCCTTGATTTTTTTCTTCATTTCGTTCTATTAAAAATTCAATTGTTTGTTTTTGAGGGTAAATTGGAGGTTAATTTGGAAATGACACAAATGCTTTTATTCGAAAATTTCTCCGTCTCTCTCGCAACAATGATTTGATTAGATTGTATGGAATGAATGTTTTCTACATTGAAGAAAGCAAATTGTGATTTTATTTGTGAGGGGGAGATCTATGAATGAATGTATGGGTTTTTGTTGTAGTTGCTGTTGTTATTGTTTTGGTGGATCTCAAAACAGATTTGCTTGTTTGTCCTTTTGGCTTTCACAAGATTTGTTTTTACACCGGGGAATTCCGTGGGGATATTAAAGTCCATTTAAAGTTGGGAACAAAAAAAAAAAAGAAAACAAACAATAATTCTTGTAAAGTGAACTAAACATTTTTTTTTAACAAATCAATGTAAAATACTAAAAATGGAAAATATGCGTAGGCATGTGAAGGTAAAATAAATGATTGCCTTCTTTTCGGAGGGAAATCGGGAAAATCGCGAAATGGCTGGAGTACACATCAAAGTAAGAGACTAAAAACAAAGTATATTCCTAGGCTTGTCGAGGTAAAAAAAATCATTGCCTAGTGTTAGGACTAAATCAAAGATAGAGATTAAAAACAGATTTTATTCTTAGGCTTCTCGAGGTAAAATAAATTATTGCCTAGTGTTAGGACTAAATCAAAGTCAGACACTAAAAACAGCGTCTATCCTTAGGCTTGTCGAGGCTAAATAAATCATTGCCTAGTTTTATGAATAAATCAAAGTCAGAGACTAAAATCAGAGTATATTCCTAGGCTTGTCGAGGTAAAAGAAATCATTGCCTAGTGTTAGAAATAAATCAAAGTCAGCGACTAAAAACGGAGTATATTCTTAGGCTTGTCGAGTTAAAATAAATCATTGCCTAGTTTTAGGAATAAATCAAAGTCAGAGACTAAAATCAGAGTATATTCCTAGACATGTCGAGGTAAAATAAATCATTGCCTACTTTTAAGGATAAATCACGAAGAGCGCATTTTGCAGAACGATCATTTGCATAAAACCCTGGGATCAAAATTTTGAAAAAAAAAATATTTTTTTCCTCAGTTTTTACTTGAGATTTTTTCTCTAACACTGAGAGATGCCCCCTATTAATGCAATTTACTGTGTTAGCGATGGGCAAGACGGGGTGTTGGAGGGAGGGAAGGGAATGGGATAAGCTTGATGCAACTGACTATCGTCCCATGACTACGCTATGCCAATGTCTGTAGTAGAAAGTATCGAAAATAAAAATAACAAAAAGTTTAATAACACTATACAACACAAAAAAAAATTACAAGGTCCGACCTATAAATTTTGATAGAGGAGACAAAAAAAAAAGACACGTGTATCGGCGTTTTGAAAGTTTACATCTGGGTGTCATTTTAGGGGGAGGTACAGTTTCCCCCAAATGCAAATTTTGTATTGTCAATCGGCATAGAAAATCGAGTAAAGCTTACGTTTAAAGTATAAGGTGTGTTCAGAAAATGTATGCCAAATGTTGCGGAGAACAATTTTGTAGAATATGTTAACCCTCTAACTCCTCAAGGCATGGGTCTTTTTTGTCCTTCTTTTAAAAAAGAGCAAAAACACCATTAAAACAGGTATTTAAGGGGTTAAAATGTTCCGCAAAAATATTCGCCGTGAAATTTTACTATAAGTCCCTAAATACACCAAAACGGAAAATTCAACCAGAAAGTCAGAAATAAGACACAACACTAGAGAGCCTAGGGTTAATTTTGCATTTAGTAAGAATTTTATTTTAAAGTACCCCAAAAATTTAGCACTTGTCCAGCATATTTCATTTTTGTAGAATATGTTAACCCTGTAACCCTTAAATGGATTTATAGAGGCAAGAGGTCTAGAGCCGGACAATATCCTGTTCATATGATAAAATCATAAGACCGAAATAAAACAAACGCTAAACATAAAATTTTTAATAAATGCAAAATTAACCCTAAGCTCTCTAGTGTTGTGTCTTATTTCTGACTTTCTGGATGAATTTTCCGTTTTGGTGTATTTAGGGACTTATAGTAAAATTTCACGGCGAATATTTTTGCGGAACATTTTAACCCCTTAAATACCTGTTTTAATGGTGTTTTTTGCTCTTTTTTAAAAGAAGGACAAAAAAGACCCATGCCTTGAGGAGTTAGAGGGTTAACATATTCTACAAAATTGTTCTCCGCAACATTTGGCATAAATTTGCTGAACACACCTTATACTTTAAACGTAAGCTTTACTCGATTTTCTATGCCGATTGACAATACAAAATTTGCATTTGGGGGAAACTTTACCTCCCCCTAAAATGACACCCAGATGTAAACTCTCAAAACGCCGATACACGTGTCTTTTTTTTTTGTCTCCTCTATTAAAATTTATAGGTCGGACCTTGTAATTTTGGAAAAAATTTGATTTTGTTGTACAGTGTAATTGATGTAAAATATCAGCAATTGAACAATTGAATCACCCTGTAATAGTCGCACTAATTGTAATGAGTTTGCCTCGCATTTGGGCGCCAAAATAAAAATCTATAAATAGTTTAAATGAAATAAATAAATCACAATAAATAAATCATAGATAATTGATGTAAAAGATCAGCAATTGAATCAGCCTGTAATAGTTTCACTAATTGCAATGAGTTTCCCTCGCATTTGGGTGCCAAAATAAAAATCTATAAATAGTTTAAATAAAATAAATAAATCTCAAAATTTTAAATCACATATAACTGATGTAAAAAATCAACAATTGAACAATAGAATCACCCTGTAGAAGTCCCAATAATTGCAATGAGATTGCCTCGCATTTGGGCGCCAAAATAAAACCCAATAAATTGTTTAAATAAATCAATCACAAAAAATTGTTGTAAAATATCAGCAATTGAATCACAGTTCCACTTTTAGTATTAAGTTTGCCTCACATTGGGCGCCAAAATAAAACCCAATAAATAGTTTAAATAAAATATAAAACCGAGTTAATATTGTGTCCTTGCTATGGGTGGACTTCATTTTAACCTTTGAAACTGTATTTGCCTGTCACTTCATTGTCTTCCGTTGATCTTTCTTTAAAGTCTAGTCTGTGGCCAACCTGAATTCCTTGTAATAAACGCTTGACGATGATGATGAGATCTGTAAGTTTGTCCCCATCATTTTTGGCCAATAATTACCGAACTCTCAATGCTGTTCTGTGTTGACTTTATAATGGCTCATTTTCAAGAATTAACTTGTAGTTCTTTTTTATGCAACCAGAAGAAAGAACAAGAAGAAGAAAAGAACAACGCCACAGAAAAAACTAAACGCTGAACAAGACAACGCCAATATTAATACTCGTGTCAAAATATTAACAATTAAGATGGCAGACATGCGATAACGCCACAATGACAATATGTTTAAGCAGAAATAAAGAAAAGCAAAAGTGTTAAGTTAACGACTTTTAAACTACACAACCCCAGCAAAACTCCAACTCCAACCACAGCAGCAGCAGCAGCAGTCGCGGCAGCGAGTCCGACTCTATCGCCAATGATCAAAGCCTCCATGGCCACAACATTGAACATTGGCGGTCAACTATTAAGACTAAAGCCATAAACGCCAATGAAGCTGAAGCTCGCCTTTTTTTTTTTTTAAAGCAACAGTAGTCTGAAATTTTTAATATCTTCTCGGAATGAAGTGATACTATTTTTTGTTTGTTCATTTGTTTGGTCTCCGCCAAACCGCCGCTTTTGATCGGCTCGTAACAAAAGATTTGAATGATTGAAATACTTGAAGATATGCGCTGATAATAAAACCAGATTCGAGATATTCTTCCAGCTTCATCTCCACTCGACTTTTGTGTATTGTGACGGTGTTACACGCTCGGTCATGTAAGACATGGCGGCAGCCGCTACTGTTGAACGGGGGCACTCACTGGAAAAGGGATTTTTATGGATTTCTTTTCGCTTGATTTTTATGGGAATTCAATTAAATATTCACTTGGAAATCTTAGATAAGACCCAAGCGTCTAAGCATTGCGTGTGCATGGACGGGACAGAGTCAATATTCGTATAATGACCACCACAACAATTTGAGTTTGGCCTGATTACAAATGCAAACAAACTCATGCATTCGTTCAGTCATTACACGCATCCCCGCCCCCCTCGGTCATTGTTGTTGCGGCTGTATAAAGTAATTAGTTAAGCAAACCAATTGTTCGTCTTCAATGAGCTGCTTTCCATTGGTTGGGTAAAAAGTTAATTGTGAAATTTCTATGAGTTTAGAACGACTTTAAGGTGTCCTACAGCATCCACAAGAATTTCCCAGGGAAGAATTTCATGCCCCACACTATGACCAAAATAAAATAAAAAAAAAAATAATTAATAAACGGAAATCCGGACATTTTTTAGACAAGCTAATGTATGATCCTTTCACAACCGAAATACATATTTATGGCTTCTTCATTCAGGGCTTTCAATGAGCTCTGAAATCATGATATTTTGAAGAATTTACAAAAAATGCTTCTCCTTGTTTGGACTAGGTAATACGATTGTCTTTGCGCTGACATGTAGATGGCGGTTAGTTACTACACTTCACAAAGCAGCTCTTTAAATGTTACCAAACAATTTCGGTCAAATACTTTCAACAGTCTTCTCAATCATGATTTATGGAATATTTTAAAAATATCAACTTCAGAATTTTGGTTAGCTTTCCGGTGAGATATAGATGGCGCTATCTGGCCAATTCACCCAGCAGCTCTTCGATTAATCTCAGTTCATTATGCAATGCTTACAACATTCTACAGCCAGACAGATGGCAAACATAAGACTTTGAAATTCACGGTTTGAATCACTAAAGTAATCGCTCGTCTTCTAGGATATGGATGGCACTAGCTGCCGAATTCTGCAAGCAGCTCTTCCAATATTCCCAGCTCCCATATCCAATGCTCACAACATTCTACAGTACAATGACCAATAGAAGATAAATGATAACTTTCTATGTCCACAGTTCTCTTGTACGCATGGCGCAGAGTCCATAATAGATCATCTTTCTTATTGAGATATAGAGGTCGCTAGTGAATATGCTAAAACACCGCTCGCATGATATTTTCTGACATACTGGATATATTATCAGTCATACATTTTTTGGGTCATCTATCTGCATGTGATTTGTCCTACTTTCATTATGAAAATTCATATTCTCGTCCAGCTGTGACTACAACGTTCCTGGTGCAGTGTGTATAAGATGCGGTTTGACCTCACCAAACACCGTTTCAACTTTGTTGTACAAACACTGTCAAGGGTGATATCCGCAGTGGCAGGAGTAGTCCTTTTTCGATTTCCCTAATGTTATTGCTGCCGTCCAAGAGGGGTTTATTGGTGTCTTGTGGTATTTACATGACCAAATTCCTTGTTATTCTTAAGTAAACAGACAAATTGTTTGTCTATTTTTCAAACAAATATCCCTTCCTTGTGTGACCAATTCCCCCACAGCCACAGTCTCCAGCCATTCGATAGTCGGGCTCTCGCTCTCAGCCTACTCCAGGCATTCTATTGGTCTTTGTATGTTTACACTTTGGCTTTTTGCATATTTAAACTTTGATTTTGTCCACTGACCTTTACTTTTCGACAAACATACCTTTAGACCCTTAACACTGATAGCAGCAACACCAGTGTGACATGGCCCGACTTTTAGCGAGCAACTGAAAATTTCAAAGTCAATTTAACCGGCAATTAATGCATATTGCTTCAAAAGCATCAGCAACATGCTCAACGGCTTTAGTGCGTGAGGGGCTGAGGGCGGCGGCCAAGGCATTCGAATTCAACCTCATCAACTTGAGCTTTCGCTCGATTCATTGATGACATGAAATGCCGAACTTTTGGCTGGCACCAATGTGGATGCCACATATTGCGGCTATAATGTACTGTTTGTTGTTGCTGGTGTTGTTGGGCTGCCGACAATGTTGTTAAAGTCCCCAGGGTGTCATCTGTATTAAACATCATCAGTTCGCGTTTGCCAGTCAGCCAAACCAGCCGTCCATCCATCCATGGAGGCAGCCAAGCCATCATCCGCTGCTTGGTACATACACAAGTCGGTGTTTTGATTGCATTTACCCCTGCCCTCGAATGAGGAAGTCCTTCAGCAGTTGGATTTCGCATTTTCATCAGTTCGTCATCAGTTCACTTTCATTATCATTGTTACATCAATTGCTATCATTGCCAAACTGTTATTGCCATTTGCTTATATCCAAAGCAAAGTTTCAGTCGATGTCCATGGCGATGCTGATGGTGATGGTGATGGCGTTGGTGACGACGAGCCAAGGCTGCCTGCCACATTATGGCGTTCCTTGTATGAGTGGGCCAAGTGTGTGTGTATGTGAGTTGAGTGTCTGCAGTTTCCGAGGTTATTTCGATGATGCTGCTGATGCCCTTTCATTTTGAGGTGTTTGATTGGATTTTCAATTATTCATTATTATTGGTTGCAATTTCCAACACATTTTAAAGACACCAACAGCCCAGGCTCCGGCTCCGGCTCCCATCTGCCAAACCACCTCCCTCACCCCACACAAATGAGTGTGGCTCCGACCCACACATCTACGCAATTTACTTGTTGTCGGTCTAACTCAACTGTAAATGTTTTACTGAATACTGCCACAGTGAGGGCGAATATAAAAGGGTCACCTATCAAAATCAAAATCTGTTGGCAGCTCTAAGATTCTTTATGAAAAGGGTCCCAGTAAATCTGAAGTTGTAGAATAAGAGTTCTGTTTAAATTGTCCAAGAAGTTTGCCCGAATATTTTTGAATTTTTTTTTGTCGCTTAACCTACTTAGAGCCGGCATTTTTTTTATTTTTTTTTTTTTGAATTTTTTTTTTGTGTTTTTAAAACTGCAAATGTATCTCTGATCAAATTTCGTTACTGATTTTCACCGTTTCTCGTGCTTCTAAAAGGACGGTGGCGCCATTTGGATTATTTCGTTATCAGAAGTCCGGTTCTAGTCAGGTTCGACGGGAGCGAAGGCATTACTCTTGTTGGGCTGGGTAAGGATCCCAACTTGTTGTGCATGTCTATTTTCTCCAGAGTTCTTACAAAGAAGAAGTGGATATGAACCATTCTGTAGCGTTTTTGCATTTCATATTTTTTTTGAGTGAGACAAACTGAACTCGCATATCTGGTGCAGCATCAAGTATTTTACGATATTTGGGTTTTCTCGCAACATATTTTGAAACCATCTCTTGGATGTTTGAAAATGTGGACATATTTTGTTTTTATTTAAAAAAAAAGTGCAACCGTTATCTTTACAATAAAGATAAATTCTTGGCCATAGCATTAAATTATAAAAAATTTATTTCTTTTTGAAAATCAGAAAAAACAGAACACGATTTCATTCATGTAAGTGACTCGGCCGACTTTACTGTAAAACTGCCCGATAACCACTTCATCTAATTCACCAATGGCTTGCCTGATATTCGCCTCGTTCATGGAGTGTTCGAATGGGTGCTTTTGCTGTCTCTATTATTATGGCCACAACTGTATTTGGTTTGTGGCAACATTGTAGTGTGAGTTCTAGTGTTAACATGTCCATTTGCATTGATTGTGTTTTGTTTTCATATCATCAAACAACAAACATTATAAAGGCAGAGGCAACAACAGCAAATCGCTAGTATAGAAATAACAACAACATCAGCCCGGGCAATAACAACATAATGTCCACAACAACCCTGCCCCTGACCGACCAACTGACTATTCCGGCTGAGATTTTTGCAATTTTCCATAACATCAATTTCGATTGCAACATTAAAAGGAATTTTTAATGATCACCAACAAGAAATGAGAAACTTCAACACCACAAAAGGACGAAATGTTACAGGAAATCCAAACAGGAATTCAACGCCATTCCCGGTCCTCCCCGCCCAGAAAAACGGGATACACAATCAAGAAACGCAACAGAATAAAAAAAAATTAATTAAAATTGTATTTATCTTTTTTTCTCGGTTTATGTCTCTCAAAAACAAAAACTCTACATAATGTTTTGACATTTCCTTTAGACGCGCTGATTTTTATCATTAAACACAAATAATTTCTACGGTTTGAAGACATTTCCCCGTAAATTACACAAAGAAATTTCTTTTATTTTTTCGAAGGCAAAAAAAAACACCTAACGCACCCACTTAGCAAAGGAAATTAAAAGTAATAAGAAAATTGTTTTGGTGGTAAAAGCCAAGAAAAATGGCAAAGATTTCTTTAAATGGTTTAAGGCCATTCTCGCAGAACTCAAAGGAAAAGGTCGAAAATGTAGAGAGAGAAAAAATTGGTTTTGCCATCAGTAACTGTAAGAGTCTGTAATGTCTAAGGAAAATATTTCCACAAAGAAAATTTATGGCATTTTTGGAGTTTTTAACTTAAAAGAAAAAAACGAAATCCCGCCACAAAAATTACAGTCTGTGTTTTCCTATGTTCTTTTTTTTCTTTGTTTCTGCAGGAATTATTGAAGAAATCCTTTAGTGCATTTTTATGTTAAACAACGCTTTGCATTAACAAACAACCCACGAAAGAAAAAACAAGAAAAAGAGAAAAAACAATGCAGGCCCACGAGAAATTTGTTTTTAATCGCAAAGAGTTTCTTATTTCTTTGCAAGTTCTTCTAATTTATGGCGGAAACCATAAATCTAACAAATAATTCCAAATACAGTTAGATAAAAATACACAAAGTCCACCCTTAACTTAATGGAACACAAATATTTATTTTAAATTATCGATCCGTGTTCCTGTTTGTGTTTTTTTGTATCAATTGCCGGCAATCATAATTTGTTAATTAATTTATAACCTCCAGTCAAAATAGTCCCACCAGCCACCACATACACATGTCCCGGTTCCCAAAATGCCGCCACGGCTCACCATTACCCGGAAAATGAGTCAAATGGAAACGTATTGCATTGCATGGCCTTTAGGCGTTCGCTGCATTGCCGTTATAAGGGATGCTGTCGCACTGACGCGTGTTTGTAATAACACGGAAGCGGTGTGTGATACAATTTTTCTGCTTAATTGATTTTAAATCATTAAAAGAACACCTCAAGGTATTTTGCGGATCTTACTAATGAAATATGAGTTGCTATTGAACGAATGGATGGAACTCCTGAAAGTAGGCAAAGAAACAGTATTTACTAAAAAAAAATAGGAATTTGTAAATATAAACCTTAAATCAAAAGTGTGACTTTGGAATTTATATTTTCAGGCGCTCTGAAAGATGTTTGATTGAAATCAGCTAAGGTAATAAAAATGATAATCATTGCAAGCCAATCATACAGAGGGAAGCCATACACGCCAAAGATGTGTAGATAGCAATATAGTACAGAGCGGGGTCATCTCTTGCGCTCGAACAAACATACAAGCAATATTCTTGATTCCCATCTAAGCCAGGCAAACCTAAAATGAATAATCAATTACTGAAGGGTTTAAGCTCCTCACACCAAATACATTTTTGAAATTTATTTAAATTTAGCCTTGGATATTAGAAAGCATCCGAAAGATAAGTACCGCGTTTGCTTAGAGGTTACAAGAAATGCAAACGTCAGAGAGCGTGTTTTGCGATATCAAACCAGAAAAAGTACAATGGTTTTCGGTGGAGTGAACTGGAGGGCAAGACCGATAAAACTTCTAGTGGCACACAAAACCTTGTAGTGGTAATTCCTTTTTTAAAAAAATGTAGAGAAAGTTTTATTTTAAAATTTACAGTTTTTTTTTTTTTTAAAATTTACAGATTTTTTTTTAAAAAATGTACAGTTTTTTTTTAAGTTTACAGAATTTTTCTTTGTAAAATTACAAAATTTTAAAATAAATACAACATTTTTGTTAGAAAATGTACAGAATTTTTTTTAAAAAAATTTTACATATTTGTTCTATTAAAATCAACACAATTTTTTTTTTTAAAATTCAAAGAATTTTTTGACAGGATTTTTTTTTTAATAAATTTTTTTTTTTTTGAAAATTTGTTTCGGAAAAATTCGTTAGTGGTATTTCCTTTTCTAAAAATGTACAGATTTTTTTTTTAAAAATTTAATTTTCTTTGAACAGTTATTGAAAAATTACAAAATTTTAAAATACATACAAAATATTTATTAGAAAATGTACAGAATTTTTTTTAAAAAAAATTGAGATGTTTTTTTTCAATTTTACATATTTTTTTTTTAATAAAATGTACAGAATTCTTTTTTAAAAAAAAATACAGGGCTTTTTAGAATTTTTTTTTAAAAAATTTTACATATTTTTGCCAATAAGATCAACAGAATTTTTTTTTACATATTTTTTTTTTTAAAATGTAATTTTTTGCGAAAAGTTATTGAAAAATTACAAAATTTTAAAATAAATACACAATATTTTTTAGAAAATGTACAGAATTTTTTTTAAAAAAAAAATTGAGATATTTTTTTTAAAGTTTACATATTTTTTTTAATAAAATGTACAAAATTCTTTTTTTTAAAAAAATTACAGTATTTTTTTTAAATTTACAAAAAAAAATTTTTTACAATGTTTTTACTAAAAACATATACATAATTTTTTTTTTTAAAAAATTTCAAAAATTTTCATATTTTTTTTAAAAAAATTCTACATATTTCATTTTTTTTAAAATAAAATTTAGATTTTTTTCAAAAAATTTACAGGATTTTGTTTTAAACATTTAAGTAATTTTTCTATTTACAATTTTTTTTAAAAAATTACAAAATTTGATAGGTTTTGTTTTTAAAAAATTTTACAGAAGTTTTTCATAACAAAATTTACATTTTTTAAAGAACTTTTTTTTAAAATGTGAAATGAAATGATCCTAAAAGTAGGCAATGTTATTTTTATGTTAATGCTCCTAGAAGCAGACTATAAAGAAACAGTCCACACCTAACAATTAGACAAACGAACATTTTAAAGTTAATACACATTTTAAAGTTAGAATGTACACACAGAGGTGTTATCTATAATACTCAATGTCCTCTGAAACTGCTCACGACAATTTATGCAAATACAAATTATGAGCCGAAACTCTAATTGTAAAATGGGAGATACGTGTTAAATGGTAGAATCGATTCAAACTTTATATAAAACTCCCTAAAATATTAGATTTTCTTCTTGGCTAAACATGGATTACTGCCCCCTAAAAGTACACTATAAATACCGACCACATCCTCGATAGCCAGAACTGTGTACAGCTCGTTTTCACTTGCCTCAAATTGGGTCATAAATTTGAAATTCTTTGTGGAAAACAAGTTTACACTTTCCACTTACGCCCGAAAACCCTTTCCTTTTTTTCTAATTTATTGGTTTTGGGTTTGTACGCCCAAACATGGCCATTTGTAATTCCCGAAACTATTGAATATTTTGCATACGACACAAACTCTCGGCCAGAGCCGGGGATGAGAAGGCTGCGGAGTGGGTTAGATAGAGCGTTGCTGTTATTATTGTGATATTAATACGCGTAACGCAATTAAAGTTAAATAATGACTATAATAATTACAAAACTTCCCTCACGCCACACCGGCTGCGTTTCCCCCTACCTACCTACACACACATATGAGAGAGTATCCTTTTCCATTTCCGTTTCATTATACCATATCACAATATATTGATATTTGAAACACCAGACAGACATTTGAAACACATTATATTTCGTTGGCTGTAAAGGGTTTTAATTATTTTCGTAACATTTGAAATTTAATGGCTCGACCTACTCCCAGGACAAGGAATTTAGCAATAAAATGGGGTTTTTAGAGATTTATGTTAATTTTTTTTAGCATTTACAAATATTTGAAGTTTTTTCAAAGTTAATGTTACTATTGACACTTTACGATTAAAAAAAAAAAGAATTTCGTTTTATTTCACAATTTTTCTTTATAAAACATTTACCTCCCTCCCTTTTTGTTAGCGGTGGTGGGTTTTCATTTTTATTTTTTTTTTGTTTAACATTCAAAGTTAACTAATCCCTTTAAGTAAATCCTTCGCCCTGTGCCTGGGCTTAAAATGCTGTTAGTTTTCAGTTTTCTGGTTGCCGTCCTCCGTTCTCCATCTCCTTGCGATATTTGTTTATGTGGTTTGGTACGAACAAAACGGCCCACAAAAAAAAAAGATTTTTTTAAATTTATTGGTAATTTTGCGGGTATTTATTGCCACCGCCCCACCGCACACATGCTACCGTGACACATAAATTTCCGTGTAGCCCACAAAAAAAAGACAAAATCTGACTTTTCTTTGCTCAAATTATGAGAGTTTTGTATGTGGAGGATGATGGCACCGCCACTTTCGAAATTCGAAAAAACGAAAGTTGTGCTGAATTGTGCTAGGTTTGTGCTGATTTGTGCAGCAACCCGTTTTTCGAAATTTCGAAAATTGACCGAGATATTTCGAAAATACGAAAAAAGTGCCAGCACCGCCACTTTGTTTTTTTGAAAAAACAAAAGTTGTGCTGAGTTGTGCTAGGTGAGTACATCATTGTGCCGTTTACGAAAAGTTTCTATCTGCAGCCGTTTTCGAAAAAATCGACAATTTCGAAAAAGTTCCAAAACCGATATTTTGTTTTTTTCGAAAACCGAAATTTGTGTTCAGTAGAGAATTCGACGTTGATAGTTGTGCCGTTAACGAAAAAAATCTAAAAAATTTCAGTTCTGAGAAAATCGCCAATTTCAATTTTACACTTTTTTCGATGTAAAAAATCGAAAACACAAAATTTATCAAAAGTGAAAACTGAGCTGGATTGTGCTCAACGAACCCCACAAACGCCTCTTTAACAATTTTAATGTAGCTTTTATAATAAACGAAAAAACGCAGTTTTTCATTTTGAAGATTTTCGAAAATCGCTGTAGTAATTCGAAAACTGAATATATATATACGGCAATGCTATTGATGGATAGGCCTCACCTAGCACTACATTTGCTTCTCTCACATGTTTTCCCTAAACCTAATATTTCTTTAAATAAACCCATTTTTTTGAAAATCGTTGCATACTTCACGGGTATTTTCGTAAAAATGGCAATAACTTTGCGAAAAATGAAAATTTTTGAAATCTGTAACTTGTGCTAAGTTGTGCTAGCCTAGCACAAATTTTTGGCTATACATCGAAAAATTCCAACTTTGATGGTTTTGGAGAAAATCGCGTTTTTATTTTTTTAAGCGTTTTTTCGCGATAACTTTGCGAAAAATGAAAATTTTTGAAATCTGTAACTTGTGCTAAGTTGTGCTAGCCTAGCACAAATTTTTGGCTATACATCGAAAAATTCCAACTTTGATGGTTTTGGAGAAAATCGCGTTTTTATTTTTTTAAGCGTTTTTTCGCGATAACTTTGCGAAAAATGAAAATTTTTGAAATCTGTAACTTGTGCTAAGTTGTGCTAGCCTAGCACAAATTTTTCGCTATACATCGAAAAATTCCAACTTTGATGGTTTTGGAGAAAATCGCGTTTTTATTTTTTTTAGCGTTTTTTTGCGATAACTTTGCGAAAAATGAAGATTTTTGAAATCTGTAACTTGTGCTAAGTTGTGCTAGCCTAGCACAAATTTTTGGCTATACATCGAAAAATTCTATCTTCAACGGTTTTAGAGAAAATCGCGTTTTTGTATTTTTTTGTTGCATATTTCACGGGGATTGCACAAAAGATGCGTTTTTTCGCGATAACTTTGCGAAAAATGAAGATTTTTGAAATCTGTAACTTGTGCTAAGTTGTGCTAGCCTAGCACAAATTTTTGGCTATACATCGAAAAATTCCAACTTTGATGGTTTTGGAGAAAATCGCGTTTTTATTTTTTTAAGCGTTTTTTCGCGATAACTTTGCGAAAAATGAAGATTTTTGAAATCTGTAACTTGTGCTAAGTTGTGCTAGCCTAGCACAAATTTTTGGCCATACATCGAAAAATTCCAACTTTGATGGTTTTGGAGAAAATCGCGTTTTTATATTTTTAAGCGTTTTTTCGCGATAACTTTGCGAAAAATGAAGATTTTTGAAATCTGTAACTTGTGCTAAGTTGTGCTAGCCTAGCACAAATTTTTGGCTATACATCGAAAAATTCCAACTTTGATGGTTTTGGAGAAAATCGCGTTTTTATATTTTTAAGCGTTTTTTCGCGATAACTTTGCGAAAAATGAAGATTTTTGAAATCTGTAACTTGTGCTAAGTTGTGCTAGCCTAGCACAAATTTTTGGCTATACATCGAAAAATTCTATCTTCAACGGTTTTAGAGAAAATCGCGTTTTTTTATTTTTTTGTTGCATATTTCACGGGGATTGCACAAAAGATGCGTTTTTTCGCGATAACTTTGCGAAAAATGAAGATTTTTGAAATCTGTAACTTGTGCTAAGTTGTGCTAGCACAAATTTTTGGCTATACATCGAAAAATTCCAACTTTGATGGTTTTGGAGAAAATCGCGTTTTTATATTTTTAAGCGTTTTTTCGCGATAACTTTGCGAAAAATGAAGATTTTTGAAATCTGTAACTTGTGCTAAGTTGTGCTAGCCTAGCACAAATTTTTGGCTATGCATCGAAAAATTCTATCTTCAACGGTTTTAGAGAAAATCGCGTTTTTATTTTTTTACGCGTTTTTTTGCGATAACTTTGCGAAAAATGAAGATTTTTGAAATCTGTAACTTGTGCTAAGTTGTGCTAGCCTAGCACAAATTTTTGGCTATACATCGAAAAATTCCAACTTTGATGGTTTTGGAGAAAATCGCGTTTTTATATTTTTAAGCGTTTTTTCGCGATAACTTTGCGAAAAATGAAGATTTTTGAAATCTGTAACTTGTGCTAAGTTGTGCTAGCCTAGCACAAATTTTTGGCTATACATCGAAAAATTCCAACTTTGATGGTTTTGGAGAAAATCGCGTTTTTATATTTTTAAGCGTTTTTTCGCGATAACTTTGCGAAAAATGAAGATTTTTGAAATCTGTAACTTGTGCTAAGTTGTGCTAGCCTAGCACAAATTTTTGGCTATACATCGAAAAATTCCAACTTTGATGGTTTTGGAGAAAATCGCGTTTTTATATTTTTAAGCGTTTTTTCGCGATAACTTTGCGAAAAATGAAGATTTTTGAAATCTGTAACTTGTGCTAAGTTGTGCTAGCCTAGCACAAATTTTTGGCTATGCATCGAAAAATTCTATCTTCAACGGTTTTAGAGAAAATCGCGTTTTTATTTTTTTACGCGTTTTTTTGCGATAACTTTGCGAAAAATGAAGATTTTTGAAATCTGTAACTTGTGCTAAGTTGTGCTAGCCTAGCACAAATTTTTGGCTATACATCGAAAAATTCTATCTTCAACGGTTTTAGAGAAAATCGCGTTTTTTTATTTTTTTGTTGCATATTTCACGGGGATTGCACAAAAGATGCGTTTTTTCGCGATAACTTTGCGAAAAATGAAGATTTTTGAAATCTGTAACTTGTGCTAAGTTGTGCTAGCCTAGCACAAATTTTTGGCTATACATCGAAAAATTCCAACTTTGATGGTTTTGGAGAAAATCGCATTTTAATTTTTTTAAGCGTTTTTTCGCGATAACTTTGCGAAAAATGAAGATTTTTGAAATCTGTATCTTGTGCTAAGTTGTGCTAGCCTAGCACAAATTTTTGGCTATACATCGAAAAATTCCAACTTTGATGGTTTTGGAGAAAATCGCGTTTTTATTTTTTTACGCGTTTTTTTGCGATAACTTTGCGAAAAATGAAGATTTTTGAAATCTGTAACTTGTGCTAAGTTGTGCTAGCCTAGCACAAATTTTTGGCTATACATCGAAAAATTCCAACTTTGATGGTTTTGGAGAAAATCGCGTTTTTATATTTTTAAGCGTTTTTTCGCGATAACTTTGCGAAAAATGAAGATTTTTGAAATCTGTAACTTGTGCTAAGTTGTGCTAGCCTAGCACAAATTTTTGGCTATACATCGAAAAATTCCAACTTTGATGGTTTTGGAGAAAATCGCGTTTTTTTATTTTTTTGTTGCATATTTCACGGGGATTGCACAAAAGATGCGTTTTTTCGCGATAACTTTGCGAAAAATGAAGATTTTTGAAATCTGTAACTTGTGCTAAGTTGTGCTAGCCTAGCACAAATTTTTGGCTATACATCGAAAAATTCCAACTTTGATGGTTTTGGAGAAAATCGCATTTTAATTTTTTTAAGCGTTTTTTCGCGATAACTTTGCGAAAAATGAAGATTTTTGAAATCTGTAACTTGTGCTAAGTTGTGCTAGCCTAGCACAAATTTTTGGCTATACATCGAAAAATTCCAACTTTGATGGTTTTGGAGAAAATCGCATTTTAATTTTTTTAAGCGTTTTTTCGCGATAACTTTGCGAAAAATGAAGATTTTTGAAATCTGTAACTTGTGCTAAGTTGTGCTAGCCTAGCACAAATTTTTGGCTATGCATCGAAAAATTCTATCTTCAACGGTTTTAGAGAAAATCGCGTTTTTATTTTTTTTAGCGTTTTTTTGCGATAACTTTGCGAAAAATGAAGATTTTTGAAATCTGTAACTTGTGCTAAGTTGTGCTAGCCTAGCACAAATTTTTGGCTATACATCGAAAAATTCTATCTTCAACGGTTTTAGAGAAAATCGCGTTTTTTTATTTTTTTGTTGCATATTTCACGGGGATTGCACAAAAGATGCGTTTTTTCGCGATAACTTTGCGAAAAATGAAGATTTTTGAAATCTGTAACTTGTGCTAAGTTGTGCTAGCCTAGCACAAATTTTTGGCCATACATCGAAAAATTCCAACTTTGATGGTTTTGGAGAAAATCGCATTTTAATTTTTTTAAGCGTTTTTTCGCGATAACTTTGCGAAAAATGAAGATTTTTGAAATCTGTAACTTGTGCTAAGTTGTGCTAGCCTAGCACAAATTTTTGGCTATGCATCGAAAAATTCTATCTTCAACGGTTTTAGAGAAAATCGCGTTTTTATTTTTTTACGCGTTTTTTTACGATAACTTTGCGAAAAATGAAGATTTTTGAAATCTGTAACTTGTGCTAAGTTGTGCTAGCCTAGCACAAATTTTTGGCTATACATCGAAAAATTCCAACTTTGATGGTTTTGGAGAAAATCGCATTTTAATTTTTTTAAGCGTTTTTTCGCGATAACTTTGCGAAAAATGAAGATTTTTGAAATCTGTAACTTGTGCTAAGTTGTGCTAGCCTAGCACAAATTTTTGGCTATGCATCGAAAAATTCTATCTTCAACGGTTTTAGAGAAAATCGCGTTTTTATTTTTTTAAGCGTTTTTTTGCGATAACTTTGTGAAAAATGAAGATTTTTGAAATCTGTAACTTGTGCTAAGTTGTGCTAGCCTAGCACAAATTTTTGGCTATGCATCGAAAAATTCTATCTATTATTTTCGCAATAACTACGAAAATTAATTTAAAAAAAAGGAAATAATAATAATTTGATGAGTTTCGTTTAAAAAAAATATTTCAGTGTCCAGGAGTTGAACACCCAATCAATAAAACTCTTGCTTACGCGCCCTATCACGCTCGCCCACAAAAGCAGCATACTGTGATGTGGCAAGGAGGGCATATTGAATGATCTGCATTGAGCATCAATTCACCAGCACTAAATTGTGCAAAACAAATATTCCACTTTAATGCAACGCTGGTCTGGCAAAATAAGCAAATGTTGTTTTACTGCGTCAACTCGCATGACTTCGTGGCTCTGAATTTCAAACTAAACAAAAATTAAAATTAAATAACCATGGACAAGTATGAATATACGTATTTCGATACAAAATTACAAGAAATAGTTCCCGAATTGCTAAATGTGTCTTTGTTTACTTAAATACATTTTTCGTTTAAAAAGTTGGTCCGCTCCAAGGGATTTTGGTTGATAATTTTGTTTTCCACTGGCAACACTGTCCACAAAGTAAATTTTCGCCTGGACTAGCCTATGTCGCAGTAAATCTATAGTAGATAATGGACTGTAATTTAATTGAATAATTAATTCAAGTATTTATTAAAATACAAGCTTGGTGTAGAAGATTCCATTCTTGTGTACTACTCTGCCACGCAGCTGGCATCACATATTTTAAATACAGTAGAAGCACGATTTGCGCAAAATTTTTGTGTAATAATGTATTTATTAAAAGAAAAAACGTAACACATATAAATATATATATCGTTATAAGAACTATTATGCAAACAAAATAGAGTTTCTCCCAATAAATTTGGGAAAAATCAAATTATAAAAAAAAAAAAAAATAAACTTCGGTTACCGAAAAATTCTAGTATATCTGGGAGTTGAACTCGCACCACTCACATCTATAAGGAATTAATCCACGCGCCTCAACACACTTGTCCACACGGCAACATACAGTTGTGAAGCAAAGATGACAATTTGATTGACATGCATTGAGCATCATTTGACCATCATTGCCATTTATGCATATTTATCAGTTCTTTGCTCTTTTATGGCAACGCTGCTGTGGTGTCTGAATTATCATATGGCGCAGTAAATCTATAAGGGATAATGGACTGTAATTCTATTCAATTAAAAATGCCCTATTAAATCAAAAAATGAAAACACATACACCTATTCGCATCGCCGACGTCATTTATTTCAAATAGACGTATTTTCGTTGCCACCCAGCTATTATCGCATGCTTAATTGTAAAGAAAACGCCAAACTAGCCATATTGCCATGTGACACAAATTAAGCAGAATTCTGATAACGCTGTGAAAAAATGTTAATACATATCCATGAAAATCTGAAAAAGTATTTATTATGAGTATGTGTTGTAGAAAATTATTACAAATACAATTATAAATGAACAATATTGCTACCATTTCCAAGAAATTTTGTATTTATTTTCTTCTTCTTCTTAGTTTACAATGAATGATATCTATGTTCACTTTGCACCACTTAATTATGGCATTTTATTATATTCTATGTTGGCAATGTCGTGCCAACCTGAGACAGAAACGTAAGCGATAATTTCCAAATACATAATATCTCTTGGCATTGTTAATCATTAGGAGAGTTTTCGTTACACCGCTTGCTTAGACAATCGCTAAGAGATATTATGTATTTGGAAATTATCGCTTACGTTTCTGTCTCAGGTTGGCACGACATTGCCAACATAGAATATAATAAAATGCCATAATTAAGTGGTGCAAAGTGAACATAGATATCATTCATTGTAAACTAAGAAGAAGAAGAAAATAAATACAAAATTTCTTGGAAATGGTAGCAATATTGTTCATTTATAATTGTATTTGTAATAATTTTCTACAACACATACTCATAATAAATACTTTTTCAGATTTTCATGGATATGTATTAACATTTTTTCACAGCGTTATCAGAATTCTGCTTAATTTGTGTCACATGGCAATATGGCTAGTTTGGCGTTTTCTTTACAATTAAGCATGCGATAATAGCTGGGTGGCAACGAAAATACGTCTATTTGAAATAAATGACGTCGGCGATGCGAATAGGTGTATGTGTTTTCATTTTTTGATTTAATAGGGCATTTTTAATTGAATAGAATTACAGTCCATTATCCCTTATAGATTTACTGCGCCATATGATAATTCAGACACCACAGCAGCGTTGCCATAAAAGAGCAAAGAACTGATAAATATGCATAAATGGCAATGATGGTCAAATGATGCTCAATGCATGTCAATCAAATTGTCATCTTTGCTTCACAACTGTATGTTGCCGTGTGGACAAGTGTGTTGAGGCGCGTGGATTAATTCCTTATAGATGTGAGTGGTGCGAGTTCAACTCCCAGATATACTAGAATTTTTCGGTAACCGAAGTTTATTTTTTTTTTTTTTTTATAATTTGATTTTTCCCAAATTTATTGGGAGAAACTCTATTTTGTTTGCATAATAGTTCTTATAACGATATATATATTTATATGTGTTACGTTTTTTCTTTTAATAAATACATTATTACACAAAAATTTTGCGCAAATCGTGCTTCTACTGTATTTAAAATATGTGATGCCAGCTGCGTGGCAGAGTAGTACACAAGAATGGAATCTTCTACACCAAGCTTGTATTTTAATAAATACTTGAATTAATTATTCAATTAAATTACAGTCCATTATCTACTATAGATTTACTGCGACATAGGCTAGTCCAGGCGAAAATTTACTTTGTGGACAGTGTTGCCAGTGGAAAACAAAATTATCAACCAAAATCCCTTGGAGCGGACCAACTTTTTAAACGAAAAATGTATTTAAGTAAACAAAGACACATTTAGCAATTCGGGAACTATTTCTTGTAATTTTGTATCGAAATACGTATATTCATACTTGTCCATGGTTATTTAATTTTAATTTTTGTTTAGTTTGAAATTCAGAGCCACGAAGTCATGCGAGTTGACGCAGTAAAACAACATTTGCTTATTTTGCCAGACCAGCGTTGCATTAAAGTGGAATATTTGTTTTGCACAATTTAGTGCTGGTGAATTGATGCTCAATGCAGATCATTCAATATGCCCTCCTTGCCACATCACAGTATGCTGCTTTTGTGGGCGAGCGTGATAGGGCGCGTAAGCAAGAGTTTTATTGATTGGGTGTTCAACTCCTGGACACTGAAATATTTTTTTTAAACGAAACTCATCAAATTATTATTATTTCCTTTTTTTTAAATTAATTTTCGTAGTTATTGCGAAAATAATAGATAGAATTTTTCGATGCATAGCCAAAAATTTGTGCTAGGCTAGCACAACTTAGCACAAGTTACAGATTTCAAAAATCTTCATTTTTCACAAAGTTATCGCAAAAAAACGCTTAAAAAAATAAAAACGCGATTTTCTCTAAAACCGTTGAAGATAGAATTTTTCGATGCATAGCCAAAAATTTGTGCTAGGCTAGCACAACTTAGCACAAGTTACAGATTTCAAAAATCTTCATTTTTCGCAAAGTTATCGCGAAAAAACGCTTAAAAAAATTAAAATGCGATTTTCTCCAAAACCATCAAAGTTGGAATTTTTCGATGTATAGCCAAAAATTTGTGCTAGGCTAGCACAACTTAGCACAAGTTACAGATTTCAAAAATCTTCATTTTTCGCAAAGTTATCGCGAAAAAACGCTTAAAAATATAAAAACGCGATTTTCTCCAAAACCATCAAAGTTGGAATTTTTCGATGTATAGCCAAAAATTTGTGCTAGGCTAGCACAACTTAGCACAAGTTACAGATTTCAAAAATCTTCATTTTTCGCAAAGTTATCGCGAAAAAACGCTTAAAAATATAAAAACGCGATTTTCTCCAAAACCATCAAAGTTGGAATTTTTCGATGTATAGCCAAAAATTTGTGCTAGGCTAGCACAACTTAGCACAAGTTACAGATTTCAAAAATCTTCATTTTTCGCAAAGTTATCGCGAAAAAACGCTTAAAAAAATTAAAATGCGATTTTCTCCAAAACCATCAAAGTTGGAATTTTTCGATGTATAGCCAAAAATTTGTGCTAGGCTAGCACAACTTAGCACAAGTTACAGATTTCAAAAATCTTCATTTTTCGCAAAGTTATCGCGAAAAAACGCTTAAAAAAATTAAAATGCGATTTTCTCCAAAACCATCAAAGTTGGAATTTTTCGATGTATGGCCAAAAATTTGTGCTAGGCTAGCACAACTTAGCACAAGTTACAGATTTCAAAAATCTTCATTTTTCGCAAAGTTATCGCGAAAAAACGCATCTTTTGTGCAATCCCCGTGAAATATGCAACAAAAAAATAAAAAAACGCGATTTTCTCTAAAACCGTTGAAGATAGAATTTTTCGATGTATAGCCAAAAATTTGTGCTAGGCTAGCACAACTTAGCACAAGTTACAGATTTCAAAAATCTTCATTTTTCGCAAAGTTATCGCAAAAAAACGCTAAAAAAAATAAAAACGCGATTTTCTCCAAAACCATCAAAGTTGGAATTTTTCGATGTATAGCGAAAAATTTGTGCTAGGCTAGCACAACTTAGCACAAGTTACAGATTTCAAAAATCTTCATTTTTCGCAAAGTTATCGCAAAAAAACGCTAAAAAAAATAAAAACGCGATTTTCTCCAAAACCATCAAAGTTGGAATTTTTCGATGTATAGCGAAAAATTTGTGCTAGGCTAGCACAACTTAGCACAAGTTACAGATTTCAAAAATTTTCATTTTTCGCAAAGTTATCGCGAAAAAACGCTTAAAAAAATAAAAACGCGATTTTCTCCAAAACCATCAAAGTTGGAATTTTTCGATGTATAGCCAAAAATTTGTGCTAGGCTAGCACAACTTAGCACAAGTTACAGATTTCAAAAATTTTCATTTTTCGCAAAGTTATCGCGAAAAAACGCTTAAAAAAATAAAAACGCGATTTTCTCCAAAACCATCAAAGTTGGAATTTTTCGATGTATAGCCAAAAATTTGTGCTAGGCTAGCACAACTTAGCACAAGTTACAGATTTCAAAAATTTTCATTTTTCGCAAAGTTATCGCGAAAAAACGCTTAAAAAAATAAAAACGCGATTTTCTCCAAAACCATCAAAGTTGGAATTTTTCGATGTATAGCCAAAAATTTGTGCTAGGCTAGCACAACTTAGCACAAGTTACAGATTTCAAAAATCTTCATTTTTCGCAAAGTTATCGCGAAAAAACGCATCTTTTGTGCAATCCCCGTGAAATATGCAACAAAAAAATACAAAAACGCGATTTTCTCTAAAACCGTTGAAGATAGAATTTTTCGATGTATAGCCAAAAATTTGTGCTAGGCTAGCACAACTTAGCACAAGTTACAGATTTCAAAAATCTTCATTTTTCGCAAAGTTATCGCAAAAAAACGCTAAAAAAAATAAAAACGCGATTTTCTCCAACACCATCAAAGTTGGAATTTTTCGATGTATAGCGAAAAATTTGTGCTAGGCTAGCACAACTTAGCACAAGTTACAGATTTCAAAAATTTTCATTTTTCGCAAAGTTATCGCGAAAAAACGCTTAAAAAAATAAAAACGCGATTTTCTCCAAAACCATCAAAGTTGGAATTTTTCGATGTATAGCCAAAAATTTGTGCTAGGCTAGCACAACTTAGCACAAGTTACAGATTTCAAAAATTTTCATTTTTCGCAAAGTTATCGCGAAAAAACGCTTAAAAAAATAAAAACGCGATTTTCTCCAAAACCATCAAAGTTGGAATTTTTCGATGTATAGCCAAAAATTTGTGCTAGGCTAGCACAACTTAGCACAAGTTACAGATTTCAAAAATTTTCATTTTTCGCAAAGTTATTGCCATTTTTACGAAAATACCCGTGAAGTATGCAACGATTTTCAAAAAAATGGGTTTATTTAAAGAAATATTAGGTTTAGGGAAAACATGTGAGAGAAGCAAATGTAGTGCTAGGTGAGGCCTATCCATCAATAGCATTGCCGTATATATATATTCAGTTTTCGAATTACTACAGCGATTTTCGAAAATCTTCAAAATGAAAAACTGCGTTTTTTCGTTTATTATAAAAGCTACATTAAAATTGTTAAAGAGGCGTTTGTGGGGTTCGTTGAGCACAATCCAGCTCAGTTTTCACTTTTGATAAATTTTGTGTTTTCGATTTTTTACATCGAAAAAAGTGTAAAATTGAAATTGGCGATTTTCTCAGAACTGAAATTTTTTAGATTTTTTTCGTTAACGGCACAACTATCAACGTCGAATTCTCTACTGAACACAAATTTCGGTTTTCGAAAAAAACAAAATATCGGTTTTGGAACTTTTTCGAAATTGTCGATTTTTTCGAAAACGGCTGCAGATAGAAACTTTTCGTAAACGGCACAATGATGTACTCACCTAGCACAACTCAGCACAACTTTTGTTTTTTCAAAAAAACAAAGTGGCGGTGCTGGCACTTTTTTCGTATTTTCGAAATATCTCGGTCAATTTTCGAAATTTCGAAAAACGGGTTGCTGCACAAATCAGCACAAACCTAGCACAATTCAGCACAACTTTCGTTTTTTCGAATTTCGAAAGTGGCGGTGCCATCATCCTCCACATGAGTTTTGTTAGATTTTTTCTCATCGTTTTATGACTGCAAGTTCAATAAATATTTTGTTTTAAATTTATGGTAAAGAGAGTACGAAAAAAAAGGTAGGTTTTTCAGGCATGAAATTGGTGTGGCATAATTTAAGGCGTATTGTCTGTAAACGTTTCTTAAGCCGAAGGTAATAAAATTTGGTAAATCCCCTTATCTTTGTAAAAGTTGTGGATAAAGTGGTAGGTGGTTGCATAGTCCTTCGGTTTTAAATTTTGGGAAATATTTCAATACTTGTGGCATACTTAAAGGTATTTCCCCCAAGGGAAGCTTTTTCGTATGGAAATCAAAAATTTGATCGATTACCTTCAGGAGAATTGAAGGGCTTGCTGTTAGGTTTCAATATCCAATAAGGTTGCCAAAGACTCTGACCAGAATGTGTCGAAGGAAATCTCAGCGCCGATTGGACTTTGTCTCAAAAATTGCTTCCCTTTTACTGTGAGACCTTATTAAGGATCCATAAGAAAACTATCAAATATGTTGGCGGCCAACGCAGATGTTCTCAGTTGTTCTGCTGTAAGATTTGTTGGAGGGCGGAATGAATATGGACTTTAGGAAAAAGCATCACAAGGCAAAGAATGACCTTCCAGGGTTAAAGAGAAAATTGCTCAGGTTTAGGTAAAACACTGAGTCAGTCTCTGTTTCGTAAGCTGCTACTTCCGTCATGCGGAAGAACTAAGTGGAAAGGCAACTCAAGTTTACCAAAAAAAATAACTTTTCCTTGTTTAAAAATATATTCTCATATGTTAAACAAATGTCAGTGGACATATTACTGTCATTTTCCCTGATTCGTTGAGTTGAGGGGGGCTTTTTTCCCCCCGGGTTTGGTAAAAAGCCATCATTGATATATTTTCCCAAGTACAGAGTACATATTACTTAAAATGACCATTTATTTTCTTCTTACCGAGCATCGCCAGTTTATGATGATGACTTATGTCGCTTACATGCCTGCCATACTTGTAACAGTTACAATGACACTGACAACGGCGACAGAGCGACGTCAGCTATGTCCAAGATGGCAAGGCTGGTGAAGATGAGACGAAGGCTGATGCTGACGATGATGATCACAGTGGTGGTTATAGTGGTTAAGGCTTGTGCTCTCTGGCTGCCGCTGCTGCTGATGATGTGGTGTTGATGTTAAATACTGTTTAATTAATGAATTGTATGCAACAGTAAAGATGTATTTTAAACAACAGAATGCAAACCCACAACAAGTAAGTAACAATTCATCAAACAGACACCTTTTCCTCCGCCAGACAAAACACAGCCAAAATGAATGCCAGTCAGCCAGCCAGCCACCAAGACGGGGCCGCCGCATCTTTGGCTAGAGACAAAAATTCTGTGTTTTTCTGCTAATTTTTTTTTTCTTTTTCCTTCTGCCTTACAAATGTGTTCAGGTATGAAGAAAACTCTCAGCAGCGGTTAAATGTCTCGTTAGACCTGTGGCGGAAAGAAGACAAATTTGACTTCCTCAATGGTTAGCAGCAGCGGCGGCGACAGCGGCAGCATTGAGCATTGGGTGCCCGAAAGAATATTTGCATGTTAAGCGCAACATTTGGTGCTTGGTGCAAATTGTTGTGTTACAGCTAGAGCAAAAATGTGTTTTTTCCAGTTTGAATGTTCAGGTATTTGTTCACACCTTATATTTTTTTAAAATTTGGAAGCAGAAAAACTCCCTGGAAAATCATGGTCGACCAGACAGTAGCTTTACAAACGGACAGGATGAATTTTTGAAATAAATCTGCAATCAACAACAGCTGCTGTGGAAACCATTAACTGTGACAAATAAATTTTTTAACAGCCTTTAACGAAGTTTCCTTTTTTTTGGACCAATGACAATCTAGAGAGCAGACGTTTTAAGTCAGATGCGAGTTTATTCCGGCGAAAGTAGCATTGATTTTCTATGAAAGAATTAGTAAAGTCTAGAGTGGACCACGGCCAATTGTAGGGTATCCACTGGCACCTAAGAAAAATGACAGTGCATTGCAATGCATTTGCAAAAACTCTCCGAGCTGGGTTTTTCTGTGTATGTGTGTGTGTCTACGTTTTCTTGCGCTGTCTGATGCGTTAAATAGCATTTGTTAAGCTCTGTCGTTTTCTTGTCTTTTTTTCATTCATTTTGGTTCATTCCTTTCGTCTACTACGATTTTTCGGGGGAGAGAGAGAGAGAGCGCAAGTATACGGCGACAAAGAAGTGTAAATGATAAAGTGTGCAGAACAACTAAGTCACAGTGTTATACAGTACAGCTAAAAGTGAAGAGAATAAATTTCATTAGTTTTTAATGACGATAGGGAATAAATCCCAAAAGAAAAATCAAATAAACCTCATTGACGTAATGCAGAGAGAAAATGAATAAGGTCCAAGAAAAAATAAATGAAATAACAATTATAAAAAAAAATTATAAGCCTTTAGATTTACAGTGAGTTTCACATACAATTCTTTTTTAATTAAAAATAAACAAAAATAAAAAATAATAAGCCTCTTCATTTACAGGGTGTTCATATATAATTCTTTTTTTTAATAAACAAGAATAAAAATTATCTTAATATATATTTACCCTCGACACTGATTCACTGATTCACTGATTCCCTGATTCCCTGATTCACTGATTCCCTGATTCACTGACTCTGTCACGCAGTACGTAGGAATTTAAATAGGCATTCTATAATAATTCTATAAATAATAATAATAAAAAAAATAATATTTTTTTTTGTACAGAAATTGTGTTTTCCCCAAATTTTTTTTTTCCAAAATTTTTTTTTTTCACAAATTTTTTTTTTACAAAAATTTTTTTTTTTCCACAAAATTTTTTTTTTCCACAAATTTTTTTTTTCAACAGAAATTTTTTTTTTCAACAAAATTTTTTTTTTCCACAAAAATTTTTTTTTTTCAACAAAATTTTTTTTTTCAACAAAAATTTTTTTTTCAGCAAAATTTTTTTTCCACAAATTTTTTCCCAATTTTATTTTTTTTCGAAATTTTTTTTTACAAAATAGTTTTCTCAAAATATTTTTTGCAAATTTTTTAAAATAAGTAACAAATACTTTCCCAAGCAAATTAACGGGCGCCATAGGCGCATTACAACTTACTAGTAATAAAATAATATGTTCCAACATTTACAGGGTGTTTCATATATAATTCATATATAATAATAAAATAATAAGCCCCTACATTTACAGGGTGTTTCACATAGAATTCTTTTTTAAATTAAAAATAAACAAAAATAAAAAATAATAAACTTCCTCATTTACAGGGTGTTTCACATATAATTGGTTTTTATTAAAAAATAAAAAATAAACAAAAAATAAAAATAAAAATACAAAAAAAATAATAAGCTCCCACATTTACAGGGTGTTTTACATATAATTCTTTTCTTAATTAGAAATAAAAAATAATAATAAAATAGTAAATTTTACAGGGTGTTTCACATATAATTCCTTTTTATTAAAAAGTCCCCACATATTTCACTTATAATTATTTTTTCTTTAAAAATAAACAAAAATAAAAATAAAAATAAAATAATAAGCTTCAACATTTACAAGGTGTTTCACATATAATTCGTATTTATTTAAAAATACACAAAAATAATAAACAATAAGCCCCCTCCATTACAGGGTGTTTCACACATAACACTTTTTTTATTTAAAAATAGATAAAAACCCAATTTCAAATAAAAAAAATTAGCCTTTACTAATTCATAGAAATCACGTTCATGACGACGCCAATATGAAGTTTTCTGAACTTTAGATGGCGCTGTAGTCGAAAATCAACTTACCGCTCGTTAACTCCTGTTTTGCAGTTTGAGCCTCCACCATTTCATAAAGCTCATATAGAGTTCATATGAAGTCTTCTTCATAACTAACCTATAGACGGCGCTGTGGTGTAAAATCAACCTACTGGAGTTCAAGTCCTAGATTTTCTGTATTTCATATTGTTATATTCAAACACTGTGCTGCCTGTGCCCCTGCCTTATGTCATGGACAACTTAAGAAATGTATTCTGTATTTTTTCTGTTTGTGCTCAGCGAATATGTAAGTTTAGTTCTGTTTTTGTTTTTTTTTTGTTTTGGTTTCCCGGTAAAGGTGGCTAACAAGCTTAAGAAAAATTACTGCATTTCGCCCTTTCATCATCGCACACTGCAGTAGACCCAAGTGAGGAGGAAGCCCGCCATAGAAATAAAGGCCAGAAGAAATGCGGTGGAAATGTTGCACTGATAGAAACGGAACAAGAGACAAATAGTTTTTTGGCTTTAGGCTGGAAATGCACTTTGCTGCAATACACCAAAAATCTGGTGTTTGGTGTTCTTTTTTTTCTTTGCGCCCTGCAGAGGGGGGGGGGGGGGGGGGCAACTAACAACTCATTTAAATTGTGGGCAACAATTAGTGGCTGTAGCCAAGACGATTTATCTTCTCCTTTTAAGCTGTGCAGGCCATTTCAACAATTGTATGCTAAGTAGTGAACCGTTTTTCTCTCTCTCTCTCTCTCTTCGGTGGTTCAACGTGAACGTTTACAGCTCAATTTTAACACATGAAAAAGATCCGTTAGAGGAATTCAAAGCCTTCAAGAGATTTCCTCGAAAATGAAGAAGAAAAACAAAAGCCATAATAAAATATGTAATTGTAAGTTTTGTTATTTCCTTGATGAACAATTGTTCCACGAAAAGTGCTTTCGACTCAACAGAAAATTTCAAATTTCTAGTGGCCTAGAACAGTTTGGCCTATCAACACGAGCTGCGATGAGATGAGATGAACTTCTATGATTTGCTGCCATATGAATCTCTAGGGTGTGATTTTAATTTCATACTTAAATAAACTCAAGTCAAACGTAACAAACAAATATTCCATCATTCGCGAGCTTCCCCAAATATTTCCATACAATACCAGGAAAATAATAAAAAAAAAGCATACACACACACACACAAAACAACAGCGGAAACTGAATATAAAAAAATGTGATATGGAAATAATGAAAAAAATATTACTCCCACGAAGATTAATAACACCACCACAATCAAGCGTACAACAGGCCGACATCCACCCACTCCAAGGCCTTGAGCTGTTACAATGAACGAATTGGAGAAAACCAAAAATAACATACACCTCCACATCCACACATCCTAACAAAGGACGCCAGGCAGCGTTACATGTTCGAGGTGGCTAAACTCAACTCTCCTCTACATATGAAAAATTGCCAATGAAATGTGGTTCGTTGCTGGTTTCTTCTGTTCTGTTCACATTTCTCTAGCCATTTGGTGTTGCCTCCATTCATTCATTCACTCACTCACTCATTCATCTTTACTATTGTTTCATAAATTTGTTATTGTTGCCGGTGTTTTATATTCGTTTCGGGTTTTTTTTTATACTTCTCCCTGTATTCATACATCACTCACAGGATCAATATTAAAATTCAAAATAGTACTAGAGCGGCATAGGTACGTTTTTTGTTTTTGAAATATTCATGTAACTTTTGCAGTTATTAATAATGCAACATAACAGACACACACACACACACGAACAAATTAAAATATTTATCCGTATCCCTCATAGTCACATCCAGGTGGTTGAAACTTCAATTTGTGCTAAAAAAAAAAAACCCACCACCGTAGTCCCCGGCTAAACAGTCATTGCGGGTACAATAGAAATTCATATTACTAAAGAAACACATTTAAATCTTATAAGAATCTAATTGAACACATAGGAATTTATGAAAACCTTTCAGGCAACCACGTCCTCTGGCGGTGTGTAGTCTCAGGTCGATGAAAGGGATATTGAAGAATTGATTGGCCAATTGGGCAAAGCAAACTCAACCCTGGGCATACACGCGGACAAATTTCAATACTAAATTTGAGTAAAATAATTCTTAAATTTCAGTTGAAAAAATTCCTTTTTAGTTTATCAAACATGTGATTTGTTTCCCTTTATTTTTCATAATTTTATTTACATTCGTTTTGGGCCCTTGAAAGCCTTAGACTGATTTCAGAGAAGTGCTTCATTTTTTGGTTAATCGACTAATGAGGGAAATACGTTGTGGCATGTTGCCCAGCTCCTGGTATTGCGAATACAATTCTGACCACTTCTGTGGTTGAAAACATTTTAGGAACAGAGTACTCGGCAAATTGTGATTTTCCATCTATCCTTATAATAAACTCTTGACTCCTTCCCGCTTTTCGCCTTAGTTTTCAATTTCACCCATACACCTGCATTTCAAATGTTTGCTCTACACTTTTTCCAATTCATGCCTCTGCTAAGCCTTACACTCAGAATTTTTCTTATCTGGTCTCAACAGAAGCTCTTCTGCTCTTGCCGTTTGCCAGTTCTTCCGCAGATTATGTAAGCTTTAAGTTCAGTAGCTGAGAGCTACATGACATAACTGTACGCATTGTTAGATTTAATTAACTGTTCTTTTTTCTCTCCCAGAAGCCGAAGAAAAAAATCCCTAATAAAATGAATATTAAATGCTGCTCCTCGCTCTCTCCCACCGCTGATACTGCAATAGTCACTATCATCCACATTTGCACATAAATCCAACAAGGCTTCGTCATTGCAAGTTCTACAGATAGATTTATTTGCCGGGTCTCCGCTGGAATGAAATGATTGACAGGCAACATTTAGTATTAAGATGAGGGGCGAAGACACGGTCACAGCAGAGACAGAGATTATGGAACTGTTGAAATTGATCAATTTCACATACAAACATGTGATTTTTGCTTAAAACGATTAAAGACTCAAGACTGGAGACTGGCGGGAGTGCGGCAAATGCCGGAGGAGCAGGATGCGCAAGAAATCTTAATACCGATACTTGTTTACGTTTTAATGAACCAAGGGGGGGATTGCAGAGGTAGGAGACATTGACTCAACCTCATTGTATTAGAATTCAAGAATATTTAAACTTGTCCGTCCGTCCGTCTGTCTATACGTTCTTTCTTGCCATAATTTTGCAGTTAATGCAGTGGAAAAGCGCGTATAACTTATGATTGACATCTTTTGATTATAACACCAAAGTGTTGGTAAGGCCTCATGTTATGGAAACAGGAATCCCATTCCAAGCTGCTGTAGCCCCATTCTCTCTGCAGCCTCTTTATCTCCGTGGAGTGTTGTGTGGTATGGACAAAACGATTTTAATTTGATTTTTGACTTTGATCCTAAAGGTATTTCTTCAACTGTTTCGAGTATACTTTTTTTTCTCTCTTCTTCGTGGCGATGTTTGTTCCATTGGATCCATCAGATTTCTCATTGATTTGTGAGTATTGTGAGATTTCTTTCGTTGCCTTTAACAAATCTCTGTTGTTGGAGACTTGTGTATGGTTTGTATTCATCGTTCGTTAAGTTTTGATTTACTAATTAATAGTTTGTCCGTTAAGTTTGACATTTGAACATGTTTTTTGACAGTTCTTATATGTGAATCGAATGGTGCTCGAAGTCTTTGAGTCTGGCAAATTCAAAGCGTTTTGGTGTTGTGGGGAAGTGGGGCAGGCGCAGTTAATATTAGCATGATTCGGATGAGATTTCATGCTGTGTTATGTGGGGTAGTCAAATGTTGCACGATCACCGAGGACGGCCCAACCAGTTTGCATAACGATACAGTGAAGTCTCTAAAACCGAATCGTGAAAGCAAAGAAAAGTCTAGATTTTTTTTTGTTGTTTTTGACTTTTTCCGTAGAAGAAATGTGACTTTTTCTATAGGATAACTGGAATTTGAATTTCCATAGAAAAAATTGGAATTTGAATTTTTTTCCATAGGAAAAATTGGAATTTCCACAGAAAAATTGGAATTTTTTCATAATAGGAAAAAAATTTTAATAGGAAAAATTGGACTTTATTTCCATAGGAAATATTGTTTTTTTTTCCATAAACAAAAATTGCCAGTTTTTCCTAAGGCAAAAACTCGATTTTTTCCATAAACAAAAAAAAAAATTTCTATAGGCAAAAATTGGAAATTTTTTCCATAGAAAAATTTAAATTTTTTCCATAGAAAAATTTAAATTTTTTCCATAGAAAAATTTAAATTTTTTCCATAGAAAAATTTAAATTTTTTCCATAGAAAAATTTTAATTTTTTCCATAGAAAAATTTTAATTTTTTCCATAGAAAAATTTTAATTTTTTCCATAGAAAAATTTTAATTTTTTCCATAGAAAAATTTTAATTTTTTTCATAGTGGAATGTTTGGAATTTTTTCCATAGGAAAAATAAGAATTTATTTCCATAGGAAAAATTGGAATTTTTTCCATACGAAAAACTGGAATTTTTTTAATAGGAAAAATTGAAAGTTTTTCCGTAGGCAAAAATTGGAATTTTTTCCATAAACAAAAATTAGAAGTTTTTTCATAGGCAAAAATTGGAATTTTTTCCATGGTGAAAATTGGAATTTTAATAGGAATGTTTTCCATAGAAAAGTCTAATTTTTCCCTTGAGAAAAATTAGAATTTTTTCCATAGGAAAAGTTGGCATTTTTTTAATAGGAAAAATATGAAGTTTTTCCATAGGCAAAAATTGGAAGTTTTTCCATAAAAAAATTAAAATTAACAATTTTTCCCATGAGAAAAATTTGATTTTTTTCCATTTTTTTCATAGGAAAAATTTAATTTTTTTTCCATAGGAAAAATATATATTTTTTCTTGGGAAAATTTTTAATTTTTTTCTTGCGAAAAATTTTAATTTTTTCCTTAGGAAAATTTTTAATTTTTTCCTTGGGATTTTTTCCATGATTCCGCAGTAGTCGAGGCTTTCCTGTTGCCTTTAAACTTTTGATATTGATTAATTTCCGGCAATTTATATTTAGTCAAAAATGTTTCTGGAACAAAAAAATGGAACAACTTTTTCTGTTTCTCTCTCTGTCCCTCGTTTGTCTCAACTCCTTTAAAAGCTGATCTTTTTCAGTCGTCTAAGCAATGTCGTGTACAAATGATCTCCGAATTTTAAACGCGTTCACAATTTTTTTTTTGACATATCGATGTCGGCAAGATCAGTTCGGTATTCCACACACATCAGCTCATAAAAATGTTGCAGGAAATCAGCAGAAAAAAAACATACAAAAAAAAATTGAAGACCAAAGGAAACCGACCTTAAGCATATCCTGACAACTTTTAACGATGTTTGGAATTCGGCATTAAAATCCAGTGGACAGACGGACGGACGGGTGGATGATCGCTGGCGGATCAAACATCCTCTCAAATGCAATGAGATTTCCAAAACAAATCATCTGCTGATAAGACTTTATGACCCCGCCCAGAAACAAAAACACAAGACACCGAAACCAGTAAAGTCAAGGCAGCAACACAACGCAAGACCAACTACTCATAAAAATCTGTGTAAATAATAAACACGCGCTTATTTCAATTCATTGACTTCGGTGCATTTGTAACGAAATCCCTTCAGCAATTGTATTCAAAACAAAATTACTTAAATTTCGTTTTGTTTAATTTTTATTAAGCAAACACTCGGGCAGGTTGTAGAGTACACAACAAATGATGATTACACGAACAAGGCAAATATTTACGCACCAGAAATCGGAGCATTGATATGTGGTTAGTAAAGAAAATAACATTAATTCATTGAGTAACCCCCCCCCCCCCCCCAAGAGAAAAGGGTGTGCTGGGGTGGGGGTGATAGGAAAACTGACTTTGTATGCAACCTAATATTAGGAACCGGATAGGTAGGTTAAATGTAGGCCTGGTGGATCAACCAGGGATGTCGACAACTATGAGGAAGGTTGTCATCCACATGTTAAAGTTTACCTGTAACGTTTGATCTGCCATCCATGGCTGGTGTATGTCCAACGCTCTGTCCATATCAGGCAGACAGACGTATTTAAGACACCTGAGAAGGGCACCTCTTTATATTAGGTAAAAATCACAATTGAGATTGAGAAAGTCTGATCTCATTACATTCCTACGAAATCCGTTCTTCCATTCACTGTTGAGTTTGTATTGAAATGTTTCCAATTAAGTGTGTTTTTCAGAACTGTAAGTGATTGGTCTGTAATCAAATCTTTAACAAGTTTAGAGAGCATAATTTCCATTACTAATTTCTATCATCCCAAAAACCTGACCGATCTGCTGTTCACCTCGAGGGTTCTCAACTTCAATTCATATCTTAAAGTTCTGCTTTCGCCTGATAATTATCGTATCGCATCGTCTGAATATTTTTCTTTCTTTTTTTTTTTTTTGGATAAACAAGTGCATCATCATCCTCCATGCACATATATTTGTTCGGTTATTTTTCGGTGTTGCATGCCACATACATATGTAGGTAAATATGTACGATGGTCGGCATGTAATGGTAAAGAAATGCGGGCTCTTTACGTGCCTGCCTGCCGTTCGGTCGTCCGTCCGTCCGTCCGGGCTGTACTTTATGCATGTGTGACATGCGTCCGTCACTTTTATTTGAATTTGTTTGATTTGATATGTTAAACATGTTCGTTTACGAGTACGTTCCTTTAGTCTGAACATATTTTATAGCTGCTGCACAATCCAAACAACAAATACTTATTTGGGCATTGTTGTTGGTGTCTTTGGTTTTCCAGCATTTTCCCTGCCGTTGTTGTGGGTTTTCAGATGAAGTCGCCGTTTTCTTTTTGTTTCTCTGTTGGTTTTGTTGTTCAAATTTTCGATTGTATTCGTCATCTTCAATTGTGGGCGTAGGGTGTTTGCTTAGGCATTACGTTGCTGATAAGTTTTTCGAGATAAACGCAAATTAAATCTTTGGGGTTTACATACGGAGTGTGATAAGCTTTTGTGGTTTCTTGAGGGTTTCATTTCTGGTGAATTGATATGCTCTTAAGGTTAGATAACAGATCTTGGAATAAGAATATTTGAATATTTGTCAGATTAATGGAAATGTTTAGGAAATCGTTTGAGAAAAACGAAAGGGTCAGTGCCTCTGGCGGCATCTAAACGATTTACCCAGCAAGGATCAGGATATTATCAGTGTATCAGCTTAGTGTGGAATTAATGACAAGAAGGTAGGAAAAGGTTTCCCAATTCAATTGAGATTGCCGGGCATCACCGAGTGCATCCGGAAGTGCAGCCAGGAATTTGTAACTGGATATTGTCCCAATGTACTTTGACGAAAGGACTGACATCATTTAGAGGGTTTTCATCATAGCTTCATTAAAGGATATCACGAACGTATCCTCAAAAGTTTGTGTTATTGGAGAGTGAAACAAACTAGGCATCTTCTTGAGGTCCTTTGACTTTTGTGGTAATTTATATTATTATTTTATATCCGTTTCCGATCTTCTCCATAAAGATCATGAGCATTACCTCGAAAGACTGCATATCCCCCAGAATGTCTGTTCATTGCTGAAGTTCTTACAGGGGGAATTCGATATTTTGACAAGAAATCGCGGCCAACGTCACCAACACTACTACCTCAATCCTTCCTCCAATACCCTCATTTTCTATCGCTAACACAGGGGGGCTTCAAAAAAAGGGGGGAATAATATATTTTGTCAATAAATCTCACATTGACTGGTACGGTTTGAATACAAATTACCCCTAGCCCTTACCAAAGGTATTTTTCTTGCCTAAGGCTCAAAGATCCGCAGGCATCCACTGAGTGTTAGTCAAAAAAGGGGGGAATTCGATATATTGCCAATAATTACCCCTAGCCCTAACCAAAGGTATTTTTCTTGCCTAACACTCAACGATGAACCGCAGGGATCCAACCGGTGCTTAGCTGTGAGTATCCGTATTGGGAATTGTTGGCTTTTATAAAATTCTTAACATCCGCCAAATTCATTATTTATATCCCAATATAAGTAATATTTTTACTTTAGTACAGGTCTACTAAAAGTTCTTCACCTATTGGGATTTTCGATTATCTTATACAGAGAAATAATTTCATTCCAAGTACAATGAACTCATTAAGCCTTTTCCCGATTAGCGTTCCCCCTCTATCCGCCGATCAACATGACCAGTATTCCGATCTCCAAGTCATTGTCTTTCAGCCATCATCCTCAACCCGCTCCCTTAAACATCTTCTCTAGCCTTGACAATCTATATCCTCTACATTGTGGAGCCTTAATCAATTCATGTCTATGGCTTGGTGGTTATTAAATCATTACCTTTCAAGTTTCTGACATTTAAACAAATTGTCGCATGTTTTATGCCAAACTTTTGACATTTTTCAACACAGACACACGAGCTGGCTCAGGCTCTCGTCACAGCACACACACACACACACACATACACACAGCTGGGATCGAAATCAAATATGCACATATTCAATGACTAAACATGTCAATACTTGACAAAGTCAGCCTTAAATATGCCTCGATATTGTAAGCGGAATGAAAATGATAATTCCTATAAAGCAATAAAGTCATAAAGCGATAAAGGCAACAACAACAATCCGGCCAGAAGAGACACTTTATCTCATGACAATATCAATGGCATAAATTTTATGCAAGCTGCCATAAGATTTATTGAAAATCTACACCAGGCAGAGTGTAGTCAAGTCAAATCCGCCAGCCAGCCAGCCAATCCTTTTCGCGCAGGCGTACATATGATTATTTGAAGCTTGGCTTTTGTAGTTCCCTGTCATTCTTTGGAAATGGAAAAATATATACATATACTCGTACATGCGACACATCGAAGTGGAATCCCTGGAATACAAAGAAATTTATTGATTTATTGTAAAACAAACATAAATGATATGTATGCCAGGCGATAAAAAACAAAAAGAAAACAATCACTGAAATTCAATATGCCATCTACAGCAGACTGATGATTAATACCAGGCCAGACACTCGGAGAAAAATCTTAGTATAGGGAAAATCAATGTCGATAAATAACAGTCCCCGGACTCAGAGGGGTGGGGGGAGTTGATGGGTAGCTCGTCATCAGCAAATAAAAAGGAAAAACTTTCACATGCATACTCTCAAAAAATTGTGTGATTAATCATATTTCCTTATATTTAATTTGTTATTAAAACAATTGTAATTAAAGCGAGTTGCTTGGCTTGTTTTATTATTTTTGTGTTTTTTTTTTGGTTTCCTAACCGAGTTGTAGGTACCCATTTCAAGTTTGAATTTCCTCAACCAGCCATCCAACCAAAAAGGCAATCACACAATTATGTTTATGATTACTATTTCTTTCTTATAACAATTTCATAAAGTACACGCTCTGTCGCCTAATAAAAACCTAAAACAAGTCAACTCCTTCCCTTCCCTTCCCCTGCCCTCCCCTACCATCGTCAGAAATGAAATAAAACATCGAAGTTTTTCGGTGTGTGTGTTTTGAAAACCCAACCGAAAATCATATTCCCACCATAAATTTTGTGGGTTTCTACGAAAACAATAATTTTTCATATGCGACGAGACGAGTACGTATGTTTTGTCGCACCGCAGAAGTTTATGGAAAATCAAAAAAAAACAGTAGTAACCACCACTCATTCACTCACTCGCTCACTGAGTCGTTCATTCACTGGAGACGTCAACAAGTGTCTGTAGTACGGTTGTTTTCTTTTTGTCATTTGGCCATTAACACATACATTGACAAGCAGCCAAAAATAACAACAACAAAACCTGGTCGACTTGTACCAACCAGCACTATTAAACGGCCAAATACCGACTACCGTAAATATTCTCAAAACAAACGCAGTTTACAGGAGGGCGAGTTGCAAAGGCCTTCCACAGTGAGGCCTTGTGGCATCCTCTAAAAGTTGCGGTTCCCAAACATTCGTACAGAAGAAATAAGTATAGATCTTCCTTGTGTCACTTTTTTTTTTTGGAACGAGAGTGTAAAGAGGAATGTACATGGCACACATGGATAGACTCGGACTGCAGAAAAGAGGAAATCCTTTCCGTAGACAATTCATATAATTTTTACCACGTCAAAAAAAAAATTATTTGCCACGGAAAGAGTTAAGGTCTTTATGATCATTTATCTTAATATATATTTACCCTCGACACTGATTCACTGATACACTGATACACTGATTCCCTGATTCACTGACTCTGTCACGCAGTACGTAGGAATTTAAATAGGCATTCTATAATAATTCTATTAATAATAATAATAAAAAAAATATTTTTTTTTTTTTGTACAGAAATTGTGTTTTCCCCAAATTTTTTTTTTACCAAAATTTTTTTTTTCCAAAATTTTTTTTTTTTACAAAAATTTTTTTTTTCAAAAATTTTTTTTTTTTCCCACAAAAATTTTTTTTTCAACAAAATTTATTTTTTTCAACAAAAACTTTTTTTTTTCAGCAAACATTTTTTTCCACAATTTTTTTTTTTTCCAATTTTATTTTTTTCCGAAATTTTTTTTTACAAAATAGTTTTCTCAAAATATTTTTTACAAAATTTTTAAAATTAAGTAACAAATACTTGCTCAAGCAAATTAACTTACTAGTTCTAAAATAGTGACTGGCAACAGAATTTTTTAATAAATATATTCAGCTTGACAGTAATTAAGAAGTCTTAGAAATAAGAGGTCTTCCTGAAGGCCTTTATGCTCCTTCCTTTCCTGAATACTAATGGGAAAGAGACCTAATGAAATAAAAAACATTTAAGAATTACAGTTTTCGTGGCTAGTCTAGTTGGTCTGGTAGATAATGTGTGCGACTGTCACGCACCAGAACCCAGGTTCAAAACCTGTTAAGTTCATCCAACATTTTTCAGCGGATGCTTCCACCTCGATAATGCTGGCGACTTTACGGGTAAGCGAATAATCTCTCAGCCATGTAAAACTTCTCTAGAAAAGCATTAGCAACCAATAAGCTGGTTAATTGGAGCTTATTCTTCTTCATTCAATCTCTTTTGTATGAGTTTCTTTGGTACTCATGTTGTCTTACGTACAGATGATTTTTTTGTGTTCACTCCCTGAGAGCTGTGGAGTCTCATACATACCGAGGCTCATATGGAGGCATTTATAGGGCCAGGGTTGACTCCCTGTGAGCCCACTACAGGTTTCTTCTTCGAAATGTAACTACGAAGTCTGGCGTCCACAATTAATGTCCTCCTCAAACGCCAGGCTAAATCCTCAGAGCCGTCCCTGTTAAACTACGTTTGCAGTTGTGTATTGTCATTAAATTTATTGTCATTACAATTTTATAAAATATGTTTTTTGTCGTTTTTTTCTCTCTCTCTCCCTCTGTCTTTACTTTAGTCTGCTGCTGTTACCTTTAATGGATTTCTTAACCAACATTGCTACCGTACGCAATAACAATAATTGTTGTTGTGGTTATCATACCCTTCGTCATTACAATGAAGATCATCGTAGTCATTGACTTGATCATAATCACGGCAAATGTAGGGACACACTATACCAGTTATGGGAATAAAATTTTTTTTTTTTGTATTTTTCCAAAAAATTTATGAAATTGTACTATTTCTTTGCCGTTTAATGTAATAAAACATTTTATCAGTAATAATTTTGTGGTTTTCTTGTGTGGAACATTTCACGAGAATACGTAGAATTGTTATCGACGATGGTGGTCGTTTTTTCGGACTCATTAACTCATCTTGGACAATTTAATATTAAAGTGTTGTTTTTTTGTTGTTTTCAATTACATTTTCAAAGATTACAAAGAAGGGCTGAGTTGGACTGTTATTATATGTAAAGCGTTCCCGGGCAATTCTAAGAATTGCATAGAAGGAGAAGATTTTATTAGGCCTGTAATTGATGTTTTTGGTTTAGGGTTGTGTGAAGAAGATTATGAAAACAATAGACCACATGCTGATATGTCCAGTGTTTTTGAATTTTACAAATATAAGAAAGAAATCTCACTCAATGGACGAACTATAGTTGCGCAAGAAATCCGTCCACTAGACGGTGCTTAACCACCTGATTAGTGAGCCTTTTCGTTGGCCTTAAAGTTTGCACACCAAAAAGGATCAAAAAAACTAGAGACTTCCAGAATTTTCTGCATAAACTTCTCCAAACAGCTTTAGGCTGTCTCCACCCTGGATTGTGTTTTGCCCTTAATTAACCCCCTCTGAAGTGCTGTTCAAAAGTACGCCTCTGCTTTAGGCTAAATGTACGACTCTGTAAGTACTGACATGTAACACTTTAAAGTCTTGTTAAATTAAATTCCCATGCTAATTATTTGTCTGTTTGTGAAATTATGACCTAACATTTGTTTAAATATGTGTTGTTTGTTTGTATCTTCTTGGATTTTTGAAGATTTTTTACAGATCTTTTTTTTTTTGGTAAAAAAAAACGCCATTAATGTGTCTCTTATTTTTCAGAGTTCATTCATAAGTTTTGGTTGTGGTATGCGTTGGTTTCTTACAAATTTCTTTGAATTTCAACAATTTTTAATATTATTTTTTTTTAGTTTGTTTCGGACTGTTTTTAGCTTCATTTTTTTTTTTTTTTTTGTTTAGTTTATGTGATTTATTAAAAACACTTTTTTATGAGTTGATATTCTGCTTTTATTGTAAAGGTTTTTTTTCTTGGCTTAATGTTGGCTTTGCACAGATTTACTTGAATGGTCGGGCTACTGGTTTTTTTTTTCGTTTGGTTGGCCTTTATTGTGTTTAATTCATAAGAAATCATTTAAACTTCCCGTATGAATGAACTTTGAGGCCGATGACGATGTTCGCCCGGCGAGGGCAAGAAACGCTAAGAAACCAAAATCTGCAGAAGTTATGAATGAAATTATTTTGATAAAGTCAAGGCTTTGTATTTTTTTGGTTTTATTTCAAAATACTTATGTACAAGACATGAACATAATAGTAATGGCGTAAATGAGTGAATGGATTATTCCACAAGAAAAACATAAACTAACAACAACAATTATACATATGTATAATTGCAAGAAAAAATCAAAATCTCTATGAAAAACGTAGGGAATTCAAATGCCGGACTACTTACCGACATTACTGTGGTTGAAGATTGAAAATTGGGAGTCGGTTATCTTGGTTTAACTTTCTTCTAGACTCCAAGGAAATGTATTCTTTTCACCAACTTTATTGGCCGATAACGGCGTTTAGTGTCGATTCCCAAGACTTCGGTTTTCCAAGCGTAATCTCTAGTTGGTTATATCAACATTCATCAGTTGACAGGCTAATTGGCGTTCGCGGTCGTCATCTAATGTTTCTACTAAGTTGTCTTTTCCAACAGAGTGTTTTGATGCCAGATATTTTTGCCCATAACCTAAGTGTCTCCTTAACCCTTTAAAAAAGAACGAGAAACGTTGAAAAATTCAAGGAAAAATCTTTAACAAAATTTGCAATAAATTTTTTCAGCAAAAAAAAAATAAAAAATAAAAGAACAAATTTCGACGTCAAGTAAATTAATTTTCCTAAAGAAGAACATCAATCCATGTAACTTTACTGTTAAAAATTCTGTTTAAATCGAAAAAAAAAAATATAAAAAGAAGAACATCAAGCTGGAACCACGATTCATGTAAAAATCCCAGTTAAATCCAAAAAAATAAAAAAATCGGTGCCAAGTGGGTTAATATCCCTAAAGAAGAACATCAAGCTGGATCAACCATTCATGTAAAAATCCCGATTAAATCCAAAAAATAAAATAAAAATACGGTGCCAAGTGGGTTAATATCCCTAAAGAAGAACATCAAGCTGGAGCCACCATCCATGTAAAAATCAAGTTTAAAAATCCGATTTAAATCCAAAAAAAAATATAAAAATTGTCGGCGCCAAGTGGGTTAATATCCCTAAAGAAGAACATCAAGCTGGAGCCACCATCTATGTAAAATTAAAGTAAAAAATCCAGTTTAAATCCAAAAAAAAAATATAAAAAACATAAAAATTGTCGGCGCCAAGTGGGTTAATATCCCTAAAGAAGATCATCAAGCTGGAGCCACCATCCATATAAAAATCCGGTTTAAAAATCCCGACTAAATCCAAAAAAAAAAAATCGGCACCAAGTGGGTTAATATCCCTAAAGAAGAACATCAAGCTGAATCAACCATTCATGTAAAAATCCCATTTAAAAATCCCGATTAAATCCAAAAAAAAAATTAAAAAAAATCGGTGCCAAGTGGGTTAAGATCCCTAAAGAAGAACATCAAGCTGGAGCCACCATCTATGTAAAATTAAAGTAAAAAATCCGGTTTAAATCCAAAAAAAAATATAAAAAATAAAAAAATTGTCGGCGCCAAGTGGGTTAATACCCCAAAAGAAGAACATCAAGCTGGATCCACCATCCATGTAAAATTAAAGTAAAAAATCCAGTTTAAATCCAAAAAAAAAATATAAAAAACATAAAAATTGTCGGCGCCAAGTGGGTTAATATCCCTAAAGAAGATCATCAAGCTGGATCAACCATCCATATAAAAATCCGGTTTAAAAATCCCGACTAAATCCAAAAAAAAAAATCGGCACCAAGTGGGTTAATATCCCTAAAGAAGAACATCAAGCTGGATCAACCATTCATGTAAAAATCCCGTTTAAAAATCCCGATTAAATCCAAAAAAAAAATTTAAAAAAATCGGTGCCAAGTGGGTTAAGATCCCTAAAGAAGAACATCAAGCTGGTGGAGCCACCATCAATGTAAAAATCCCTCTCGAAGAAAAAAAGATTAACAATCAATCCACTTGTGTTCCAATTTGATAAAAAAATTATTTTTTAAAACTTATTCGACCTTTGTATTCGACATTTTTACTGAGTATGAACTAATATTTAATTAATTTAAGCTCGAGGTATTTTTTTATTTTTGTGTGTTTTAATAATTTCACATATGTAATACCAGCAACATTTATCACTTCACCAATACCTTTCACTTTTCCCACACAAATCCCCATCCCACATCCCCCCCCCCCACACACAACCGTTCCACAATACTTGCTGCAGACACATCAGTCCGACAATTGTTATGCATCGCCCATCATTGACACAATTCTAATTGTCAATAAAATACGAAAAATTAAATTGTTAACTCATTTCGTTATTGTATTCCCATAACATTGCTCACGTCTGTTATTATTCTTCAATTTCAATTTCGTATGTGTTTCGTTAACAATTCAATTAACATTTCAAGTCAATACCATAAAAACCTAAAGACCCCGGGGGCAAAAAAAAAAAGAGCACTCAAAATGATAACCGAAAAATTGTACTGCCACCATAAGTAACCGAATAAAAAGTTCAATAAATCAATGTTCAACCAAACGAAATGACAAATCCCAAACTTTGAACAGAATACTTCATGTTGAAATGTCTAAAATTTAATTATTTGTTTGGTATCTTTTGGACTTTCGTCGTCGCTTCGATTGTGGTGCCGATGGTGCTCAATTGTTATTCATGAAATGTAAGTTCATACAATTATGCAAAATGAGCTGTCAAACTTTTGTTTCTTTTTCGAGACTGAAATTGACAGTTAAACTAACAATTACTACAATCACATACAACAACAGCAAAACCGCATAAACAATTTTGTTAACCGCATTGCCCGAACGTCGAACCAACTCAAAATACAGAGTGTTAAATATTCAAACATAAAACCTATGATGGGCTTATTAAATTGAAAGTTGTGCAGCTGTAGGGGGGGGGGGGGGGGGGGGGGATAATCGTAATAATAATTTCGAATAGTTGTAGTTTGAATTTAAAAAAAAACTGAACTCAAATTTATATGCACAACATGCGGTGAGGTGAGGTGTAAGGGCTGGGAACGAAATGGAATTTTATGGAGTTCAGAGAAGACAAAATATCGATAAGCATAAACACTTGTTAACATAAAATAAACTTCCTTGTCTTTCGATCCGCTAAATTACTGGATAACACTTAAATCTACATCTCTCTGATTCACTTCATTTCGAAAATATTTTCATTTGCTTTCAGCACTCGCTGTGACTACTGGTTTTTAACATAATGACTGCCAGTCGCCGTTGCCGTCGCTTTTGGTCGCCTGTCATTTGATTTCTTTGGCGAATAATCCATTATTTTACACTTGATTTTCATGACATTTGAAAGTATGGAAAAAAAACGCCAACTGGCAGCTGACAAAGAACATAAACTTATTCTAAAACTCCACTCTTTCTTTCGATTTTTGTGTCGGTTACGTTTTTTTTTTTTTGTTTTGCGTTGCCTGTTACCTCAAGTTTAAATTCAATTGCCGCCAACTTCAAGTGATACTTGAGGATGAACAACAATGTAGTACAAAAACAAAAACAAACAAACAACTTGCAACTGGCAGTTGGCACCAACTACAACACAGTAGCCACCTTTTTAAAAGTGGCGGCCTCTGACTGCAGCTCATCCTCAAAGCAACAGGTTGTGACGAAAAAAAAAAATTAAGGATTAATGTTTGTCTTCACCTTAAGCTCAAAGTAAAAGAACGATCAGAAGAAACAGAAAACAATATGTGCCCACCGACAGCCTTAACCATGGGGCAGATAACAAATTGGAATTATGAAAATTGTCAAGTCATCGGCATTATTTAATGAACAGCCCCGGCACCCGGAGATGATGAGAACGACATCAGCACAAATACACCGAAAGGGTCCTTGGCACGAAGGTGGCTACTAACAAAGCTTCCTCCATACGTGGGTTTGTTTCTCTCTTAAGATTCATGTAAATATGAAGGTCTTCAGAGAGAGAGAGAGAGAGAAGTGAAAGAGAGTGACGGAGTGGGGTGGGCAGAGGATTCAACTTGTTGTTCTTATTGTTCGATATTAGGGTGACACTTTATGTTGTTTGAATTTGGTTGGAAAACTGGAGTAGTTGTATTCACTTGTAGGCCATCAACCAGATAGACACACAAAGCGCCCCTGTCGGTAAGTCGATAGCTTGCTTGCCTATCAGCGTGGGGGTTTTGGGTTTGATTCCCATCAGATGCTTTGGTTTGTCGCTGCAAAAATCAAGCCAAATGGTCTTTGTCACACGGTTTACCCTTGGACCCAAAATTATAATATACATTTACTTTGTATTGTAATTAATAAATAAATAAATAATAATTAAATTAAGAGCAGACTCTACGTCCACACCTAAGTCACCAGTCTTCTCACAGAACCTGCAGTCACTAATATTTCCATAGAAAAAATCCAAGTTTGCATCTAACGCATCATATGACGTCTCCTTTGCCAGATGGAGTCTAAGTCTGTGCAATTAAGTGCACCACATCCCCACCATAATCAAAATTTCCTTCCTATGTAAGCCGATCACACACATCAACCCAGCTACTAAAGGCCAAAACCAGCAGCTCATTCAAATTGTGTGTCAGATCCTTCCAGAAAGTCGTCCAGGCTGAAGTGGTAGACTGATGACCGGTGGATAAAAGACTAATGGATAAACCATTGAATTGAGTCAGAGACATTTAGATGATAACGATTGAGCGAACATAGACGATCCACCCAAATCCAAATGTCCAACTCCTACACATAACCCATAAAAGCCGAGTCTAATATGTGCCACTGGAAAAGTGTCACCCTAATGTCCAACTCTATATATTTTTTAATAATTTTTTATATAGCATTCTTTTTTTCAAATGTCAATTTGACAGACAATGTGACGACCAGTGTCTTAACATGTTGCTACTGTATGAACGAACAACAACAACACCAGCAGCCAGACAGACCAGGGCTCAAGTACTTTCCATCAACTTGCATTTCCATTTACGAGTACTACCCGCCGCCACCACCGCTGATAAACAACAACAACAACAATGGGCAACAAGTGTTTTATGCCAGCCTCTCAGATGAATGATGATGATGATGATTTGGTCAATGGAGGCGATGCTGCTGTTTTGTTGTATATCACAAATACATTTTGTTGTTTTTTTTTTGTTTGTTGCGATTTTTATCTTTTTTATTGGGAATTAAAAAATTGATGCATAATTGATTGTAAAGACCATTTGAACTCATCCAACAGTGCGTGGTGGTGTTGTTGTTGCTGTGCATAAGACAGGCTTAACAAAAAGGTTGGTTTGTTCTCCAAAAATCCGTGATGACAGTCTCAAAATGAACCAAAGTTGTTGCAACAAAACGGAGGTTTCAACAGAAATTGTTTATGTCGAAATTGTTGTCAGTTGTTATCGATTAAATGCTTGACCAGCATCTTTTCGGTATAACGTTGGTGCGTGTGACTGACGGACTAACTGGCGCACTGGACACGTCTCCGCTGCTACATGTGTTGTTCATCTTTTGTATTCGTCTCCCTGTTCCTCTTCGCCATCACAATTCTTCATTAACAAAGTTGCTGTGTAATTGTTAAGCAGCGTAGCCGGTAGGCCGAGTGAAACAACACCACAATATCGTCCGTGCCCCAGTGTGCGAACTCATGTTGCTACCAATCAACCATTCTCTACCATCACCCATATCTGAAGTAAACATATGTCCGTTCATATGAAAATCGGCTGTGGACATCTGCATACGGTACCCATGAATTTGTATCTGTCTATATTGGCGCTGTGACTGTGGTACACGAGTGTGCCCCTCCACATCAGTGCGGCGGCAGCCCGGAATACGTTTTTTTTTTTTTGGTTTGTTTCTGCTGCGGCACAAAAAGCGGTTGAGTTGTCAAACTTTTACGTTGTGATTGATCGATTGTTTGTGTCGGAGTTTATGAGGTACTATAGCTTCTACTAAAGCTGTGGCAGGTTGCCGCTGGTTGCTTTCTTGTTGCTGCTGTTGTTGGATTTCTTTATTTAAGGCTTTCATGTGAGGATTTATTGAAAGTTTTATTAATTCTAACAGATCGATTTAATATGATTTCTCTGCATAGGGGTCGTTTCCGAAAGGGGCCTACCGAAAAGGTTTGATGACGGTTTGAATTAAATCATATTCAAATCAACAAATGTGGGCGGTCACGGCGTGATAGGTAGTGTGTGTGTGTGACTATCAGGGAGCCAACCTAGGATGGTAGTCTTGTAAAGAACCTCAAACATTTCTAATTTTTAGCATGTGTCTTCTGGTTCCTAGTTTAGGTCTTCTGGTTCCTAGTTTAGGTCTTCTGGATTCTATTATCTTCCTTCTGTTTTAGTCGTATCTGTCTTCTCATTTCTAGCATGTGTCTTCTGGTTTCTAGCATCTGTCTTCTGGATTCTAGTATCTGTCTTCTGATTCTAGTATCTGTCTTCTGGATTCTAGTATCTATCTTCTGGTTTCTAGTATCTGTCTTCCGGTTCTAGCATCTGAACTGAACCTGCATCAACAACTTATAGGTTATGAGACTTCGGGCGTTTCTCGGAACGTAAGGCAACTGTAGGACATTTCCACGCGGTGTATTTCTCTCAGTGTACTATTTTATCGTCTACATATCGATTCTGAAATGCCATTTAAATTATGGCCTGGTAGAAATAACAACGTCAACATCACCAGCAACAGCAACAATGAAAGAAACACAATTTTTGCGGCAAATTGTCAAAGTGTTTGAAATGTTGATTGTTTCGAGTATTTATTTGTTGATTTTTTATGTTTAAGCAAAAACGTTTGCAGAATATTTAATTTAATAGCGGCCGGCTATCAAATCGACTCCAACAACAACTCAAATGGGGAGTTTCTGTCATTGTGATATCAGCAAAAAGAAGAAGAAAAAAACAAAACACTCACACCACAAACAACCGCATTTACACAAATCGATTACAAATTGAATTTGTAAAACACCAGAATATTAAATCATGGGAAATTTTTTGTTGTTGAAACACGGAACAGTGAAAGACTGCCTGGCTGGTGGGGGGGGCGAACCGATATCAGCAAATAAAATACATAAAATTTACATATGCTCGCACGGGCACATTTGCCAAATGAGTGGGAAACCTTGAACTTGTAGACGATTTAAGAGTTGAAGGAAATTCAATTGCAGAATGCAGTGAAAGGCGTTCCAGGAAAATGAAATGCGTGACTGAGAACAATGTGATTCAAAAGGTGGGTGAGAGAGTGTTGAAGTTATTCGCGGAGGATGTGGTGAGGAGAAGGGGGATTGTAATGCTCCAGTCTTCCACAGGGGGATAAGTCTGATATTCTGTATTTGTAATGATCTGTATTTTGTTGTGGTGTCGACTATGGATGAAGCTTAATGAAACTTCGGCTGCGACTGATCTGCGCCCACGTAAATGGGCCTTCGAGCCGATGTAAGAACCTAACCTAAACTAAATTGTATTGTAACACATAAAATATTCAAAAGGTGGGTAAGAGAGTGTTGAAGTTAGTCGAAGAGGATGAGGTGAGGGGTATAAGTCTGATATTCTGTATTTGCGTTTGTGGTGTCGTCTATGGATGAAGCTTAATGAAACTTCCGCTGCGAATGATCTGCGCCCTAGAAAATGGTCCTTCGAGCCGATGTAAGAACCTAACCTAAACTAAATTCTATTGTAACACATAAAATATTCCATTTTTGTATTACAATCCTCCGTTTGCTTTCATTTTAAGGAATATTCCCCCATCCGCTGGCCGATTCTAAGACTTCTCCATCGAAATTCAAATCGTTATGGCCAAATGACTGCTGTTGCTTAAATGATTGACACTTGGCATTGTTGAGACTTAAATTTCGAAACGAAAGACGTCCAAAGAAGAAAAAAAAACAGAAACCGAAACCGAAAACACTTTGAATGACTGACATTTGATTATTGGCTTCCAATTTTCATCAGGCAGCGACTGGTGGGGCACAGCGGCGGATTTCCGAGGGTTACAATTCCAAATGATCCCTTTTGTTTGGCCGAGGTACCGTGGCCCAGCTGATGATCGTTTTGTTGGCGTGTGAGGTTGATAAAGAACTTCTGCCACAGCAGCAGCCGTACCAATCATTTGGCTACTCTCATTCGTTTGGTTGGAGACGGCCGAAGAAGTCAAATTAAATGAAATTGAAGCCACACTTTTGTGTGAACATTCAGTCATTCATCCATTTGCATTTTATTTCGTATTTCCCTTTTTATTTCTGGGTCTGCTGGTATTTGGCGAATTAAATGTATCGGCGGCTGTTTATTACTGATTGCCTTTTGCCACAACTTGCCTTGGCTTGAATGACGTTTCAACCAATTCAATTTGTGGCTGTAGCTGTTGTGTGTGGCGGACGGCTTTCCTGCCGGTTTTCGTTGGCAAGCAGTTATTAAACCATTTAGGTTTCGGTTGTGTTTTTGTTGCAAACCCATGAGATCGATCGCTGCAGCAAAAGACCGGGCATAATGTTTACTGGGTTGTCTTTCAATCTGTCTATCCACATAATAAAACACAGATCGTACAGATCGTGTACTGTCTCAGTTGTCAGTTGCCATTACTTTTGGCTTTTCACATCACTTGCTGCCAGACAAGTTTCAGTTCAAATACATGCCACCAAATGCGGCAACAGGAAAAAAAAATAGTTGGTCATAAGGTGGATGGATGGATGGATGGATGTGGAAGGAATCGAATGGGTTGATTTGTATTTCTTTTTTCAGCGTTTTACTGGTTGATTGACATTTGCAGACAGACTTCGACTGTGAGAGAGAGAGAGAGCGCGCGAGTAAGAGCAGCAACTTTTTGTGGGGAGCACGCCCCCTTTTTAGTTGTTGGAGCCAGTGGCTTTTTTTTTGAAAGGGTGTAACCCACAAAAATTGCCTCAGATGCGAAACGACGGAACGAACGAACAGTCAATGGTTCGTTTCAATAATGACTATATTTTATCATGACTAACATGACAAGTGATTTGTTATGATCAGTTTTTTTTTTTTGGGGGGGAACAGAAGATTCTCAGGGACCTGGCACCGTTACTGACGCAATGTTCTTTTGTTACAGTAAAAACTACATTTGATACAGACACTTTCTTTACAGACAGTCAAGAGGTGTATTTAAAGATTCGTCTGATATTTGAACACAGAAAAGGTGGTTACCAACTATTACAATGGAATGAGTCATTTGGGTCTCCAAGCAATGCGATAGCATGGTTTCTAAGCGACAAACAGCTGACAAAGCCATTAATCAGCTGTTTCGAAGCCACTAGTCAGCTGTTTCTCAATTACTCCGAGTTTTATTTAATTTTATTAATAACTAGTAAGTTGTAATGCGCCCGTTGAAATATGGAAAACAAATTTTGTTGAAAAAAAAAATTTCTTGTTGAAAAAAAAAATTTTATTCAAAAAAAAATTTTTGTTGAAAAAAAAATTTTGTTGAAAAAAAAATGTTTTCTTCAAAAAACTAATTTTGTTGAAAAAAAAAAATTTTGTGGAAAAAAAAAATTTTGTTGAAAAAAAAAATTTGTAAAAAAAAAAATTTTTGTTGAAAAAAAAATTTAGTAAAAAAAAAATTTTTGTAAAAAAAAAAATTGTAAAAAAAAAATTTTGGAAAAAAAAAATTTGGGGAAAACACAATTTCTGTACAAAAAAAAATATTATTTTTTTTATTATTATTATTTATAGAAAATTATAGAATGCCTATTTAAATTCCTACGTACTGCGTGACAGAGTCAGTGAATCAGGGAATCAGTGTATCAGTGAATCAGTAAATCAGTGTCGAGGGTAAATATATATTAAGAAGATAGTGTGCCTGCAAAATATATTTGGGACAATATGTTACAGAGGCCGTTGTTTTCCTCCGTGTATAAACTATTTCCTATACGATACAATTTCCCAATCATCGATTTAAAGGTTATTCCACCAGTCATTACTGATCCCGCAGAGATTCCCTCATCTAAACACTTTTCCCACAGAGCAGGTTCACACTCACGATGATTAAACTGTTACAGATCCTTTCGCACTCCATATCGTTTCACCTCCCCTGATCATTGACCTTTAGTGTTGGAGAGATTAATTTGGTTTTGTTCTTCTCTTCCTGCTCTTGCTTTTGCCAAAAAAGTGTCAATGTTAAAAACGTAAGTTAATCGAGCAAAATAAACCGATTTGGTTCTGCATGAATACGTATGAATTGGCAAAACACCCTGTAATTCCTTGGGTAAACCTTAATCTTGAGGGAATTTCTGCTTTGACAAAAAATATCGTTCTTCTTTTATGCTCTCCTTGCCAGTTTCTTGCAAACATTCGACTGTTGTTGTTTTTTTTTTCGCAAGCAACACTTTGATGGAATGAAGAAGTTCAGCAGAAACGTTTGGAACACTTTTAAAGCAGCAACAGGGAGTTGGTTGAGGCGGCTTCGGCTGATGAGGGTTGAAAGACATTTCTTTCGATGGTTTTGCATTGTCAAAGGATTATCATTATGAATTTTGGTCTTTAAATGAAGAAGAACAAGAAAACGAAGCAAAAAAAAAGAAGGAAATCCATCGAATCATCTTCTGTGCTGGAGTCATCCACGCAGGAGGACAAGTAGAAAGTAGCGAGAGTTAGAGCCAGAGAAGAAAATCTGGCTTTCAAGGTTTATAGACAACAGCAACAACAACAACAAAACGCCAGAAGATGAAAAGATTTACAAATACCTAATATGGCCTGGCATGCCATGGCACGGCACGGCATGAATGAATGAATGTTGTAAGTAGTTACTAATAGCGAAGCAGTAAAGTTGAACAATGATAAAAATGAAATTAAATCTAGCAAATCAGCGCATAACCACAATAATAGACCCGAAGAAGAAGACAAAAAAAAACGACAACAAATCCATATAAAACTTCCTCTATTTTGTTTGTTGGCAGAAGCAGATGTGTACACTTGGAAAAATATACACTTTTATTTATTTGATTAAAAACGTAGTTAATAAGTACAAATATTTAATTGCAAATTTTAGAAAAAAAAAACACTTGCTGGAGGAGTATTCCACATAAGATGTGTTTTTATATATTTGGGGGTTATACTCCATCTTTTGCCCATTCATTTTTTTTATCAACCTTTATGAAGGAGTTGACAAATACGTTTCTCTCGGTGTACATTAACACCTTTTAAGTGATACAATTACTAATATTTACTATTCAATATCACCAGCAATGTTAACAGCAACTCAACACAATTGCGACGACGCTGATCGCAGTCACAATCATCCTCATCGTAATCATCATCATGATGATGATGATGATGATTATCTATCTGTAATATGGCTGATACAAAAGCAAGTGGTTTAGGTGGGTTTTAGGTTGACTGGCTGTTTTTGCCATTACCCGTTGGAGATGGAGACAAAAACGGAGAAGGCTTATAATGGCTGATTGTGCCACATAGCGTGGAGTGGCGGCGTGGCGTGGCACGGCAGAGCATAGCGTCGTATGTTGTTCGAATTGTTTGAATGGCTGCTGTAAGGTGTACAATTACCTTAACGCATCGACAATTATACGAATGGTTGATTTTTACAATAGAAATAGTATATATCGTATGTGTACCCACAGCACTAGCCGCGCTAAGCGTAATAGAATCTGCTGTTTGCCCCCCCCAACGCCCTCCGGCCACCACCAAATACTCCACCCTCCTCATAACTACAGTACAGCCTACCCATCCATCGACATACACATGTAGTCGAAGCAGAGGCTTTAACATTTTCATTGGGAGGAGGCGGTTCTGTATGAACGTTTAACATCTCGCTGGCTTGCCAGAGAAAAAAAAAGACATTGATGAAATAGTCATGTGGAATGGAAGATGGTTTGAATGGCAAATACAAAACAAAAAAACAGCACAAAACTCATACAAGTCCAAGTGAATGAAAGACAGAAGCAGAGAGAGAGAGAAAATGAAAGACTGGAAAAACTTCAAGTGTGATATGTGATACGCTTTATAAAGGTAAAATTGCCATGGTAACCATTCGTTCGTACACTGATGAGATACACTTGAAGTGCTTTAATCGAAACACAAGTCTCAAATATTTAATGCCTTTAAATGGGCGAATGCAAATTGTTGGGTATAATGTTCGAAAAAAAAAAAACAATAACAAGGCTTAGATATCAATGATTTTCGTACAGCTTTCGAGGCCAAAAGATGAAAGAGACATCAATGGTTTGAAGTTAGGCGCAAAGATCTGAAGACCTCAATTGAATTTCTCTAGTATCTCAATGAAGAATTTTGTTATACTATCGCCATCTTTATTCATATGCAACAGAGTTAACAAAAATAAAATTTTGCGAAAAATAAAAGTTGAGAAAAAAAGTTGAAAAATAAAGGAATTTGTAAAAACAAAATTTTATAAAAATGAAAGATGAGAAAAAGGTAGAAAAATAAAGGAAATTATAAAAATTAAATTTTATAAAAATGAAAGGTGAGAAAAAATGTTAAAAAACAAAGGAATTTATAAAAATTATAGCTGAGAAAAAATGTTGAAAAACAAAAGAAATTTATAAAAATTAAATTTTATTTAAATTAAAGCTGAGAAAAAAAGTTGGAAAACAAAGGATATTGTAAAAACAAAATTTTATAAAAATGAAAGCTGAGAAAAAAAGTTGGAAAACAAAGGATTTTATAAAAATTAAAGCTGAGAAAAAATGTTGAAATAAAGGAATTTATAAAAATAAAATTTTATAAAAATGAAAGCTGAGAAAAAATGTTGAAAAACAAAGGAATTTATAAAAATAAAATTGTATAAAAATTAAAGCTGAGAAAAAAAAACAAAAGAATTTATAAAAAATTAAATTTAATAAAAATGAAAGTTGAGAAAAAAGTTGAAAAACAAAGGAATTTATAAAAATAAAATTTTATAAAAATTAAAGCTGAGAAAAAATGTTGAAAACCAAAGGAATTTATAAAAATAATATTTTATAAAAATTAAAGTTGAGAAAAAAGTTGAAAAACAAAGGATTTTATAAAAATGAAAGCTGAGAAAAAATGTTGAAAAACAAAGGAATTTGTAAAACCAAAATTTTATAAAAATGAAAGCTGAGAAAAAATGTTGAAAAACAAAGGAATTTTTAAAAATAAAATTTTATAAAAATTAAAGCTGAGAAAAAATGTTGAAAAACAAAATAAATTTATAAAAATAAAATTTTATAAAAATGAAAGTTGAGAAAAAATATTAAAAAACAAAGGATTTTATAAAAATAAAATTTTATAAAAACTAAAGCTGAGAAAAAATGTTGAAAAACAAAGGAATTTATAAAAATAAAATTGTATAAAAATTAAAGCTGAGAAAAAATGTTGAAAAACAAAAGAATTTATAAAAAATTAAATTTTATAAAAATGAAAGTTGAGAAAAAATATTAAAAAACAAAGGAATTTATAAAAATAAAATTTTATAAAAATGAAAGCTGAGAAAAAATGTTGAAAAACAAAGGAATTTATAAAAATAAAATTGTATAAAAATTAAAGCTGAGAAAAAATGTTGAAAAACAAAGGATTTTATAAAAATGAAAGCTGAGAAAAAAAGTTGAAAAACAAAGTATTTTGTAAAAACAAAATTTTATAAAAATGAAAGCTGAGAAAAAGGCAGAAAAATAAAGGAATTTATAAAAATTAAATTTTATAAAAAGTGAAAGCTGAGAAAAAATGTTGAAAAGCAAAAGAATTTATAAAAAATTAAATTTTATAAAAATTAAAGCTGAGAAAAAAAAGTTGAAAAATAAAATGCGTCCAATTTTTAGGAATAAATTTGAAATCTTTTAAACATAAAAAGAAGACAATTAATTAAAGTAACCGAAAGGAATTTAAAATAAGAATCTTTGCCCGCCAATCATCTTCACTCACGAAGCGCATTTCCATCTCGGTGGATAACAAGCAAAACATCCTCATCTGGGGTTCAGAAAAGCTTCAGATAGCTCCATTTCGTTTAACTGCGAGCTCGATTTCTATGCCTATCAATTTAATCCCTCCAGTCAAGATAGTCCAGACTCCTTTGGGATTAAAAAGGTTGTCCATAACATTAGAAACTACATATAAGTCAGCCAGACGTTAGCTTCGAGCTATGTTAACAAGCAAAAAATCCGTATCGGGGGTTCAGACAATTCTCACGTGATCATCGAGACTTCAGTGCATTCTAAGAGAGTGACAGTGTTGGGAATTTTGGATCGGGCCATTTTTCTTTCAACATGCTGCTGAAGCGTCTTTTTGATTAACGGTTAGCTTGATTTATGAGTATATTATACTGTCGATCACTGTAGTCTCTTCAGTCTAGATAATCGCGTTGTTGAAGCGTGTATCGTTCCATTTTTAATAATGGCGTAGCTTCTACTTGTCAAATGTCAAAGAAAAAAAGCTTCATAAGTGACAGCTAACGAAATATCGGGTGATTCAGAATAACACCTCCTGTTGGAGAACCCTGTAAGTCAACTGTGAATTAGATATTGTGATACCGTTTAGGGTTTCGATTGCATGAATCCTACCCAATTCCCGTCTCCATATGGAATATTATGCAACTTCGCATGTCCTCGTTTATTCCCTTTTTTTTTTTTTTTTTTTTTGGTACTGACCTTGCCCAATATTTCTAATGTTAAACGGCACCTCGGTCCGATGAAAACAATCTCACGTTTTGTTTTTAGAATTTCACTGAGAACATGTCTCATTCGCATGGTGTTCGCAGACAAACACACAAAAGTTCCCGTGGGATAACAATGCGCCAACGATAAGCAGGAGGTGCCGAAGCCAATGATGAAGATCAATTGGTGTCACCAGCATTTGTAGCCACCGACCGACCGACCGACCGACCTACCACCAAATCTCAAACAAATCAATATTGAACAGTTTCGTTGGGCTGTTTCTCCTCTTTGGTTGTTTCTTTTTTTCTCAAAAAACTATTTGAAATATTTTTAAGCAAATAATTGCCACAATGAAAACAAAATCACTGCCGCCTGGCAATCAGCATCGCCATCACCATCGCCATCACTGGCGGCAGCAACATCTGGCCCATATGGCCGATGCCCTTTAAACAAGTGATCATGTTAAGCACAAGTAGTGGCCAAAACAAAACCGCAACGTTGACCATTTGATGTTGCCGTCTCGCCGATATTGAGGCTTTACGAAAAGCTAAACGGTTTGATCTTTAACCGCCACCAATCGAATTTCGCAAAAAGACATCTACCGGTGATAAAATTATTGGAATTACATCGTCGTTTTACAGGAGCGCAAAGAAAACACCACAACGCACCGATTTTGATTGCCATTGAAAGGCGGCGAGGCCGAGGCCGAGTACAGGACAAGAACATGTTAAAAATCACTTTAGCAGAAATTGGCCAATGTAATTAAAGGCAGATTTTTAATACACTGTCAATGGTATGGCGACAATGTCGTCAAAAGTCACCGAGGCGATATCGGCCCGGGCCGGCGGGCACCGGGGAACTAAGGCTTCGTTAAATCTCTGCACGCAATTATTGGTTCTCACAATGGTTTGTCAATAATTGAGCTACTTCTCATTAAACTCTTTTTCCTTTCTTCTTTGGGGCTTTTGTTGTTGTTGTTGTTTTTTTCAGTCATTGTTGGCAGTGAAACCCTCAAAGATTGCCGGCAATGTGGGGCTTATGTTGCTGCCGGCACATTGTTCCCCCTGGTGGCTTTCCGCATGCTATTGTTATTTATTTATCAATTATGACAAATCTTTGCACATGCGTGGCTTTTGTTGACAATGATTTCTTTCCTTACTCCGGCCGGTTGGTTGTTTGCTGGTTTATTGAAGTTTATTGCCATTCATTGTATACGTTTTTTTTTCTTGTCTTCCCATCTTTTTTTTTTAGTCACTGCGCTGTGCTAGTGGCGGTAATCATTGGTTTTTCATATGCGTTTTCCTCGCCCAAAGTGTTGACAATCTTTAGGTTTCCCTTTACTACAACACGATACGTCAGCCGTCAAGTGCCCGTCTAGTGTTGTGTTCTAGAAACGCCTCTTTAATGGTGTTTTTTTTTGTGTGTGTTTCTGGCCCCGGATCTTTTGCTGAGGCATGATGATGTCGTCGTCGCCGTATCAGCCCAATGGAGGTAATTTTATTTTAATTGCCGTAATTATGATGTACTTTAGCCGTGATCACGGGTTTTGTCCCCCCACCCCTAATGTATATGATGGCCATTGCAGAGTTTGATATTTGAAAATGGCATATCTGCCAGTGATACCAATGAAGACGAATTCTCCCACTAGAACAATTGATTTTCCAACATTTTTTTGTTGAATTTGTAAATCACAAAAATGGCTTAAAAACTTACAGAATTAACAAGATCCCTCCTATTTTCCCTTTTTGCCAAAAAAATAAAAAACAAAAAACCGGCTGTAAGCCTAATTAGTTTCCTAATTGCCTTGACTATCAATGTTTAATTGAAGCCATTAAATGTATATCAACCCTTTATTCATTTTATACAAATTCACAAGTTTCCATATGTATGTGCATCTGTTTGAATGTTCTGATGTCTTGCAAAAAATATTTTTATGCGATTCTAAGAAATTCAATTTAGTTCATATCATTCAATATCCAATGGATGCCCTTTTTACACTTCCACTGTGGGGGGATATTTAACGAATTTATAACACGATATGAACTGTGCTGAACTGTAGCTCAGTACATATTCAAACTCCGATTCCGACTGCGATGTATCGGACTGATGGCATTAACATTGGCATTCGTTTTTGTGTTGTTGTTTCATCTTGTGGCAACGTCTCATATGAAACTACATATCCACAAGAACATATTGAAATAATTATTATCTCCTGTTCAAAATCTGCAGAAACAATAAGAACGACAACAGCGGCGGCAGTGAAAAGACGACGACACTCGCAAGCGCTCAGAAACTTCAATTTGAAGGCCGTACAAAATCAACGCATATTGCACATTGTCAAAGGCTTCAAAAGGAAAGAAACAACGAAAAGAAAAGGCGACAGACAGACACACAAAAATGTGGGGAAACGTAGAGCTACACATGTTTCGGTTTCATTTAGGTTGGTCATGTGGGTTTGCACAGTTTTAAGCAATTGCAAATTTTGTATAAGTTTTTCCCCAAAATAAAAAAGAGCTCACAAGAATATTTGGGAAAAATATCAGGCCCATGATGAAGGTTACAGACATGTAGCTGAGGTTTTTTTTTCATACAGGGTTGTATTTCCATTTTTAGACCGAGTCCGTTGGCCGTCATTATTATTAATTGGGATCAATTAAGTTAGTCGTGGCAATTGACAATTTTGTATAAGTTTTTCCCAAAAAAAGAGCTCACAAGAATATTTGGGAAAAATATCAGACTCATAACAAAGATTACAGAAATCTAGCTGATGTTTTGATAACAGAGTTGTATTTTCATTTCGAGTCGGAATACCTTGGCTACCTCTATGGCTGCTCTATGAAAAACGCAAGAATTCCCCAAAAAAAAATCTCACAAAACTTGGGAATATTTCAAAAATTACCCAAAAAAATGGAAAATGAAAATTTCCCCAGTTTTTATTTTGGGGATTTTTTTTTTTTGTTATTTTCAAAACAAAATTTTGAATCATATATCGTTCCGATGGATCTCTGTACCCATAAAATCGAAGTAAACGAATATTTTATTTAAATTTTTTGTTTACTTTCTCAATACTTTGGAAATGTCACATCTAAAGTGAACAACGCAATGGTTCTCCCTTTTCTGATAGCATTGGGATCTAAAAACGATATTCCCATATTTCGCGTGAAACATTAAACGGCAGACAAACCATTGACGGAATACAAGAATATCAACGAAATGTTGAAAGACATGGCAGGGAAATACGTACACTGGGGTGTACTAACCATATTTTAATTTTTATAGATTTTAAATTAGGTAAAAGAAAAACATGTCAGCAATGCTAGAAAACTAGGAGAAACAATAGCCGTTAGGAGTTGGCTGTAACGCAAAATTTGTAAAGAAAAGTAACACCACAACCGTCTTCCAGTACACCCTAATGTCTCTACATTGTCTTTGTTTAGTCAACGCTTCCCATTGCATTTTCAGATGCAATTAATAAAATTCTTACACCTCCAAACCTACTTGTGCTCTTCGTGCTTAGATTCTCTCTTGTAATGTATGAGTTGCTGGCAGTGACTCGCATGAAGCATGCGCGCATGTCATATTTTCCCCTCCCCCCAATAGGACAGCCAACGTTTAGTCTGACAATATTGTTTTGTACTTAATAAGCACAAAGTTTCCATGGAACAGAGGGGAACTATGTTGCAAACATTAATGATGGCAAGTTTGGTTCGGTCGCCAACAATTGAGATATCACAACAGTCGTTACCCTGTCTGTTATCCCGTTAACATTTTGGTTTCCATAGCTAGTGTAATGCTGACCTCTAGGTTATTTCAGGTCATACCAAGGTGGATATCTGCTGTTGGCCAAATTTTCTTCCGGCTTTTTCCTTTGTCGTCCATCATCTATTCAGCATCACTGTCACTTCTCGTGTTCTGGATCTTCGGTGTTTTGTGCATTTCTTTTATATTTCACTCATTTAACATTTCACTTTTGACATTTCCACTGACAGCAAAATGCCAACACACACACACACAGCTAAACATGATGCGTGTAAATGTAATAAATTAATTATAACCAAATTATTTTAAGAATAATGCAGTCCTAACTCCCACCCAGCCGCGTGTGGCTGCTGTCAACTTCATGTGAGTGCAACTCTTAAAAGGTAGCCAGCCCCAGTCGACAGTGTCGTCCCAAAAGTTCTTTTTGTTTAACAACAACAACAACAAGAAAAAAAGTAAATTTATAGCAAATCAAATTGGAAAAAGTAGGCGTTCATCTGTAAGTCTGTATGTTAGCATGATCATTTGTATAAATGCTAGAGTGCCTAAAGACGACATGTCGCAAGACCTGAAACTCTCTCCCTCTCTCTCTCTAGATGTTGAAAATGGGCGATGGTGCGGCAAGTAGAGGTACAACATGAAAAACGACGCTTTGACATCATCATACGGCAAAAGTGTGGGCGATAAAATTTGAAATTATGTATTGCGGTAGACCACAATTTGATATGATTGCAAGTCAGAGGTTGACAAACTGTTACAACGGCGCGGACGGCAAATGAATGAATGCCTTGAAATCGCAACTAATGGCGCTCGGTCTTTGTTTGAGGCCATAAATCAGCGGTGAAATGTCGTAATTTGATCCTGAGGTGGAAGTGAGAACTGCTGATCTGCTCTCTACTCAAAAATAAAATTTTGGAAAACTTACAGTTTCGGATTTCTTCAGCCAAGAAATATTTTAAAATTTTAATATAGATTTTAAAATTATCAGGCCGATTAGCGATAGCTGGCGTCACTCTTGTAAAGTCTGTGCGTTGCAAGATTTGAAATGATCGCCATTTGTGGTTCAAAGTGTTGCCAACCAAAAAATACACAATGTTGGCGGTTTATATGGCTATTTCTACTGCTAGTGCTATTTTTTTTTCTCTCAAAGACACACTGTGATGAATTGTTGACGGTCACGGTTGAGAAAATAAAGGTTCCGCCATGAAGTGTGCAACTTTTTTCCCGTCTCAAAGCACAAAGTCACAATTCAGCATTTGTATATGACACTATTACTTGTAATCTTAATATATATTTACCCTCGACACTGATTCACTGATACACTGACTCTGTCACGCAGTACGTAGGAATTTAAATTTATAATTCTATATAAATTCTATAAATAATAATAATAAAAAAATAATATTTTTTTTTTGTACAGAAATTGTGTTTTCCCCAGATTTTTTTTTTACCAAATTTTTTTTTTACCAAAATTTTTTTCTTACAAATTTTTTTTTTACAAAAATTTCTTTTTTCCAAATTTTTTTTTTTTCAACAAATTTTTTTTTTCAACAAAAATTTTTTTTTCAACAAAATTTTTTTTTCATAATTTTTTTTTTCACAAATTTTTTATTTTCCAATTTTATTTTATTTCGAAATTTTTTTTACAAAATAGTTTTCTCATTAACAAATTAAGTAACAAATACTTTCTCAAGCAAATTAACGGGCGCCATAGGCGCATTACAACTTACTAGTATGAAAATAATCTATAATTCTATATAAATTCTATAAATAATAATAATAAAAAAATAAAATTTTTTTTTTGTACAGAAATTGTGTTTTCCCCAAATTTTTTTTTTACCAAATTTTTTTTTTACCAAAATTTTTTTTTTACAAATTTTTTTTTTTTACAAAAATTTTTTTTTTCCAAATTTTTTTTTTTTCAACAAATTTTTTTTTTCAACAAAAATTTTTTTTTCAACAAAATTTTTTTTTCATAAATTTTTTTTTTCACAAATTTTTTTTTTTCCAATTTTATTTTATTTCGAAATTTTTTTTACAAAATAGTTTTCTCATTAACAAATTAAGTAACAAATACTTTCTCAAGCAAATTAACGGGCGCCATAGGCGCATTACAACTTACTAGTATGAAAATAATCGTTTTAAGAAAGGAAAATCCGCCATTTAATTGTTTGTTTATTATTTTACTGCGTTTATTTGACAGCTGCTGTGTTTGAGTTGTACCTAATTGCATTAACCACTTCATAGCCAGCGATGCCATAGGGAAAACTGAAAAGGAATATGTAAAGTTACAAATGTCAATGGATTAGAACTCAGGAGGTCTTTTTTAATTTATTTTTTAAAAATATCTTGGTCATGAATGGGTTAATTTGTCTCTTAAATTTTGATTCTTATGGGCAATTCGTTGCCATTATTGTTCTCAAATATGTTTTTTAACGGTTGAATATATTTTATTAATTAATATTACCCATTTCACGTAGATCATAAGTGATCTTGCTCTTGCTCTTGCTCTTGCTCTTGCTCTTGCTCTTGCTCTTGCTCTTGCTCTTGCTCTTGATCTTGCTCTTGCTCTTGCTCTTGCTCTTGCTCTTGCTCTTGCTCTTGCTCTTGCTCTTGCTCTTGCTCTTGCTCTTGCTCTTGCTCTTGCTCTTGCTCTTGCTCTTGCTCTTGCTCTTGCTCTTGCTCTTGCTCTTGCTCTTGCTCTTGCTCTTGCTCTTGCTCTTGCTCTTGCTCTTGCTCTTGCTCTTGCTCTTGCTCTTGCTCTTGCTCTTGCTCTTGCTCTTGCTCTTGCTCTTGCTCTTGCTCTTGCTCTTGCTCTTGCTCTTGCTCTTGCTCTTGCTCTTGCTCCTATCACCTCTGTGGCAATCAATTGTTTCTTTTTAAATTTTTTATGAGATTTTTTTGTCCCTTCTCAAACAAAAAAAAAACGTTTGCCACTCTCTGCTCCGTTTCATGTTAATTTACGAATAGCATTCGTTGGTTCGTTTTTATTCATTGTTAAATTATAAGTAGTAACGACAGTATTTAACACATTGCAACAGCATCAGCAACACAAACGCGAGCAACAACAAAACATCGGCAACACCATCGAATCTATCGCATGTTTTATTTGCTTCAAACACGGTGTTCGTCCATCCCGGCCTCCCTCAATGTCTGATGCGATTTTTCGCCAACATTTTACGGCCTTTTTTTTAATGTTCCGCCATGTCTTCAGTAAAAGATTTTCGCCAAAGTGGTGATGGTGGTGGTGGTGTGCCCACTTTACATGAGATTACAGCGGCGTTTTGCGCTGCTCCATTGTGGCTGGCGCAAAGACAGAAAGAAGAAGAAAAACATTTGACTAATTATATTAAGGCAACAGAAATCAAATGGAAAGTCAAGCGGCAAATGCTATTTTCAATACAACGGCATCAGCAACAACAACGACAACAACAACAACTGCCGCCATAGCATCAGCAACATTCGCCCGAAAAGTATTCAGAGTTTTTTTCAGTTGTTGTTTTTGTCTACTTCCAAAAGTAATCGGAGGATGACTTGTCTAGGTAAAGTGATCATGTTCAACAGGCAACATCAGCCAGCAACGCTAGACTGCATCAACTCCAATTCCAACAACAGCAACAACAACACCAAACACTCCATCCACCGAATGAAAACTACAACATTAAAATTACATTTTAATGCAAATTCACAGTCTTTTTCAACAATATCGACCATGACATGTTGTACTTACTCCACGAAGAGTTGCATTCTGTTGCTTACACGACGACGACGACGACGATATGTTGCCAGCCATTAAATCAGCAGAGAGACAGAGGGAGGGACAAGTGGTGGCCGCATAGGTGGTGCCTGTTGGCGAGGAGGCAGCGGTGGAAGATATTAAATACATTTATACGTAGGTGGTGGTAAGTGTCCAATAAAATAATGACTAAATGAAATGAAAATCTTGTAATTTAGTAGGAGACGAAGAACATATCAGATGTGTGCATTATGTAGGCAGCGACAAGAGCGGTACCCTACACAGGCAAGTAGAACGGTAGATCGAGGTGGGAAAGAAGTATGTACATACAATGTGCCCATAATTGAGACTGCATAATATTTCTTTTACTAGAAGAAGGAATACTTAGGTCGGCCTTTAATTTCTCTGGTGTAGGTTCGGCATACACTCTCACAGTCCCCAGCATCCTCTTCAGGACAGAAATCCACATTGTGAACATTGTGCGCTATAATTTCAATGCAACTTTCCTTAAGTCGTAGGGATGTAGCCCTTGCGATCAGTAGTAACTGGCGGCGATGGAATTGTTTGTTTTCGAAAAAGAGGATCTTCAGCCTGAACTTACTTTAAGTTCATTTTTTACTTGCTTTAAGTAAATTGTTCTTTTTGAGTTCAAAAGCCTAATTGTTGCTGTTTTTACATTTCTTCCATAGTTCATGAAGGATTTCATAGAATTAAAAAACAAACAGATTTCTTCCGATGCTCTGAGAAAAATAAACTTTTGTGGTTATCTCATTCTCTGGAAATATTTGAACTTTGACAAATTATCTTGTTTCATAACATCGCTTACCAAATACAAAACGGTTTTCTTTCTAAAAAAATACATTTTTCTCCAAATTTTCTATTATTGAGAATTGGCTAAATTTCAACACCCATTTCTGGCTACCAGAAATAAAAACCAAAAAAAAAAAATATCCGTGAATCCCATGTTCGTTCACCCAAACAACGGGAAGATGCTTATCACGGAAGCAATAAAAATTTGTTTTATTTATTTTCCGAAGATTGATAACCCTACAACCGGCTACCTTTTTTTTTTTCTTTTATTGGTTGGCTTGTGAGGGATACAAGACATATTTTCACGCCATAAATTTTCCGGGTAATAGACAAGAAATTAGAACATCCAACAAAACCAAAGACAAGACAGAACTACTGGCGGAGTAGAGGGGACGGAGTGGTCAAACGAAGGCAGTTACAGATAGAGAGACTTTTGTACTTCCAATGTATCTTATTACCATCAGATAGTGTAAATGTCAACTGGACGCAGTAAGCGCGGAGGGAGGCAAACAGAAAGCCTTATAAAGGCTGGCTACACCACAAAACAACAAGAGAAATTCAAACATGTTTAACGGTTTATAAGGAAATCTATGGATCATAGCCATGGCCAAAACAGAATATGACTGTGACTACTTCACTCTGTGTGTGTGTGTGGTGTATGCCGGCGATAGTATCTAATTTCGTTCATATTTAAGCAGTCATAGTCCACAGTATGGAAGTAAGTGGTGTGTGTCACCCTTCTTCGTCTACAGCTTCGGCTTCTTCTCGGCTACTTACTGTTTAAAAATGGTCTCATAGATGTTTATCTTTATCTCTTCTTTCTATTCTCGTCGCCTGCCCTGTGTCTTGTTTTGTTATATTTTTTTTGGCCTAAGCCAGGCCAGCTTGTTGTTGTATTTAGTTATAGATTTATAGTTTAATTTTGCTGGGTGATTGTTTTCTCTTCCCATTGGCCCTCTTGTAGTTTTATGACATCATAAAATTACCAAAGGATTCAATTATCCTTTCATTGATGCCCAAGCGCTCGTGTACTTTAGGGGAAAAAGGAAGTAAGGCCGACCGTCCCACCCCACAGAGCCACTGTTTGTTTTTAATGTCAGTTTACTAATTTTTATGGCCTTTTCTATGAGTGGTTGTGCTGCTGCCATGTCATCTTTAAATATTTTTTTTTTTGTTTGGCCAAATATGAGTGTCTGGCAGCCATAAAAACTCAGCGGGGCCTTTTGCTTAGGCATGATAATTTTGTTCTTTCTCAGCCATAAATTCAGTTGGTTGGGTGGCCGATGTCGGCCTTTATTTGAGAACGATTGTCAGACTATGATGTCTTCATCTTGTCATCTTCATAACTATTTTCGGTTAAAGTTCATAAAGATATAAACATAAAAATGACATTAATCATCTGAAGATATCGGAATTCACCTGCACCTGCAAAATATTAATCAGGGAACAGAAAATGCCGACGAGATTTGAAATCGTTAAGATCTCTGGGAGGAGAGAGAGTGAAACGCGGCCCCGGAGAGCGATAATCTAAAAAGTCTGTTTCCAATAGCAAAGAGGAAAAGCGTTTACCCGTATTATAATGTAATGAAAGCTCTCTAACTCTGAAAATATGTTGAAATGAATTAAAGTTTAGAAAACCTATGCCTTCGAACAATCCTAAAAACCAAAGACTACAACAAAACAAACCCCAAATAAACACAGAAATTCGGCAGAGGATTCCAGGCCATCTTGGCGACAACAAATACAAATAAAGTAGCTGCCACTCTAAATAAGAGGTGGAACAAAATCAAATCGTTAGCATCAGATAGACCTCAGTGGAAAATATTTGTAATAAAGCTATAATCCTTACAGGATCGAAAGGAAATACAATATATACATATAATACGAGTATTTAGTTCATATATTTCCTTCACCGTAGGAGGACAAATCAAAGATGTCTTGCCGAAATTCGCAAAGAGATCATGAACGATTTTCAAACATTATTGAGCCTAAACCAGTATGTCGAACGACAAAGTTAGCTTTCTAAGCAAATAGCTGATCTCGAAGCCACTAAACAGCTGTTTGTAGCTTAGAAAGCCTCTGTACGTTGTCGCTCCGTAGTCGTTCGACATCGTGGCTTGGGCTGTAGGAGTGAGCCAGGAAAACCTTGCGATTATAACCCTGTAAGATGGGTGGCTTTTTGACGAAACCAAACCCTATAAATTCCATATAGTATGTACGAGGGCCGGCTGATGACATTATGTATTTTTACAAAAAAAAAAAGAATTTCACCATCAAAAAAAAAATTTTTGTCAATAAATTTTCAATAATACTAAAATAGGCACATTTTTTCAAAAAAAAAATATTTTTTAAAAAAAATATTTTATCAAAACCAATTTTTTTTTATTCAAATAGGCATTTAAAAAAAAATATTTTTTCAAAAAAAAATCTGTATTCTTAAAATAGGCATTTTTTTCAAAAAAAAAATGTGTTTTCTTAAAATAGGCATTTTTTTCAAAAAAAATTCTGTTTTCTCAAAATAGGCATTTTTTTCAAAGAAAATTCAGCATATTTTTAAAAAAAAAAAAAATGTCTACAAAATTAAATTTTTCTTTAAAAGGACATTTTTCAGCATTTAAAAAAAAAATATTTTTCAATGAAATTCTGTTTTCTTAAAATAGGCATTTTTTTAAAGAAAAAATTAAAAAAAAAATGCCAACAAAATTAAAATTAAAAAAAAATTTCAGTTTTCACAAAAATAGGCATATTTAAAAAAAAAATATATTTTCTTTTTCTTTCAGACATTTTTTTTCAAAAAAAAAAATATTTTTTCAAAACAAATTTTAGTTTTCTTCAAAAGGCATTTTTTTTCAAAAAAAATTCAGTTATCCTAAAAATTGGCATATTTTCCAAAAAAAAAAAAATATCCTCAAAAAATAATTTTTTTTCAAAAAAATTTCAGTTTTCACAAAAATACTCATATTCAAACAAAAAAAAAATTCTCTAAAAAATTTACATTTTCTTAAAATAGGCATTTTAAAAAAAATAAAAAATCATTTATTTTTGTTTCAATAAAAATATGTAAATAATATAAAATAATAATAATGCCTCAGTGCCACTTGGGCATAATGGAGACGATTTATTTATTTAAAAAAAAATAATTTAAAAATAAAAATTCAGAAGAATAAAATGAATAAATGATGAGAAAAAAAAACCGAAAATGTTCACAAGTTTTGGTAAATTATGAGTACATGAGAACAAAATTTCTTATTTCTTTCTTATTAAAAATGGAAATTCGTCTAATGTTTCTAATATCGTAAGGAAAACAATTAAATTCCAAACTACCAAAAAATTCCACGCGCTGTTTGGTCGTTTCCAATCGACATTTGTCTTCATTCAAGCGAAATCTCTTAACGTCCAACGACTTTTTGCAGTTTTGAAATAGAAAAAAATCAATCGTTGCCAAATTTATAGAAATTTATCCATAACAACTAAATTTCTTCATGGCAAATTTCTTCAGTAGTACCGAAAACAAAATTTCAAATATTCATGTGAAATGTGATGAGGCGACTCAAATAAAAAAAGCTTACAGCCTCAGCCAAATCTTCAATCTTCTTTAGGATTTTGTGGACGTTTCCTGGGGTGACACCGTATTTTAGGAGACCTGATCTGGACGAAACAGAAAACAGATCTATCAATTATCTTTACATCCATCTATTTTGTTTGCCTCTATGAAATCTTTTTTCTGGCTTGCCGTCGGATGATTTCATTCTCTTACAGCTCTGCTTTGAAACCTGATTTCCAAATTTAGTCCGCATGTGTAGTGCATAAAAAATAAAATTCAATTATTTATAAATGTTTATTTAACTTATAATGAGACGATAAAGACAATTTGTTTCAACACATTTATCTTTTTTCAGTCACACAAAAAAAAAACTAAAGAAACACAACAAATCCGCACTGCAGAGCAGACATCAGTCTTGAAATGTCAAACTGACAAAGTAAATATCAATTCCAACAACTCTTGCCGCTGCTCTGCTGCCGCCCCAATGAGTCATTGATTTCTGGCAAAAACAAAAAAGAACAACCAAAAATCACTGAATATTCAGGTTGAATGATTCTGAATATTCCCAAGAATTTCACACCATTTCAAAATTACAACAACAACAATACGAAACGACCCAAAAAAAAAACAACACACACACAACAACATCGAAACAAAAAGTCGAGCTTGTAGAAAAAATGTTGTAATTTTACGACAAAAATAAACAAAAGCCCAACAAGGAGACATGGCTATGGCTGGCTGGCTGGTGCTTTGCAACTTGCCACACATGCTTTTGTTAACTGTCAGTTTATTTAATTTTTTCTTAGCAAGCGCGGCCGGGCCAAGTGGCGGTGGCTCTGGCTGGCATTGGTAGTAAGTATTTGGTAGTTAAATAAACATCACATCATTTTGTAGTTCAGTTTACATATGATACGACAGCCAAGAACTGCAAACTATTCTGCAACTAGCAAAAGTGCCACCGAGGCGCAGGCATCAGCAGTTGTAAGTGCTACAACCGTTTACGAGTCGTTTGAAACCTACAAAATATCTGAACATTCTGTCCGTCTGTCTGTCTGTCCAGCCATCCAGCATTTTGGCATAAATATGTTCCCCTCCAACCGCCCGCTCCTCCTCCTGGGTTCGTCTGGGTTCTACAGGAGACAACTAATACAAATTCGATACTTTTGTAAAGGCTTTCAAACTTGAACATTGGATCAGCAGCAAAAGTATCAGCCTGATTTAAGAAGTAAAAAGGATTCCACCACCACCACCACTACCACTGACTGCCAGTCCATATACGAAACGAAATAATCTTTTTTTGGACAGTCTCAACACAGGCCAATGGACAAAAGGTACTGCAGGTAACCCTGTAAGCAGACAGACAGACATACGTACGTACATACTCGTACATACTCGTATGAATGCAACTTAGTTTTGGCTCCACAGTAGCCATGAATTTGCATGTACAACATAAAAACCGTGATCTGCAATTTGTATAAATGTTGCCTCTAAAACAAACAACCGAGCCACAGCGGGCCCAAGGTGGAGGGAGCCTCATAGTGTTCAGCTCAGTTTTAATCTTTGGTGGAAATACAAAAACAAACAAACAACAACACAAAAAGAACAACAAATATCCAAAGTTATGGTTTAAGTCTAAGATGTGGCGGTTGTTGCAAGTTGTCAGTTTGTGGAAGACAACAACAAAGGAAAACAAAACCAAACCAAACCAACAGAACTCAACAACATTTGGCGATCATTGTTACGGGGTTGTGCCACTTTGGGCTACGAGTGTCAGAGTGAATTGGAATTTTCCAAAGTTTACGAGAACAAATTTACTAAAAACTTACTCCGTATTCATAAAATTTTAAAAAACCTGTTTTAGAAAAAAAAATAATGAAAATACAAAAAACAATTTTCACACATTTTTTAAAATTTTTATGAATACGGTGGTTTGACTTTTTGCATGAAATGTACTCTCTCTTCGAAAAAGTTAAAGGGTAACCTTTCCAAATCAGTACTGCTTTCTTTAACATCTCTTAACTGTAACATTTTTTGTTGTTTCTAAATTCTAATAATTTTTTTTCTGCATTGGAAATGTGTAAAACACCTAACAACAAAAAATACAAAATTTCACCCCCACAAAATTAAAAAAAAATTTATATAAAATAAAAGTTCAAAGGTTCGACAAAGTCGAAATACCAAATTAATTTTTTTTTAAATGCATTTTTAACAATTGCATTAGAAAGTGTAAAAAAAAATCACAATAACAAAAAAAACCTTCTCCCATAAAATTAAAAATGCAAAAAGTTGTCAACTTTGGAAATATTTATATAAAATAAAAGTTGAATACAATTGCTCTTCAAAGGTTCGACAAAGTCGAAATATCAAATTACCTTTTTTTTCCAATTTCAAAATCTGAAAAAAATAAAAAAAAATTAATAAAAAAAAATTTTTGTTTTGCTTCAGTAAGTGTAAAAATAAAAAAAAAATGTCTGTTTTGCATCAGAAGTGTAAAAAGCACATAACAACAAAAAATACAAAATTTCTTTCCACATAAAATCAAAAATCCAAAAAGTTGTCAAATTTGGAAATATTTAAAAATTACACACAATTATCCAATTTTCAATGTTAGTAACTGAAAATAATCGCTCATACCTTGCATACAAACAGTTTTTTACCGAACTCGAAAATGTGTACTAAATCAAAAGTTACAGACTTTTGAGCAATATCAATGAATTCTGAACCACAATTCCTTTGTGAAATATAAAGGGAAAACGTTCAAAGAGATTGTCCTAACGATGCAGTATAATGACCTTCTGAAAGGTTTATTTTTCGAAGAACTTAAGGCGTTCTAAAGGGATTTTATATAAAGAGCTTCTAGAAGATATTTTTTTAATTTTTTTCTACACCGTTTCTTCTACAAGGTATTTTTTAAAAATATTTTCTTTATTGAAGTCTATATGAAAAGCATTTCTTAAGATCATATTTCTGCAACGACCTTCTAGAGAGTCTTCTATTAAAAAGGTTTTTTTTCCAATAATTCTGTTAATTGAAATAATAAAAATAAAAGCTAAAAAAAATTTTGCAAATGTTATTTCTCAGTCTTATTGCACTTCCATTATTTCTTAGAGACTAATTGGCAATTGTTATTGTGTAATTTTACCATTGCTACCGAAATTTTAAAAATCCATTTTTAAATTGCTATTTTGCTACAGACATTATTTTGGCAACGCGATTTTGCTGTAGACAGTTTGCACGCCAGTGTTGCCAATACTACTTCAACACAGCTGTTTCTGTTACAGACTTCAGTGGCAAATTCTCTTAAGCAATTGTATAAGTAATTCCATAACTCAAAGTCTTTGTAAGTCGTAACTTATCTACGGAATAATTGTGGTTCAAGTTATGGATGTTTGGCTGTACTACAAATTTTACCACTATTTTTATGTTTACTCTAAACATTTTCCTATTTCCCATTAGGTAACTGCTGCTTTTTGTTTTTCAAAAATTCCTTTAGCAAGTGCGTGCCACATTTACGCCACACCTGAAGAATTGAGACAGGAAACAGTTTCACTGAGATCCCAATAGATCCCAATAAAATCCCCAAAATGAAAAGAGACAAAACAAGGCAAACAACAACCACAACAACACCAGCAAATAAACAAATTGTGATGGTAGTAAAAACAACAATGCAAACACAAAATAAATTAAAAAGTTAAACGATGAATCCAAAGGCAACCAGAAGAACTTCTTAAATTTCAATTTCACCATCTACTGGCCCGACTGGCATGTTGCTGGCACTGCACGGGGAAGAAATGGTAAGAAATAACAACAACAACCGAAAATGGTGTTGCCAAAAAATTATGCATAATCCAGAAGAAGAAGAAGAAAAAATAACACAACAAAAAATTGTCATGTTCACATGTGAGTAGTGAGCAGTGAGTGGCTGCTGTTGCTGTTGTCGACTCTGTTTGTGTTGCTCTTGCCTTGTTGCTGTTTTTGTTCGCTCATATGTTGCTGTTGACTTTATTGACCATATTGATGTATTGATCGCTTGCTGCTGATAAACTCCAATGTGAACTTTTATTATTTGTGTCTCCCGGTACGGGCAAAATGTTTTCCAGCCGCAGCCTCCAATGGAGAAAACGAAAAACAATAAACATGCAAAACTTAAATTGCCATATTTTCCAATATTGACTTTGAGAGACAGAGAGAGAGAGAGAGGGAGACCGAACCGAAGTCTCTAAAACCGCGCAAAGCCTCATCAGTAACAGTAGCCTTTTGCCGGGGGACCCAGTTGGTGGTGGTGGTTTAACTGCGATTGTGATGCTGCTGCAAACTTCGATGAGTCGAGTAGTGGCAACATGACGTTGCCCGATTGTTGTTGGTGATTTGTTTAGTCGATTGGTTGTTGTAGTTGGTTTTTTTTTTTTATTTTGGTTTGTTTGTTGTGGGGGGAATTTCGGTTGTTTGTGGTGTTGTCGTGTTGCTGTTGCCTTTGGCACTCATGCTGTTCGACGTTGCAAATTTGTGAGGTGTTCACACCGAACGCAAACCGGCACATGTCAATTGTTTATGTTCGTAGCTGGCGATGTTGCTAACATCCAAGTTGTTGCTGGCTGCATGCTGACGATGTTGTTGTCGTCGTGGCCAAAACTTTATTGAATTTCAAAAGATGTGTTATAGATTTATTTCTATGGATCTTCAATAGTCATAATGTGGGCAATGCAGGCGGATTTTATTGTCTTGGGTATTTTCCGGTATCAATGCTGTGAGGGGGAAGGATTTCCTGGGAAATTTTTGGAAACTATAGTCTTATTCAATTCAAAGTTTTCTGAAGATTTCTTAAATTGGAAATTATAGACTTTTTTTCATTGACATTCTAAGGAATATCCTACTTTCACTTAACCAGTTCTGAATAGGATCTTGTGTTAGCTTCTGAATTAATTAACCAATTAATCAATTACCACAAATTTCCAACACTTCTATCGAGTTCAAATTAATCTCGTTAACCGACACTGACTCATCCTATAGCTAAAGCAAATAAGGCGGCTTTTAAGCTTTTGATCTGTTTTAAATTATTTTTTGTTTTGGGATTTATTTAGCTGCCTCTGTGTATCCGTCTTAATGTATTGGCATACGTATTTGTAGTTTATTGTATGGTGCTGTCATCGAATTACCAGTCATTCATCAGGTAAACACCACAACAGCTTCGAGCCACACAGAAAATCACTCACCTTCCATCACAAACCCAAAAAAAAAACAACAACAACGAAATGCAATAAACATTTTTATTTATATACGAGACACATGATCGAATTAAAGATACAATACTTACGTTTATAACCAAAGTCACCACCAGGCCCAAAAAAAAACAGCTAAAATTCAACATCGAATGTTCGGCGAAAAGCGATTTAAGCGCTTTGCTCCAAAAACCAAAAAAAAAAAAAACGACAATAATCATTAAACGAAAATCTTCAAAATGACGATGGCGATGATGATGATGATGTCGTCGACGATAATATTTATACGCTTTCTATACGCTCGTAATGGAGGCGCAGTTCAAAACTGATTTTGCTGTCGTCAAAATGTCAGACATTTCTGTTACGGGTACCATCGAGCCAAGGGAGAATCCAGCCAGCAAAAATGTAATCAAATGTAAACTACAGTTTTAAACGATCTGATTTCTTCAAGTCAGCGCAATGACATCATTTCACTTGTAGCTGTTGTTTCTTTTTTGTGTCATAATTCACCATTTCCGTTTTCAATTAAATCCAGTCGGGTTTTGGATTTAACCAAAAAAAAAAAAAACAACAGAAAATAATATAAACACGAATCTTTTTTCCCACTGCTGTGGTATTTCGAATGTGTTAGATTATTTAGAAATACAATTACTTTAATATACCAAACAATTCCTAATAATTTGTTATAAATTAACAGCGTCCATTAGACGGGCTAAAGCAACACACTCAAAGAAATATTCCCGAAGGAATGACAAACAAAAAGATTTATCTGAAAATAGAACAAATTAAAAATCAACAGATTCTAGTTCTGATATCTTCAATTACCGATATATTTAGTTTAAAAATTGACGCCAGCATTCATAAAAAACTAAAACAGCTTTGTTAAGAAAAATGTGTGAAAATTTTATTTATATTTTCATACATTTTTTTTAAAAATGTTAATTTTAATTTTTTATGAATGTGGGGATAATTTATTAATTTTAATATTAATTTATTATTGATTTACCAACTGACCCTGTTACGTTGGGCGCCATTTTGGTGGCATACCCTCGAAGGCACTGTATTGGAACGGAATAAGTCCCCCACGTCGGGCACCATTAAAAACCAGCCATTAGACAGTGGAGAAATTCGAAATAATTTCAAAAAACTTTCCAGTTGCAATTGGCTTCTCCAATTTTATTGAAATGTCACCCATACCTACCTGAACTCAAATTAAAGCCATCATCAGATTCGGTCGACTTTTATGAAACTTTCATAAAATGTATGACATATTTCTTACTTTATTTGAAAATACCACATGGGCAATTTTTCTTGAAATATTTCTGAATAGTTTCATATAATTTCCACAGCTCGCACAAAAATCTACAATTAATATGAAAGATTTGATAATTTTGTTTCATTGTTTTAGCTTTAGTTGGATCACTAGGCACAAGAAGTAATTCTCATTCATGTCTAAAGGGTTATTGTAAAACTTCACTATGCACTATGCATGGGATGTTTATAATAATATTTCCTGGTGCAGTTTGGAGCCACGAACATGAAAAATAAATTTAAAAAAAAATTATATGTAGATACATTTTTCGTTTACCATAACATTTCTTTACAATTGCCCTTTCCGTTGGATGTGCCCTTATTATTATGAGTATATTTTTGAAAGCGGACTCCCGATCACGCAGTACGATATATCAAATTAAAGATAATTATGTGAGCTAAAAATTATGTGTGGACGTTCGTGGTGTGGTAAATCCTGGTTCGAAACCTGGTATGACCATCGTAAATGCTGGCGACTTTAGGAGTAAGAACTTATATAGAAAAACATTAGTCCTTCGGAGGTCCCGGCTAGGTCCCAGTCATTGGGTAGAGGCAATTATATCCTGCACAGGTTACTGATTTCCGTTTGTTCCTTCATGCCTTATAAAAATTTCACAAATTTTTTTTTATAAAAATTTCACAATTTTTTTTTTATAAAAATTTCACAAATTTTTTTTTATAAAAATTTCACAAATTTTTTTTATAAAAATTTCACAAATTTTTTTTTTATAAAAATTTCACAAATTTTTTTTTATAAAAATTTCACAAATTTTTTTTTATAAAAATTTCACAAATTTTTTTTATAAAAATTTCACAAATTTTTTTTTATAAAAATTTCACAAATTTTTTTTATAAAAATTTCACAAATTTTTTTTTATAAAAATTTCACAAATTTTTTTTTTATAAAAATTCCACAAATTTTTTTTTTATAAAAATTTCACAAATTTTTTTTTATAAAAATTTCACAAATTTTTTTTTATAAAAATTTCGCAAATTTTTTTTATTAAAATTTCCCAAATTTTTTTTTGTAAAAATTAAAACAATTCTTATTTCTGACTAATGAGTTGGAGGAAAAACCGTGGTCGCCATCCACATTACTCAGATGCTGATAATAATCGTATAACTTTGAAAACCACAAAGCTTGTGAGAGAACGAAAGGTAGCCTCGAAACATATCTGAAATCAGTGATATGTATACTTTGTAGACTCACCCAACTGGATCGACTGTTTAAAGAAGGCTTCGAAGTTATAATTATTTTTCTAGATTTCAGTTTTACATGACTTTATAGATTACTCTCTTAATCGTAATGTCGCCAGCATATACGAGGTGGATCTATTTAATGAAAGCTGTTAGATGGTCTTGTCAGGGTGCGAACCTGGGTTTGCTGTGTTATAACTGCACACACTACCTATTACACCACGACCGTTCATATTACTGTAAATTCAAAAAATGTAATTCATTAGTAAATTACTCATCTGGCAATGCAAATGGTAATGTAATCTACTTACCTTATTTGTGTTGTGATAAATGTTAAAGCTCCATAACACAAATTTACTTTAAAATGGTTTTCAGACATGTTCTCATTGAAATTTTCATAACAAGACATTGTTTTTTGTTTTGAAATTCATGCGGAGAGTAATGAGCTGTCATTGCCTGGTAATGCAAATATTAATAAGCTCTTCACACTGAGTTTTCTCTGGAATAGATGATTTTTCTAGGGAAGTTTAACAGGATTTACTCTCTTCCTCTGAAAGTCGACGGCCTTCATTCTTTTCACTGTTAAGTGACCCTAGAGAGCAGAAAAGTCAACGCTATTTACCCATTCAAATCATCAATCTACCGATTTTGCCCAAGAGTTCCTCACACATTTTTCCTCGAGCGCAGCTTATTAACAACCTTAAGCGGTATTTGAGTGACCTCATAAAATATGTCCAAAAGTGTCGCTCTATTTCTGCCACATCAAAGCCCTTTTATTCAACAATCACAGTGTGAGAGAAGAAGAAAACTGAAACATGTTCATATTAACAGCGGCAACAGCAGCGTTGGCAAACATAACAACTTCCCGCTTAACTGAAATTTGGTGGAAAACAATTAAATGTCGTCTTTCTACGGGCACTTCTTCTTCGGCGATGGCGGAACAAGCCGGCGAAAAGAGTTTAATCTACATTTAAAACGAAAACATTAAAACACAAAGGTGTCGCATGTCGTTTAATTTCCTAAAATTATAAAACAAAAATATATTTTGTCATTGGTGAGTGTAATCATCTGTCTCTCTCTGTGTGTGTGTGTGTGTGTGTACGAATACCATCACAACAGAATATATCATTCATTTTTTTTTTGTGTTGTATTTTACTGGCGTGGTTGAAAAACCTTTTGGATCTGCAAAATATTCTTAGAATTTATTCGGTTTGAAAACGTTTCCAAACGCACTGAATGGTTGGAACACACCGGCGACAGCCCGGGCCGGCCTGGTCGGAGAAAAACATGATGTATTTGTTGAATATCGTCCAACACGTACGATTATTTTTATTCTCGTAAATTGTTATTTTCGACTGACTTGACTGACTCCGGTGGTTGTTGTATTTTTATGGCATTTGATTTGTTTTCGCTGAAATCGAGAGCCATAAATGTGAACAACCATAAAAATTTGTTGTTGTTTTTTCGTTTTTTTTTTTTTAAAAAATAACAGAAAAAAATCAGAGATTTCTTAAAATTGATGTTATCATCACACAGCCGAGTGCTGTTATATTCGTTTAGGCCATATTCACAATAAGCCGAAATAATGTTTAAAGGAAATAAAACCTTAATTTATTTGTTCAAAAGGGGGACAGGGGGATGGATGTGATTAAAGGCCTACAGATGAATTTGTCACACGATTTTAGTTTTGAAAATTTTGATCTAAAAATATTTTTTTTTTTGTTCTTATGATTTTTTCTATTACGTTTTGTTTAAGAATATATTCAGGGTTTATTGTTGTCAAATGAGGGATTTTAAAAAAAATTTTGGATTTATTTACACACTGTTTTTGTGAGAACTTAATCCACTGACAAAGAGAGCCTCAGTTTATGATCCACGAATGTGATCCTTTCATTAAATTAAACTTATAAGTTGTCTAATTAGAAATCACAGGTAAATGGTAATGAGAAGTTTCTAGTCTCTGTTAGATTTATGTTTTAACATAATGTGGGGGTACTCCTTCCGTCCTTTCAAACCCCCCTGGCATATTTTGTCCAAAGCTCTTATGTTTACATTTTCAATTATGTATTTATAAGCTTATGTCAATAATGTCAACAGTTTATTTGACTCTTTCGAAATGTTTATCAGGCAATTTTAATTAAATGTCATTATCGTGCGCTTCCCTCCCGTCCCAAAAACAATAACGACGTGCACGCGCTCTGAAGTCAATCCCCCACAAAAAAAACAACAACAACAACAGAAAACTCTACAAACAAAGACTTCCAAAGAATCATAAACAATAAATGCACTTAAAATGTTTGTAATCAAATAAAAAGTAACACAAAACATTTATTGCATGAGTTCTCTGGAGTCTCTTCATTTTTTCTTGTCAAATAAAATCAACAAAGATTTGTGGAAGTTCCAGCATAAGTCTGAAGTTTGGCTGCCAAACACGTAAAACACCAATTTGGATTTGATGAAATTATTAACGGCGGCGGGGAAACTATTGACATGCAAAGGCGCCACATCAAAAATAAATCATTTCGACTGTCACAAATGACATAATCATATGTGAGGGGCGTAGTTGGGGGGAAAAGGAATTGTTGTGAGATTATGAACAGTGAAAGATGGCAAGATATTAATGAAATAAGTAATTGATTTGATTAACTAAGTGATCGCCAGTTCATATGACGAAACAGGTTTTTGTTCACAAACTCAAACCTTTTTATAAAACCTAAGATTCCAGCCAGACTACCGGTTTGGACATGGAGGTAATAGCTCTTCAAATGTATGGGATACAGTCGAAAATACATACGAATAGTAGTCCACTTTAGAAATATTCCTAAAATATATCCAATCGCCTGATTTTTAATGTTAATACATTAAAATAATCGATCACTCCTTGTCTACAATCAATTTGTTCCCGAGCTAAAAAAATGTTTACCAGATCAAAAGTTGCAGACTTTTGGCCGATGTAAATATATTCTGAACCACCGTGCGTCGATAGCCTCGCCAGGGAAGGGGAGTTCTAATCCTGGGTCTCGTTTAGTCTCTTTCGTTATCGTTTGTCGTAATCATTTTTGTTGTTGTTTTTATTATTAATTTTTTTTTATGGTCCCACAAGAATGTGGTAGCCGAGGTACATTACGACATAGCCCCCCTTTGCCATCTAGCTAAAGCTTTGACCATTAGTAAAGCTTTTGCGAGGGAGTGAGCTTCCGCAAATCTTATCAACTATGCCAAAATTGGATTTTTCTTAAACTACGTCTATGATTTTCTTTTTAAACTTCAAATCATTTTTCCAAAACAAATTTCAGTCCAGCAAAAGCTTCGCAATTATTTAAAAAAATCAAAAAAAAAACAGTTTAGGAAAGTTCAACAATTTGACCGAAACTGACCCCATTACAAAAGCTTTGCAATTGGTCGAGGCATTAGCCGTAAGGTAATAGCTTGGGTCGTAGTTTACATAAAATTCAAAATCTTCCAGGATTGTAATTTTTTTATAAGCAAAACCTTGGCTTCGACCTCACAATTGCAAAGCTTTTACAAAGGCAACAGTTCCTGTGAAATCTTATAAGCTTTTGTGTAAACTACCACTAAAGCTTTGAACTTAAGGCTTGAACTTAAGTGATGGAGAGTTTCTGTCAAATCTTCTAAACATTTCTAAAAGCTTATTTTTTTGTAATAATTGCATTGCTTTTGCTGTAGTCAGAGCTTGTGACAAATTGTATGAACTTCAGCAAAATTTAAATTTTTGAAAACTCTGGCGAACGTTTTTTCTTACAATTGTGGAATCTTGCAGAATCTGCGAAAGTGGTTAAAGCTGCATATAAAGCTTTTGCCTTAGCATTGCCAAGCATTCGCAAGAGAGCGAGATTCTGTCGAATTTTCCAAAAAAAAAAAAAACGAAATTTTGTTATAGAACAGCCTATTTTGGATCAACTCCACAGCCTTGACTACCGCCAAAGCTTTTGCCTTGTAATTGCAAAGCTTTTGCTGGAGAGTGGGCGGTAGTGTCCTACTACAGACAAGTTTCAGAAACTTCATTTAAAAAAACTTAAAATTGCATTACTTTCTAATGCATTTTCTCCCCCTTTGTCCTGCTCCTTTATAGAATTGACCAATAGTCCGAAATATCGCCATTTCTAATTCTTTCTCTCACTTAGCTCATCTCGTGCTGGATTTTCTTTGGAAACTCGGCCCCAATTATTATAATGAATTTGTTTATCCCCCCCCCCCATACCACCTCTGCAATCATGCATTTGTCTGCCTCTGCTCGCTACCTCCACGCAGTGTCACCTTCCAATGAAATGGAAAGCAAGTTCTCGGTACTCGGGCAGGCGGCGACATAATGATGTCGATGAAGAAAAGATGACAACTTTTATTTCGTAAACACACATCATTTTTTAAGCGTTTTGTATTAAAAAAAAATGTGTTTTTTTTTTTTTGGACAAAATCTGATAAGACAATCCCTTCGAAATGACAAAACCAAAACTGAAATTGAAACAAGCTTCTTGTGAAGGAAGACACAACTGTTAACAACTTAACAAGAAATTCATTGGCCTGTCAATGGATGGCGGTTGGTCGGTTGTTAGGATTCCGAAGAGAAAAACAGAAATATCAATAAAAACCACTCCATATTGAAGATATGGCGGTTGTGCTTCGGCATGAGCCAGAAATATCACATATAAAACTGAGAAACCTTTCAAAAATCATTTGTGATCAAGATATTTAATAATTTTATTGCGAGGCCGCCAGAAGACCAAAGCAAAAGTTGAAAACTACTCCTCATCGTTGAGTTTTTTGGTTTTGCTGTTGGCATTTTGTGTGTGCGTGTGTGTGTGTGTGACAATATCTGACATTAACGATCTCCACTTAATATTTTTCACGTTCCTCAGAGGTTGGAAGAGCGGCCCGTTTACCCCGGCGTTCGGTTCGGTTCTGCCTACGTCATCGTTGCTTACGACTTGGTAGTCGGGTTGTCTCTTGTCTTGGCCTGCCTCTTGTTCTTCTTTTGATATTGGTTTAACTTAAAAGTTTAACTGTTTTAATGTTTAAGATTTCAATCGCCAACACACAAATCGTTCATTTCTTGACGCTGTTTTTTGTTAACGTTTATTTTCGTTTAGTTAAGCCCCAGCAACCAGGATCACACGGGCTTAAGTCTATGTGGCCAACACTCCTTTGGCCACCTCGCTAAACTAACTCTCCACACCCCGAGCCGACCCGATCCGGTCGGTGTCTCACTCAACGTCTAACAAGGCGGCGGCAAGTGAGTGTGTAAAGTATGATGCGCATGCGTTCATGACATTTTTATGATGCTGACGCGTTGTCGCACTTTGTAGAGGCGGCGGCGTCGGCGATTCAGAAAACAACAAAACAGCTTTAACTCGCGCTCCATCGTCGCATTGGATGCATCGTAAGCTGCTCGCTGCTTTGTCGAGAGTTTAGCGTGTCTTGCATACATAAATAGCTGCGCTACGGATCGGCCTGTTGCCTGGAAATATACAAGCTGTTAAAAATCACAGTTAACTCTGCTCGGCAGCTAAGACGTCGTTGTGTAGGAAAAGTTTTCGCTTGGCTCTTCTCGCTGTTGTGTTTACTTTTCGTTAATTAATTGGGTTTAATAAAGCCATCATATTCGTATTCGTATTCAGTTTTTGGTTTTTTTTTTCGTATCGTTTGAGATTTTTGTGTATTAATTAAAATTTAAACAAAAACAAAAAAATATTCATATTTTATGAGCCATTAACCCATATAAAGATGTCTCAATATTTTGACATGGCTGGCATGAACTTATGGCCAACACCAATCCGAAGGTAACCAAACATTGAAACTCGAAAACACCTCAAATATTCTCAACAAATTCCATGGGATTCTTCCCTTTAGTTCGAAAGTAGCCACAGCAGCCTTTGTACGGAGCAGCTCCCTTTCATGGTTATCTCGCTGGCAGGATCAGAGAACATGCAACGAGCAAATCGTTTAACACTTGATTGTCAATATTAAAGCAAAGAGGGCTGCTTCTGCCGTAACAAGCAAAAAAACAGACACACACACACACACCAACTCCTGGACATTCTCCAAACGATGTGCCAGGGAAAATACGCAGCGAAATCACCGACTTCAAGGGAAGCCAGCAGAAAGAAAATAAGGGGAAGTATAGTCCACCATAAGATACCCTACGACAGTTCATTATTTTCTGAAGGGCAAAGATCAAATCTTGGATTTTCTTGTGAAGATCGCAAACCGGCCCTACGCTCATGGCTCGCTAATCAGTTAAATTTTCAGAAGGCAGAAGGATCATATCCTGAAAGGAACAATTGCTAACTGGCCAACGACAATGGGTTGCAATGTGTCAAAGGCCTTGTGGTGGCTTAGGTTAGATATAGCAAGAACAAGTGCTCTGATGGAACTGCATTGAAGAAGTCTCAGAATTGCAATAGGCCACAGCTCAATAAGGGCGACGACCAGCAGTTGGGATAACAGATCTGCAGACTTCTGCAGGATGTGCAAGGAATTGGAGGCACATTCTTTCTCATTATTCATGTGTCTCTTCTTTCAGAAAAAAGTGGATTTTCTTATAGAAACGAAAGGCAGTTCCCATTTTTATAGTTCCTGTTCATATGACACAGTGGGACTGATTCGTTGGCCATTAAAAATATCGACGATGTCTTGTGGTAAAGATGTGTATTTGTGGACGAAAGACAAATATTACAACGAAGGTTCTTATAAGAGAATGATTCCTGTTTCAGTCGGAAGGTTTCTGGTTGTTAAAGGAAGACTTATGATTTTTCCTCAGCGGTGGAAAAGCATATCTTATTTACATTTTTTAAATCTAAATTTAAATTTTTCCCTTTAAAAAAGAACTAAAGATTTTCAATGACACTTCTCAAATTAAATTTAAATTTTTTAAATTTACATTTATTTAATTTACATTTTTTAAATTTACATTTTTTAAATTTACATATCGGCAATTCCACGGTGTCGAACGTGACCGTTGTACACATTCAAAGTGCAAAAAAGGTCAGAATAAAATATATTTTAGAGTCATCTTATACATATTCGTACAGGTCCATAGTAGTACTATCACCGGTGGTTTAGTTTTTTTCAGGCGAAATAGTGATAACAAAATAAGAACAAAACAGGGAGCGGGTCGAACGCGACAAAAACAGAAGTAGTTTCCGTGAACATCTTTAAAAACATGAGAATCAGCGAAATCAAACAGAATATGTTATCGATGAAAATTGTAAAATGTTAAAAAATGACAAAGCTTTCGTATCCTATTTATTTCATAGAAATATCATGGATAGTTTTTTTACATTTAATTTTTAGGTTGGTTCGAACGTGACATGTCGAACGTGAAATTTTTTCTATGACTGTCATATAGACAAATTAGACCAAAAAGTACCGTTATTCTTCATTCCTTTTGATTCGTCTCTTCAATTTAACATTTCTTATGCTCTTAGAAAGATTATTTATAATAAGCCTCTTTTTACATAAGCCTCTCTTTACGAAGGAAATTTTAAAAAAAATTTGCATTTAAAAATCTGAAAATGATCCAAAACTACAATTTTCCACTTTGCAATTGTTTTTCGTAAATTTTTGAGTAAATACACGTGAAATTCTTTAATTTCATTAAAATTTGAATATTTTTGTATAGTAATATATTACATTAATGTGATTTTAATAACTTTTAATTTTTTCATCACGGTAGACCTTTTGGTGGAATTACCCATATTTTACATTTACATATTTTAAATTTACATTTTTAAAATTTAATTTAAATTCCCTTTAAAAAAAACTAAAGATTTTAAATCTTTTGAAAGCAATTGCAATCCAATTTCGTGTAGGGTATCCGACGGGGCACTGCAATGCGAACGCTTCCAATCGAACATTTCTCTTGGACTTCTTGAAGTCTTCCAACGCAGCCACACTCGCCGAACAGAACAGAACAGAGTTCGGAGGAAAATCCCCAGGGACAACGGCGAACGAATGAAAGAACAAAACACTTTAGTGTACAATTATTGCATTTTGTTGTTAAACAATAAACATAAAGAGGTGCTGAATGTCTATGAAAATCATGTAAGACATTTATTACAAAAAAAGCAACAACACCATCGAGAGGAAGGCGAAAATCGTTGGTGGAATTCTGTTTCTGTTTCTGTTTTCTTGATAAATTTTGCATGATAAAAGGTGTGACATAGAAAACAATCAGCCACAGCAAACAACCGACAACAACACCACCACATGTAAACTTTTTTTGTTTTTTTTTTTGAAAGTAAATAAATCGTTTACCAAATTTAGCAGTGTTTATATTTTTTCAATAAAATAAATCAAAACATTTTGATGGACGAGTTTTAGTGCTAGCGCGGGTGTAATGGAGACAGCCGTCTTAGATGGAGCCTACGGAGACCACCTAACAACAGACACACACACACAAGCACACAGTATCGATCGTAACGTCACAAATGTGTTCTGAAAACCACAGCAAAGCAAACATCCAAAGAACAGATTTTAAACCAAAAAATATTTCACATTGTTGTTTCACTGAGGTATTCCTCCACAGCGCCGGTCGTATCATCTTCTCGAACCTGCTGCGTTGTTGTCTCGGTTGCCTGTGTGTTCCCTCGGATGGTGTTAAATATGCTGCGCCTCTTTCCACTGCATTGGATTGCGTGCGCTTTGCGGCAACATCCACCGACCATACAAGAAAATCGTGTGAATTTATACATTTCTGTTTTGCTGTTGTTGTTGTTTGTTTCTCTTACTCCCAATTCGGCTGGGCCTTACTTTTATTCCCAAACAAATTTGATTTAGTTGGATCGTCTTAGGGAACAGAATTGTTTCTTGCCTTTGACTTGCAACAACATTGCGTAGCCTGGTATGTTGTTGTATTTTCCGAGGTGATGTATTTGTGTCCATTTGTAATTTAAAGGTTTTTCTAGATTCTGTTCATTTTTTTTTCTTGTTCTTTCTTCTTTGGTGATTTATCAATTTTTAGTTTAGTTTTGTGGTTGTTCAAGTTGTACGAAATTAATACACAAATTGATGGTAATCAATGTTGTATCGGAGATTTGTATGACACTGAGAGAAAAAATCCAGTAGAAACAAAAAAAAAACAATGGCAAAAATTAAAAAAAAAAAATTCAAACACTTTGGCAGAATAAAAAACCTCAGAGGAAAACATATTTCTTTATCAAAATTAAAATTTCTGAGATATTTCAATTGTTGTTTCAAATTTCTTATTTTTTTCCCCCGCCAAAGAAGTATTTAGTTATAGTTCAGTGGAGCCTAGGAAAAAGCCCAGATTTTGGGTCATAAATAACCAATAAGTAATTTGTGGTTGAAGATACAATTTTCATCGGAACGTCCTTCGACCGCTGCAGAAAGGACATATGACTTTCTTCAGTGCACTTCGGGCCATCATTTCTTAACGTGTACTCCAAATCGGCCTCTGATTCCCTTCCTTTGCCTTTCTTTGAGTTTAAGGACCTCATTACTCAAACAAAAGGATCACAATTCTCACGAAAGTGAAAGTCGGCACGACTAACCAACCAACCAACCACCAACACCACACATGCAGTGTGTGGACAACTGGGCACCCTACGGCGGTCTTAACGGTCCGTCGGCTGATCGAGCGGTAGACAGGCCTATGATCATCACGTTTTTGCCCAATTTTTCGTTGTTGTTTCCTTTTATTGGTAACAAAGAGAAGAGGAAAAAAAGAAGAGAGGTAACAATAAAAACCACAATCAATATGCGTAAACAACAGTTAGTGTTGTTGGCTCTCGAAAGATCATGGGACTGACAAAAATAACTTATTGTGTTGTTGTTGGTGTCGTTGAGGGTTTGAGTCGGTTCGGGACATTTTGACTTATTACCGTGTATTTGTCAATATTGGACATGCTCACTGAAAACATTAACAAACACGAACAACATCTATTCATGTTTTGTGAACTGCAGCCAGCAGCAGCAACGCATGTACTGTAGAGCCGAAATTCTAATGAGACCCGTGGCAATAGCATTTTGATTTCGATTTAATCGATTGGGAAGCCGACCACAGTCCCGGCCGCACAACAAAACCACACCACACGTTTCTGGGCGTCAGGTAAATTTCTTAAACCGTGTTTTAAATATCTGCCGGTTTTTTTTTGGTGAATTCAGTTGGTTGGTGGTGTTTCCTGCGTTTTTAGTTATTGTTGTTGTTGGTGGTTTTTTTTTAATGCTCTTCTGCCCGTTCTGCCCTTCCCTTCACAGCGTATCTGTGAATTTTACGATTTCCAAAAACGTTTCAACGTTGTTTAAGAGATCGATGCGATCGAATATATGCTCGTATTGCTCGCTGTTGTTATTGTCTTTTTAGGGCCAGCAACAACAACAACAAAAAGCCAAGGCATACGTTGTTTGCATACTTAATTAATTGATTGTCATTGTTAATAAGATTTACTGAGCCATTAAATTGTGTGTTAACAATTTTTCATAATGCGTTCCAACAAGAAGAAGTGCCCACAATCGGAGAATGAGAGTGAATCTTTACGAGATTGACAATTCTTGAGAATCTTTAATCTTTTTTATGTGAAATACAAATAATAATAAAAAAAACCTGGGCGTGTTTCCTACCATTCGCTTTCAATCGAAAGCGTAATTGAGAACGAAGACGAATTTGAAAAGGAGCTGTGATTTTTGCCACACATTCAACTTTATGTTCGGACTCATGCCAATGGCCTAGTTTGCTTTTAAATGAAATGTTGACTTGACAGAAATCAATTGAGTAGGATTTTTTTTTGAAATTCTAATATAAAAAGTTTTTTTTTTTTAAATTAATTAATTATTTTTTAAATGAAAAGTATCCCAAGTCGATTTTCATGAATTTTGTTGAGAAGTTTAATTAATCTATGATAACTAATATCCTAAGACCTGAAAACCAATTTTTGACATAAATAGAAAAATATCCCATAAGGGAAATTTTTAAAAAAAATTCCCAAAGCACTGCCAGAAACAACAGCAAAGTTTTTTTTGAATACCAAATCAAATTGCTTTTGGTAAACTAAAAAAAAATAATATTCTAAAAAATTTTACAATATTTTTTTGTTTTCTCAGTTTTTATTACATTTTAAAATGTTTACTGAAATAAATGCAACGCCGTTTATAAATGATACATTTTTTTATGTTCGGACTCATGCCAATGGCCTAGTTTGCTTTTTAATGAAATGTTGACTACCAGAAATGAATTGAGTAGCAATTTTTTTTTTTGAAATTCTAATATAAAAAGTGTTTTTTTTAATTAATTAATTATTTTTTAAATGAAAAGTATCCCAAGTCGATTTTCATGAATTTTGTTGAGAAGTTTAATTAATTTATGATAACTAATATCCTAGACCTGAAAACCGATTTTTGGCATAAATAGAAAAATATCCCAAAAAATTTCCCAAAAGGGAATTTTTTTACATTTTTGCCCAAAGCATTGCCAGAAGCAAGAGCAAAGTTTTTTTGAATACCACACCAAATTGCTTTTGGTAAACTAAAAAAAAAAATAATATTTTAAAAAATTTTACAATATTTTTTTATTTTTTTTTTATTTTCAGTTTTTATTAAATTTTTAAAATGATTACTGAAATAACTGGAACCTTTTTTTTAAATAATAAAAACAATATTCCATACTGATGTGTTTTTTTCAATCAAATAAAAAATATCCCAAAGGTATTTTTTGTAATTTTCTTGCAAAGTTATATTAATTTATGATAACTAATATCCTAAGACCTGAAAACCAATTTTTGACATAAATAGAAAAATATCCCAAAAATTTCCCAAAAGGGAAATTTTTAAAATTTTGTGAAAACCAAATAATGTTTGATTTTCCATAACAACTATTATGTTCATAATAGTTGTCATGCATGCTAGATGTCGTGAATTCGAGAATGGCGCTGTAAAACTAAACGTACAGAAAAAAATGTGTAGAAACTCCAAAAAAAAATTTAATTGTACAGAATTTCCCATTTTCCAAAAAGTAAAAAATTTCCCTTATGGGAAATCTATTTTTTTTTCTAAGTTCCAAAATGGACTTGTAATGACTCGAATTTTAATATTTTCATAAATAAGAGCTTAAAAAATTATTTTCTTCGAAATGCGTTGCTGCCTTTAGGGTACAATACATTTCTAGGCATTGAATAGGAAATTTCTGGGAAAATATGTTCTCCTATGGTGGGTCAAATTCCGAAAATTTGAGGTAACTTAAACTACATTACACCCTTTGAGGGAATAAAAACATTCATTCGTTCTCTAAATAATTTTGACTTAACGAATTGCCAAAAAATACCACCTAGCCTGCACAATATCTTTAAGGTTTTTTTTTTTGGTATATGTGAAATTCCGTAACATTGAACACCAATTATCGTTAAACTATTTCAGGAAGTAGCTGTCCCCGATTCGATCTTAACTATGCCCATAAAATCTTTATGTCCGCCTTTATCAATTTCATGGCACCATAAAAATCACCTGCAACGGAATGAGAAATGCCGCCAATTTCCATAGTTTTGTGTTGACTAACAGAGATTGTCTTGAAATCTTCTTTGGCATTTACTCTTGACAAGGAATCGAAGTATTCGTTTTTGGGACTTTTAAACAAATTTTATGAGATGTCATTAAACAAAAAAAAGTACAAAAACAAATCTTCATTTCAACGAAAATGCCCACCACGCAAAGAAAGGCGGCAGTTTAAAATGTCGGTGGCAACATTATCATCCATCAGTTTAACGCCGAGTGGTGTCAACATAAATGAAAGCAAACAGCAACAACAACAACGGACAGACGGAGAAAAAATCGGAAGTTTAATGGGTTAATAATGCACACACAAACAAACACACACACACACACACTCATATACATAGGTAGGAGTTTATGGAAACAGTTTTGAGTTGTTCATGGCATTGCTGCAACAGAGCATCACATGACATGACCAAGAGACAGAACCCCTTTTTCCACCATGCGACAGAAAAACTGTGAGTGTTTGGAATTTTTTGTTTTTGTTTTGGCAGAGGTAAATAGAACATTAAATGGCCGGGGGTTACACAACAGAAGCCACCGCGACCGGCGACCCAGTATCTGTTGCTCTCTTCACTGCGATGTGTGCTGGAAATTTCCGAGACCACCTACCTTGTGATCGTTTCGAGACTGTTCGGCCAATAAAACATTATCTGAGGAAAATGCCTGTGATAATGAGCTGAATTTGCCGACGTTGTTGTTGTTGTTGTTCGAAACATGTCGTTTTAGTTTATCTTTGCCTGGAAGCGGTCATAAAATTCTATTTTTTTCCCTCATTCATTTCAGATTTTCCACTTTTACGGACGAATATTTAGTTTTTTTTCCGACTGATGTGAAAAGAAGTGTTAAACTGTCTGAATCGGTTTTTTATGTTCCGTAAGGAAATCATTTTTACGATTTTTGGCGTTTTTTTTTTTTTAAAAAACTTTTTGTGAGAAATATTTGAAAATTGTGGAAAATTATGGAAAATTGGCGAAAATAAAAGATTTGGAAAATCATTAAATGGACTTGTTGTTATTAAACTTCCTCAAAAGGAATATTTGAAATTCTTGGGGAGAATTCTCTGGAATTCTTTTTGTGAGAAATATTTGAAAATTGTGGAAAATTATGGATAATTGACGAAAATAAAAAATTTGGAAAATCATTAAATGACCTTGTTGTTATTGAACTTCCTCAAAAGGAATATTTGAAATTCTTGGGGAGAATTCTCTAAGACCAAGTGGGGCAACATGTTATTCTATTAAATTCGGGAACATTGCAAATAAAAAAATTAAAAAATGGCACTTCAAAGATATTTTTTTTAACATTACAGCCCTGATAACATTTCCCTCATTTACTTCAATAGTGTCACAACTCAAAACACGATTTTTTCAGGAGAGTCATTTAAAGTTTTCATAGGTTTCCCGAATAAACTAGACTCCGGAAATATGTATGTCTAATAGACGCAGAACAAAAGTCAACTCAAATAAGAAATTTACAGATTTTTCATGAGCAAAAAAAGTAAATGAATTAGTAATGTTACTGGAATGTTATTAATTATGAAAAATCTTTAAATTTCAATATTTTAAGAAATTTCATCAAAGGGAGATCGTTATTTGTTTACCGAACCGAAGCTACGACCCAAAGAGCAGCAGAGGTGTTTGGTGGGTCCCAATCACAGTCCAAGAGGAACGATTTGCCCAAATTTCCTACTCGCACTTCCCAAATTTTACTTGGATGGTTCAGTGGATTTATCATGTGCTGGTACTCTGTGATTGAGGCCTTTAAGGTGATAATCATGAGACTCCCTATGTTCTTTTACCAAGGCAAACATTCTACATTTATTTTTTGAAATTTCCGTTCAATTTCCTTGTAAGCGGAAGTTAAAAAATATTTAAAACTCTTTCTTCCGTTGCAGGTCTGCGTGCGTACTTCCTAGACCAAAGACAAACCATCATTAATTTTGATTTACCACAAGAGAAAATCTCAACAAATACTCCCTAATGAACTGAATCGGTTGAAATGATATAAAGAACACAACACAAATATTTGATTAAAATCGTTAACAAATTACCGACAAATCACAGCAATCTAATGATTAATTATCTCACCATCAAACACACACACACACTCCTGTACTCCACAAATATTTATGGTAATAATTGTTCGTTGGTTGAATCAAAGAATCCCAGAAGAAAGGAGAACCAAACAAACAACAAAAAAAAACAATTACCAAAGACATGAAATAAACTCATCATAACCTGGCTGGGTAAGAAAAGAAAATCAGAAAGCAAAAAAAAAAAAACGAAACAAAACAATCAAATTTAGACATACATTACCGATGATGAAAAGGACAGACGGTGGCGGAGACCAGCTCATCACCAGCAGGCCACACCACATTCGATAGCTGGGCCTGAGCATGTGAGTGCGGAATCTAACAAAAGAACATTTATAAGACATAATCTATCACCTGTCAGTACCTGTCATTCAAGCGTCACATATGCGATTGACAGCGTCAGCTACTCAACACAATTTGTGTGCCCTCTGCGCTGGCGTTGGCTTCAACATTTTTTCGTTTCGAATTCAAATTGCAGCCGCAGCAGCCGAATGTTGCAAGTATTTCATACATTTCAGACAGCATCTTGTAACGGAGTGCGGCGAATCATATGAAGACATCAGCTTCGCCTTCATTAATCATGTGATTAGTTAAGTGGGTGCTGCTGGTGATGTTGCTCCGGCTGCTGGTATCTGTGATATGTGTGTGTGTTAGCGTTTAGATATTGAAAAGAATTTTGATAAATCGTTGTGGAACGGGTAACAGGCGATACATTCAATTACGTTTGGACATGCAAAATTTAATAAAATAACGAATTGATGGAGGGCGAGAAAAGGGGGTTGGAAACAACTTGTTTATATTGAACACATTGTAAAATATTCCCAAGGCCCAGAATTCCAAATTTAATATAAATTTACAGTGGTAATATGTGAAATAAAGCCTCGGCCAGTCCGTTTACAAATTATATCTGGCTCAGCCCAACTGTGTATGAGAAAGCCCCCATTTTTGTTCCTTCCTGAACATCTAAGGGAAATGCCAAATGCTGTTGGTTTTGCCATAACTGATTCAAATGATTTTTGAATCTATCCAATAATATTTTCCGTTTATGGAATTACCATTTTAAAAGCAAAGGCGGCATTCCAAAAAAAAAATACAATACAAAAAAATGCCAGGACCTTGTTGGCCCAACAGACCCAATGTCTTCCACTGCTTTCAGCAGTCCAATGTTTTGACGGTTCTTTGGTCTCTGGTTTATTATGTTATATCCAAATTTCAAGAACGGTTACGAAATGGCACAGAAATTCCTTTGTATTGACTTTGAACTACGCAAAACACTCCTTTGAGCAAACGCGGCACCCATTGCCCAAATAAAACATAATCTAACACTGGCCTTATGTTACAAACCTGTTAATTTTGCTTGTTGAAGTACCCCCACATTCATAAAACCCTTCCACCCAAGATCACCTTTCAATCACATCATCACAATGTGATGATCCAAGTTTCCACAGATTTTCTTCGCGCCACATTAGCGGTCGCACAATTCAAACAGAGAGAGAGAGATGAGCCTTTCATTAATAGATTCGCCATAGTCTACAACATGATTTTACAATATTTTTCCCTGGCGGGCATCAACAATTGATTTGTCACAAAAAGGGTCACAACACAGACAGGGAGACGGCGTTCAGCCAGCACTCACGATCTCTGTGCTAACATTTAAAGATTTTTCGCGCTCTAAACCAAATCAATACTTTGAAAAATCCTCAACCAGTGATAGAGATAGAGACAAGGAAACCGTCAAGAAAAGTGTTGTGGCCACATTTACCTTAGCCAGGTTGCCAGTTTTTTGTTGTTGTTGTTTGTTTTTATAGACATCGAACGTGATTTAGGTGAAGTTTTCGATGGTGATGTCCATTCGGCAGAGGTAAGATGATGTCTTCCTAGAATCAGAGCGGTTCGATGCGCCAAGTGTCGGCGGACACGCGTCTGGCTGATCTAGTGTGTCGCTGAGTTGCTAAGAAATCGAATCGAAATGCAAATTATGGCCTCTCAACGTTGTTGGCCTTAACAAATTTGTTGGCAAACAACGAAACACAACAATTGTTGTAAATGTTTTTATTTTGTTGCTTAAACAAATGAATTCGTTGTGGTCACAGACCAGCCGCAGCCAACATCAATACCGGCCATATCGACAACATCAGCTCCATCATCATCATCGTCATCGTCATCATGATGATCAGGCAGGCAACCATTCATTCTTATGATCATTGTGTGTGTGCAATATGGTCAAAACTCTTGACCGATTATTGTTTTTCTTTGTAACCGCAGCATTTTTTTCGTTCTGTTTTGTAAAGAAAGGCAAAAAAAAGCAAACGAAAATATTGTCTTTTTAATGCGGTTTTTATGTGCGGTAAATGGCAATAAAAATCATTATTTTCGAACGCCGCAATGCCCCATTGATGGCGACGGAGCAGGACGCTGGCTCATGATAATGATGACGATGTTAATGCCACGTCCGTAATGTTGAACCGAATAAATAACCAAAGAAAATACAAAACGTTGCTTAAAATATTTACGTTTTCGGCACTTTAAAATAATCACATTAATGACCCACAATCACGTGACACGCTTTGGCTAAGACACATTTTCCTGGCTAATTCTGGGAAAACCAAATAGTTTGTAAGCCATAAATCGAAAATTGACATAATTGAAGATGGCAAATGTGTCATGGAGAATGGAATGTAACATTTCCGATTTCAACCGGCTGAGCTTAAAGACCGGCCATTGTTAAGAGTGAATCTAGGATTTATCGAAGAGAGTGGGTGACACTGTGATATTGAGATTTTTTTTTTTTTTTTGATTGTACAATGTGTCTCACTCGATCCCTCGAAACGTATTTCCCCTCCCTCGTCTGATGGCAAACAACAGAGTTAATTTTTATTTCAACTTTTAAACTCATATTCAATAAATGTGTTCACACGCACTCGTTTCTTTCTTTCTTTCTGTATTTTTTTTTTTTGCACATAAAAATGTCGTTATTATTTTCATATCATCCAAGTGATCATTTACAGATATGATTAACACTTCGTTTCTTCATTTATTGAAAAATGTCAGTTTTAATTAAAAACATTTCTTTATTTATAGCATTTTGTGTTTGTGTTGGAGTCGTCATCATCGACTCATCAGACAGTTGCCAGTTCCCAGTGCCCAGGCCCAGGGACGGTCCTCCAACGCTGAACACACATCAATCGTGTATGGTGAATGGTCAAACCAAATGCTAATTGAATACCAACCAACAACAAAATTTATTGAATGCGTTTTCGAAATGAAGACAGACAGACAGACAGAGAGACTGACTGACTGACTGAAATGCAAAGCGACATATATTGGCGGCAATGATGCGAGTACCACCATCACCCCACACACAGCCCAGGCTGTTGTGGATTTCTAACCAAAGAAGAAGAAGAAGGGTATGACATCGTGTAAACATTTGTGCAGCCAACAGACAACACGCATCAGGGACAACACGCATCTACGGCAGCGTCGTCGTCATCGTCGTTGTCTTCTCCGCCTGTCTATAATTGATGAGTACGATTGTCAATGATCCGTACTAAATGAAAATATGATGGTGATCTTTGTCAGTTCTTTCAATTCAGCATATTCTTTTTTTTTTTATTATTATCATGGATTGTACACGAGCAGCGAGATCCCTCTGTGGGTAAATCCATCTTTACCCCGTCGCAGTAGTCAGGCACATTTCAGTCTGTCCGTTCCTTCTGTCTGTCGTAGCATTTCCATTTAATAACATTATTAATAAGTATAAAATATGGTTTAATGTCGTTTCTCATAAGAATGTGTAAGTGTGTAACTGTGTGTGTGTGAGTATGTGTTATGATGTTATTAATAACACATCGGATCAGATGGTTTATGCCATCCACATATAGACAGCAGTAAACTGCTGTACAAAGTGTTTGTAATACTCATCGATTCAATTAAACGATCGTCCATATGAACGTTATACGATACGATATTTAAATTAATCAAATGTTAAGAGGTCGTGGTAGAGGAGGATGAGATCGTCCCCATCAGTAGTTCAGTTTACCCAGCGACATATTCGTTTATGTTGCTGCTGCTGCTGTTGCATGTTTGTGATAGACAAACATTCAATTAAACGCGAACGTGTCTGAAGAAGAAACCAAACGAACCAAATGACGACAAAACAAAACTGCATTAAATTTATGACTAATGATCAGTGTTTGTCATTGATCTTAATGAATCGAAAAGATGCTGCCCAAAGAAACCAAGTCATAGGAATTTGACAAAACCAGGAAGTGGTTAATTTGTAGTTAGAGTGTGTGTATGTGTGTGGAATATGTGAAGGGAATCACTATATGAAGGAATGTTCTATGGTCTGAGAATTTTTAGAAACAAAAGAATCCAAAAATACAGACATCCAGAAGTTCTAATCAAAGTCCAGCTCGATGTTTTCTATTCAAATTATACTGCCAAAGAGAAAGAAAGAAATTCTACGTTTCCTCAAAGTAGACATTCATTAAAAGTCGGCTTACTCATGACAATAATCCTTCAATGAGTTTTTTTTTTTGAAGAAAATACACGTTTCCATTAGCAAATGACGGAGACCGAGCTGTTCCAGGGAATCATCTAGGCGATAATGAGCGACTCTCTGCAGGACGCGTACTAAAACCGAAATGAATCTTTCATCTGCCTCGTCCATAGGTCAATACTCTCAGCACTATTGTTATACCGTAAAAGATCAACCTTAAAGTTTTCGTTTGTTATCGAGTTGCAGTTCAAGCGTGTGTCAAACCCTACAGACAAACCCAAGTTTCGGAGAGACTTTACACTCTTAGCGAGGTGGGTCTTCGGGGAATTATCATTATTTATTAAGCTTTGTTTTTCCTTCATTTTTCAAACAATCAATAATTCAGGAAATTTAAAAAAATATTTTTTTTTGAAAAATTAATTTTGTTTTTATAAAATTTTATTATTTAATTTTATATAAAAAAAAAATTCTTAAAAAAAAATTTAATTTTTCAAAAAAAAATGTTATTTAAAAAAAAAATAAAATATAAAAAAAAAAAAAAAAAATTTTTAAAAAAAAAAATTTTGTTTTTGTAAAATTACTTAATTTTATATAAAAAAAATTCTTAAAAAAAAAATTTTATTTAAAAAAAAAAAAAAGCGCCCCGGTAGGCGAGTTGGTAGCGTGCTTGCCCAAAATTATAATATAAATTTACTTTGTATTGTAATTACTAAATAAATAAAAAAAAATTAATACTTAAAAAAAAATAATTTTTTAAGAACAAAATTAAATTTAAAAAAAAAACTAATTTTAACAAAATTTTATTTTTTCGGGAAAAAATTATTTTTTTAAAAAAAATTTAATTTTTTAAAAGGAATTGAATATTTTGGGAAACAATTTTTTTAAAAAAAAAAAAAATACTAGGGTTCTGTTTGTCTACGATCCAATTTATTGAAATTGCTTTAGCAGGTTTCATTTAAGATTTCAGTCATGTTTAAAATTTCTTCGGTCCGACTTCCCAACTCTGCCAGTGTATCACAGGAGCACACAAAAGAAATATGTACAACATTTGAAGACTATGACTAACAATTTAGAAATTTAAAAATGATAAAATGATTTTGGAAACAAACTTATTGAAATTTGTTGGAACTGGAAATTAGACCAATCTTTAACCATGACCATAACCCTCTACCACTTGCCTGATTGGTCTCTGGTTCAAAAATTATATTATTTACATTCACATTTTTTTTTTTTTGAAAACTTTCACAATACCTTATGAAACCACAAATTGCGACCGTAGTTTTCTAATACTCATAACCTGCGTATTAATTGTACACATGAGTACTTACATACGGAAGATATTACAAGTTGCCCGTAAAATTATGACTTTTGGTTAAACTTTCACGATACGAAAAACTAAACTAATATTTGCTGTTTCTTTTTTTTTGGGGGAATGACTTAAAGCCGTTATTTAAGCGCTATTAAAATAATTAATTTGTCTTTATTAAAAGTGAACTTTTACCCCCTTCAAAATGAAAGACATACAAACAGACAAATAAATATAAAATAGGTCTCGGGCATCTCGTTGCGCGCGCTCTCTCTCTCTCTCTCTGTGTCTTTCGAATATGTGTATTCAAGGTACATGTGTGTTACGAAAATAATTATTTTTTTGTTTAACTCAAACTGAAGTTTAAAGTTAAGTTTATGTGTGAGTGGTGAAAAAAATGGCGTTAAATTGCTATAATTATAATGAAATTTTGTAACTAACAAATATTGCTACTGTTTGGCCGACGACTGGCTGGCACCCCGAAATATCTCAACCACACAGACACAGACACAGGCACACACACCCATAGACACCTGGCCTCTTGCGATTTCTTTCTACCCAGAAGTAGAATTGGACTCTTGTCGGTCTCCGGGGGTAATTTGCAAGATGATCACCAACTAAACGCTTTACGGAAACCTTTTCCAAGTCTCTGAGGTTAAAACATTAACGAAGAATGAACAAACAAACAAACAGAAAAAATACAATAAAAATACCAAAATTACCCGAACGTGGCACAATTATTATTAGGATCTTCAAAGCTTCTTTGGGGTTTTTCTTTTAAAAAAAATTTTAGTTCTTTGGTATGGTAATATCATAATTTTTGCTGTTGCCTGTCTGTGCTTACATTTTATGCGGCTTTTATACAATTTATTTGCAATTTCGTTCAATTTTCAATTCAAATTAACTTCTGTTGCAAGTTGCCATTCAGTTGTTGCCACAACGGCCACATTCAATTGCATTTTTGATTACTTAATTTTCGAAATTGATCTTACAAAACGTTGGAAGACACAAGGAAGGAAGGAAGGCTGGCTGACGGGCAGCCTCAGGGCTTATTGTGTGGTCTCAGTGCAATAAATGAATAAATCGATCACGTTTCGATATTTTGTGGTTTTACTTAAACATTTCCAGCTAAACTTTATGGTGGCCCCGAATCGCCCTGGGTGGCTTGCTGTATTTTTGAGAAAATATTCTGCAGATGCTGTTTAGTGGCAACATGTCTTGCACTGCAACAATGAACAGTTTTGTATTGATTATTATTTATTTATTTAAAACATTTAAACAGCTGGCTTAAACGAATCCTGAATCGATTATATTTAACACTTTTTGGGATTTAACAACATATTTTGATAAAAAAAACAAGGAGAGGGAAACGGTGATAAAAAAACGATCATTTACAATGAACCATTCGTCACTAATCTAAGGAGGTTTCTTGCTAAATGAAAATATTTTTTAAAAATATTATAAATATATGAGACAATGAACAAACAGGGAACTTCTCTCAAATTAATGATTTGTGCATGATACTCACTGATCGGGTGCGATCGTTTAAAGGCGGATACAAACGGCTGCCATATTCTCATCTCGCTTTATCTCTGGAAAGAGTCCAAGGTTCCCCAATGCTTCCTTTTTGCCCTCAAATCAGCGATTGGGAAAAAAAATTCCCACACCCACGTAACAAGTGCCCCAAATATGTTAGAGGCTCAGGCCAATAACCCCCCATTTCCAAAAAAAAGTGAACTCTATGAGTAGTCAGTCACCTGTAGAGCCAGCCGGTAAAGCCCTCCTTATATTTCGTGTGCCACATTTGTCTCGTTGTCACAGAGAAATCTATCTGGAATCCATATTCACAAACAAATCACTCCACTCCATAGAGACGAGAAATGACCACCAACATAGACAAAGGTTAACAGCACCTACACCAAAAAAAAAAAACCTGTGGCTGACAAAGCCACCAGACGACGCACTGCCACATATTAGGACCACTTGTAAGTCAAGTCCAACTATCGGCAGACACCAGCAACAACAGAAAACATGAAATGCTCTCCGGAGAGCTGCATAGAGAGCGATATTGGCCAGAGGCAAAAGTAATGAATGTCTTTTTAATAACAGTGACAACGATCGCTACAAGCATTCCCGGTGTGGCGGAGGCATCATCATCCATCCACCGGTGGTTGGGTTCTGGTGCGCGGGCACAAAAACAAACCGTGTTACATACATGCCGCCCAAGTTATGGAGGGAAACCTAAGACGACAACGACGCTCTCGAATATTTACAAACGACAAAGATGAACAGCAGTCGAATTGCAATCGATGCAAAGCCCCGGCCGGGTGGTGGGAAGAGGGAGGCGGAGCTGTGACCAGCGTACAGTAGAGTCGAGTGGTGGCCGGACACAGGCCTACGCATATCCAAATGTATGAATACGATATAAATGAGTGTACAGACATGAACATGTTGCATGTGAAACCAAATGAATTACCAGATTAATGGACCAAATAAATCACATTATCGCTTCTCCAAAAAAAAAAAAAAAAAAAAAAACCACCAAGACGAAGACGAAGACACCGCAGCTCTTTAGAAGACCCCAGGGGAGAGACTCCGCACCGCGTATCCAAGCAGAGCAAAGCAAAGCCCAGCACGGCAACAAGTATTATGCAAAGTAATGCGAGAATTTATTGAACCTTTAACAGGCCACTCGCTACCACACAAAATATTGTATGCGACTAATACACTGGACCATCATCGTCATCATCACCATCACCATCGTCCGGTTAAGCCAAACAAAACAACAACAACAAAAAACGAATAAATAAATAAAATGAAATACACTTTTCCGTCAAACTACACCAAAGGCTGTTGAGTATATTTAGTTTGAGCCAAGGTTGGCAACATCAACAAATACAGTGAACCGATTTCCACAACAAACTAAACATCAGTTTAGGTTTTTGCTGTTAATTTTCAATAATGAACTCTAGTATGGAGTAGAAAAAAGGGTGGACAGCATAGAGAAGTAATAATATAAACTACAACACTGACTTGAAACTTTAACGCCATTTACATTTAACAGCCAGCGCCATCTACAGGGAGTTGTGGTTCTGAACAGACATACAGATTTGTCAAAGAGTAGCTCTATTGTCAGGCCTATCTTCATATGCCTTCCAGTTGAATATTTAAAATTTTAAAAAAATATTAACAAGTTAATGCTGTTCCAGTCTCCGACTCCGGGAGTCCGACTTCGATTACACAGCCCTTTCTTAAGTCTTCAAACCGAAAATTAAATCAAAATCAGCCGTCTTCTGGATCAATTATAGGAACGTAGGTATAACTTTAAAGGTAGGACATACAGTACTACTCACTGTTTACTATGGAAAGAAGGACATTTTACCCAGCTCGGTAAGTACCTCGCCTTACCGGGTAAGGCATCTTAATATATATTTACCCTCGACACTGATTCACTGACTCTGTCACGCAGTACGTAGGAATAGGCATTCTATAAATAATAATAATAAAAAAAAATTGTGTTTTCCCCAAATTTTTTTTTTTCAAAATTTTTTTTTTCCACAAAAATTTTTTATTTCAACAAAATTTTTTTTTTAACAAAAATTTTTTTTTTCAAGAAAAAATTTTTTTTTCAACAAAATTTTTTTTTTTTTCCCGCAAAATTTATTTCCCATATTTCAACGGGCGCCATAGGCGCATTACAACTTTTTAAAATAATAATAATTTATATTTTATAATAAAACCAATAATTATTTGTCTTTCTTGGATTTGCTCTGAATAAAGCGATAATCCAACGTTATAAAGTAATTGATCGCATGATGGACTACGAAGTGTTGACCTGGGACTTTTTCTGATAAACATCTCCACCATGAACTACGAGGCAAAACGACCACTTTCCTGACTTCCTCTGGTGTCATTTTTGGAAAAATTAGATCCTCGACTTTGTCGGGATAACCCGATGAGCCAACGATTTATGACATTCTAACACACGCCATAAGCTCTTCCACTCACACTTCATTTTCCCATGGATTCTTTCGCGCATTCTTTCCTCACTTTGTCCAGCAATCTGTCCACTTGTCTGTTCCTCCATTCATGATTAAGTGACTTGGACATTTTGTCCATACTTTGGCTTATCTATCAAGCCGAACTCCGCTGATAAATTATATGGAGCAAGGGTATCTAACATTCGTCGTCCCGGCCTTATGCGTCTGATCTTCCTTGTTTTAAGCTTTCTATGGTTCATGTGTTGGGGGGGAGGGGGTAGAGTCAGAGAATCCACTGGCCACAGAGACTTTGTGATCTGTGCTGGTGGCAGCCAAGGATCCAAATGAAATGGTATTTGTTGTTGTTGCGACCGCGGCCGCGACTGCTGCTGTTGTTTTTTTTTTTTGTCGTGTCGTATGCAAATGCTACAAAGACAAATCACACCTTTTGGATTTGTTGAACAAAATAAATCTCGTAATGAGTTACGATAAGCGTACAATTTCGACAGCCAAACAAATCACCTGCAATTGATCTTTTTTTTTTGCCACAGATACAGGCCAGACCGTAAATACCATATTAATGGCTGGGAGACCGAGAGAGAGAAAGAGAGTGAGCCGGGTATTTGTAAGTGGCCACAAAAAGGAAATCCATAAGATTAACTGACATTTATTGACTGTTTTTCAAAGGAATTTCAGATTTGTTGCTGTTGTGTGTGTGTGTGTTGTTTTTTTTCCGTTGGTCTTGTATCGCAAATAAAACGATAAATGAGATCAGTGATCAAGAACACAATTCAAGCGACCGACAGGCAGCGAGGCTCGGCCAGCCTGGCTGACCGGTTATTGCGATTTCTGCTGCTGCTGTTGTTGTTTTGGGCCAGAACAAATGTTGATCTTATAAATTCACTCATTACAACTATTAATTTCTTAAACTAACACCATGTTCGCCTTTGGGGTTCCTGCCTGACCACCGACCTACCGCAGCGTTTTAGATCCTTATAGATTTCATGTCCCACCGCACTGGCTGACTGAATTCCGGGCTCCCTACAAAATTCTTGGCAAGAAAAAAAAACAGAAGAAATAATCGCGCGATAATAATCATGACAGTCGTCTATAGTCAATGCTTACAAATGACATTTGTCTTTTAAAAGACTCTATAACGTTCGTTGTTCTGCTTTTTATTGTTGTTGGCCGGGGCTGTTGTCTAGGCCTGGTTAGTGAGGGCCATAACGACAACTTTACCGCTGGTGTTGCTGCTGCTGTTATTGTGGTTGTTTATTCATAAGAATCTATCTATATTCCTTGAAAATAATAAAATCAAAACCAGTGGCTAAATTGCCATAATAAGCCTCTGGTTTTGTCCACCATCACCACCACCACCACCAACCAGCCCATCTTCTTCTTTCTGCTCGCTGTAACGATGCTGTAAAGGTTTAGCCGGCCGGCCGCCGCTGCTGCTGCCGGTGTCTGTGTCTATGTGTGTTCCGTTTCATATTCTGCGGACCACAGTTGGTGGGCGATCATGTTGTAGGAATGTGTATTCGGTAACATTTGTGATCGTCCCAGCCAGCCGTACCACCGTACAGCACGGTGCAGTGCAGCAATTCATAGGTGTTTTACAGACATTATACATTTTTGACAGTTTGGAAAAATTGCCGGGTATTGTGTTGACCCCCCCATTGTGTGATGGCAGGCACCACCAACCGACCACCGTACAGCCCTGGCCATCTCTCTCTTCCCCACGGACTAGAGCAGCCCGCGACTATTCGAATGTTTATGAGGTGCTGTTTACGATTGCTTTTGTAACACGAGCCAACACTAACATACAATGTGTTTTATTTCTTCCTCAACAGTTTTAGCCACGTCTCCTCCTTCTCCTGTTAACCGCCAAGTTTGATCGTTGTTTTTGCTGTTTTGCCTCCCCCCTGCCCGTCTATGCAGTACATACCGGCCACAGCGATAGTTCAATAGAATTGTTTACAAAGAATCACTCGTTTGATTGTATTCCAGAGAATAAATGTTGCCTTGAACACTCCAAGGTTTTCCTTTCAATTGAACGTACAATATAATCAACTAAACCATGTTTGTTCGAGAGTTCAAGGGCTAAACCCAGCCAGACTGAGGACTCGGACAATAATAAACGACAGCGTCTGGCAAAGTTTGCCACAATACTTTATTTGGCTCAATTTTCAAAATAGTATTGAAAAATTGCATCTATAGACGATATTTGCGGATATTGATCGTTGATAGTCTATTGTTACAATGAGAAATGACACTACACTGCGTTGTTGTCTCCAAGGAATTTTAGTGTAAAGTGCAGCGAAATGTTAGCATTGCTTGAGTCCTTGTTAGCTGAAAAGGTCTGCATCGCACACAAACAAAACAGTGAGTGTTTTCCATTGAAATGCGGTTGGAGGAAAAGCTTTCAGTGTAGCTTTTATTTGTTAATTCAAACTGATGGCAGTTCAAATGTTCTCAAGAATTGACAAGAAGCTCTAGGTGTCATCATCTTTAAAAATCATCACCACATTCCCGAGATCCTTTCCCTTAGAATACTACAACACAAGTTCGATTATAGTACGATATGAAAAATCTATGACGAATTGCACAGAAGCTCCCGCCAGAACTACTTACTTACTTAAGTTGGCTCTACAACCTCTTAATAAATGATTTCCCAACACTTTGGTCTTGTGCTTTCTCCAGTTCGTCTTAACAAGAATTTGCAACTCCTCATCAACTTGGTACTTCCGGAGTCTCGGTCTTCCCTGTCTGCGTTTAACGTCGTAATTGTCATTCAACGCCTTTCTGGTTGGAGCATTTCTAGTCATTCGACCTATCTACGGTCTAAATGTCTGCTTTGTATGTCCGTCTTTCTCATTGTCCATCGAACAGCCGTGATATTCTGGCAGTAATCGGTGTACAACCATCAGGAATTCTTTGACAATCCAACGATCTAGGATGAACAATCTCACGTTGGACTAAGACCATAGAAAATTGTTATTGTTTACTCTGTCAGCATTTTTGATAAAGGAGACCTTTGACATTATCTTGAGAAAAGGATTTTTTTTGGCAAAGTACACCTGTGAAATTCTTTGGATAGACGGAAGATCCAACGATCTAAGGAGGATATGATCGAACGGTGGACTAAGAAGAGAGGAAATGATCAGAGCTTTCTCTTATTCTGGATGACCAGAACATCCAACTATCGAATGTTCCTCTTGTTCCCATTTTGGTAATAAACATCATGGTTATTCTCTAGATAAACCTGGTGATCCCACATAAACAAAATCAAAGCGATGCGGTGCTATAAATCATTGCAAGGCCTTCTTTGTCGCTTTTACTCGCTTTTGGCTTCCAAAAACCAAAAAAATGTCAATGAAAATATTTGTACAAGAATTTCATCACTTCTCAATGAAACTTTTCGTTAATATGCTAAAAAATTTGTCAAATATTGAAACAAAGTTTGATGAAATGTATCAACAAAACAATTCATCAAATATTTGGATATTTTTAATGAATTTTTTTGTTGATCCCATTTATCAAATTTCGTTTTAATATTTGATACATTTTTAGCATATTTACGAAAAATGTTATCAAATGTTGAAAGAAATTTGATAAATTGAATTGACAAAAAATTTTATATTTTTTATGATTTGTATTTTGGTTATCTAATTTATAAAATTTCTTTTAATATTACATAAATTTTTTCGTAAATATGATAAGCTGTTTACCAAATATTAAACAAAATTTAAAAAATTATAATATTTTTCGATCTATTTTATTAAATTTCGTTTCAATATTTAATAAAATTTTTCATAAATATGCTAAAGAAATTTGATAATCGTTGATGAACAAATTTATTGTTAATTTCCAAAATATTTTTAATGAACGACATACAAAGTGCTAACGCTTCTACAAACATTGAAGGGTTTCTTGTGATCAGTTGCCCACCCTCGACATATTATTAACCCCAAGGCCAGGTGATCAGCTGCTGAAGCTTCACAAAGAAGTGAAGTGACTAAGGCTGCACTACTCCATCTCCGAAGGCCGATTCCTAAGGTTTCTGTGATCATTGACGCTTTTTAGGGGCGTTCACATGTCTTGGCGGAAAATAGAGAAAGTATAGGGTTGCTAAAGCTGTCATAAATACAGATTAGAAATGAATAGCTCTGTTATTGTGGGACTTCCCTTCAAGAACTAGAAAAATCAAATACTTTGCAGTTCACTGCTAACTCGATGGAAAATCGCATAAACTTGACACATTACTAGACTTATTTCCAATAACAATGGCGTACATTTTTACGACATTAGTCCTTGATTAAGGATTTGAGCATGAAATTGTTACCATCCATACTGCAGGACAATAAGGATATTGTTCATCAATGTCCATGCTACCCTCAAATCCTTCGGTTTAAAGCCATAAAGCCTGATATCCTCCGGATAGGTTATCATTAAATATTCATTGAATTTTTGAGTTTTTTTTTTCTTTTCTGAAAAGCCTGGATGACCTTTTGTTGTAAAGAAAAAATGACTTGTTAACTTGGTTGAGTGGTAACTGGTGGCAGTGGCGGCGTCGACGGCGTTGGCTATTCAATGACTTTTTTACGGTCCATATGTCACGTGCTGTTTCAGTTGTAAAGCGTTAACGAAATTCTTGGGGAATAAAGCTTGTTGTTGTTTCTTTTCAATCGACCGACCAGAACTAAACACAAAACCCTCCCATAAAAATTGAAAGAAACATTCGGAATGGAACATAAATTTTAAAGCAATTCCACAATACACACACACACACGAAATGCTGCACAACAACTAAGGACCTGGTGGCTGTTTGTTGTTATAAGGACCTGTCGGTCTATGAAAAGAACATAAGGCTCTCCGGTCATGGGATATTTTTTTCAGGGGACTTTTGATTTGCCATTTTATTAACAAACAAACAAATTGAACCGAAATTGAAAGCAACGGCCAAGAAAAAGGACTCCTTTTCAATTGAGTGTCTATTGAAAAGGAATGTCAAGCGGGGGTGGGTGCGAGTGAAGAAGAATATCAGGGATTGCTGTTGTTGTGGGCATGTGGTGGATTACTGTGTGCTATTGGTTTGAAGGGGCTGCAAGGATATCAAGTCTAAAGTCACCATAACTTAAATGCAAGACAAATGTATTTTCGTATAGTTACATTGAGCGGTTAGAGTTTAAAGGAATTTAAATCGAAATAATTTTGTTTGACAAAACAGCACAAACATTTATTGTTCAGCAAAATAATTACAAGTGTTGAGGGTGTTGTGTGAGTGTGTTGTGGGGCATGAGGACCTCTGCTCGTGTCCTTTGCCCTATAGTCATCAGCAGTTGACAATTTCATTTGCTGTTAACAAAAGCTTTAACGACTGCAATTTGAATACATACGTGGTAGAGCTATAAATGTTAAGCCATCAACTCCTTGACTCATTTAATTTCGTACGAGCAGAGCCATTCATGATAAGGGAGAAGAAGAAAAAAACAGACGAAACGAAATTGAAATACGAAAAAAGAACATTTTCGGAATTGAAGAAAAATAAATTGCAGCTCATATGCAAACTAACAAATATACACGCAGTCAGACAGATAGACCGAAAGAAGGACAGACAGACAGCCAGACAGACTTGAACGTAGCAAAGTTTCACACAAAGTTTGAGGAATGGCAGATGGAACATAAAAGCCGCGTTTTAAGCATTCATCCAACAAAAACTCACGCGCTGCAGGAAGAAAGCCATAATGAAGAGCCCGGACACACACACAGCCATACACGGGGGGCACTGCCAACCGCCAACTAAAATGTGAACGAATTTTCAGACACTGAACGTTTTCCAACAACATTTGGAAATTGAAAAATTTCCAAACGATAAAATTTTATATTACATGTAAACACCAACACATACACATACATATCCTTGCACATTTAACTATAAGAAAACCTGGCCAGAGGGGTTGCCGAGTAGTGTTAAAGAAACTCAGCAACATGCGGCTGCTGCTGGAGATTCGATATCACATCAACTACCAATACCAAGACCAGTTCACGCGCTCTCTCACACACACAGACACACACAGGCATTCATGCCACCATCAATTCCCTTGCACGATGTCATTCATATATGCCACCACACACACAAACACATAACATGTTGCTGAATACACTTACATTCGATGTTGCTGCTAATGTTGCCCTGACTGTTGCCGTTGCTATTACCATTGCCATTTGCGCTGTGCGTGCATGTGTGTTGGTTGCTTGCCAGCAATACAAGAAAATGCAATTAAAATATTTGCTTAATTTCGTTCGACGAAAGAGCGAAAGAAAAAAAAAACGCCCAAATAAAGAAGACTTAAGCACAAAAAAACCCCGTACAACAAATATTTGGATGTTAATAATAGACACAGTCACACGAAGAGAACATACTAAGTATGAGCTATTTAGCTATGGAAACTTTGAGGTTATAGACACTCTTTGGTGGTTGTCCTTTTTTTTTGGGAGACCTAAAAGCAAGTGGAGTTCAAATTCAATGATAATGTCTTAGAAAAAATGTAACTTATTTGTAAAATACTAACATTCATTACCATAAAATCACAATTCAGCTAGCTGAATATGGTTTATACGCTCGACTTTCTTATAATTTGCTTTTAACTTTGAAAATTTTCCAAATTCAGCTAGCTGAATAAAAGTATTTCAGGCATTTTCGTGTACTATTCTAATTCAGATAGATGAACATAAACAAACTAATCAATTCAGCTAGCTGAATTAGATATTTTCATAAGTTATTTAAATATTTTGAGTAAAATCATTAATTCAGCTTGCTGAATTAGATTACTTAAGTAGTTCTTATAATATTTTAGCTGAATACAGCCTATCATCAATTCAGCTAACTAATTTTAACTGAAACAAAAGTATATAATAATTTCTAACAATATGGGTAAGCGCAATTTAATTTGCGACCAACTCAGCCAATAAGTAAAAAAATAGTTTTGGATTTTCAATGGCATCATATCTTCTGAATAACATTTACTATACAATTGAGAAATGTTTTGACCTCCTCATCGCAATTCAGCTAGCTGAATGCTGTTTGCACACACAAATATGTGTAAATTTGGTGCTATCTTCACAAACTTCTTAATTCAGCTAGCTGAATTACAATGTTTCATATATTATTTGAATATTTTACAAGGAATGTTTAATTCAGCTAGCTGAATATGGCATATGATCAATTCAGCTAGCTAATATTAACTGATGTTAAGTTATAATGTTAATATCGGTAATTCAGCTAGCTGTATTAAAATGTTCCATATATTATTTAAATATTTTACAAAAACGTATTACTTCAGCTAGCTGAATATGGTATATGATCAATTCAGCTAGCTAATATTAACTGATGTTAAGTTGTAATGTTAATATCGGTAATTCAGCTAGCTGAATTAAAATGTTCCATATATTATTTAAATATTTTACAAAAATGTATTAATTCAGCTAGCTGAATATGGCTAATATTAACTGATGTCAAATTATAATGTTAATATTGTAGCTGAATATGGCTCACGATCTAAACAATACCAAATTGAATTATTTGTTTATGATTTACTGACATGGGACTTTGATTCAATGCAAACGTCCTTTGAATATTCTATTCTAATCGTTTATTCAGCTAAATGAATATAGTCTACTAAAAATAATAATTTACTGTCATAAACGTTAATTCAGCTAACTGAAAGAAAAACATTGTTTCATCCAGCTGGATTTTGTTTTCGTTTATCTTCTCCCCAAGCTTGGACAGTCCCTCCAGAGTTAGGAATTTGTATCTGCCATCGGAGATTCTTCTCGAGCCCCATTTTGAAAGTGTAGCTTTCAAAAAAACAAAAGACTTGCAAAATATCATTTTCTCAACCAACTTCCCCCTTTCGGCTAGCTGAATTCACTCAATAATGACGGTACGACCGGCCATTTGCATCATTGTTTTATTTTAAATAGCGGTTTTACGATACGAAATAAATCAACGTGTGTTTTTTGTGTAATCATTAATTAAACTCCTTAAGCCAAAAAATGGGTGGAATCTTTTGATTCCAATCGTCAGCCAAATAAAATATAATTAAAGTTCAGTTGTATTTGTTTTGAATGGAATGGAATGGTACCTCTAGTACCGCTTGCATACATTTGTAGTTGTTGCAGCAGTTCGAATACGTATTCGTATTGTTAAAGTTTATACGAAAATTTTGCATAATAAAACCATTTATTACAAACTCAAGATGCTTCACATGTAATTTAAACAATAAGAAATTGTTTCATACGCTCACTCACTTCTTCGCTTCTTCAGCGATTTTCCGCCGAGTTCAGCTGAGTTACGAACCTCGCGTATAGACATAATGAGCACCCTTTAAGTTGAAGTTTAAGTTAACAACAAATGAACAAGGAAAAGATCATTACAAACAAATCGCAATAACATTCGAAATAACATAAAATTAAAAAAAACAAACGAGTAATGGAAAAAAGAAGAGAGTCATCTAAATTGTAATAAACCGCCATACAAGCGACAGACGAATGAATGAACGGGCAAACGGACAGACAGATAAATAGTCTTAGATACGCTCGTATGAAACTGCGGTGTGAGTGTGTGTGACTTTGCACGTTGGGGCACCACAAGCGCTGTGGAAATATGCTGGGCTTTTTCGGAAGGGGCCTTATATCTGATCTCCAGACAGCAACATAGTCTAAATTGTCTTGTGAAGGATGTTTTCCTATACGACTCTTGTAAAGTAAAAACTATCTGTTTTCTATAAGAGCTTCATTCAGCCCAGCGCCTTGTGTGCTTCGGTAGGTTCCCCAATATGAACTGAAGAAGACCGGCAACAAAAAGCCTCAATAGATTCGCCTCGAATCCTTAGCCTTTTTTTGGGTTAAAAAAAACTACTGCACACCTCGTATTCATAGGAAACTGGCGCATGATCTCCTTTCCATTTTGTCATCTAAAGGTTTTGATCTCTTATGACAATATACCTGGGTGTCTTAGGCAATAGACTTTACATACGCATATACATGTTTGCATGCAATAACATATATGTTTGATCTTACGTCACTAGGTCTGGACTTCTTAGGCAATATGTCCAACCCATAGATTTCCAAATAGTTCAATCCATAGATTGGCCATTTGTCCAATCACTCGATTGGCAATTAGTCCAATTCATAGATTGACCGTTAGTCCAATCCATAGATTTCGCATGAGCATATATATGTTTGCATGCAATCACACATTCGATTGATCTCTTATGGCAATATGGCCTGGGCTTCTTAGGCAATTTGTCCAACCCGTACATTGACAAATATTCCAATCCCTAAATTGACAAATATTCCCATAAATTCCACATGAGCATATCTATGTTTGCCTGCAATCATATATTTTTTGGGAAACATTTATATATTCCCAGCAGCATATCTTTGAGACAATATGTTATAGAGGCGGTTTTTTCTTCTTCCTGCAGATGTAAGGCCTCTCAAAACATTGCCGCCGCCACTGGCAACTGAAGGTGGCAAAGATGGTCAGACAGACAGCCGCTCGTAATGACTACGCTCTAGAGTTCAAAACACCTGCTACCACCTGCCACCGCGGCCAACAACCACAAAGTACGTCTTCTGGTTGGACTTCTTCCGCTGTTACTTCTTCTGCCACCTGATGAATGATCTCAGAGTCATCGCCGAGCCCGTACCCTTCGTTTTAGTTGCCCTGCTTGTTGTTGTTGTTTACTTTTCTATGCCAAAAACTTCAAATTAAATTATAATAACAAAAACAATACAAAAGACACAAAGAAAGAAACAAAACTCTTAGACACACACACACGAACTCACTCTCACCCTACGAAGAGCACCTCAAATTAACAGCAACACTCGGCTAAGGAGCAGGGCAAGGCAAAGTAACCGTAGAGGGGGAAGAACTATAGCAAGTCTTTTAAATAAACCAATGTGTGAACCCAAAAACCGATGAATTTGAGTTAAAGTCGGTTTTGTATAAAAAAAAAACAACAACAACAGCAAACGTTGGAATAAAAAAGTGTACGAAAACCCCAAAGTTAACCAGCATTAACATTTAATCGAACCTCATGTTCAGTAGAGCATGTCTCCTGTTTTATACATCACAACTCTGGCACTGGCACTACCAAACACCACCACCATCACAGTGGTTGTACTACCAATACTTGGCATTACCACCACCGCCACCATCATTGTCAGCCGCAGCACCACTGGCACCTAAACAATAGGAGAGTTATCAGCATAAAACTTGTGAAAAAAAAACACTCTACATTGTAGGAAATTCAACGAGGGAAGTGTAATCAGGAAAATTCTAGAAAATATACAAATAAGTCTAGCTCCTAGACTGTAAGCTAGAATTGAAATTGTCATTCCATAAGGTTGGACCTCTGGCAAAATCATAACCTTAAATAGTTAATGATTTTGTAGCAGCATCACATGATTTCTTTTCAGACTAAATCGATATTTGAAATGAGTAATCTGCAGTGTGTTTTTTTTATTGACTTTTCTTCTTCGAAGAATCGTGGAACGTGTAGAAGGCGGAAAGTTGAACTCAGCTTCTACATTAGAAGCGTCTCAAAATAGTTCGCACTACCATTTCACCAGTTAGATTAGGATGAAGGGGATGCATCACATGAGAGAGTGGCTTCAACCGAAAGCCTTAAAGATAACCAATGGGATATCCTTACAAAAAAAAAGAAAGAGGAGGTAGAAAAAAGGCCAGAGGGAGGAGCTCAAGAGATATTTGAAAAAAAGCTTAAACCAGTTTTTGAACAGATTTAATTTTTATAAATTTACTTTGTATTGTAAGAAAATAAAACAAAATAAATAAATAAAAATATCAGAGACTTCAGTTCAAGGTCGACGAGGAAGCTGCTCCAAAGATATGTGAGTCGACTTTTTTTTATGGATTCCGCTTAAGAAAGTCCCAGTATAATGTAATTGTAAACCTGCAAAATTTACCAAACTCATTATATCGGCCTCCTTTGGACTGCACATACTTTGTTTGAGAGCAACTAGTGAACCTCTGCAAAGACTTGCAAGTCGGTTTGCAGGTCTCAAAAACTTTTGATGTGTTGGATATAAACCAACAACAACAACCACCACCACCAAAAACACTTGTTGTTACTGTTGTTACTTGTCTTTTATGCGTTTTTCTTCTCCTTTTCTGTTCAGTGAAATAGGAAAAGCAAAAAAAAAAAAAAAAAAAAAATAGCAACAACAACAACGACATGCATTCATTCCAAGTGTACATAATTAACATCAACATCAGCAGACCCAGACCCCTCTAGGAAATTCACATGGAACACAGCGCACATCGGATCGTATCGCATCGAAATGAAATGAAATGTAAGAAACACAAAACAACAACACCAGCTAAAACAGAAACAGAAACAAACAACCAAACGGAAAAAAAAAAAATATTGTGCAAAAAATCACATAAAAATTGCTTTTGATAGCACCTTTTGTAAAATCAACAACTGATTTCCAGGCAAATTGATGAAGTCTGACAGATAAGTGGAACAACCAGCAACATATTCAAATTAAGCCAACCGCCGAGCCAAAGAAACAAATGGAAATTATGGCCAAAGAAAATGTCTTTGACCTGCGATCATTTGTTTTCGAACAACAACCCGAAAAACACATACACACACACACACACACACCAAAAGAAACTAGAAAACTGGAAAAATAATCGCCGAGAAATAGAAAAACTCACTGGAGCTTAACTTGAAACGAACGAGCGAAAAAAAAACAAAAAAGAAACAAACCGAATGCCCTGCAAACGCCATTGTTTTCATATTGGTTATGGTATATTAAAGACCAATCATAATTTGAATTTTAATTTCCCCCCACCGCCTTCAAGTGTAGAATCATCAGCTACATTTGAGTTCAGCGCTCTAAGCTGGCAACACCACTCCGTGACACCTCAGAAGTTCGCCAAGAATAGTTTGTTTTTTTTTATTTTAATTTTTCTTTTTTTTTCGATGTGTGTGTGTGTGTTTCTTGTCTTTGTTCAACGATCTATAATTCATCATTGTTGGTTGGTTGTTTCATTGAAAACATTAATAATTTTCGTAATATTTGAAGCGTAGACACACACACACACATTAGACTGTACGTACTTCATATGAGACATCGTCTTGTTTTAATTGTCTGCGAGGCTTGGGTTTTATATTGTCTGTCTGTGTGTGTGTTTTTTTTTTTTGGTAATTAAGCGAAACTACAATTAGTTGTAGTCTAAGGACTGGAGTTGTTCTCATGGTCGACGGAATGACTCTCAAGATAAAATCAATAATTGAAATAATTCCACTGCAAGTAATTGTGCGATATGGGAAAGAATTTGGGGCAATATGAATTTGGTATGAGTCGAAGCCAGCCAAGGTGGGTCAACTAAAATATTTAGAAAATATACTTCATTAGCTTACCAAAAGCCCAGTTACATTTTAAGAACCAAACTGTTGATAATTCCACCGGGTTGTTCAAAATAGAAAATATAAGCAGATCTTAGTGCACACAAGATGGCGACAAACTGTTCATGAAGGGATCTGCAATGACTAGGTATTGCTTTTCGGCTTAATTACTATCATGTTCGACCATAATTCTCAGCGATCATGTCAGGGAGAATATAGATTTTGAAACCTTAACAATTTATTGCAATTGTGGGCTACGATCAGTTTCATAGGATTTAATCGGTAATGGCTAATGTTATTTAAACGAAATCTTTAATATATATTTACCCTCGACACTGATTCACTGAGTCTGTCACGCAGTACGTAGGAATTTAAATAGGCATTCTATAATTTTCTATAAATAATAATAATAAAAAAAAAAATATTTTTTTTTTGTACAGAAATTGTGTTTTCCCCAAATTTTTATTTTACCAAAATTTTTTTTTTAAAATTTATTTAAAAATTTTTTTTTTACAAAAATTTTTTTTTTTAGAAATTTTTTTTTTTTAGAAAAAATTTTTTTTTCCGAAATTTTTTTTTCCAAGTTGTTTTTTTTTTCAACAAAATTTTTTTTTCCACAAAAATTTTTTTTTCAACAAAAATTTTTTTTTTGTAAGACAAATTTTTTTTTTCAACGAAATTTTTTTTTTCAAAAAAAATTTTTTTTTCCACAAAAATTTTTTTTTTTAACAAAATTTTTTTCCATATTTCAACGGGCGCCATAGGCGCATTACAACTTACTAGTGTGGATATAATTTCATAATTTTGAAGGAAGAATGAATACAAAGACAAAAGTTTCGAAAATTAAAAAAAAAAATTGTTGATAAAAAAAACCCATCAAAATTTGCGATTTTTTTGAAAAAAATAGTCTTTGTTGAAATTGATGCTCACTCATAAAGGACCTTTAACTGATCAAGACGGTGTTTACATTTTGTAAATTGAACAAATAGTTTAGGAGAAATGGGGTTTAGAAAATGGGTTTTCTCAAAAATTAACGATTCGAAAGTCCGTTGAAACTATTTGTCCAATTTTCCCACCCAACGAACTAATCTATCGATACAAGTGTGGTATCAAATTAAAGCCAGATGCATAGCCGACCTTAGTCTGACATATTAATCCACTGACAGTGGTATGCTACGTTCATTTTCACAGGATTCATTGTGTCTACGATGGGGCACTCTCAACATATATATTTTTACCATTACTCTGTAATCTCTAAAGTTATATAAACTATATGTGGTTATAATTGAATTCTTTCGAAAGGAAAATACATACAAGTACGAAAGATTCAAAAATTAAAAGAAAAAAAATTTTGGTCAAAAAAAAACCAAGGGGTTAACCCATCAAAATTTGAGATTTTTCTGACAAAAAAAATTTCTTTGAATTTTTGCTCATTGATAGTGGACCTTAATCTGATCCAGACGGTATTTACATTTTTAAAATTGAACAAATAGTTTCGGAGAAATTGGTGATTTTCAAAATTGGAGATTCGAGATTTGTTCAAAAAATTAGAAAAAACAAAACAAAACTTTTGAAAAAATAAATTTTGGTGAAAAGTTGCTCATGCTAGCGAATTTTCAGCTGTATAAGACGACGTTTCCAGTATTTCTATATTGGAAAAATGGGGTTTAAAAAAAAATATTAAATTGTCTGATTGGGAACTCATTTTTTTGAAAAAAAAAAAATTGATAGTGGACCTTAATCTGATACAGACGGTATTTACTTTTTTCAAATTGAACAAATAGTTTCGGAGAAATTGGGTTCAGCAAATGAGATTTTTCACAAATTGGAGATTCGAATTTGTTCAAAAAATTAGAATAAAAAGTTTTTTTAAAAAATAATTTTTGCTGAAATGTTGCTCATTCATAGCGAATTTTCAGACGTTTTCAGTATTTCTATATCGGGAACATGAGGTTCAGAAAATGGGGTTTAAAAAAATATTAAATTGTCAAACAATTACAAATTTTAGATTTTTTACAAAAATAGATTTTGTTCTTTTGTTCTCCCCGGAATTTATAAAAATAATAGAGAACTACAGACTAGGCTAAGATCGAAGTGCTATTCGCTCACCTGCTTGCCGTACCTTTTTCATGATAAGTTTCTAGCGGTGGTGACCAGCTCCCATAAACAAACCAAAAATCGTGATATATTAAAAAAACTAATTCAGGAATTCTCGGTGAGATCACATCCTCTCTTTCGGTTATGTTGCCTGTTGACGATCACTTTATACATCTACTGCTAGTAGAGACTCCATGTCGAGTACAAATATTTGTGAGATTTAGGTGTCGAACAACCGACACAGAAAAACTACTCGAAGGACCATTTATTATAGATTTTTTAGATTTTTTTTTTTGCAAACATAGATGTTGTTGAAACTTTGCTCATGCGTAGCGGACCTGAATATTCAAAAGGCTGTAGTATAATTTTTTTGCAATTGAACAAAAAGTTTTAGAAAAATACGCTTTCGAAATTGGGTGTCGGAATGTGAAAATCACTTGCAACTATTTGGCAAATTTCTCAGCAACGGAAATCAAGAATGTAGGACTAATATTAAGCTATCGGTAATTGTGAGCTACGATTGACTTCAAAACTTTATTTCCAATGGATCCATTTCCTAGCCTTAACCGTGAGCTTAACCTTTGGCAATCTGAAATTTGCATATTTCGGATCTTCTTGCTGATATGAGAAAAAACTACCCTAGTCCCACTTGATTCTTCGATATCTATTGATATATGAATATAATCGAATAAAGCTTTTAACACGCAAAATACATTTCCACCTGCACCAGCCCCTCCCCCAGTTACAACTCTTTGAAACAAATGACTGCTCGCCATTAAAGATTCCCATTAACAGACCTTTTATTTTCCATGCTTCACTTAGCCAACAAACTACAATCCAATGTAACATCCCACATTGGCTGTTGTTGTTCATAATCATTATTTTATAAAAAGAACGAGTTTGATAGAGAATATTTGCAATTTCATTGCACAGAATAATTACAATATGAAAGAATGCCTTACAACATGTGGCAGATACCACATGGCCACGAACCACCGCCTTCCCGGTGTGGCAAAAACATTGGCTCAGCCACCATTTACACCGACAACTGAATGATATTCCTGAACTCATTATCAATTCAGTGAAATAATCTGAAATTGTTTATGTGTATTTGAGCGAAACAATACCGACAACAACAACATCATCATCTTGGCAGTACCGGGGTCGGTTGCAGCCGGTGGAAGGCATCCAAGAACCCATCACAAAACAATCATCGCAATTAATAATAAATACTCAGATGAGAAGTTTAAGCCCAACACAAAAACCACAGATCCATCCAACCCACAGAATATCTGCCATAGTATCATTTCGGAATAGCAAAACAATTCGAAATTATGGAATAAACGATATTTAGAGAAATAATTGCAACACAAATTGAAATTTTCTTCGTTTTGCCGCTGGTGCTTTGCCGGTGGCTTTGGGAACAGGTCGCCGCTGTTGTATGTTGTGAATAGTAAAATGGTTATCGCTGCGCGACAAGCGTTTTTATTGAAAGGGGGGGGGGGGGATTCTAAGTATCCATTCCGTCAGCCAGCTAGCTAGCACTCGTTGGCTCTAGACGGTATTAACTCAAAAATACTCTTTGGCTTGGTTGGTTGGCAAGATTCATTCAGCCGTGGCTTAATACAATATAATGGCAAACATATACATTCACACACACACACACATACGAACGCCATTACACTCATGCCAGCGTCATTATCATCATCAGCGGCCACAGAAAATATCGCCTGAGAAGCGTTGAAGTATGGAAGGTTTTTGGTTGGGAATCAAAGTCAAACCAAACCTTCTTCTTTGGCTGATATTCAATGTACACTTATACATTTTTCAACAGAACTTCCCATCTTTTGCACTGACTGACTAATAGGGAGTACATAGTACTTATACAGTAGCCAGCCAATATATTGTGGACGATGTATGTGCCACCTGGCTCACAGTGTTCCATTCGAAGAACTCGGTTTGAACTCTGGCAGAACTAAACTTTTGAATTATTCACTCTTTAACACTTCTGATGGCAGAGCCGTCTGCTTTCCTGGTGGCGCTTGTTGAAAAGAATGAGGAACCGACAACTGTCTGACTCAAGAAACTTTCTAAAGGGAATCAGGGAATCACATCAGCTGGGAAGACATCTGCAGATATTGGTAAGGTAGAAGAGGTATTCGCTTGCCACTCCTTGTCCCTGATAATTCTCTAGCAGCAGCTCCCATTAAACAATTCAAATTAATAAAACGAATTCAGGAATTCTCGGTGTGAAGGAATCCTCCCTCTCCATTCTGTTGCCTGTTAATGATCATCTTATACATCTGCTCCTAGTAAAGACTCCCTGTCGAGTTCAAATATTCCTGCGACTTTGGTGTCGAACAACAGCCACGGAAAAACTACTCGAAGGATCATTCGCAGTTGATCAGGCTACACTAAACATTCACATGCAGGCTTCGATGTTTCAGATTATTGACTCATTAACATTTCAATAAATTTCTCATCCTGTATCACTTACAGGTTCCTGCTCATCCTGCCACTTCAACGATATAAAATCTAAAGTAAATATCTTTCAGGTCCATAATAATTTCAGATGCTACCGTTCACAACGACAGATAGTCACTCATTCATATCTTTAACGATCAACATTTGTTGGTGTTGTTGTTGTTTCCGAACGAGTAGTACATTTCTATGCTATTGCTGTTGTTGTATTGCTGAATTATGGAAAAACATCATAAAAGAAATGTTTTTCATCGTTACTTTATTATAAGTCATCATCAAAGTTCCACACATATCAGCATTGGCTTTTTCCGCATGACAAAAGAAAGTCAAACCAAAGTATTCGACGTCGTTATTGTTGCCTCATGGATTGCTGCTGCTGTTGCTGCTGCTGCCAACAACCATCTATCGTTGTTGCTGATGATACAAATAATAGCTTCAAGGTATCGTCGTCATTGTTGTTGTTGCTGGTGTTGCCTCTGCAAAACACAAACAACCGGAGTGAAAAAAAAAGGCCAAGAAATATTCAATCCACAGCCAACGATACCCGTACATATGTGAGAAATCTAAACAGGTTGCTAGCAATAAAAACGTCTTCTTCCGCACAGGGGGAAGTGTGGCTCTGGCTACATTCCCATTCCCATTCCCAATGCCAATCCCGAAGCCCCCCAACCCCAACCCCATTCCCGTCCAATTTCCAGTCTTCAATCTGCTGTTACTCGAAGTCATTTCACTGATTTATGTTCAAAGAAAATTATTATTATCGTATCGTAGTTTTTATTCTTTTGGCGTGTTACTTATACAACAGCCAACCATGTTGGCCCATAACACGGGGATTTTGGCCAGAATGTGGTGGCTGGCGCTGGGGGCCGGCGGTGGAGACAAGACATGCTGAGGAAAATGGCTGTGTAAAGAAAGGCCTTCCAGCGAAATAAATATGTATGTTTTGTAAGAAGCATAAGTAAACATTGGGTAATTTGATAAAAGTAACAACAAAAAAAGAAATGAAAAAAACAAAGAAATCGAAGTGCTTTTATTGCTACAACAACATCAGCAATATGTAACAGCAACAACAACCAAGCAACTATCCACAACACTCAGTGTTCTGCAAATGAAACAAACAGATTCGCGTGATAGAATAATGTGGAAATTATGATGATTACTGGTGTGATTGTAAATTATGAATAAAGTTAAACATAAATAAGAATACTTTCAGACACTGCCCCTCCCTCCTTACCCGGCGACTTCTCTTTAATATGCCTTCTCGTAGTACGTCCAAAGGGATCACATGAACGTAACATAAATTTCATGAAATTATATTTAAGACAAATCTTTTATTAATGACATTAGGAAATCAAATAGTGTACCCCCCTTTACCCCTCATATATTCCGGCCATCAAAAACTGAAGTCATTCAACCAGTCAGCTAAGTACGCATGAGGAAAATATGTTGGCCATAAGTACATGGAAGTAATCAAATGGTAGAAGCCACATGAATTCAGCTAAGCTTTAAAGACTAATATCTTAAGACAAGTTAAGCGACTGAATTAATATTAAATAGCCAAATGATTTCATTTGCCAGCCACAGCTCAATGGCAATTTGTAGATAGATATGTTCTTTTTGTATGGAAAAACGTCAGTAAAGGTTTTAGTTAACTTAAAAAATGGTATTTTTTAAAAAGAAAGTTTTCCTTAAAATATGACTGAATGCTGCCAAAACTTCTTCTGTAGGCCTTTTGAAAAATCCAAAAAAAACAAAACAAACCTGGGTTGAAAAAATATTTCTGAATGATTCATAAACCCCCAATTCAGCTAGTTGAATATGAAGAGCACTGATTATACACAGTATCACCACTGAAAAACGAAGAAATTGCTAAATCATAAAAATTCCCAAATTCAGCTAGCTGCATATGTTGATTTGTCCATGTATTTGAATGACTCGTTTGAAATCTCGTAAAGCATAATTTCCTCATTTATTTCTAGTTGTTTCAAATACATTCAGCTGTTATTTTCCAGCTAAACTTACTAAATATCTTATTCAGCTGATATTTTCCCAGCTGAATTGCCCTGAAACCAGGATAATAATTAAAGTCACACATCGATGTCTCATTTTGTATCATTCTAAACTAATTCAGCTAATAGTTGTTTGGCTGAATTGAGTTTATTTTAAGCTAATTATTAACATAATCGTCAATCTAATAATTTCCTGTTGTTTTAATTAAATTCAGCTACTTTTTTCCAGCTGAATTGCCTTTAAACAGTGACGAGAATTAAAATAATCCCTCGATTTATCATTATTTATCATTCTAAACTAATTCAGCTAATAGTTGTTTGGCTGAATTGAGTTTCTTTTAAGCAAATTATTAAAATAATCGTCAATCTAATAATTTCCTTTTGTTTTAATTAAATTCAGCTACTATTGTTCCAGCTGAATTGCCTTTAAACAGTGACGAGAATTAAAATAATCCCTCGATGTCTCATTATTTATCATTCTAAACTAATTCAGCTAATAGTTGTTTGGCTGAATTGAGTTTCTTTTAAGCAAATTATTAAAATAATCGTCAATCTAATAATTTCCTTTTGTTTTAATTAAATTCAGCTACTATTGTTCCAGCTGAATTGCCTTTAAACAGTGACGAGAATTAAAATAATCCCTCGATGTCTCATTATTTATCATTCTAAACTAATTCAGCTAATAGTTGTTTGGCTGAATTGAGTTTCTTTTAAGCAAATTATTAAAATAATCGTCAATCTAATAATTTCCTTTTGTTTTAATTAAATTCAGCTACTATTGTTCCAGCTGAATTGCCTTTAAACAGTGACGAGAATTAAAATAATCCCTCGATGTCTCATTATTTATCATTCTAAACTAATTCAGCTAATAGTTGTTTGGCTGAATTGGGTTTCTTTTAAGCAAATTATTAACATAATCGTCAATCTAATAATTTCCTCTTGTTTTAATTAAATTCAGCTAATTTTTTCCAGCTGAATTACTTTCTGCACGCTTGATTTATAATTTTTCATATTTTATAAACACTTTAGTCAATAGTTTTTCCGCTGAATTTAGTTATTCATAGGACATTCATGAGGCATTACTTTAAAATATTGATTTTATGATGCTTGAGTTAAATTCAGCTACTATTCAGCTACTTAACACTTTAGCCAATAGTTTTTCATTAGACATTACTTTAAAATATTAATTTTATGATGTTTAAGTTAAATTCAGCTACTATTGCTCCAGCTGAATTGCCATTTAAACATAAGAAACAATAAAATATCTCCTTTGGCTTTTCAACTTAGATGGGTTCAATCGAATTTTGCTTTTTTTAATGAGCTCGTATTATTAAACTTTGTCCTACAATGCAATTAATAGGGGTTTAATCAGCACTTATTTCGAAATATATCAAAAGATAAATAAAGCCACTTAATATACCAAAAATTAATACAAAGGTACTCAATTTAAATGATTAATACGAGAACAAAAAAAAAACAAGTGGTGTGTGTATTATAATTATTTGCTGAATAATGATGAAAACATTTACGAGTTGTTGTTTGTTTTTCAATTTATGTGTGAGCGTGTGTTTATATCAGGCCATAATAAATCATTGATATTGGAACGTTTCAACCTGAAATAAATACACAGCTGATAACTTGACAAAACAATTTAATGCCATACACGAATGGCCATGCAAATGGAGATGAGATGGACAGACTGCATGAGTCTCTTAATTTTTATTGGAGAACCAAATTCAGGCTCCTAGTGATTGGTTGATTGTTTAGCTATAATTCTACACAAGCACAGTGAATATTTTTCTATAATAAAAACCATACTAATCATATATTTGACGTTGTGTGTGTGTGTATGTATGTGTGTAACAGTATCTATGTATGTCTAACTGGTGTAGACAAGTTTTGCTTGTCTCTGTCTCTGGTACCTTTTGATCTGTTTCCATATTTCGCTCATTATAATAACTCACCTTTAATAACGTTCACTCACTCACACACACGCCCGTACTCTCTCATACATAGCTTAAGCTTAACAAAGACAATTAAATTTATTAACGCAAAGCTTTATTTTTCAAAATGAAAACCAGAAGAAGAAAAAGCCAGAACAGCAACAGCACAAAATTATTGTTCCACCTTAGGAGGAGTCATGAAATAGATACGAAAATAAATAATAACAAATAAAATAAAATAAAACAACAACTCATGCTAAAGACAACAACAATCTCGGAAATTATGAACAATATCGTAGACAAGCAACAGCAGCAGCAGCAACAACAACTGCGGCCACCGAACACCGCAATAGTTAGTTCACTCTGGCAAACAAACTAAACTTTAACACTCGACTGGTTAAGGTACGATAAAGTCATGATACCAACACTATTCAGCCGTTGGATAACACACTGAGAAGAGCGTGTACATGTGTACAGACTGTGCCGTGCGAGCATGTGTTGGTTTGGCTTAAAGGCGGCTTTTTTCAGTCAACAGCCAAACAAAGTTCATATGACAAAAAAGTTATAAGCATAAGCTTTACTTCACTTGGGTCGGTTCGTCTCAGCGAAATGTCTGAACGAACCAGCAACGTGACTTTGATGTTTGAAGTGAGATTAGCCGGGAAGCTTTGCTGTTATTGCTATTTAAAAAAAGAACCGAACCGTGTGCTGCCAACGACAACCAGAGTAAGCCAAACAACAACAGCAACCAAAAACAAATCTACGACCACTCACCACTCAGGCGAGTATGTATGGCAACCGACCAAAAGAGTTAATGAGTTAGAAAGAAATTATTAATCAACTGAAGATATGGTTTATAAGAAATCATTATTTCAGTTCTGTATACAAACGACAAACAAAAAAAAAAGGTTTGGCATCATTAAAACACATTTCTAAAGGCTTAAACTTACACACATCTTAAGAGAGAGAGAGAGAAAGAAAAAGGGCAACAAAGGTCGCACTATATGAATATGATTTGCTGAATTGATAAGAACTTGTCATTCTGCTGGGTTAATAAAATATTTCACAATCAAAGTTATTAGAATGAATACAAACTAGAGGAAAAACACCAATTCAGCTAGCTGAATATGTTGAAGTGGTGGTATAACAGCAAACGTTTTAGCTGACTTTCATTCATAACTGCCGAGAATATCCATTTTTCAGATTTTCATTAGAACAAGCGATTTCAACGATTTAAAATTCAGCTGAATTTTTTACATTAACATTTTTAAATAATTTCAAATGTTTTTTTATGAAACATTTTCTAAATTTTAGGACAGCCCTCGAATATTTTGGCTTTATCAGCAAACCAAAAGGAAGTCCAACAAAACAAGAGGAAGTCGTACATCAGCCAACATAATTAGATAATTTCAAATATTTTTTATGAAACATTTTCTAAATTTTAGGACAGCAGTAAAATATTTTGGCTTTATCAGCCAACCAAAAGCAAGTCCAACAAATCAAGAGGAAGTCCTATACCAGCCAACATTTTTAAATAAATTCAAATATTTTTTATGAAACATTTTTTTTCTTTTAAGACAGCACTAAAATATTTTAGCTTTATCAGCAAGAGGAAGTCCCATATTTTTTTTTTTAAGAAACATTTTCTTACAATTTACTGCAGTCATAAAATAAACTGTTTAGGCTTTTTCTTCTCTCAAGGAAAACATCCACCTCGTTTAATTATGATCATCCCCTAGTACTTGTCAATATCGTACATTAAATGTCTATGCTGAATTATAATAGAGATAATGAAAACTATATTTCTCATTAGTTTTAGGCCATAAATTTCCTGCATGGTTTACTCAGGCACCTGCGAATATCAATGTTCTTACGCAATTCGTTGGTCGTCTTCTAAGGATCATTAACACATTCACCTGTCAAAGGTGCACAGAAGCAAGGCAACAAAGGTGAGTGAGTGTGTGTGTGCGTTAAGGAATTGGGCAAGTGTAGCGCATAAGCAGCTGCACTGGCATCTATTTGAAGTCTGGGCATGACTGGATGCATGTGCTGTTATTATCTTTTAATTTTGTCCCAACAAAGAAACTGAAAAGGAAATAGAAAATGGAAACTGTGCCCATTGATCAGTCATGGAAAATATTAAATGAAAGTGATGGAGCACGTGCTACTGCGGAATTCCAATCGATTATTTAATCAAACGCCTACAACCGATGAATGCATCATTTCACCTGCTCACCAAGGGGGAAATATTAGGTGTCTGGGAAAATGTTGCTGCCACCTCAAGACTTGGCCATGTACTTTGCATAAGTGTGCTGGCCGTACGTGTTGCCAAAGACGTTTAAGGTCCACTAGAGACCCCTTTTTCAAAGCGAACTGTAGGAAAATAGCAAACACCAGCAACAAATTGAAATCATTTATGCATTGCGGTGTGAAATTTCACACCAATTAACAATTCTTAATTGCTAACAAACCAAATCAATCAACAGCAGACGCAGCAACAATGCTCGGAGTACAGACAGCCAACCTGGGTCCAAAAACTCGCACTGCGTTCAGGTGTGGAACTCGAACGACGGTCTCAGCACAACAATATACAAATGATCCGAGTTTGATCATTTAAAAAGACCGGATGTTAAAGCCATGTTTATGTGGTTGTACCACAACACCCTGCCACTCGCATGCATTCAGCCGTGGACATTCAGCAGCAGCAGCAGCAGCGGCGGCACAGCCAACACACACTCTACGCTGGTGATCACAAAAAGTCAATCAACAAAGGTCTTCCGCTTCTTTTGCGTTCAAATAATCATCGAATGGAACCAATAATGAAAACACCACACTGGGGTGATTGTCGGCTGGGTCGGTTGCCGGTGACTGAATTGAATTCAATTAAATTAAATTTGCATTTTCAACAGCCACGTTACGAGTGTTGGCCACCGGTTAATGTGGCAGCTACGACATGAAATACACTCAAGTCTACACTAAAACCGAAACCGAAACTAAAAGTAAAACTCCAGCAATTCGAACCACATTAGCCGAACAACAGAGTACAATTCAATTGTTTGAATTTTTATTTTTGTTCGTTTTTGGTTGGTTTGACTTGTACGGTTATGGTACATTGACAATCACACATTTTGGGTAACGAAATAAAGACATGATCACTTTGTCAAATAAACTGGAAATGGAAATTTATGGCACTCGAAGCGAAATAATTATAACAGCATATTTTTTTTTTTTTTGGTTTGTTTTTGTTAAAAGTAAAGATATGACGAGAGATATCGCTAATTAACAATTCAAAAAGTGGAATATTTACAAAGAATATTTGAAACATGTAGAATTCAAAATAAAATCGGTTAAAGCGGATGGCTGGCTTTTGTCAATTCTGAATAAAAACAGTTTATTTCTAAATATTGCTGATACAAAAATACAACAATACGAAAAATAACACAAAAACAAAAATACAAAAATACAACAATACAACAATACAAAAATACAAAAATACAAAAATACAAAAATACAAAAATACAAAAATACAAAAATACAAAAATACAAAAATACAAAAATACAAAAATACAAAAATACAAAAATACAAAAATACAAAAATACAAAAATACAAAAATACAAAAATACAAAAATACAAAAATACAAAAATACAAAAATACAAAAATACAAAAATACAAAAATACAAAAATACAAAAATACAAAAATACAAAAATACAAAAATACAAAAATACAAAAATACACAATATACAAAAATACAAAAATACAAAAATACAACAATTCAAAAATACAAAAATACAAAAATACAAAAATACAACAATACAAAAATACAAAAATACAAAAATACAAAAATACAAAAATACAAAAATACAAAAATACAAAAATACAAAAATACAAAAATACAAAAATACAAAAATACAAAAATACAAAAATACAAAAATACAAAAATACAAAAATACAAAAATACAAAAATACAAAAATACAAAAATACAAAAATACAAAAATACAAAAATACAAAAATACAAAAATACAAAAATACAAAAATACAAAAATACAAAAATACAAAAATACAAAAATACAAAAATACAAAAATACAAAAATACAAAAATACAAAAATACAAAAATACAAAAATACAAAAATACAAAAATGCAAAAATACAAAAATACAACAACACAAAAAATACAACAACACGAAAAATACAAAAATACAAAAATACAAAAATACAAAAATACAAAAATACAAAAATACAAAAATACAAAAATACAAAAATACAAAAATACAAAAATACAAAAATACAAAAATACAAAAATACAAAAATACAAAAATACAAAAATACAAAAATACAAAAATACAAAAATACAAAAATACAAAAAAACCAAAAATACAAAAATGCAAAAAAAAAATAAGGAAACAAATTTCATAAAGCAACATTGAAATTCGTTCCTACAATGAATGTTTTCTTTCTTTCAGTGCATTGGAGTCGGACTAAATTGTCCATCTTCCCTGTACGCTCTTTGTTTGCAGTGTATCAAAGCCTGGCTAACTAGGACTCTTGTCCATCCTTCAATCATTCCGTGTTGTATCAGCTGTTATGATCAAATTCTTTGAGTATGACATCAGCCCATATTCCTCTTATGCTAAAATTGGACACATTTTTGATGTTGGACATTTTTATTTGTAACATTTCCCATTGACAGTAGGCAGCTGTCAATGACTCAATTTTCTGCCCTGCTATTCGGCAACCTGCAACATGTCAATTGTCTTATTATCTAATCAATATTTGTCATTTGATGATCTCAACCTTTCACCTTCACCTTTCACTTCCGCATTTTCTTTCCCAACGATCTTCACGAAGTACTCACTCACAACAACAATAACAACAACATGGTTTATAATAAAAATAACACACCCGAATCAAGAGAGAGAGAGAGAAAAAACGTAATTACTAGAGCAGGATCTTACAGCAAACACGAGCTAAATACACCTGTTTATGGCAGGCAGACAGGCCATGACAAAAGGACAGCTCCGGCCTGGAAATGTGATCATTATTCATGTCTGTTGACCTCTGCGGTTATTAACATAAATGACTTTCAGTAATGCGGCTGTTCCTAGTTCGTTTTTTTTTTTGTATATTTTCAATAAAAACATTGAAATTTTCATGTTTTCTTACAAAGAACCCCCATCATCGGGGCCTACACAAGACACACGAGCAGCGAGGCACCCTCACCCTCATCATTAGTGAGCGTCAAACATCCCTAGCGTTTGTTGTTACACATGCAACCACCACCGCCACTACCAGCACCATCATCATCAGCAGCGGTGTCATCCTCAGCAGCAACAGCAACGGAGGCAAATAGCAGTAGTTTCTTTTGATGACCAGTGGTGGCATTTTAATTGAACCGATGTGAGTATTTTTCCCGGGCTCTGTGCCAGTTAGTACGACGATATTTGCCGGCAAACGCTTGATTGATTTACTAGACCACTCGGCCATAGACTGGAGTTTTTGTTGTTATTCTCTTTCTTATTCTTCGCCTGTTCATTTGAAATTTGTGATAGCGCGCGCTATTTGTTGCTTCAAAAAAAAAACACAAACACACACACACATACAAACCGAAATCCTCAGGTGTCTTTAACCGTTTTCATTTTCAATATCATTTATCTCCACTCCACTGTTGCTGGTTGTAATCTGAGAGGGCATTCCTGAGGGCTCCTCGCTCCTTGCTGCTCGATTAACCACCAATGTTTACACCTGTCTGCGTGTAAATATTCAACGGTTTCCAACCTTGCTGTACAAGGGGGGCGAGCAGTGCCTTTGAACTGTCAATTTTGGTATTTATGTAATACAAGCGTTTGTGGTATGGATCTTGTCGCCCGATCTTGCCATAGCATTGACCATGTTAATTGGTTGTAAGTGAAATTTTCGAATTTACATATTCCACCACAATTAAAGCATTTCAGGGGAAATACGTGTATCGTCGGGAATTTGGGGAAAAGCGGTTGGCAATGAAATGTTTGGAATTAATGGCGGCGAAGGACTGATAATGAATAATTAACGCAGCATATGTGTAAATGTAGTTATTAATAATTATGTTAAGACCGTACAGTGTTAATTTGGAAACCTAGGACTATGGGAACTTTTATAAAGAAAAGCAGAATACTGAAAAGGCCTCCAAAGATAATGGAAGGAGGAAAGAATCCCAAAAGCCAGTTTGAGCAGCCAGTTTAGTTTAGGCCAGATAACTTTGAGCAGTTACGATTAATTATATTTGCAATACTAGCACATCAGCTTTTCAAAGGGATCCCGGAGAAGACTTCGAGTAAAGGTCCAGTGTAGGTGTTTTTTTTTTTCGCTAGAGACGAGTTTACATAACCCTCTTCTCTAGAGGAGAAGACTTCTCTAGAGAAAAAAAACACCTACACTGGACCTTAACTCGAAGTCTTTTCCGGGATCCCTGATGACAACCTGATATGTCCATTGTAGTTCTTATATCCGCTCACTCTTCCCTCTACACTGAAAGAAAAAGCTTCGTAGCATGAACGTAATTTTTCATTGCATCAACGTATGGATTTCAAAGAAACGCGTTCGTTCGTTCATACAACAACCGTTTTTTCTTTCAGTGTAGGGACCAATAATTATTCTGCATATAAAACTCTCATTGGAAATCATGTATAAGAGTTCAGAGTTTAAAACTCCATGAATTTAAAATATTCGCTGGCGCTATTTCATCCCAACCTAATGATTTAAAGGGACTGCTGCTGTCCACCTCTAGGGTTGTCAGACGGTCTGCAGTGGTCTGGATTTTCCACATAATATAAGGCAAGCCCAGTGACAAGCTATTGAAAATATTCCCAGCTAAATCGATACTTAAACTGATTCAAATTTTACCACTGGCCAGACTAAGGTAAAGATACGTTGGCTGCTTGCCAAGATAGGCCCAAAGAGAGAGATCAGGTCAAATAATATAATTTTTCAGAGTCCACTAAATCAGAAAATTCTTTGATGTGACAAAAAATATCACAGCATCTGCCTCAGAATACATGCTCTGTGGATGAATAAAATTACAGACAAAATATGTTTTTTTTTCTTCAAAAATCTTGAATTTTAATAGGTTTTGTTATGGAAAAAGTTCACAATTTAAACTATTTTTGTTTTAGGGGAACTTCTCCCCACCTTGTTTTTCATTTCGGTCTTTTTTCTTTTTGTTGTTACTTCGTGTATATTTTGGTAACTCCAAAAGTCACCATAATTTCGTAAAATTATCCATGTTGGCGTTGCTTACGAGAAAATAAAAACACGCTGCGTAATAACAAATTAAGCCCAATTAAGACGACAAATTACATTTCAAATTTGGCCTTATTCCATTCATGTTGGCCCTATTAAACACCTCGGCCAACAACTTGTGTTTTGGCAACAATGCTTGCATGTGTGACGAAGTGAAGTGGACCATTTTCCATAAAAATAATAAAAAAAAATCCATCTCAGTATGTTTTTTCTTCTCTACTGTTCATATAAAGAGAATCGTTAAAAATCCATCATCATCAATTTCTGTTGTGTTCGTTCGCTCATTCAAAGTCGGGGTGGACATCATGAGTGAGTGAGTGGTGATACGCGTACGATGATGCATTTACTTTATGTTTTCAGGATAATAAAAATTGATTTAATACAGACATTGAGATAATTCGACAAATACCTACAAATGCCATTGATGGCGTAGAATGGCAGGAGTGGACCGGATAGGACAGCTCAGGACTGGGACTGGCCACGCATTCAATGTTCGATTTTTAATGGTTTGCAGTCTAAGCCTGAAATTAAAACATAATCACCCAGAAATGGATTTGGCACATAAAGATGAAATAAGTGATCAGCAGACTTTCATGTTCACTCACCACCATCGCCTTTAAAGCATTCCATCACAAAGAGCTGCCCAAGTCTTGGCAAATTGGCGCCCCCCTCCTTCTGTGTGTTTTATTTTTTTTTTTTTTAGTTGACTGAGCTATTAATAGCATTTGTTGTATTTGGTTTAAATTGAACCGAACGAACGAACGAGGCGACTTAGCGCTTCGCTGCATATCACTCAGTCAGTCAGTCAGTCATTCTTTTGCGTATTGAACTATTTCGTTTGTATTTTGCAGAACATTTTATTCCCATTTCCAAGATTATTTTGCACTGATAACAATTGCAAAATTGCAGCCGCAACAACAACAAAAAAACGAAACGAAACGAGAACTTACAAATCGCCACCACCATCAACCACTGACACGACCATCATTAGCGTAGCGTTGTTCCCCCCTGTCTGCATGGCCAGTCTCATGCTCAGCCGAAACTTTTGTGTGCTGATGGTCAAATGGTGGTTAAAACGAGTCCGGTTTAATTGTGACCGCTGTTGCTGCTGCAGTTGCGGGTTTGCATGTCAAGAATTGTGGTCAATTTGTTGAATTCGAGCATGACTCAAAAACAAATTCAAAAACCCAACGTACGAACCGGCGAACTCTTTGCAATTCGCGTATTTATTACAGCAAATGATCATTAATTATATTGAAAATGAAAATTATGCACAGAAAATTGTTTTTAGTGTTATTTTTTCCCCCCGCTTTGCTGTTCGATGAATGCTTTTCCGTTCGCAGGGGTGCGGGGCGGTAAATAAATTAATTTCCAGCGAATTACTTCCCGACATTCTGTGCCGCGCAATATGAGATGTTTTATTCATATTTCTGCCTCTGTTATTGAGATATGGGAAGAAAGGAGTCATGATTGGAGTCGGTTTCACATATGAAAATATTGAGCTGTGCCTGGGCAACATTGTAGAACGGACAAGGAGCGGCGAGGGGTACAAGAATATATAAGTCACGAATTTAATTATGACAAGCGACTCTTTGTGTTGTTTCACTTAACATAATTCCGAAGCTGAACTCTTCGAATTTAAATATAAACGGTCAAAGTCTCAAAACCACCAATCGTTCTTCTCTGTGAGAGCGTTCAATGTGAGATTGTGTTGGTTGCCTGTAGAGTTGGATATGGCCCGAATTTCGATATATCTATAGAGTACGATAAGTCTGTTCTGGAGAATAAATATTATTACACAAAACCACTCTGTAGGAACATAATACAAAAATATATTGCCTAGAAACTAAAACTTGTTTTCTTCACTAGAGTGCAGCTAGAAGAAAAAAAATATGTTTTTTTCACTTTTTTATGATTTTCTTATATAAAATATTTTTTTGCCAGTCGGAAAAAATAAAATAAACATTTGTTATTTTTTTAAAAATTTTATTTTTTTGTCGACAAAAACGATTTTTCCAAAAACGATTTTTTCCAAAAAAATTACTTTTTTAAAAAAAATATAATAATTATTTTAAAAAAAAATTTTATTTTAAACAAATTATTTTTTTCAGTTCTTTTTACAGATTTTGTACTATTATTTTATTTAAATTTCTAGCAGGGGAAAAAATTATTTTTTAAAAAAAAAAAAGTGATTTTTTTTTTTTTTTTTGGAGAAAAAAAATTGAAAACAATATCATTATTTTTTTTTGAAATGAATGAAAAATATTTTTTTTAAGAAAAAAATCATAATAATTTGGAAAAAAAAAATTATTTTTCCCAGTTCTAGATTTTTTTACAGTTTTTATGATATTTTTCAAAAAAAAAGTATTTTCTTTTCAAATAAACATAAAAAATCCCACTGCTAGGTAGACGGCAGAAAAAATACTTTAGATTTTTTTTTTTAAATTTTTATGATATTTAAAAAAAAACAAATATTTTTTTCAAATAATAAATAATGATTTTTTTTTTCAAATGAAAAATAATAATTTTTTCAAAAATTTTAATATGTTTTTTTCAAAAAAAAAAAAACTTTTTAAAAAAAATATATAATAATTTTTTAAAAAAAATGATTTTTTCATAAAAAAATGTTTTATTTTAAACAAAATAACGAAAAAATACTTTTTTTTTATATTTTTATGATATTTTTTCAAATAAAGAATAATGATTTTTTTTCAAAAATTTTGTCTTGACTTTGACTTTTTAAAAAAAAAAAATTAAATATTAAAAAAAAAATAATTTTTTTTTATAAAAAAAATGTTTTATTTTAAACAAATTATTTTTTCCAGTTCTTTTTACAGATTTTGTACCATTATTTTTTTTTAAATTTTTAGCCGGGGAAACAATTTTAGTTTATTCAACTTTTTATATTTTTTTTTAACAAAAAAAATTTTTTTTTTCAAAAAAAAGAATGATTTTTTCAACAAAAAATTATGATTTTTTTCTTTATTTTTTGGAAAAAATTGAAAACAATATCACTATTTTTTTTTTGAAAAAAAAATATATTTTTTGGAGAGATAAAAATTGAAAACAATATAATTATTTATTTTTTTTTAAGAAAAAATCATAGAAATTTTGAAAAAAAAAAATATTTTTTCCCAGTTCTAGATTTTTTTACAGTTTTTATGATATTTTTCAAAAAAAAAGTATTTTCTTTTCAAATAAAAAATTTTTTTTTTCAAACTTTTTACTCGAAAAAATAATTTGTTTCTCAATTTTTTATGATTTTTTTTCAAAAAAAATTTATTTTTTTAATTTTTTTCGCCAAAAAATAAAATTTTTTTATGATATTTTCTGAGTGGAATATATAAAACAATAACGGGTAAAGGGAAGTGCAATCAGCAGTTGTCGGACCCCGAATACAACTCTGGGTAGAATAAGCTGTTCAATATCTAACCGGGAAATTGATATGGAAAATGTACAGCCAACCTTAGATTGATTTGTATGGTAATTTAAAAATTATTGGGCCATGAGCGTCATCATGCCAGTAAGCATTCATTATTCCGTGGAACGATATTCGACAATAGGAGAATGCTCTGGCTTAAGATGACTTGTATGGCCTCAGTTATTAAACTTCAATGGAGTCCATTTCTGTATTATTGAACTATTCCCAGTTTTCATTAAATTTTTTTAATATAACATTTTATATTTCTCTTAAGACCCATTGTACAATCATGTGTTTCACAATTAATGGAGATTCCATGTTTATTTTAATTACAAATAAAGAATTTTTTTCTAAAACCACACATAAGTAAGGCAAATATGTCTGGGAAAAAATTGTAAGTTCAAGAACTTCAGTAGTTTTTCCGCGTATACAGTCAGTCAGTCAGTCACAAACAACCACATTTTTATTGAAATTAAAGAAGAAAAGACAGAAAAATTAACATTCGAATTGAAATGAAACGTTAATGTGTTTTTTTGTTGTACAGGTACCAGGTTAAAAAAAAATACAAAAGAGTCGAACCAAATGTGTTTGAGTGGCGGGGAAAACCGCGAATTCTTCTTCCCCAAAACCAAATAATGAACAGACAACAAAATCATTAATTGCGGCAGGTGAGGTGAACTCATTCGTGACAGATTATAGTAATAACAAAACCAACAATAACACCAACAACACCAGCACCACCACCAATATTTACTTAACAAATGCCATTGTACTTGGACCGATGTCTTTAAGAATTCTTCCGTTTTATTTTTTGCTTCAGTTTTCTTTTTTTTTTTTTTTAATATTTTCCCCATACGTGGCGACGTCGTCAGTGTGGTAATCGTCGATCGCATGTTACGCGTACCAAATAGGTAAGTGTACACAGGGACAGACAGAGGCAACTATGTCGGTGGATGTGTACCTGTAGTCATATGTGTTGGCAGACGCAAATGTATTCGAATTTTCTTGCTGTTTGCCGTTGGTAGTGAAGTGTACGACCAATTATTTCTTATTTTGTAGACAAATTGAATTGAATTTAATTGTTTGTCTTACGGAACAACGGTGTGGAACCGCCGTCGCACAACATGGTCGATTATGACGCTTCCATTCCCGAGGCGGAGGAGGAGGGAGGAGGAACGGTGACACTGGCAGTGACAACAACAATAGTCACAGCCCCAAGCCCTCCATACATCAACTCTTAAAAAACAAATGACAAATTTTTGTTATAGCTCAGTGATTTCCCCCGCCACCGCTTTTACATATTACCTGAGAGAGCGAGAGAGAGAGTGGCGGAAGAGTTAAAAATAATAAACTGATTTTCCTGACTTTCGCATGTCACACAAGACAAAGAAAATTGAACTAAAACTTGTTGATCAGATATCGTACAGAAATTCAACGTCATGGTAGGTTACGCTTAAAACTAAAGCAACGCTGGTCAATTCGTCCCCTTTCACAACCTGCGGTTAAGAGCCGACTGTCCCACACAGACAGAAATGTCTTATGGCTGATGGTCTGCCAAACGGATTTTGGGAGAAACATTGAACGATTTAAATCGCACGATTTAGCCGCACACTCCCTCTATCACACCAAGATTGTCCGTAATAGCGTTACGAAAAAAAATGTTTTTTGAACTGAAACCTTAAAAAAAACGATAACCATTTAAAAAAAAAAAAAAAAAATTAGGAAAATCTGAGAATTGATAAAAATCTATTTTTTTTAAAAAATTTGACGTGATACAGACATTTCCACGAGTCTGCCTGCCAATTCTGACGTGTACATGAAAATCGTCGATACACGTGTATTTTTATTTTTCCCCCTCTTTCCGAATATGTGCATTTGGTTCATAGGACAGAAAAAAATCCATTTTTTGTAACACGGTGTAATGACTCCCCATGTCTAAATCGTTGGATCGACGTTTTAGAAAAGCATTTTGGTCCTCACTATGGTTCTGGCCGATAATGGATTTGTATTCTTTTCGTAGTGATCACACGACGATCGTGGCGTGGTAGATAGTGTGTGCGACTATCACACAGAAGATAGTTACCCGAGTTCGAAACCGGGTAAGACCATCAACCAATTTTTCAGCGGCTGATTTTCCACCTCGTGAATGTTGGCGACTTTACGACTAACAGAGTAATCGTTAGGACCCGGCTTACAGCAATAGGTCCCGGTCAATGAATATACACTGATTCGCGAGAAGTTCCCCATCTGTTCCTTGGTGGAATGTTAAGGGAGTTTAGTACGTAAACACAAGATCTACATCTACCGTCTTTCCTAAATCCCACAACTTTTCTAAGTTTCGTTGAGTTCTTTCCCCGCCCTTTTCGTGCTTTACCCCCTTCACAACTGTGCGTTTCCATTTTTTGTTTCGTCTATTTATTAATAATTCATTATTAAAAAAATCGCCCTTATAAATTACAGTTTTTGTTTCGACATCTTCCATTGGCGTCCCTTTTTTTTTGTTGTTGTCTGTAATGAAGAAAAATATCCCTTTGAATTTTATGTATTTTTTCCAGTAATTTTTTCAATTAATTTCTTCCATCGTCCTGTTTTTTTTTTTTTTTTTTGTTTTTTGTCCAACCATCTTCGGGCGGGTTTCTTTGCAATACTTGGCTGTATGTTTTTCTTCGGTTGTTGCGCTGCGCTTTGTTATGGTCCTTTAAGCATTTATAATTTCTTGGCAATATTTAATTTAATTTCATTGTATCACAGTTTGCAATGGCGACAGAGGGCGCAGACGAAGCGGGCCACTGTTCGTTCGGTTTATCTGCGCCCCGCCTCATATTTCTTAATCATAATTTTTCATTGTTATAAAACATGTTGATGACGATGTTGTTATTTTTTCATTATTAAAAATGTAAACATAAAAATTGTTTCTTTTAGACAGAAAGAGAGGGGAAAAAAACCTCAACAAATTATACGCCCAAGAGGGTGGCAGAGGTGAAAGTCCTGAAAGTCCTACAAAAGGACAAAGAAATCATTCCCAAAACAATCGATCCGTGGGTTTAACAAATTCTTTTTTTTTTCTTACCCTTTTTTCGGCAACAATGTGTGTGTGTGTTGGAAAGGAATTGCATTTGTTTTGGTAACTTTTCTTGCTCAAAGCATTTGTTGCTGTTACTCTTAACTGGTGGTCGTTTAATCGCCTTCGATACGCTCCGGTTTTTTTTTGTTGCTTTGTTTTGTTTCGTTTTTTACGATTAACAGCCAAAGGATACGTTCTGCAACAAAAAGCGGCGGTAACAAAAAGAAAGCCATGTCTGCCAGCCAGGAAATTAAACCTTTATAGTTTATTTAGCCAGTCAAGTTTCACCAAATGTTACCCCCGGCCAACTTCAACCCCTTCCAACCATCATCCCACCTTATGGTACCAATAAGGTTTTGCTATTTTTCTACCGTTTTTCCCATCTTTTTCTGTTGATTTCTCGTTCATTAATAAAAAATCAAAGGATTTCGGTTTTTGGGACCTTAAGTCCAACAAGAACATTGGATGGTTCTCGTTTTTTCTTGTTGTTGTTGTTGTACTTTAATTAAAGTTAAATTATAATATTTTTCCTTTTACTCGTATATATTTTATATGCGATTTTTAAACATATTTTCTTGCAAACGTTCATAAAAACAAAATATGTTCAAGTCAATCAATCATCAGTCAACCGAATATACAGACTATCATTCAAATATTCACGAATATATACCATACATTGGAGTGGTATGAAGGAACAGTGGAGGGCAAAAGTGGTCCTCATAGTTCTACACCCCAAAAATGTTAAATACAATAAAGTGGAGTTATGAATAACTCTGCTTGCTACTGTAACTCAGACCAAGTGTGACTGCGTGTATGTGGACATATTAAGGAATCATTCCCCAACATACATATAAAACAGATTCGGTACATATGTATATATATATATGTCAGTGAGTGTGTGTGCGATTGTGTATAATCACTCAACGAAATAATTCAAATCAATCAAATGTTGGTAAATTTTGTATTTCACATTTTTTGTTCACACGTTCATGTGTATGTCTGCTTTTATATGTGCGTGTGTGTGTGTTTGATTGTTCCTTCCTTATGGCTTTTCGTCTTGCAGGTCTTATGATTTGTTACTTATTCCATGATTGTTCTTGGATTCGTGTTTTTTTTTTGTTCACTTTTGGCCAACTTCAAGTTTACGGAAATAAGATTTGGTTTTTTTTTTTTGGTTCTTTCATTTTGAGGGTTAAGATCGCGTGTAAATTAATTTCGATTAGAAAGGAAGTGAAAGAAGACAATGAAAATATTGAATGCATTTATATCCGGTTTTTCGGATTAAGGTAACAATTATAATTGTACCGACACATGCAGCAAGTGAGAGTAAGGAACTTGAATATATTTTTTTTCTTTCTGTTGAAAGTTTTCTTAATGCGAACAGTGGAGGGAAAATGGGGAAAAGGAAATCGAAATGCGTCTGTAGAATAAATTAAAATGTTGACATGGCATCAACGGGAAACACGAGGTATTTGCTACTGGTGGGGACAAAGAATATTAGGGTGGTCTGGTTTGGTTTTTTTTTGGGGGGTGGAGATCATCGCGGGAGCTTTTCTGTGTTGTTAAAGACAACAGAATCGTTCTGGGTTTCGGAAAAACTAAAACGATTTTAAGACATTTTTCTGAACAAGAGTTTAAAAAGCCATATTACAAAAAATAGATTTTTTTCTGTCCTATGAACCAAATGCACATATTCGGAAAGAGAAGAAAAAATAAAAATACACGGGTATCGGCGATTTTCATGTACACGTCAGAATCACGTCAAATTTTTTAAAAACAATTTTTATCAATTCTCAGATTTTCCCCAATTTTTATTGTTTTTGAAAAAAAAACATTTTTTCACTTTTCTTAGCATAACTTGAAGAGACTCCAAAACTAAACTACTTAAGCGTTACGAAAAAAAAATGTTTTTTGAACTGAAACCTTAAAAAAAACGATAACCATTTAAAAAAAAAATTAGGAAAATCTGAGAATTGATAAAAATATATTTTTTTAAAAATTTCACGTGATACAGACATTTCCACGAGTCTGCCTGCAAAAAATCAGTTCGATTGGATCACTGAAAAAGGGTTAAAAATCGGTCCAAAGGCTTTCTCACAGGCCACCATGACAACTAAGAACTTTAAATCGATGAATTCTTTTATCAAGCAAATGAATTCATTTATCAATTTGATGTGGAATTATTGAAGAAATCGTTTTCATTGATTTAATGTATAGTTTTTTTTTCCAGTGTACGACTATAAAATAAAAATTCTTCAGCTGAACCGTTCGTACGTGGAATATTCTTCCAGCAAGTGTCGTTCCTCCCAGTAAACATTACTCCTTCTTTGCTCCATCCGATACCCTAATTTCCTTCCTCTAATACAGAGAATTGTATTTATAGCGGCAGCAACTGAGTGTTGGCCTTCAAAGTTGGCCAAAAAAAAACCCATCGATAATCATGTGCTGCTTTTCCCATCTCCAGATGCGTTAGTTTTGCTTATTAACAAAAGTAAAATCGTTAAACCTTCGTGCTGCTCTATGGTTCAATCTGAGAAGCGAAAAAGAGTCCGATGGTCGCGGGTCTTCAATTGTGGAGAAAAAAAAACTGATGTAGTATTTTAAAAATTAAAATTTATCAGAAATGTTGCTGAATTAATTTTGTATATTTTTTTTTTGGACCGATCCACTCTTTTCTCTGATCCTGGCTGTTACAGGATATGTTGTCTCCTTTTAGAACCTGCAATATTTGGGCCATTACAGTCTGTACACTTTTTACTATTTCTGCTTCGATTCTATGTTTTTTCTTTCGAATTGAAGCCTTTGCGCATGCGTAACTCTGATGTGTTCTTAAACTCATTAATATCCCATTTGCGCGCTGTGGCATTTAAAAAACAATTCCGATTTTTTTTCTTTTTTTTTTATTATTATTTATTTCTTCTGTTTATCTTTTCCTAATCCAAGTTAATATATGTTTTTTCTTTTTTCATTTTAATTTATTTCCCCTCTCAACTAGAATCTCGTTAAATATCATCACACACACTCTCGGATGTTTGCCATGCGGTGAATACCCGCATTTCGTCCGGGATTCTTTGCTTGTGTGGACCCTTAATAATCGAAACTTCCGCATGCTCTTCAAAGGCAATTATCAATCAATTTATGGTTGTGGAAAATAATACGAAGAAATTCTTCCCGGCATGCTTTTTAGTTACGTGTCATAAAAACAAGAGGAAGAAGAAGAAGATGATGAAGTGAACATAAAAAAATCCCCCCCCCACTAGAACATGAACATTATTTAGTATTAATTATGGCTGATCTGAAGATATTCCCAGACTGGGTAAATCGCGTTTTGATGGAAATTGCATGATAGATTTCAAGGAAATTGTTATCGTACAGCGAAACCTATTACTGCTGAGGTACTTTCCGGGCTACCACCAACCAACCACTATGACATCAACTACAGAAGAAGAAGAAACAATAGTTGGCTAAGACTTTCAGTTCAACTGACACGGCCCCCTGCCCCTGCCGCTGCCGCTGCTGAGGAAAGGTTCCCACAGACCAATTTAAAGTTTGTGTTTAATTTAATAATAACAGAAACTAAAACTCGACAGAAAGAAACGAGAGACCGAACATTTCGGGGACGGCATGGATTTCTTCTTTATTTATTTTTCTTTCTATTAGAGATCATTTCTTTTTTCTCATCTGTTTTACGTTCATTGTTTTCGTAAACGGAAGTTTACCTCGGTTGGCAGTGGCAGAGAAAAACAACTTCTGGCCGTAAAGACAAGTGAAAAGTCATAAAACAAACCAAAAACGAAAGACTAAGAAAAGAAAGTAAATAAATACAAATTTGTTAAGAAAAATAGCTGAGAAATAAATGGTAACAATCGTAGACAGTGGACAGTGGTTTAGAAAGGATCTCCTGGGGGACGCAAAATGCAATAGAGTGGAAATTTCCTCATTAGTTAAGGCTAATGGCAATGAAAGCAATTTGGATATTTTTTAAAAATATATTCAATGAAGCGATTTTCACAGGTGGAAGTTTAAAAAAATCCCTCATTCCTTGCCATAAATAGGTTTATTCTATATCTCCTAAAGTTTACAGAGGTATATCCCTGGGAATTTCCATGAGGGAACATACAGAAAGCCTCTCTTAAATGATATTAGTTAAGGCCAGTGAAAATGAAAGTCATTTAAATATTTTCTAAAAATATATTATATGAAGCTGGTGGCAGTTTGAAATAATTCCTTAGTCCTTGCCTAAAATAGGTTTTTTCTAGAACTAAAAAAATGTTACAGGGAGGGCAAGTTTCATGAGGGAATATAGAGGGAACCTCTCTCAAATGACATTATTTAAGGCTAATGAAATTGAAAGACATATAAATATTTTTATAAAATATATTCAATGGAGCGATTTTCACTGGTGGCAGTTTAAAATAATCCCTTTATTCCTTGCCTTAAATAGGTTTTTTCTATAACTCCTAAAGTTTTACAGGGGTATTTCCCTGGGAAGTTCCATGAGGAAACAGACAGAAACCATCTAAGAGATATTAGTTAAGGCAAGTGAAAATGAAAGTCATTTAAATATTTTTTAAAAATATATTCAATGGAGCGATATACATTGCTAGTACTTTTGGAATAATATTTCAGTCCTTGCCTAAAATAGGTTTAATTGTAACCATTGGAAACCCACTCCGATCCACTGTGCTTCGGTAAAGAAATTCAAATGGGAGGGAAAAAAATGCACACTTGAATTGTGGTTAAATTTAAGAAAACTAGAGTAATATCTACAAATGTAATGTATGTACTCTTAGATATACATTCATTTATACCCCGACATAGATACATAGTTATTTAAATACACTAAGATAATTTTAAAGACTAACACTAACAACACCCGGCCACCGCATCCGGTGTGAAACCGCAAAACAACTTCAAACTTCTGCACCACCAACACCAACGCGGCCACAAGATTTATAGATTTTGTTGTTGTTGTTGTTGCTGGGTAAACAAAACAGATCTAATTTTTTTAAACAACGAACTTAAAACACCTAGAAATTAGAACAAAAAAAAAAAGAATTTTTCCAAATGTTTAAAACAATTAGCGGGTGTTTGGTCGAAAGCGATTAGTTGGGTGATAGTGGGAAAAGAGAAATTTTGCCCCATCCGGCAATGAAGGAAATCAATCCATCAGGGGAGACTTGGACACGGTTTATGAAAATTTCTGGAAACCCCCTAACCTGTCAACACATTTCATCAGAAAACTTTGCAATGATTAGCCTACAACTGGGGGAAATGTGTAGTTTTGAAAAAGAGACAACCCAGCAAAAAAGAACTCATTGAGAAAATTTCAGTTGTCGTCAGTTATATCCCAGGGCTGTGGAGTCGGAGTATGACAAAATATGACCATAGTCTGGGTCAACTCCGAGTTGTATTTACTTACATTTCCCATAAAATAAATAAAATGTATTGAAAACCAGTTAATCTTAATATATATTTACCCTCGACACTGATTCACTGATACACTGATTCACTGATTCACTGACTCTGTCACGCAGTACGTACGAATTTAAATAGGCATTCTATAATTCTATAAATAATAATAATAAAAAAAATAATATTTTTTTTTGTACAGAAATTGTGTTTTCCCCAAATTTTTTTTTTCCAAATTTTTTTTTACAAATATTTTTTTTTAAAAAAATTTTTTTTTTTCCAAAATTTTTTTTTCCAAATTTTTTTTGTTTTTCCAATTTTTTTTTTTACAAATATTTTTTTTTTAAAAAATTTTTTTTTCCAAATTTTTTTTTTTAGCAAAAACTTTTTTTCCCCAAAAATTTTTTTTTGAACAAAAATTTTTTTTTTCAACAACATTTTTTTTTTTCAACAAAAATTTTTTTTTCCACAAAATTTTTTTTTTTCAACAAAATTTTTTTTCCATATTTCAACGGGCGCCATAGGCGCATTACAACTTACTAGTTGGTTAATATTTTTTAAAATTTGAAATATTTTCGATTACGTGAACTTTTTTATCTTTAAGATACAAACAGTGTGAAATACAATTTTCGTAGTCGAGATATTTTAAAATGCTAGAGTCGGAGTAGAGCAATTATGGCTCGACTCCAAAGCCTGATCATATCCCCGTCACCTCTACTCCCCCCCCGTTTTATTTTGTCTATAATTCTTAGTTAAGACATTTATCATTTTTTCATTAATAATTAATTATTAACATTATTAATTAGCCATTCAGAGTTCAACAGAAACCAAAAAGTTAAATGGAAAAAAAGGTACATCCAACGAAATACTGTCGTAGCTCCTCATTGTATGTTTTCCTTTAACAAATGTGGTGTTTTTTTTTTTTGTTAATTCGTTAACTACACGCGATTCAATTCGTAATCATACATTAATGTACAGACACATACATGTGTTCATATATAAAATATGGATCGTCGCAATATATTCACACACACACATGTGTGTGGACATATTCAAATGGCATTCCCTGGTTTTGTTTGTTGCTGCTGACGGTTGATATGTCATCTGTCAAGCTATCGAAAATTTAACATTTTTCACCTTAACTTCACAAAACCAAAAAAAAAAAACACCACAAAGCCCGCCAACCAAACACCACCCCACCATCATCACCCTTGAACTTTTTTTCGGCTTTCTTTTCGTTTTTGTTGTTGTTGTTGGTGGCGGAGGGGGAAATGTTATCCATTATTCACAATAAAGGTTATGAAAAATTTATGACAATATGTTGTTGTTGCTGTTGTTAGTATTGAATGTTGATGAACTGTCTGATGATGTTAATCATTAAAAGTTACCCAGGAACAAAGTCAGCGAAGTGAGTGAGTGCGTCATAACTACACGTAATATTCAAAATAAAAAAAAACAAACAAACCAACCAGACCTTTGAGACATATGTCAGATCATACATGTATGTGTATCACACATACATATATGAATATCGAAAATTGTAATAGCTGAACAACTGTATATTTTCAACATGCTTGGGGGACTAGAGAATGTTTTACTGGGGAACACAATTATTTGTTTAATTCTGTATTAACAAACTAAACCAATGAATATTCAATTAATTTATTATAAAATATATTTAACAAAAAATAAATTTTCAATTTATGTTATTTGAATTCAAAAGATTTGTACCTTTTTAAAGTGTATGCGGTGTAATTTAATGATAATAAAATATCAGCAACAAATTTAATTGAATAATGTTTTTAATAATGTATTGATAATAAAATATCTAATTGAAGCTGTAGAAATGCTGGTCAAAATAATAAAATGAAAAAAAAAACTAAAAAAGTTCGCTCATTGGTCCAGCATCCAATTATATCGCTCAGAAGTCTGTAACATTTGATCTAGTAAACAATATTGAGTTCTGTTAAAAATTGTTTGTAGACAAGCAGTAAGGGATTATTTTAAGGTATTAACATTGAAAATCCAATAATTCGATATATTTTAGAAATATTTGCAAATTTGTCTACTTTTTGTATTTTTCGATATTTGCGGTGTCAGCAATAAATTACCATTACTTGGTGAGTAATGTAATTATGATAAAATATCTAATTGAAGCTGTAACAATACTAGTCCAATTAATAAAATGATAATATTAATGGCAATAAACAAATATTTGATTTAAAAAAAATTAAAAAAATTCTCTTTGGACCAGCCTTTTATTGATATATTTTAGAAATATTTGCATAGTTGTCTACTTTTTGTATTTTTCGATTTTAGGGGGGTAACACATTTTTTTTAAATTTTTCTTACAGGGAATAATGTAATTGGTCAAATTGCATTTTGAAAACAAATTTAATTTTTTTGACTTTGTCATACAATTAAAGAACTTTTCTGCTTTCCAAAGACAGAAAGTCATCTCTAAATTTTTTTGGAGTTTAGCTTTTACGTTCCATATCTTTCGCGCTTTTTTTTGATTTTTGGAGCGAACACATTTTTTTTTTTATTTTTAGATTTTTTTAGAAAATTTTAATTTTTTTTCTGTTAAAAATTTTAAAAAAAATTAATTTAATTTTTCTGACTTTGTCATATAATTAAAAAGCTATTCTGCCTCCCCCCAAGCAGCCTATGCCCTCCTATGAAAGAAATCCACCATTCCATTTAGATTTTACGTTACATATCTTCCGCGCCGTAAAATCAAATATTTTTAGAAATATTTCCAAAATTGACTACTTTTTTGATATTTTTATTATTTTAGAAATTGTTCAAATTGCATTTAAAAAAAAAATATTTTTCATTATAAAAAATTGTTCCTTTCTAAGATTTTTAAAAGTGTAATTTAATTTTTTTGACTTTGTCGATCTGAGCTTTCTGCTTTCCTAAGACCGAAAGTCACCTCTCCTTTTTGGTAATTTTAAGATAGCTTTTTCGTTGGATATCTTTCGCGACTGAAAATTAAATATTTTTAGAAATATTTTTCAAGTTGTATTTTTTTTTAGTTTTATGGGGAGAATACGTTTTTTATATTTCTTGTTTTTAAATTTTTTAGACATATAAAGATGCGTTTTGATTTTTTTCCTAAAAAAATCCAGCTTATTTAGTTTTTAAAATTTTAAAAAAAAAATGTTTTTTTCTTTTAAAAATTTCCAACTTATTTCGATATTAAAATTTGAAAAAATTTGAAATTAATTTTTTTGAATTTTTCATACAATTGACGAGCTATTCTGCATTCCTTAGACAGAAAGTCACCTCTCCAATTTGATGGTATTGAGATATTTAGCTTTAACGTTCCATATCATTCGCACGTGAAACTTAAATATTTTTAGAAATATTTCCTAAGTTGACTACTTTTAATTTTTAGATATTTTTTATTTTTTTATTTTTTGAATTTTTTAATACATAATGATGCCTTTTAAAAAAAAAAGTGTATTTTTCATTATACATTTTTTTTTCTTTTTTAGATTTTAAAATTTGAAAAAATTTTATTTTATTTTTTTTTGAATTTGTAATACAATTGACAAACTATTCTGCTTTCCTTAGACAGAAAGTCACCTCTCCAATTTGATAGTATTGAGATATTTAGCTTTTACGTTTCATACCTTTCGCGCCGGAAAATTAAATATGTTTAGAAATATTTCCTAAGTTGACTACTTTTCGATTTTTTTTTTTTATTTTATGGGAGATCACATTTTTTTATTTTTAGATATATTTTTTTTTATATTTTTTGAATTTTTTAATACATAATGATGCCTTTTAAAAAAAATTATTTTTCACTAAAAATGTTTTTTCTTTTTTTTAATTTTTTTTTAAATTTTTTTTTTTTTTTAATTTGACATGTGCCGTAATACCATTCGGTTTCGAACTTTTGTTTACGTTGAGTTCTGCAAGAACCTTTTTAACTCCAGGTCTTCGCAAATGTAACTGAGGCATCGATCTGGATACGTTTTCGACCACGAGAAATGGTTGACAGCTTTATCTCGATATTGTGAACAAGTTGTTGTCATAAAAGATGAAGAATTCTCCCTTACCCTTTTTACTAATTACCAAATGCTCTTCGTTCCCTTCTGTTTCTCGCCTTTCAAGCACTGATCAATTTCCTCGAGTGTATTTTGTTTTTTTACCCCAGAAAATATTCCATAAAAACCTATGACTTTTCTGTGGAATTTTCACGTTTTTCGACCATAAACCATTAACAGTCGACCACTAAAACAGTTCAACCCTGTAGATAATCAATAACATTTCATTTCCACTCCAAACCAAACAACCAGTCGTGGCATTGTCCGTACTCCTGGCAAACTTCGCGTATAATATGCTAATGAATGGTATAATAAATGACCGGCACTAAAACGGACAGAAAAAAAACAACAACAACAACAACACGTTAAAATAAGCCAAACGAATATTAACCAATAATCAAAAAGGTAAAATAGTATATAAAGTCATATTAGAAAAGTCATAAATGGCATTTGGTTATTGCCGCATGCCACCCCACCCCTCCCGAACACTGTACATATGTACAAGTTATACACGAAAGCGGGGCAAACAAACGGAGAAACCACCATCGCCCACCCTACATTTTTACAAACAAAGGCACCTTCTTGGTTCGATTACTAAACCAAACCCCCGGCAATATAAAAGAAAGAAACAGAAAACCCAACGAAAACCTTGAAAATGTTTGACAATCAGTCAACGGTTAAAGGTCCTGCCAGACTTACAACCTATAACCAAAGTCAATGTCATAAATTTGTTTTGTATTTGGAACTTGCATGTATTTGTATGTGTGTTTATGTGGATGCGTGTGTTGATTTTGACTTTTACTATGCCACTGGGTGTCATTTGATTAGCATAAGTATTACCAAAGTTAACCCAAACAGAGACAGAAACAGAGAGAGGGAGAGAGAGAGAGTAGTGCTACGGAAGAAAAAAATACTTATAAGGGCACAGTGTTTGTAGGAGAATAACATGTTTCTGGAATATATAACACAGGATGAATTCGGTAGGTTTATATGGGGATATAAATAGAGATTTGAAGATCGTGAAACTAAATCGTGTTTGAGCTCTGAAGAGAGAAAATCAATGGAAAATAAAGGATTTCTCCTCGAGAGTCCTACATAGAAGGCTTATTTATAAACTCCTTACAAGACAGAGTTACTCATCATCAAGTCGATCAAAGCTTTATTTATCGCTCTGGAGAAAAAACGGTGGCAAATAAATTAAAAAAAAATCAGTTTTTCATGTTAATTTAAATAAATTAAAAAAATTATTAAAACAAATTCAGTTAAAGGCATCCTCCTCGAGTTTCCCCCATAGAATGTTTATTTATAAACCTCTTACAAGACAGAGTTACTCATAAAGCCAATCAAAGCCTTAAATCGATTCCTATGGTTCCAGTTTGAAACAAAGAGCCACGGAAATATAAATAAAGATTTCAAAATCCTGCAACTAAATCGAGTTGAAGCACTGGTCTTATTGCTCTGGAGAAAAAAACGATTGATAGTAAATGTTAAAAAAAAATTCAGTTAAAGGATTCCTTCATGAGTCTCCTTCATAAAAGGCTTTTTTAAAAACCTACTACAAGACAGAGTTACTCATAATATATACAGGGTCCGCCAAATAACTTTTTTTTTTTTTTTTTGAAAATTCTATAAAAAAAAATACATGATATTTTCTTAAATTTCTTTTTTGTTATTTGAAAGTACAATCCTTCCGGTTAATAATGGAAAATAATTCCATTCCAATGGCTGCCTCTTCTCCCCGTGTTGGCTAGCCTTCTTCTCCTTCGGCATCCATGCAAATTCCATTCAATAGACATTTGGGCTATGACATCGCTTGGTCTTCTCAGAATATAACCGATCCAACTACATTTTCTTTTGGCTATTTCTATTCTGATTGGTGTTTCTCCTGCTCGTGCACACATTTGAATATTTCTATTTGAATATTTCCTAATCTACCGCAGTGATCTGTAACTCTTGCAGATTTTTAGCTAATTTATTCCACGACTCACATCCTTAACAGGCGGCATTTTCACTCGAAGACAAGGCGTTTGTGATTTGGTGTTCGAACATAAATTCATTTGAGGGTTCAAAAGGGTGAAATGGCGACCAACGCTGTGTAATTGAAGGATAGCAATTCTTCTAATATCCCAATTGGCGCCCAACATTTTATAGAGGATGTTGAGATCTACAGTTTGTGCAGAATGCCTTTCAGATCTCTTGAAATACACACGTTGTGGAGTATTTCCATATTAGATAAAGCTAAGACCTTCGTTTCGCGACACTGTGCCCTAAGTCTCATATCATTTCGGTTTTCCCTTTCATTACCAATCGCATTCTATTGAGTTGTTGACTCCTTTGCCATACACGATATACAGTAACACCAAAAACAACAACAACAACAAAACATTAAGTGAATTTTATTAGTGTTAATGCATGCGTTTTTTTTTCGTATATAAAGAACAATTGTTTGGCGTTGTCGTCGCTTCGCGCCGCTCTCTATTTGCATTGTGGCGAACTGGAAAATGTCAAGTTCTTTTTTCGTTTCGATATACGTTTATTTTTGGCTCGTATATATATATATATATACTGTTATACGTATGCGTACACATGTACAAACAACATGTTCACCTGGTCATGAAAACACTCGGTTTGTTGTTGGTCTTCGGTTTTCTGAGTTTGGACGAGAACGCCAAACGAAAAATGACTGTAATTTGAATATTTATTACATTATTACGTTTACGAAACTCATGACCACTATTGGTAAAATGCCACTATTTGCTGTTAATACAAATGTTAAAATACCTGTGTGTATGTGTGTTAAAAGCACCAATGTGTGTGTGTGTGTGTGTGTATCCTTTGAGTAGGGCTATTTTTAAGGGAATTTAATTTATGGCTTTTATAGGTTTCAACTTATAACAACAGGGAGTAATTAATGGCTATTTTGACATTACGTGTATATTTGTGTGGCCATGCGAGTGTATGTGTTTTCTGTGTTAGTATTCAGTATCCCCTCAAGGTGTTTTTAGGCGTTTTTTTGTAGCCACATAACGAACGTTCAGTTCATTAAATTGAGAATTCACTTGGCAACCATTAACATATGAGGTCAATAAGGTATTATTATTCATACACATGCATATCGCCGGGGAGTAGCCAGCCACTCTTTGGGAGTTGGAGAGATAAGAGGGCAAAATTGATTTTAGTTGGAGTAATCGAGGAGAGCTACAAACGAGAAGTGCAATTTCTTTTTAATTATAGATTCCAACTTCTATTTCAAGAAATCTAACTTCAACAAAATGGTAATTTTTTAAATTATTAAAAATTTATTTTTGTAATTCGAGGTAAGTCCATTTAACGATTCTCTTATTGTCATTTTTTTTATTGTACTAAATATATAAATAAATAAAATAAATAACGATTCTTATCGAAAATGACTCATACATAATTTTTTAAATTATTGAAATACAACCAGTGTGTCGTATTGCTTCCAGGACATGACACAGCTCGAATATTTGTAATCTAAACGTTTCAGCACTAGCTCTGATACAGCCCAGCTTTCCCTACATTCAACAGCAAACAATAATAGCTCGTTTCGAACATTTCAGAAGGGCCGCCTGGACAAAATTTCCAGACAACAGAAATAAGTTGGAGTGACAGGGAGAAGATATCCAAAATAGGTCTGTGTTTTCCGATGACTTTTCCCTTGTCTAATTCGAAAATGGCGCCCAACATGCGAGAATGGGAAAATCGAGAATTCCAGACAACACAAATAAGTTGGAGTGACAGGGAGAAGATATCCAAACTAGGTCTGTGTTTTTCGATGACTTCTCCCTTGTCTAATTCGAAAATGGCGCCCAACATGGGAGAATGGGAAAGCGGGTCTGTGTTCTGCATACATAGTTGGAGTCCTTTAAGTAACTGAAATAATTCTCCGTTGGACTAGCGATATGGCCACTAACCTACTGCTATTAATGACATTTCCCTTGTTTAATTCGAAAATGGCGCCCAACATGGGAGAATGGGATAATCGTTGATCATCATCATCATTGTGGGTCTCAGTGGATCAAATTGAAAGAAAACGTTAATTTAATGTTCAATATTTTGTATCGACCTTTTTCAATTATATTAAATTTAGTAATTTTTAATGAAAATTTTTCATAAAATAATCATTTTTTTTTAATTTATTTTCCCATATTTCGTTTGTCTTTGAAGAACATCACCAGGGAGTACCACAACAATAAGAATTAAATAAATCACACACAATAGAACGAAGAAGTTCATCAAAAGTTGTTGTAATATTGAAAAAAAAATTAAACAAAACTCTAAATTCAATAGAAAAAACGCTTTAAGAATAAGGTAACACAAAATAGTTTTTCTTTGATTGACTATGAAAATGGCGCCCAAAATAGGAGAATGAGAAAATTGTTGCTCATCATCGTAAATCGCGGTAGATCAAATATAAAGAAAACTTCAATATAAAGTGAACATAAAATGTAAAGAATCTCCCGTAGTTTACAATGAAAATGGCGCCCAACATGGGATAATGGGAAAATCGTTGGTCTTCATTGTGGATTGCGGTGTATGTAATTGTTAGAAAACTTCAATAAAAGTGAACACAAAAAAGTTGTTCACATTGTCAAGAATCTCATGTAGTTTACAATGAAAATGGCGCCCAACATGCGAGAATGAGAAAATCGTTGCTCATCATTGTGGATCGCGGTGGATCAAATAAAAAAAACTTGAATAATAAATGACTACAAAATAGTTTTACTTTGTCCAGGACTTCCCCTTTGTTGACCATGAAAATGGCGCCCAACATGGTAGAATCTGAAAATCGTTGATTATCATTTCGGATCGCGGTGGATCAAATAGAAAAGAAAACTTCACCTACTTATAAAGTAACTCACATATTTTTCCATTCTCCCATGTTGGGCGCCATTTTCGTAGTAAACAATGTAAGAGTCCTAGACGCTGTGAAAAACTTTTACAGACTACGTAGCGTTGCATTTTACCCAGAAAAGATACAATTTAATGATAACGTAATTCATTTGGGACCTTTTGGCAATTGAGCTATGGAAAATTTTCACATTTGCGTCTTTTCAACATCGAACCTCTTTTATGCGACACACACTCTCAAGCTTTAGCCGACTTTTAACGAGTTAATATCATTCGTAAGGTCAATATTAGCAATTTTATGGCATTTTTTTTTTGTCTTTGATGGTTTATTTTTATTATTATTACGAATTCGAATCAACATTTGCTTCCCTTCACTTCGCTTGACTTGAAAAATGTTAATTAAAAAAAATAAAATCATTTTTAAATTAATTAATACGTTTAAAAAAAAAATGCGAGTTGATGTGTACCTACACTTAAATTGTGTTTATGACACAATAATTATGAATTTTTCAAAAACAAAAAAAAAATAAACAGAAATACGAATATTTAAATGTTTATTGCCAAATCCATACTTAAAATCTTCATGAACACACAGCAACAACAACAACAAAAAGACAGTAACAAAACTCTAACACACACACACAGGCAGACAAGAAAACAATGATGAAAAAAAATTACCCAAAATTCAAAATTTATAAGATTTCCGACCGCTGGCAAATGTGTTGGTTTGTGAAATATTATTAAGGTAATAATTAATATGAGTCTAAGCCACATACTAGAGTCTAGTATGTTGAGGTAAGCAATTCAATTAAGACATATATACGGAAATTTTAATTGTTTATATTTTTTCATAATACACATACAAAAGTGGTTAACCCTTTAAGGGAAGGTCGACTGATGGTCTAATAGAAGGGGAGATCATAAATAAGTGCTTGCAATTGCAAGCAGATGGTGGAGTGGCTGACAGAAATGGTGTTCCATGTTGGTCGCCATGGAAATCAATGGAAATGATAGCCACAGACATTTCTAATGCGAAAATAAATTGAATTTATGAAACCAAGTCAGACACTGGCCTATCTCTGGCTAAACACATTTGAACAAACATCATCCAACATTGGGCGACAATTAGGATGAACAGCTAATCGTTACTCATTTTAATACAAGTTGGGCGCCACCTTTGATGCCTACCTACATGGGGAAGTTGGAATGTATTGCAGTGTATGACATTATAATCGAAATTTATTTGATTGAAAAAGGACTCGAACTCGCTGATTGTAACTGAAGGTTAACTAAACCGCACTTGCAGACGACCTTATGCTATTTTCACTGCATCACTAATATAAATTTCAATAAACTTTTGACCCATTTGTTATGAGTATTAATCGGAATTTTTGTTTGTTTTTCATTTTTTGTTTTGGTTTCCAACAAAGAAACATCACTTTGATTAAAATATTAGCCTCTTAAACTAAATCTAAACACATTCCAAATGCCATACATCACTCACTCATAAATTAAATCGTATATTGTTAGAAAAAAAACTACAACTACAACAGCAACACAAAAACAATAATAAAAATATATATAACAAAAAAAGTGAAAAATATTTTAACAGTGCACAGTGAAGAGGAATGACGAAGAAGAAGCAGCAGCAGCAGATGAAAAACAATAGACACTCTGAACCAACAGATCCACTTAAGACAACTAATAAAAAATAATAATGAATTATGAGCCGTAGATGGGAATGGCATGAACGGACGGACACCGAATGGTGGTGGGATGAATGGACAAATGGATGGACGCGTATCTGTATTTACTCGAATATCTGTGTTGTTGGCTGCTAATGCGGCTGATATACAGGATGTCTTCAATAATCGCCAAATAAACACTGAAAGACGTCATCGTCAGCGCCGTCATCAACTCACCAGTACAGCAGCAGCAGTCGTATCATCAGCGTGATCGCAATCGCGATCATCATCTCAAACAACAATAGCCAAGATTAATGGGGGGGAAACTTCTGAGCTGTACGGGTTGAAAATTCCAAAAAAAAGCAAAGTATTAATTGCAGGCAATCGAAGGGATTCGAAATATGATCATGTTGGGCACCATTTAGCCATTTAGCTGGTAAATGAAGGACCTACTAGAGATTATAATGTCACTTACATTGTATATGAATATTTGTCGAAGAACTTCTGAAATATATTCATACGAAACTCATAAAATCAATCTTAGACATTACGGGCTCCTTGTTTGATCCAGCCGATCAGAGGTCATCCTCTGTCGAAACCGGGTGTTCAACAATTACTTGTTTGTTTGGCACCGGAATTTTCTGTATACGACTTTTATAATTAACAAAATGTTAAAGATCATTTATTTCTGTGTTCTTCGCAAGAAACGGGGATTGCCTAAAACAGGGTGGCCCCAAATTTAATTTCTGATAATTTTCTGTATACGACTTTTATAATTAACAAAAAGTTAAAGATCATTTATTTCTGTCTTCTTCGCAAGAAACGCGGATTGCCTAAAAGAGGGTGGTAAAGCTCAATTCCTTTAACACCAATCCACACATTTCAATGTCAACATTTCAGAAAATTTAACCGAATTCGTTAGAAAATGTTCTTTAATTCTCTCCACATATTTCAAGGCAAAAGGTTCAGACAAAACAGACGTTGGACAACATTCGCAAATAGTTTGACATGTGTTAAAAAAAAGTGAGCTGAACCCTGTGTAAACACAGGGTGATCTGTATTTAAACAGGGTGATTTGTGTTTAAACTGGATGACCTGTTTCAAGACAGGATGACACAAAATTAAAGAAATTCCAAGTGCCTCATAAAATATCAAATTTGAGGTTATTTTGTAAACTTGGTTGTATTCCGGAAGAGTGACAATAATTAGAAGCAGTGGTCGTAGATTACTGAACTTCTGCATGTTCAGCTAGAACTAAGGTATGAACAAATAAAATTCCAAAGTAAGTGGACAAGTGGTTTAAAAGATATGGACTTGTTAACTCAGTTTTTTCGATTTGCTGTTTCTACTTTAAACTCAACTTTGATGATCTAGAAGAGTGTTACACATTATAATGAGTTCTCCTGTGAAATGGAATTGTGTTAGAAGTTGAGGTGGCCAATGTCTATAACACATCAGTAACAATGGGACACTTTTCTCATGATGACCGCGACAGCTTAGCAAATCCTACATTCGGCGTGATTAGTTTATTTTTAACAAAATATGTATAGAACTCTATAGATGAAATAAAGCTAATGCAGCTAATAATAACAAATAAAGCCAGCACAACAACAACAAAAGCCATCTCTCGTCTCGTATCATCTCAAACAAGAAGGAACCAAACCAAAAAAAAAAAAAAAAAAAAACATATAAGAAAAGAAAAAAACATTCTGAAAAAGATCATCTTGTAATTGTAGTGACATCTACACAGCTTATTTTTGTTTTTTTTTGTTACCCGTAGAACAGTCTGTCTGTGTGTACGGGTATCTAAAAAAATCATCGCTGGTATAGAATGAATTACTGTGTATGTGTGTGTAAATGTATGGTGCGAGGAGTACATTCATATTATAAAAATATAATTCATAAATTCTTTTTAACACCTACGTTCGTTTAATGCAGTAGCCAGCAGCAGCCGCAGCAGCAGCAGCAGCATTTGCGGCAACGACAACGACATCGGCCAGCATCAGTGACAGTGGCAGCAAGTAAACACATTGAGAATGTATGGCACATTAAATACAATTTGAAATGACATCTCTCTGAAGCTGCTGCTTCATTTTCAATACCCTACACGACGCTGTCAGCTTGTCACAAATAATTTCAATCCTTTCAAATTGAAATGCTTGAAAAGATGATTAGGAGCTGGACACAAATTCCGCGCACACAAATGGGGAGTGGTGTGGGTGGGGAGGGGAAATGTTGCATTTTAACTGTGGTGAAGGGGAAGGGGAAAACATGGTTTTAGTGTTGGAGACTTCTTCTTTACAGGACATTATAAAATATCATCAAAAATATCAAAAAGAGATAAAAAAATCATCCAAGAGGATCAGAAAGATATTATTTCAAATTCCTGACTGAAGAGCAAAAAGGATTGGGAAGCCAGGAAATAGGAAGCCAAGGGCCATAGAAATATGATAAGTCTAATTGCTAGACAAATTAGAAAATTTGCCAGACTAGCAGATTTAATAGCAGCCAGACAAAAACTCTTTACATTCCGATAATATCGGCCTCGCAAATCCTAGAAATACGAACAGTCACGCATTTTAGAGCCAACGAAGCTCTGACAATCAGGCTGGCATTATACCAGTCGATCCGGTTTTCGTGAACTCAAAAACAGTTCTCGATTGCCGCCGAACTCTTAACGAAATGGCTTAGCAAGGACACAGAGCAGACGAACTAGCAAGACTCGGTAGACCCAGTGAATATAAGAAGGTATGAACTATAAGGGTCCAAATAGGGAAACCTTTGCTCAACGGGCGAAAAATGTTTGAAACTAAACCTACAATTTCCGATTAGCTGGTCCGATAAAAATTGAAATTTCTGGCTTAAATCTGGTAGACAGACTTATTGGTTATAATCAGTTTCAAACATGGAAACCTTTGTTCTCCCTCTCTTTCAACTTTTGACAAATTAGTTTTCTATATTTCAATGTGCCTGGTGTTGTTTCTCAATGAATGCCCAATATAGACATTTTGTCAACTCTATCGTTCGCCGGATCGAATATAACAGGTGGCGCAAAAGTAAACTTCCGATGTTTTTTTTTGTAATTAAAAAAAAAATTAAAAACTTTGATTCTTCTTGTGGATTATTTTTATTTGGTCTTTTAATTTTTTTTACATCAAGTCGAGAATATGATGTCATGTAACAGTTGATTGTCACATTAGGGGCCAATCGCAAAATTTATAGCATTTTCTGATGGGAGAATTACTTTTGCGCCACCTGTACAACGAGAAAATATTGCGGAAAAACCCCAGTCAATTTTCAAAAATATTTCCAATACAATTCCAGAGACTGCCAGAGAATTGTCAGCAAATGTTAATGCATGTCTTGCTTACCAATCTGCGGAATGGGAAGAGCTAACGAGCACGGCGGAGAGTTTTTGGAAAATCCTTTTGTCTTTCTGTTCCCTCTGTTAGTCTCAAGATAGGCCTACCACACCAGATCCCAGCCGCAGGATAGACAAATCAACGAAGTCTTGTTTACCAGCTCTAGGGTATACAAATCAACGAAAAATGTTTGCAACTGACGCCAAATGAAACGAATGCAAATAATAACAACAAGAACAACAACAAAATTGAGCCACCACAAATAATTCGTTACAATAACAAGTGTCAAGTGATAAGTGACATAGAACATGCTTCATACCAGCACCCCCACCCCCCCCCCCCTCCGTCGCCACCATAAACTATTCGCACAGCCCAACTCTTACAGCGGCGACAAACAAAATAAATACAAATTAAGAAAAAAAAGCAATCTCAACGACAACAACAACAACTACAAAAACAACATCATACAATTTGACACTCTTGGTGGGGGAGGGGGGGGGGTGAGAAGAAATTACCACAACAATTTATGAAATAATATGAAATATTATTTATGTTTCCGATTTCGTCTGCCCGCCGAATTTATCAAAATCAAATTAAGATGGCTGCAAAGAAATTTCCATTCACATTAAAAAAACCGTGTTGTTTCAAAACTTTTATTTGACTGTCATTGCAATGGAAATGAAAATGAATTTGAATTTGTTGTGAACAAAAATCTCCTGCCGCCCTTCAAGAGGCAAATCAAATGTCAAACATCTATTTAACTGTCAACAATGTCATTGTTATTATTAACAAATATAAATTTCAATTCAGCAAATCAAAGTCCTGAACAGCAAGCAAACAGCACGACAAATGCCCCAAATTTCTCGACTACCCAGTTTAGATTTTCCGTTGTTTTTTTCCTCTGGTTTTTTTTTTTATTTCCAACCTGAAAAAAAACTCCAAATTCCTTGGGGTGCTGTCAACAGAAATGAACAGTTACAATATAAGACGCAAAACTTTTTTTTCCTTTGCGTTGTTATCCTTTCAGCTCCTTTTACCAGATATCTCCAAAGACAACATATTGAGAAGCTAAACTTGGCTAAAGAATACAAGCAAAGGGTTCGAACGCCATAAAAAAAGGGTGATTTGCCTTTCGAAAAAAAAAAAATACTGTGAAGTTGAGAAAGAGAGAGAGAGAGAGAGAGGGGGTGTGGGTGATTTACAGGATATTGTTATTGCCACTGTATCTGTATACAGGCTGTCAATACGGCAAGGCTTCGGCTTCGGCTCTCCCCCCATTGGTTTGGCTTTCAGCTCATCCTTGTGCCTGTAACTTCATTGTTTCCTAAATTGTCATTTGATCGTTTATTTAGTGACAATAATGTTATAAATTTCGATAGAATTCCTATTTTAGAGAAAACTTTTTTGTTTTGTTGGAAAAAAGTTGTGGGTAAAATATGTTAACAACTTATGAAAGACGGCAGCCAGGCAGCCGTTGCCGCCACGATTGTCGCGAACAACAACTTCTTCATCATAACCGTTAGGGTGGAGTTGAACGAAATGAAGGGAATGCTGGCACCCATTCAATACTCAAAGGATATTGTCGTTGGCATTGACATTGGCGTCGTTGTTGCTGTCTTCTGTAATATGTTGACAGTTGTTTTGGTAAATTTATTAAATAGGTGTTCCTTTATGGGGAAATAAACATGTTATTCGATTCGCTAACAATGCGAGTCAATTTCGAACGTGAAACACATAAAGAGGCAAGAGTTATTTATTGATTTCTCTGGCTGCTAAATAAAAGGAAGAGGAATTTTGTAAAATTTCAAAAGGAAACGGAGACTTTGTTTGACAGCAGATTCCCTTATGAGGCCCTACCCTGTAAGTGAAAGGGTAAGGCAAAGGAACTAGAAAATAATTAAAGAAGATAATTAAGAGATTTTCATACTTTCAATAAAAAAAACACTGTAAGTGACAGGTGAAAGAGCCAAAAATAAAAATATTTATATTGATTTGAACGGTAGCACCCGGTCATGCACAGGGAACTTCTCTCAAATAAGTGATTTGTGCATGATTTTTTTTAGTTCCATTGCCTTACCCTTCCCGTACAGGGTATGGCCTGCGATATTTGTCTTTCTCGAAGAAAAAGTCTCCGTTTCTTTTTTAAATTTTACAAAATTCGTCTTCCTTTTATTTAGCAGACACAGAAATCGATAAATAACTCTTGGCTCTTTATGTGTTCCACGTTCCATTGTCTCATAAATCTTCTTAATATATATTTACCCTCGACACTGATTCACTGACTCTGTCACGCAGTACGTAGGAATTTAAATAGGCATTCTATAATTTTCTGTAAATAATAATAATAATATTTTTTTTTTGTACAGAAATTGTGTTTTCCCCAAATTTTTTTTTTTTTACAAAATTTTTTTTTTCAACAAAAAATTTTTTTTTCAACAAAATTTTTTTTTTCCACAACATTTTTTTTCAACAAATTTTTGAAGAAAAAATTTTTTTTTCAAAAAATTTTTTTTTTACAATTTTTTTTTCAACAAAATTTTTTTTTTCAACAAAATTTTTTTTTTCCACAAAATTTTTTTTCAACAAATTTTTCAAAAAAAAATTTGTTTTTTCCACAAAAATTTTTTTTTTCCACAAAAAATTTTTTTTTCAGCAAAATTGTTTGTCCAAATTTCAACGGGCGCCATAGGCGCATTACAACTTACTAGTTTATAATATTTAAAAAAAAAAAAAAAATATTTTTTACAATAAAAAGTAAGATTCTGCGAGATTCTGGCCATGAAACCAAAGAAGAGGAAACTGGCTGAAAAATTTGAGCACTTTGTTTCTCAGCCATTTTCCTTAACTTTGTTTTCATGGCCAACATTTCTCAGCCTGACAAATTTAGTCTCCGTGCTACATTTACCTCTAGGTCTTTGCAGTAGACTTCGAAACGGTCTCGATTAATTAACTTAGAGCTGTTAGTATAGAAGTCGACACATAGTTCTGTACCAGCAGTTCTGTATTCTCTCGCAGACATATCTGGCCATCAAAGCTGTGGATCAGTGCTTTCTCCAAGGTGAGGGAAAACCCTTTTCATCTCCCAAATTCAAAATAGAAAATTCCTTTTAGCTTTGCTCAATTTAAATATTTTCCCCTTCTGCAAAAACATTACTTTACCATGGGGGGGGGTTAAAAAAGGGCCATTTACATGTTAACAAACATTTCGATTTATTTCGCTTTGGGACCCGATCAGTTTCCTTGGAATTTTCCATAATTTTCCATAGATCGACGCTAAGTGTACCTGCACTAGTTTTGCGCTTTCTTCTGTTGTTTATTTTGTAGCCGAACCACTTGCTGCCTTGTTTGCCCCGTCGATTTACCGCCCTTAATTATCAATTACCGCAGCTTGTGACCACAACAAAGCCTCAGAGCCGATCCTTCCTGGAACTCACACCATTACACGGATTTCCTGTTAAATTCTGAAGATCCGAAATGAACCGAAAGAAATATTTCTTATTTGCTTGTGAAATTCACCAACTAACAAGTAAATGAGATAAATTTATAAATGAAAGTAAGTGTTGGATTTTATTGGTCCATAAAATGTTTACGGTTTTCTTTGAGCAAGCGCGAACGGTTAAATGCGTGTGTGTGCGTGTGTGTGTGGGAGAGTGTGCGGTGGGTTACCGCAGGATGTGTGTTTACCGAGAAGGGCAAACAAGGAAACATTCTGTTTGGCCGATAGCCGGCAAGGGCAGGTACAGTGCAGGGAAAGCCCCAGGCGTGGGCCGACAAAGGCCAATGTATGCGATAGTCTGGCAAGGCGGAGAGCGAGATAACGCAGATTGTATAACTCAGCCAGTGGATTATATTTCGTGTTTAATTTGTTCTTCTTTTGAGTTGTTTCAAAAAAATTATTTTAATTTACTTTACTTTAATTCCTTTTCCTAAAACAGCTGTGAGTGCAGCCAACCCACCACTTTCTCCTGCCTTACATGAATTTTCCCATTTGACCAACATTCTGCGACCAAGCTCTCACCCTTCCCGTTTAAGAAAAAAAAGCCACCAACAGCCAACATATGCAACGCCCTTGGCTCTGTGTTAACCTAAAGGACTGGACGGACAAAAGGACGGTCGTTGCACATAAAGAAAGTCCTTAGACTACCATGAAAGTATGTGGGTGTTTTTTTTTGTTTTTTACAACTTTAGTAAAAAAAAAACAACAACACACACCAGACCATATGAAAGTCATTTCTATACACCAACACAACGAACATGTAACAAGTTTTCAAGTTTCCAACTACACTCGGACAGGGTTAAAGGAAACCGCCACTGCCTTTGCCACCCCCCCCCCCCCTTCGCTCCGTTGTTGGACTTAACCTCCATACAAACGGAGGGTTATTGAAAAAATGAACATGCGTGTTATTGTATTGGCTTTGTTCGAGTTCGAGTCAAGAGGTTTTCCTACGCATATTTTTCCGAGCACAACTTTTCATAGAATCAATTGTGTTGTTGGGGGGTTTTTTCTTTCATTCTTCTTGTGCAACTGCTTTTATTGAAAGGTGATAACACCCTTTTTAGCAAAGTGTTTAGTATGTGGTCAATACCGTGTTAAATGGGGTTAATATAACCAAACACTCGCCCATACTCACTCTCGCTGTCTCTCGCTTACACACACACTCGAGCGAGTCCTTTTTTTTTAGACAAATGTGTGTGGCCACTTCAGCAAATGACCATTAGTTGCCGTTGCTCGCATACCCTTCCAGCTCTGAACTCCGGACTCTGAGTGGAGTATTCTTTAGGGTTATGTTAACATTTTAACTTTTTGTGCTATCGTTCTAGCCAGGCCATAATGGCTTTGATGGAAAGGTGCTTCGTTGGTTTTTTCTCTTTTTTTGTTGTTAAAGGGTGTTAAAGAAATTACAAACATTGGGAGGGGGAGAGGGGAGACAGACGGCATTTGTAGTGCAAGAAAAATTAAAGGTAATTTATTTAAAAGGAGTTAATTTAATGATTAAATTAAAACTATTACTAACAGGGCCAGTGATGACATTTACTGGGGGGGAAAGTGAAACCCTTGCCTTGGCTGTTCCATTGTAATTAAATAGAAATTTGTCAACTCTTTCATTAGTTCTGTTTTGGGAGAGGGGAGGAAACTGAATGCGGCTGTCATGTAGGTATTTTTTTTACGTAGATAAGGTAATCGAATTTAGAACGAAAAGTTAACAGGGCAACTAATTTTAGAGGGCCCTCAAGTGGATAAAATTTAGTGACAGAGGAAGTTTACTGAAGCTGAGGAAAGATGACAGCAATAATTTTGGAACAAAATACCCCTGGAACTGGATTATATATTAGACCACCCCTAGAAGTAACTAGTCATGCGAGAAAGTGTAGATTATTTTAAACAAACACATTGAAAAGAAATAGGATTTCCAAAAGAATCCTACAGAAAACAAGAAAATAAGGACATTTAATAAAAATCTAGAGTCCAATACAAATCTGGAAGCCGAATTGACCAGAGACACTTGTGACTAGCTTACAGATTCCTGTCGCAACTGCCTGTAGGCCGCATGTAGATTTCTGTGTTTGAATGGAAACATCTGGTCCCGCTCACATAATAAACCTTCTCATACAATGCTGTCGCTATTGAGACCTGATTGGTTCATTAGTTCTGACAGGACTTTGTATGAATGTAAACACAAGCCACTCCTGCAGAAGATGTGGGGACAAAGAGACGACGAGGAGGAGGACTCCAAAAAATATGTTATCTAAATTTATCCAGCCAAGGCGAACATTTGGTGGTCCACATAGGGCTTTTATTTTATTTCGGTTCAAGGACGTCAGTTAAGGAATTTATTGGTGGCCGAACTGTGTCAACACAGGCTGACATAGAAGCTGAGATTCGGGCTAGAAGACTGGAAGAATTTATTAGTGGCCAAACTGTGTCAGCACAGGGTGACATAAAAGCTGAGATTCGGGCTAGAAGTTTAGAAGATCTAACACAGGGTGACAAAAATGCAGAGATTTGGGCTAGAAGTTTAGAAGACCTAATTGTTGGCCAAACTGTGTCAGCACAGGGTGACATAAAAGCTGAGATTCGGGCTAGAAGTTTAGAAGAACTAACACAGGGTGACATTAAGGTTGAGATTCTGGTTAGAAATGAAGAATAATTAATTGTTGGCCAAACAATGCCAACACAGGGTGACATAAAAGCTATCTAAGTTGACCACTTGCTATGTAGTAATCCTTTTCACACTTTTACTTTTCCTTACTGCGCCGATTGCAATAAAAATGGTTGGGTGAACTTAAAAAGCGCTAGTTAGGTTTTTTAGAAAAATTGGAGGGGTTATCAAAGTTGTAGTCAACCTCAGCTGTAAAAAAAAAACATGCCAGGCCCAATAAAGGGCTGAAAATACAATAAGTTGGTGAGTGATTTTCCTGTGCGACCACAGGGTGACAAAAAGGCGGCCTAAGTTGTTGTCAACCATAGATTTAAAACCCAAGGACAGATAAGGACATACAAAAGAAGTGGTCGGCGGTTATCATGTGTCACTACAGGGTGACATAAAGGCTGCCACAGTTGTTGTCCACCTCTTGTGTAGAAAACCAAACCAGACCTATGGAAGGGATTGCTTTACAAAATGAGGAGTAGCCAGATATTTAGGGAAAAAAAGGGGTAATTGCAATTTTACGAGTAAAGGTCACCCTTTTTTAAAACAGGCTGTGTTACAGACAAAATTATCCACTTCGGCTGTGAAAATCCTTTCTGAGCTTTCGAAGTTATAAAATGTTTTCCGTTCATTCTTCGATGGTCTAGTCTCTTTTTACGAGTAAAGGTCAGGCTGAAGAAATCCTTTCTGATTCATCGACAAAAAGTGAGGCCGATATCGTATTCAAATAGCAAAGGAAAATATCCTAGTCAGGTTAAAGGTAATAGGCTGCAAAATAACAATTGCTGAGTGTTTGTGGGCCCTCCTAAAACTACAAACACAAACTGACTTCATATGTCAGGGAAGTCCCGATCATATGTGGTGGATTCCTCTGCCAACTGTTTGAAGAATATTTGAAATACGGAAATAATTATACCTTAATTCATGCATATATGAAATTCGATTCAATAAGGCCAACATGGCATAAATACATATTTAAATTTCATAAACAAATTCCGTTGGAAAATCCCAACGGAAGTGAAGGAACACCTGGCTCGACTAATTCGGCCTAAGGCGATACTGACAAACTAAAACCATAACTTATTGCCACCGAATAATATTAGATTGGATACGTTTGTTTTGTTGCTGTTGTTGTTGTTGTAGCTGTTGTTAAGCGAAAATCCAAAACTCCACACAAAAGAAATTTCTCCACACTTTGAAATCCATTTTTGATACTTAACAATAATAAAGTGTCAGTCAAATGTAAAATTTATGCAAATTACAAATAACCACGAAAAAAAAACACAGTCATAATTAAACCATAATAAAAAAAAAAAGAAGAAAAATAATATTAACATTAGAAAGTTCAACTAGCAAATATCTAGGCAGCCAGTCAGCCATCTAGCCGTGCCAGCCCTGCCAGCCATCCATCAGCCATGTCTGGCTGGTGGAGGAAAGAAAATGGCGGTCTGATTTGGCCCGAAAACGTACACAATCAACGGTCGAGAAAAGAAGAAAAACCGTAGATTTCTTGCGCTCAGGGCTTCATTCATTTTCTTCTCACATGTCAGTTATGATCTTTGCATTGTGTTATGGATCAACGCTTTTTCGAGTTTCCAGTTTTGGCTAAAGTCATGGTTTATGTTTTTTGTTTTCTTCGGTTTCGTTGACTCTCTGGCGAAAATGCGTAAAACAAAGATGATCTCTTCTTTTCGAACTTGGCTCAAATGAAATGGATCACGAGCGTTGGTAGTCGTGCTGCTGGCGGAGACGATGACTTTAGGTTTGGGGGGTTGGCTTATGATCAGCGCTGGCTGGCTGGCTGGCTGGCTATGACTCTATAACGTCATCGTTTTTTTCCGTTCCAAGTCGTTACGGACGAATGACTACGTCGTTATTCGTTCCTAATGATTCCACAGCAAAAGACTCGCACACTCTAGCAATGTGTGCGTAGTCGAATTTCGTTTTCCAGTTAGTGGTTGTACATAAATGGAAAACCATGTTAGGTTTTATGCTGTATTTTTGGCTAATTAGCGTTATCGTTTAGGTTGGCATTTTCAGCATTTTTAATTTTTATTTTTTGTTGGTTTCATTCATATCAGCCTGTCTGTCTGTCTCGCTGAGTGTGTTCCATGTGAGTTGAGGTTTAAGGTTAAAAACCAGATAAATTTCCCGCGATTGCGATACTGAATGACAACGCCACCCTCAATGAGGATTAATATCTTTGGCCGTTTTTTGTTTTTCTTCTCTTTTCGGCCGAAATACGGAAACGCAATTAATTGGAATTTTATGTAAATTATTTAATTTTTTGTTATAAATTCAAAAAGATAATTTGAAATATTTTTCTTTTTTTTTTTTATATTTTCAGTTAATGAATGATCACGATCATCATGATGGATTCATCAAGCATTTTTTAATTTCATAGCTGGTCATTTGTCATATGGATTTGAGATCCTTTAGTTATTGTTTGGGGGAACTTTGTTGATACACCAAAGACAAACAAGACTTTGCCGGCTTTGAGAATCCTGTAAAATGTTCCCACAGGCAGCTGTTGTTTGAATAATAATAAAACCTTTTCCAAAACTGGACTCAAAGACTCAGACATGTGTTGGCACCAAGTCCGAGTTCTCACCAAGTGGTTTACTGAATCTTTAGAGGATGAAAAAAATCACCAAAACTATTCTCAAAATTCCCAATTTTTTTAAAAACCCCCCCAAATAATGTATGAAAAATTCCCCCATGGAAATTTGGAGCAACGATGGTGGCTGCGCGGTTCAATCGTGGCCCTATGAAGTGCATGAGATGGCTGAGGCTATTGTCATATCATCTGACCGGGTACATTACAATTTACATGGATATTCGGACATGAAAAAGCCATTCGCGTGGTTGGGGCCGCGTTTGCTCCCACTCGACCACATGCCACATGTATAAACAAAATGGCAAAAAAAAAGGAAGAAAAAGAAAAACAATTCAAAAAAAAAAATCAGAATTCCCAAAAGACCAACAAAAAATGTCCCCAGAAATTGTGAAGAATCCCACAAAATTTTTTGAAAAATCCCCGCAAATATTTTAATAATTTCTGGCGGCACCGGGAGTCAAAGACAAAAAAAAAAAAGAAGAATTAAAAAAAAAAATATGAATTCCCAAAAGACCAACAAAAAAAGTGTATCCAGAAATTGTGAAAAATGCCCCAAAAATTTTTAAAATCTCCCCGCAAATATTTTAATAGTTTACAGTGGTCCCTGGAGTCGGTCTTGAGCTCATTGCTCAAAACTTTTGATCATTCTGAATATGAAAAAGTCGACAGGAATTGTGAAAAATTCTCCAAAAATTTATGAAAAATTCACCAAATAATTAATAATTTCTGGTGGCACAGCGAGTCAAAGATGAAAAAAAAAGAAGACGAATTAAAAAAAAAAGAATTCCCAAAATACCAACAAAAAAAAATGTTCCCAGAAATTATGAAATATCCCCCAAAATTTTTTGAAAAATCCATCAAATATTTTAATTATTTACGGTGGCCCCTGGAGTCCATGGGTCTATTGTTAAAATTTTTGCTTATTGTGCATATGAAAAAGTCGCCAGAAATAGTGAAAAATCCTCCAAATTTTTTTGAAAAATCCCCCAAATATTTTAATAATTTACGGTGGTACCTGGAGTCGGTCATAGATCTATTGTCAAAATTGTTGGAAAATTTTATATTATCTAAATATTATTTTTTGATGTATTTTTCATAATGAAAATTTTTTCAGGATTTTTTTGGGTTTTGTACGGGTTTTTATTTTTTTTTTTGTGGTGGGAGTGGAATTTAGGCCCTTTTTTATAGAGCAACCTGATTCGATACATTACAATTGGAAGAGAAAAATGGGTACCGCATAAGGTCACACTCGATTTTTAATAATGAAATTTTTTTTCCTTAATTCAAGTTTGTTTGAACTTTTTTTTGGTTTGCTAAAATTTTTCTAAGGGATTTTTTGGGGCTTTCATTTTTTTAATAATAAAAAATTAATTCGTATTTTTTTTTTTGGTTTGTACGGGTTATTATTGGGCCTTTTTTTTGGTGGGGGCAGGAGAGACTTTCGTATTTTGGCCCTTTTCCATAAAGCGACCTGATTCGATACACTACATTTGGAAAAGAAAAATGGGGTCACACTTGATTATAAAAATAATCCATTGACGAAATGTCTGATTGACTTGGCTGCTAGTCAGTCTAAAGTACTTTCTGCACTATTGCGTAACCATTGACGTATCCTGGATCCATCACCACCCGCCAGAGGCCAGGAAAACGTCAAAATTCATTTACTTCCCGGAGTCCACTCTGTGTCTCACTGTTGTTTGGGCTCCAGACGTTAGCATTTAACAAGAAATGGCATTTTCAAATTTCACTTTCTTATTTTGTCACAGTTACAATTTCCATTTCCCAGCCAATCTCCCTCCCCACTGCTCTCTCGTCCCATTCTCTGTTACTGCCAACACATGCCATTGCATTAAATTCGACGATCACAAATTCCACACAGCGCCTGTACATGTGTATTGAAATTTCCGCTCTTGTGTGTGTATGTGTGTGTGTTTGTGTTTTAATGAAACTGATATAGTTCACATCAATTCCGTTTGTGATCGTGACACGATCGTCCATAAAGTTAAACAACTGATCTGACATTCAAGGACACGCATAACCAACATAAATTCTCACTTCAAATTCTATGTAGAGCACAACGAAAATTTTGTCTGCTTGGCTACGTTTTGTAGGAACTCAGAAAAACCGACACCACCATCACCACCACCACCATCAAAGGTATTGAAATTTTCTGTTGAATGTGAGAATTATGCAAATCACCTAAGCCAAACATGATCTTAGGCATCGGCTTCTTCTTGTTTCGTTTCGCTCGCATTGTGAACCGTTTTGGTATTGAAAATTGTGTAAAGTTCCGATTAATTTGCATAATATCCACAATATAATAACAACAACAGCCAGAGCAAAAACTCAAAATCATTTCATGAATTTGTTTTTTGTGTGTGTGTGTGTGAAATCGTTTTCTTGATCGAGTTTGATATGGCAAAACTGAAACGAGATTGAAAACAAAAGGTGAGCTGGTATTGAATTTGGAAAAATATCAGAACGAAAAAAAAAAATTCCCACCACACACACACACGCTTACGCATTTATTTACTGAATACAATTGAAATTGTTACGAATCTCAGAGAGCCGTGAAACGAGTGCATTGCTAAGCTGTTGAAGAACGTGTTTAAATCTGGTTTACAAGATTTAAGCACTTGTCCATTGTGAGTCCGGGGATTTTAAGGACATCAGGGAAGTGCATTTCCCATCTAATGTTAACACTTCATAAATCATTTTCTAGTCAATTGATTGGCAAGTGTTGGCAATTGTATCGGAATTTGCCAAAACAGATGGACAGGAAAGGATTTGTGGAAAAGATAAAGAAAAAAAATGGAATAAAATGAAATGGTAGAGCCATGCAAAGAAATTCGTGGGGTGCTGGATAGTGCGGACGAGCTTCTCAAATTGAATGGGGCTTAGTAAATGTTGAAGTGGAGTCTACTGATTTATCAGGAAAGGATTTCAGAAGATAAATTAAATCAAGTGGAATTTTAAAAAAATTTTACTGCCGAACAAGGTTCCGCTAGTCCTGGACCTGGCTTTCAAATTGAATACGACTCAGTACAAGTTCAGGTGGAGACTCTACAGATTTACAAAAGATAAATTAAATAAAGTACATAGTCTTGGAAAAATTATCAAATTCTTATCAGGGCTTAGAACAAGTTCGACATGAGACTCTACAAATTGATCAGGAAAGGATTTCAGAAGATAAATTTAATAAAGTGGATAGTCTTAGGAGAAGTTCGAGTGGAGACTTCTATTTCTACAGGACTTTTATTAAAGAAAAAACTTTTATTCAACAAAAATGAAAAGCTGGCACAAATGATCAAAAATTATAAAATGTTTATCAGGGCTTAGTACAAGTTTGACAGGAGACTCTACAAATTGATCAGGAAAGGATATAAGAAGAGAAATTTAATAAAGTGGATAGTCTTAGGAGAAGTTCGAGTGGAGACTTCTATTTCTACAGGACTTTTTTTCAACAAAAATGAAAAGCTGGCACAAATGATTTTCAGATGAGCCAAAGAATGATTCTGGATTAGCTGCACATCAAATTTTCAGGATGCCAGAAAAGTTAGGGAACTCAAAAATTAATTAAAAAAAAAATTAAAAAAAAATGGTATGAGACTTTTTGAATTTCCCGCCTCTGGACTGACAGAAAAACATTGCTGCTGCCAAGAGGCATCTGTCAGCTGACTGCTGTTAAGATTTAAATAGACTGCGTGATTTTTGGGATTTGAGGAGAAAAAAGGTGGGAAAAAACGTCAATTTCCCACTCATATGAAGTGTCTGGAGATTTCTATGAAACTCTGGAGAACTGGCAGTCCGGCCAATAACTCCCTTTTTTTACAGGGAATTTTCATTCGCAGAAATTGCATTTTTTTTTTGGATTTTCAAGGAATTTTTTACATTTGGATTTTCCATTTGGGAAATTTTTGCATGAGGTTACGAGACTTTTTTAAATTTCCCGCCACTTGACTGAAAGGAAACATTGCTCCTGCCAAGAACCATCTGTCAGCTGTTAAAATTGTAATAGGCTGTGGCATTTAGTTGCTGTTTGATAGCCACCGTGTGATTTGAAAAGAAAAGGGTAAAAAAACAATTCCCTAAGGCTCGGAAGGTTTGTTTTTCAGCATGGCAAGGAGATTTTTGCAGGTCACTTGTTCGAATTTTTTGCAGTTTGATTTTTTTTTTTTGATTTTCCATTTGGGCCCTTTTTGCCTAAAGCGAGCAGAGTCTTTAGGCCGTACTGCCCTACCACTTCATTGGAAAGTCTAGGATTTTGGCGAACGACAAGCAAAGGATCTCCCACTGGCCCCTGCTCAACTTGGACAGGAGAATGATGAATACAGTTGGCAGACGATGAAAACTTATTAATTTCTTAAAAACGCAGATATTTCGAATTGAGCGAGATTCAATGGTTCTCGTTTTTTGGGGGTTACCGGAAAAGAAATCTCATTCAAATAACATTTGATTACACAAATATTTACCCTTCTTGAAATGTCATCTTCCGCTAATGCCGGGACCTGTTTGGTAAGTGTAAACACTTTCAACAATTCAGGGATTAGTTTCATTCTTTAAAATACCACACACACGCACACACAGCCGAAAAATCTACGTTCCGGTTCCTTTAAAATAAATTACGTGCGCAGTTTCATTCGGGCATCTCGAGCCTCAGCAGAAACATCATTAATATGCATTAATTCCAGATCAAGAAATATTTCCGTATGTTTCACAAACAAACAAATTCGGGTGAAAAAAAAACTGAAAGGAAAAGGAATAAATTCGACACTGGCACAATAACGAAGAAGAAGAAAACGAAGAAATAATGATATTTCTATCAAAAAATGCTTTTGAGAAAGAAGAAAAATTATACACACGGCCAAGGAACCCAAGGAAAACCAAAAAAAAAGGATTTAAATCAAACGGAAGTGAAAGAAGAACATACACACACACACCCCACCAGGCATAGCTAAGAGAATACGTGTGTGTGTGTGTGTGTGTGTAGGAATGATTTCAGTGATATGGCAACAGCCTAATGACATTTTGAGGTTGAGCTGATTCCATAGATGAACTGATGATGCCGAAACTAAAGGGTAAAACACAGAAATATGACGTTGGTTTATTTGCATCATTTACCTTTTTTTTACATATGACACACTCACACACACACACATACTCAGCTACAACAACATCCTTTGAGCGCCAGAAAAAACAACAAGAACGACCAAGGATGTCACATGAATTTGACATAATCTGTAATTCAAACATGTCTCAGATTTGTGCTCGCTGGAGGAGGAGGAGAGAGAGAGGAGAGCACATTCAAAATCCACCAAAGGAAACATTAACTGAGCAAACACCGACTACAGCAACAACAATAACAACACCAATGAAAACGAAAACGAAACCTAGGCCTAGCAGGGAAAATAAATGAATTGTGAAATGAAATGGAAGAGAGAAAAAACGAACAAATTATTTGTAACCAACTCGTAATGATGATGTTTGTTTTTTTTTTGGTATGGGGGGAGGTGGAGGACATGTGTACGCAGTAAAGGCTATTTGACCCAGAACATGGGAAATTTGCACTCATGTGCTAATAGTTAATGACACAAACACAAAGAGAGGGATTTGCAAATGTTCAAAATCTTCCAGACTCCGAGTTTTTAGAATTTTCCACACACACACACACACAAAAAAAAAGGTTGCGAAACAAGAAAAATCTCAATTTAATAGGTTTCAGTGTTCACATATGAACAGGCGAATCGCCTGCATGTGTATTTGTGCGGTAGTAGTTTCAATCAAAAGGATTATTAATGATTTCAGTGACAAGTCAAAGGATGCATGGCAACGTTGCCCGTTACACTTGAATTGCCAAAAGAGTTGTACACCAAAATGGCCTTAAAACTCTTCTGGAATTGTAGTTTTGTTTTTTCTTTTCTCATTTTTCATTTTTGTTTTGCATTTTGGCAAAGAAATGATTTATGAAGTGTTGAGGAGTTTTTCAGCTGTGTGTGGGAAACCACCGCTTGTTTAAACATCCTTCAATGCAACGGCCAAGTAGTTGAAGTCACGTTTTTCTCTCTCTAATCACTGGAAAAAAATAAGAACTCATCTTAAGTGTTTGGATTATTCAACTTCTATGACAATGAAAATGAACAGATGTTCAAAATAAAAAAAAAAAAAACATTTCAATATTTTCAGAATTTAGAAAAAAAAAGGAACTGAGTTTGGCCAAAAATCCCCAGTCAGAGGTGAGAAAGGGCTCAATGAAAAATGCATCCAAAAAATGTGCAAAAAAAGAAACTCATACAAAACTCGGGAATTTTTCATAATGAAAAATAAAAATTGGGGAGTTTTTCATAATTTTTAGATAATTTTTTTTTTTTTTTTTTTTTTTTGAAAAAACAAAGTTTCGAAATTTTTTATTTTCGGGGAATTTTCTTTTTTTATTTTGGGGATATTTTCATAACAAAAATTGCCCATATACCTGCGTTATATATGGGTAATCAATTTTTTTTTAATTTTTTTTAAAATATTTTGGGGGAATTTTCAGCATTTTTCTGGAAATTCTCATATTGGGATTTTGGTTTTTTTTTATTTAGTTTAGAAAAATATTCTTTTTTTTTGCGCTTTTTTTATAGAGCCGGGGGGTTATTTTTTAAAAAATGTTGATGCAATTTTCATTTTAATAAAAATTCCTTTTTTTCACATTGAAAATTGTTTTTTTTAGATTTTGGAATTGAAAAAAAAAACGAATTTGATTTTAGGGTTTTGTTGATTTTTGTATTTTTGTTGTTAATTTATCACATATTGATAAAGAAAAAAATTACTTCATTTGAAAATTGTTACGTTTTTCAGATTTTGGAATTTGAAAAAAAAAAAAAAATTATTTTTGGATTTTGTTGGTTTTTGGGGTGGGGTTAGGCGAGGTGGATATATTTTTGTATTTTTGGTTGTACGGTTTGTTACACATTTTTTCATACTGCATTTAAAAAAAAACATTTTTTTCATATTAAAAATGATAAAATTTTTCATAGTTTCATAGTAATTTTAAAATTTTTCATATTTTTGGACTTTGAAAAAAAAATTAATTCTATTTAAATTTTGAAATTTTAAGAAAAATTAATTTTTGTCTTTTGTCGATTTTTGTATTTTATTTTTTTTTGTTAGGTTTTTTTACACTTTTTGATGAAATTTTTCATACTGTATTAAAAAATTTGTTTTTTAAATTTTTCCGATTTTTGGAATTTGAAAAACAAAATTAATTAGATTTTTGGGTTTTGTCGATTTTGGGGAGGGAGTTCATTTTTGTTAATTTTTGTTGTTAGGTTTTTTACACATTTTGATGCAATTTTTCATACTGCATTTTTAAAAAAAAAAATTTTCCATATTAAATTTTTTTACATTTTTCATATTTTTGGAATTTGAAAAAATAAATTAATTCTATTTAAATTTTGAAATTTTAAAAAAAATTAATTTAATTTTTGCCTTTTGTCGATTTTTGTATTTTTTTTTTTTGTTTGGTTTTTTTTTACACTTTTTGATACAATTTTTCATACTGTATTAAAAAATTTGTTTTTTAAATTTTTCCGATTTTTGGAATTTGAAAAACAAAATTAATTAGATTTTTGGGTTTTGTCGATTTTGGGGAGGGAGTTCATTTTTGTTATTTTTTGTTGTTAGATTTTTTACACATTTTGTTGCAGTTTTTCATACTGCATTTTTAAAAAAACTTATTTTTTTTCCATATTAAAAATTATTACATTTTTCATATTTTTGGGATTTTGAAAAAATAAATTAATTCGATTTAAATTTTGAAATTTTTAAAAAAAATTAATTTAATTTTTGGCCTTTGTCGTTTTTTGTATTTTTTTTTTTGTTAGTTTTTTTTTAAACATTTTGGTGAAATTTTTCATACTGCATTAACAAAAAAATTTTTTTTTTAAATTTTTCTGATTTTTGGAATTTGAAAAACTAAATTAATTAGATTTTTTGGTTTTGTTGCCGTTTTTCATACTGCATTTTTAAAAAAATTTACTTTTATCCCACATTAAAATTTTTCATATTTTTGAAATTTGAAAAAATAAATTAATTCGATTTAAATTTTGAAATTTTCGGCTCGGTGGTGAATAGTTGAGGACGAGTGAGGAGGACGTCACTGAATGACTCACATATTCCTCAGCGTGGCCATATATTTTTAAAATTAATTCTCACTTAGTTTTCCGTCGTTGCAAATATAGAAAAATCTCTATACAGACAAAAAAGTAAATCAATTTGATTTTTCAAAAATTCTACGAATCCCAGCGATGTCATACAGTCACCTCTGGGGTCATTTTGCTACCTCCCCCCACCCATCGTCCGCCGGCCCTCATCAACAGAATTTAATTCATACGGCATGAATGTTTGTATGATATTTTTGGTTTTTGGTCTTATTTCTTATTGTCATTTTATTAAAACAACAGCAACAACGACAATACGAACTACACAAACAAAACAAAAGAAATGAAAAACTTTAATAAAAATTATTATACCTCAATGGGTGATCACGTAGCGGCGTGACAAACACACATAACACGCATTCAATAAATTTCACAAGAAAGACGGACGGCCACTGGCAGAGCTCCAAAGCCCCAAACGAAGTTGGAGTTAAAGAGGAGGCAGATTTTCTGGTTCCCAAAAACAGAGGAGTCTGCAGCAACATACACGATGTAATCGTGTGCAGAGGAAGTCCATGGTTACATGGTGGGGACGGCTAAACTCTTGACTTTAGTCAAAGGAACCGTAACAGTCGGCTGGGTTTTGACGCTACCGAAAATGACAGTTGTACAAAACACAAAAGATCATCATGAAGTTGATTATGAATACGGAGTGGTTGACGACTTATGAAATACCAACAACAACAAAAACAGATTTCAAAATTTCCTTTATAGAGAAAAACTTAATTAAAGCTTTGAGCACGCACCAGATACGAATGTGATGATGAGTATTTTTTTTTTTTTAAAAAAACAATCCAACAAATAGAGAAGACCAACCAAGGTAGACACGATAGTATCAGAGCTAGAAATCCGCAGGCGGCTGAAAGAAATTATAATAAATCCGGCAAGATCTGTGGCCAGTGATAAATCACTCACTCGCACAATGTCACTGTCGCTGTCATTGTCACTGCAATCGAAATACAGAAACAAAAAAACTGAAACACACAAAAACGTTTCTCAAGAATAATTGCCTAACAATAGAAAAGATGTCATTGATATGTGAAAATATTTGCAAACGCAGGCCTTTGTTCGTTGGCTCACTAACTCGTTATGATCCTACCCTAAGTAATTGCTGATGAAGATGCTGCCAAAGGACTAGCGCGCTGTTTAACCCTTTTCTCTTTTCCTCGAAGTTGCATAAATTTTCGCCACAACACTTCGTGCCCAACAATGACAGGACAATGGCGATATTTTCACCACAGTTTGCCAAATTTGATGAACTTTCTTTGAATGGCACAAAGGACACAAAAGGATTTTTCTGCACAGAAATCCTCCACAATCAATTTGAGACCCTATCAATAGCTAAAAGCATTTAGCATTGATCAGCCGGAGATTTTTGCCATAACAAAAAAATATCCCAAACGCTCAAAACGATCAGTGATCAATCGGCCACCCGTCACGGGGTTAAATGTGCGCGCCGCAAAAGGGGTGGGTTTCCATTCTTCGTACCTAAGATTGTCCTCAATTTCTGTCAGATTGAATTTCTTCGTTGGGTCTAGGAAACAAACAAACCGGAATTTGCATATCAATGAAATTGAAATTTATTTCAGTCTTTGAGAAGCCTGGGCAAGCTGCATTCCCTCGCCAGGTCCTTGCAGATGCCTGCGTGTGTGTGTGCGGCACGGAATTTCTTTCCTCCTCCTTCTTACAGTTAATTTGCATAATGTGTTATCCTTTACTGATTTCCGTCCGAATGATTCTCATGATTATGTATGCAGTGCAGTTTTTTTCTTCAGCGTTTCTACACACGGAACCAGTAAAAAAATCTATTGATTGACGGTAAAGGAAATCCTGGGCAGCATTGTGGCCATGTCCACATAATTTCAGCACAAACAATTCTTATGTTAATTATGTCTGTCTGTAGCCAACGATTTGCATAATTCGGATCCTTGGGATATCTGCATATGTGTCCTTATCACAAGGATATTTGTATCGAGTTTGCATCAATGATTTGTGAAGATGCGTTTTTTTTTGCGTTCGTCATCGTCTTTACAATCTTGATTTATTGATGACAATTTGTTGTGTTTGTTTTTCTTTTTTTAAAGGAAGCAGCTGTTTGAGGTGGGATTCCAAGAGATAGCAGACTTCTGTAGAAATATGATAATTCGGCTAAATAAAATCTATGTCAGGGGAAAATGGTTCAGAGAGAAGGAGGGAGAGAGAGATGGAGAAATTAGGCATACCGTGTATTCTCAAGGTCAAGGAAGTTCAGTGGGCAAAATTTAAATAAAGCTCAGAGAGACTGGGGAAGTTATAATTCAGGTACTTGGTAGAGATTAGGTGATCCAGTTTGCCAACACATATTTTTTTTTTTTGTTAGGCTTTGTCGAACAGAAAAAAATGGTAAAAAAGGGCAGTTCATGAAAATGTTGACCGTAAATAATAAATCGGAAATCTATTAATGATTCAGGTCGTTAAGGTGAATAAAGAGCAAGCCATTCGTGAGTTAGAGCCAGAAGCCGCCAATGGTGTTGATAAAATGCGCCACTGCCATGCCAGTAAATCATGTTACATTTCCTTCCAATGTAGACCGAGGAAAATACCAGAGTTTTGGTAATTTTTTTGGAATTTCAATAAGAAAATTGTAGTCGGACCACGCAGTATTTTTAAATTATTGCTGCCATAGAAATGATTTCCCTACCAGCAACGCCAACTATGCGTGACATCTGATCAGTGTCGAAATGCGAATCTTTAGCAGAGGCGCAATACTGTAGAAAGCAGTTCTGGAAGTATACAACTAATGCTAAAATTAGATGCATATGGACCAGCGTTCTATCACTGCCATCTGTTTGTGAATTTGAGCAGTGTGCCAATATTAGAGATGTTCTATCAACAATCGTACTTTCCATAACTTACCTATACTATTGCAATATTATTACACTAGTAAGTTGTAATGCGCCTATGGCGCCCGTTGAAATATGGAAAAAAAATTGTGCTGAAAAAAAAAAATGTTTGTGGAAAAAATGGAATGTTTTGTTGAAAAAAAAAATTTGTTGAAAAACAATTTTTTTCTTGAAAAAAAAAAAATTTCGTGAAAAAAAAAATTTTTTCTTGAAAAAAAAAAAATTTGTTGGAAAAAGAAATTTTGTGGAAAAAAAATTTTGTAAAAAAAAAATTTTTTGTTGAAAAAAAAAATTGTAAAAAAAAAAAAATTATAAAAAAAAAATTTTGGAAAAAAAAAAATTATAAAAAAAATTTTTTGGGGAAAACACAATTTCTGTACACAAAAAAATATTTTTTTTATTTTATTACTATTATTTTTAGAAAATTATAGAATGCCTATTTAAATTCCTACGTACTTCGTGACAGAGTCAGTGAATCAGTGAATCAGTGTATCAGTGTATCAGTGTATCAGTGTATCAGTGTATCAGTGTATCAGTGTATCAGTGTATCAGTGTATCAGTGTATCAGTGTATCAGTGTATCAGTGTATCAGTGTATCAGTGTATCAGTGAATCAGTGAATCAGTGTCGAGGGTAAATATATATTAAGATATTATCAAACTAACGCCGCCATCTCTATGTGAAATGAAATATGCCAGTGCCATATATATGTGAAAAGCTGCCTAAAAATCCGAATTTAGCCTATGATTGAAGGTTTCAGTTTTCCTACTAGATGGGTATAAAGACTGTAAATCAATTTGGATTTTATAAAAATAACTCTTTGGTGTTATGTGAATTGTAGTTGGCAGCGCCATCTATATGTGAAAATCTGCCTTAAAACCTGAATTTAGCCTATGATTGAAGGTTTCAGTTTTCATACTAGATGGATATAAAAACTGTAAATCAATTTGTATTTTATAAAAATATTTCATCGCTGTTATGTGAATTGTAGTTGGCAGTGCCATCTATATGTGAAAAGCTGCCTAAAAATCGGAATTTAGCCTATGATTAAAGGTTTCAGTTTTCCTACTAAATGTTGGCTGTTAGAAGAAAATATTGCAAAAATTCAAAACGAAAGTTCGAAAATTACGAGAAAACATAAACATTTTGTAATAGTTTCCCATTAGGGATTTAAAATGTTAGTTTTAGGGTAAAGGGCAACTAAAAATGAAATAGGACTTGAAAGAGATGATGCCATTATTTTGCTAATCCCTTTCGTCTCTCTATGTCAATTCAGCAAGCTTTTGATCTACTTTTCCTGGAAAGTAGATTTTCCAATTGTTGCATTTTGTAGTTTCTAAACGAATTTGAAACTCTTACAAATTATGAAATTGATCTCCTATGCCTTCCTTATTAAATCTAAATAAAAACCCAAGCCACATTCCTTCAAACTCAGTAGTTTGGCTGATCCACAAAAAAAAAGAAGAAAAAACAGCAAACAGAGATTTCCTATAAATGAAACCTTTACACTATTTTCATTGTAATGTTGTCGTCTCTTCTCCATTTGCCAACGATAGCCACAATAAAAGGAAAAAAGTAAACAACAACAGAAATGACGATGATGACGACGACAACGACTCTATGGAGGAAAAAATTGAGATTTTTGATTTTCCAACAGCGATAATGTTACAGAAACGTTCGCTTCTTGTCCATTTTGGTCATTGAACACACAATGCTAAAGATTTCAATTGAAATGCAAATTGTAAGAAAGCCTTTGAAAACATAATCACGCTTGTTTAAATTACATTTAACTAATGTTTTCTGTTCAGAAAAAAAAAACTATATATATATATAAAAGTACGATCGGTAGGGCAGACGAAGGCGCATAAATGGTTACAACAGAGCGGGCAGCCATCGCCACCAACCAACAAAAGGTAATTTAAGCCTCCTTCTGAAAACTGAACACTCTTTCAAACAGAAAACGTATGTAAAGCAAATAAAAGATCGTTTCTGTCTGTGTTTTTCCCCCCCCCCCCTCTTCATCATCGTTTTCGATTACACACAGAGAAAAGAAAAATTGTGAGGGATTTCTATAAAATACAATCATTTTTTTTATTAAATGGAGTAAATTGTGAAGAAACTATTTAAATTGGAAATTTAATTGGAAATTAGTTATCTTCTGCAGCTTCTACTATTTGTCTTCTTTTCTGAAATAGTAAATTTTCAATTTGCTCACAGCTCTTGGTTTTGGCACCCTGCAGTGTTGTGTTATGGGCCAACTTGATCCCTTCTGCAGCTATTACCACATTGTCTTCTATTCTCTTTCATTGAAATAGTAAATTTCCAATTTCCTTTCCTTCCTGTATCACTCCCACACAGCTCTTGATATTTGCACCCTGCATCGTAGTGTTATGGGCCGACTTATTCACTTCTATGGCTATTACCCTTTTCACTTACGTTCTCCTAGGAGATAAGCCCGCATAGTCTTAGCCTCTAGTCTTGCATATTAGTTGCTGCAACTTTACAGCTGTGTTATGAGCAGCATAAGTCACTTTTTTAGCTGTTGTACATATCGTTTTCTTTTAGCTTTTTTATTGTCAGTAATATTATATATTTTCTGATCAATTTTCTCCAGTGGTAAAGTAGATCCTTCATCTTGCTGTGCAGAGTTCTGGGCAGCTTTGTCAGCTTTGTGTACCAATTACTCATACAGCTTCTGTTTAACCTTTTTTGGTCGATGTACTCTCTCTCTTTTTTACGCACAGCCATTGCCTTCACCCGGCAGCGCTGTGTTCTGGGCAAGATGATTGTGGCTTCCATAGGTTTTACACGCTTGTCTTTCATTGCACTTTCCTTTGGCCGGAATTATGGTTTTTCATATTAGCGCACTCCGCCATACCTCTCCACATAATGGGCTGCGTTATGGGCGGCATTCTAAGCCTTTTTCCATTTCTGGTCTATGGATACTTTCCTGCTTTGGCTGCCATTGTCTGCCCTTTCTTTCGCCCAGTGTAACTGACAACGCAGTTTTATGTCGGGGCGAGCAGATAAAATACGAAAATAATCCGATACTCTGCTCCATCAACGGCTGTTTGGAAAACACCCCGGTGGGGTAAGAGGGTTGGGCGGGGGGACGCCTCAAACTATATCAGTTATTTCCATTTTTTTTTATTATCTAAAAAGTTTTGCTGTTGCTATTGCCGCTGTACCTTTAAGTCTGTTCAAATTTAAAACAATATCCAATGATATCCAATGACTTCAACCTCATTTTCTGAGCTAAACGACGACAACGCTTGTCTCTCGCTGTCTGTCTGCCGGCACTGAGTGTGTACGTAGCTATTTTTATATGGCATCTAATTGTTTGCTTGAAATCCATATAAATTCAGTGATTATTTTCAAGTTTTTTCCTTCTTCTGTTCTTCTTCTTCCTCTTTCTGGCATTTCAACACATCTAATCATTGTCGTATCACATGTCTTTCGGATCAACACCAACCGAAACAGCAACAAGAGCCAGAGGAGGGAATGGAAGGTATAGTAGTTATCACATCATTCGTAACGTTTTTGTTGTTTCGTTTTTTTTTTTGTTTTTGTTGCTTTTATTTTAATTTTATTATTTATTCAGTTGCGCATTGTCATTTGAATAACGGCGACGTAATTAGAACGCAAATATGACAATCTAAAGATCATTTCAATAGACACACACACACACACACTACACATGGCATGTGATGCAGAAAGTTGCTGGCAAACGTTTGTTCACCAAGGAAAGGGTGTATGGATGGGGAGGGGGCTTGCTTTTCCTGTTCAAAGAAATTCGAAGAAAACCATATGGTGAAGAGCGGCCACGGATGTACAAAGAGAATGGCGAATGGGCAACTTGAGTGAGTGGACAAAAAGCTTAACCAGACTTAGGCTCAGGCTCTGATAGCCAGGCAGGCGGAAAACTAAATCAAAGGATTCTCAGTTTGTTTGCCGGTGAAGCTGGCTTGGTCTGAGGTTGATTCTCCAACCATTCTGAAATTCCACATAAAATTCTTGAGAGAGAACAAAAATCCAAAAAATTTTGAAAGAAAAGACAATAATTTGTCTTCAGGTCATTATCAGTCCTTAGCAGCGTGGATCCTTCGGAGAGTCGTGGCAGTGGGAATGAGGGTTCAGCTGGGAAAACTCCAAAAGAAAATGAGTCTACAAATTAAATATTTCTATGGACAATTTATTCTTTATCCCTGGAAGATCATACGTTGTTTTTCAATAATTTTATATAGACATAGATCGTCGATCCGACGACGATGGCCATAGAGTCCAACTAGGGTTTTCTCAGCTCAAAGGATTCTCAGTTTTTTTGCCGGTGAAGCTGGCTTGGTCTGAGGTTGATTCTCCAACCATTCTGAAATTCCACATAAAATTCTTGAGAGAGAGCAAAAATCCAAAAAGTTTTGAAAGAAAAGACAATAATTTCTCTACAGGTCACTATCAGTCCTTACCAGCGTGGGTCCTTCGGGAAGCCGTGGCAGTGGGAATGTGGGTTCAGCTGGGAAAACTCCAAAAGAAAATGAGTCTACAAATTAAATATTTCTATGGACAATTAATTCCTTTACCCTGGAAGATCATATGTATTTTTTTATAAAGACTTATCTCGTCGATTCGTCAGCGAATGACCTCCCCTGGTCAAAGAGTCCAATGAGGGATAAGAGGAGCTGGGAAAACTCATAACTAAAATGAGTCCACAAATTAAAAATTTTTATAGAAAATTTATGGTTTAAACCTGGAACATCATACTCATTTTTTTTTAATAATTTAATAATTTTATAAAGACATGTCTCGCCGATTCGTCAGCGGATGATCAAAGACCCCAACTAGTTTGCTCTCGCTCACATAGCGTGCCCCTTCAAGTCGACTCGATTTCAATTCCTTATCGCTGAGATAAAATTCCTATCAAATGCTATCATTTGATATCAGTTGAGAATAACGAGGCACATTTTGTCTAAACAATGGTGGGAGAATATTTATTTTAAGATAAAAACAAAAAACTAAATACTTATGAAATTAATAAACTGAGATATTTTTGGGATGTCAAATCAGCAGAATAGGAAAACAAAACTGTATGAAGACAAAACACAACAGCTACATATCGTCAGGGTCGGATAACATGGAAGATGTAGGGAGCAGGTAATGGAAATGCCAGACTTGGGAAATACAAGACGACGACAAGGTGGATTCAGTTGGCAGGCCACGAAATAGTGGCAATATATAAATGGCTCTTGCACCACAAGTGATCTAAATTGTATTTTCGAATTTACATTGAAGTTAAAATGTAAAGTTCGCTTAGCATTAATTTTCATAAATCCTTGGGTGATATTTTATTTTTGATTTTATCTCACCACTTAAATCGTCTGTTGTAATTTCAACTGCATGGGGAAATATGTCCTTCATCCTGCCGGAATGATTGAAATGGCTTAGGAATTCATAACAATTTTCATTTATGTTTGTCTGCCGAGCTAATGAATAATTTCCAATTCCACAACTGCCAAATAAATTGCCAAAAATCTCCCTCCTCCTCCGTCCCCCTCAATGGGCAAAGAAAAAAAAAATGATGCAAAGTAATTTGCATATTTTAAAAAATAACAACGAATCCATAAGTATTGAGATCCAAATGGCTGAAAACAAATTAACAGGATTTCAGTGTAACTCACACTTCGTCTGTGCGGATGGCTGGTGGTGGTTGTCCAAAAAATGCAAAGAGATCTCTAGGCGGAAAGGTCATGATTAGCATCAAAATAGATAACACGAAAGGTTAGCTGATGTTAGAGGCGGGAGGAGGTGGGGTGGTTTGAAAAAGTAAACATTTGGCCTTTATAGGTTATCGCCGGAATAAGGCAAATATCCCCTAAGGATGCCACTGATATGTCCTGACACTCGTTTTTAGCTGGGGTGTAAAGCCGGCATGAACCAGCAATGCACCAACGAAAACTCTCCGAGAAGCCGCATTAATTACCACTCAATATTTATTTCTCAAAACACACACTACAGTATGTGGATTTTTCCAAAGTAAAAAAGTAAAATTTGTTAAAAGTTTCAAAACACCGGCATATGTGTTACTCATAAATCTCTGCAATCAATGTTGGCCGCTCTGTCTCTCTCGCTCTCTCTATCTCTCTCTGTCCCTGCTTGTGGTTGTTGTTGTTCTTTGAATTAATAATGATTTACTGGCGTTGTATGCAAATTATTCTTGCCGTTCAAACCGAAAAAAAAAACTCCATCAAAGAGTTGCCATTACCGGGTGCAACTATTCCTTCATCAGCGTAATTGTTTATGCTGTACTTGAATACACTCTCTCATGTGTGTGTGTGCGTGTGTGTGTGTATGTGAGCAACTGGCTGTTTGGTGTTGTTAGCTAAATTTTTGAAAAAGTTCTTTTCATAAGCAAAGATTTTACTGAACTGATATCAAATGCCAAGTTATACTCAAAGCCGAGTACTTCATGCAATCAACAGCTCCATTGCACGTTTTGTGCATAACATTTAAACTGGAAAATGCACCGTTATTTTGCCAGAAGTGTGCATAAAAGCTGTTGCACATTTTGCCGTGGCAGCGAACGGGGACAGACAACACACCAGTCACACTTACAAAGCAACATTTGTTCTTACGACACACACACACACATTAGCAGCCATACACAGAAAGGCCAAGATAAGACAGTTACAACTACAAAATTAGTTATCTCAATAAAAAAAAATAATTACCACAATTAAAAATTAATTAATTTGCCGCTAATAAAATGTCAATAACTCAACTAAAAAATTGATTAACTTAATTAAAAAATTGTGAACTCAATTAGGAAATTAGTGACCGCAATTAAAAATTAATTACCTCAATTAAAAAAATTGTTAACCCAATTAAAAAAATAATTGAGTTCCGCTAATAAAACCGCTTCATTAATATTTTAATTGATTCCAACAATTGAAAAAATTAGTTGTCTCAACTAAAAAAATAGTTAACTTAATTACATTTGTTTTTTATTCAATTAAACGATTGGTTGCCTCGATTAAAAAAGTAGTTACCACAATTGAAAAACAATTAATTTCCAGCCACCAGAACTGTTCTATTAATATTTTAATAATTTAACTAAAAAATTAATTACCTTAATTAATAAAAATGTTATCTCAATTAAGAAATTCATTAACTTAATTAAAAAATATTTTATTTGCAATAATCTCCATTGAAAAAATTAGTTGTCCCAACTAAAAAAATAATTAACTTTATTAAATTTGTTTTTTATTCAATTAAAAAATTGGCTGCCTCAATTAAAAAAGTAGTTACCTTAATTGAAAAGCAATTAATTTCCAGCCATCAGAACTGTTCTATTAATATTTTAATAATTTAACTAAAAAATTAATAAAAATGTTATCTCAATTAAGAAATTCATTAACTTAATTAAAAAATATTTTATTTGCAATAATCTCAATTGAAAAAATTAGTTACCACATTTCAAAATCAATTAATTTCCTGGCCCCCAAAACTGTTCCATTAATACTTTAATAATCCAATTAAAAAAATAATTACCTTAACTAAAAAATTCTTAACTCAATTAAAATGTAATTTATTTCCAATAAAACTGTTTCATTAATTTTTTAATAGATGGCAACCAAATTCAATTAAGTTAACCCATTAAAAAATGAGTTCATTCAATTAAAAAATGCATTGCCTCAATTAAGAAATTAGTATACTTAGTGAAAAAGTAATTAATTTTCAATAAAAGTGCTGCATTTACACTTGAATAAATTTCAACAATTTTAAAAAATTCGTTGCCTCAATTAAAAAATTAATTAACTCATTTATATATGTTAACTAAGTTCAACAATTGACAAATTAGTTAACCTAAACCAAAAAAAATACTAGTTGTCCCAATTAAAAAATTAATCGTTCCAATTAAATAAGTTGTTAACTCAATTAAAAAATTAATTAACTCAATTAACGACGTAATTACCTCAATTACAGAAATGTTTACCAAAATTAAAGTATTACCTAAAGTAATTTTCAGCAAATGGAGATGCCCAATTAATATATTAATTAATTAAATTGATGTTTTTAATGATACAATTAAAAATTTAATTAATACAACCACAAATATTAAATAAATAACCCAAGAGTTAATTCGCGTGTTTTTTAATTGTTATAATTAAATTAATAAATAAAAAAAATAATTTTTAATTCGTGAAAAAACTCCCAGTGAAAACATTGAAAACAATTTTAATTCAACAAATTTATTTTGCTTTTTTTTTATTTCTATTGAAGTTTGGTAAGGATTTTGCCCACGGATAACCTTAACAAATTCTTGAGGATTTTGTGTTGGTACATTTTTCATATATTTGATTTTGTTTGTTGATATTTCCACAATCAAATTTTGTCCAACACCTATAATTTCCCTTTATTTCAACGTCCCTCAGACTAATTGTAAGGTTTTATTTAAATAACTTACGATTTTAATCGCATTGGGCAAATTTTCCATCTGGGCTGACGTTACTCGTTATTGATAACAAAATATTTCGAAAATGTTTAACATTTTCATTTCATTCTCCTGGAGTTTAAGTGGTTCCCTAACCCAGATCTCACAAGTATCATTTCTAACATTGTGTTAGCGGTTTGTTTGATTTTCAAATTTTGCGTGAGTCTAAGTACTTTGTGTATGTGTGTATGCGCTGCAAAGACAAAAGCGTGCCACCTCCTTCCTTCCCAGCCAGCCAACTCTTGTGAAACTGTAGTTTATGATTAATTTACAAATTTAGTTTTCTTTTAATGTTAATATTAAAATAATCATAAAATTACGGGCCTCGACGATTGACAAACATATAATTTAAGACATACTGTGGGTAAAAAAAACTCAAAACTAAAACGCGGATTTAAATTTTTTTTTAACAAAAACTGAAGAAAAAAAAACGACAACCACAACAGCAGTCTGTTCATAGTCGTACATATGAATTGAACAATTGAACTCTATAACAGAAAATAATGAAATAAATTCCCATGACGTAAATATTTCGTAATATTTATCCGAGAGACAAGATCGCAGTCGAAGACCGACTTACTTGGCGATATCAAAAGCGGTGGTAAGATGACGGTGGCACTGGCAATTTAAGCTTTAAATTGTTAATTATTAGTTAAAGAAACGAAAAGCCCCCTGAAGAAAAGATTTTTTCCACCAGATACTACAAAAAAAAAACCCATAAAAATATTATACGACAAGTAAAGACATCGAGGAAAAATAATAACACGACAGCCACCACCACCACCACCACCTGCACCAGCAGCAACCGAGAAGCTCAGCTTAAGATAATTAATAGACCAGAACCAAGACCAGCAAACTCTCAACTCGCCGAAGGTGAAGTCTCAGAACCGAGAACAAACAAAACAAAATATACTCAAGAAAATTCTTTGCATGTTTTCTGAGGAAAACATAAGAATAAGAAGAAGAAAAAGACAATCTATAAGAGAACGTTCGTAACCAATTTCCAGAGCAAAGATAAACACGTAAAACAATAGAACAAACGCACTTTTTCAGTTCAGTGGAAGTTCAGTGTGACACAGACACAGAGAGGCCAAGCGGAGCGATGGTGAGCACAGTGGTTCGAAATCTTTGAATATTTTATAATATTAATTTTTCTTTAAAGTCCACAATTATTTGATAACTTCTTCCGTTTCGATCAACGACTTTTAATTAGATCTTCAAAAAATGTATATTTTTGGCCAAACTGTTTTATGACAGAGCGATCGATGACAAATAAAGCACATCGAGTTTATAAAATGATATAAACTATTAACAAAGGAGTAAGACTTTCTGTGAAGAATCGGGGCTCTTTGAATTTTTTTTATTAGCGGTGAGTGTATTGCGACACATGGTGATATGACCAACACAGGGTGATCTATAAGCCACCAAAAAAGTTCCAGAAAATGTTCAGATTTTCTATTTCTCATAAAAAACACATCAAGAAGTAGCAGAGTCGTAAAAAATAATATTTGTGATATGCCTGCTTCAACACAGGGTGACCTATTTGACCAATTTCTTATTTTTCATAATTGGATTTCTGTCACAAGGAGAAGGAGATGGACTTTCAGATTTGTAAATGACTTGTATAATGGGAAATCTTGTGAAGCAATCAATTTCCACAATATATTATTTTTAGAATTTCATTTTTTAAATAAAGATCTCAGAGGATTCTCCTCCCGCAAATATTAATTCGCGATCAGCCTGTTTCAATCCAGGATGTCGTACATTCTTTTCAAGTGTCTACATTTCGGTTTTACGAAAATTGTCAGATTTACAAAACTCCGTTAAATAGGCAGAGAGAACATTTTAGAAATAAAATATTTTGTGTACAAAAATTCTTCTAGACCTTCCAAACTAAAGCAATTTTATAAATATCATGAAGAGGTGATTTTCCACAAACGTGTACATTGTTCAACTCAGCACAATCCAAAGATTTCAGAAAATCTCCACTCATAAGAATCGGTATACACAACTTAAAGTTACAAGCTTATCTTCTACTGACAATTTGTTTCTTCATATTTTTCTTTCAAACCTTATAATCTAAAATAGTTTTATAATTATGTTAACTATGTGAGGCTTTATAAAAATGGATATTTTAAAACTCAACACAATCCACAAATTTCAGAAAATCTCCACTCATAAGAATCGGTATACACAACTTGAAGTTGCAAGCTTCGACATTGGGTTTTATCTTCTACTGACAATTGTTTTCTTCATATTTTTCTTCCAAACCTTATAATCTTAAATAGTTTTATAATTACTGTTAACTATGTGAGGCTTTATAAAAATGGATATTTTAAAACTCATCACAATCCAAAGATTTCAGAAAATCTCCACTCATAAGAATCGGTATACACAACTTAAAGTTACAAGCTTCGACATTGTGTTTTATTTTCTACTGAAAATTTTTTTTAATGAAAGTCCAGTTTGAAATGTTTCTGTTTTTGTTGTTGTTAGTTTCGCAACACTGTGCCATCGTTTGATTAGAAAACAAATCAAATGCGACGACATACAATTCATTGAGTTGATATTCTTCAGGTTCCCATCATCAGCATTTTGTAACAAATGCGTGATTTTCTCAAGTAACAATTTTATGGATTTGAACATTTTTTTTTCCTCTTTTTTTCTTTAAATTTAACCATTAATTTTTGAGGCACACACATACACACGTACAGTTAGTTAGCGGTTATGAATGCCCGTTGACAGAGTGTGTCTGAGTGTGTGTGTGTGTATGTGGGTACTGCTGCCGGTTTGTGATTTAATGATTGAATTGTTTATAATAATATGACAATTTTTTTCTTTTTCATTTTAGTTTCTTTGGGGCCTTTTATGTGTGTGTGTGTGTGTTTGTTTTTTTTGCACGACCCAGTTTCGATCTAAGAAAAATATTAAAGTAACAACAATACAACTCTTTTTTGTTTTTTTGAGGGGCTGTTGTTGTTGTGTGTTGCTGCGAGTGGCGTGTCTTTGGGCGGTTGTTATTTTCCGTCGTCAGACAGACAGACAGACAATTACTTTGAAATTACATTACAGACTTTGATTAGTATGTATGACCCCATAATCTACAAATAATGATTTGTTGGAAAATTGACTGACCATTTCAATAATGTACAAGATGAGAGTTGTGAACAACAGCAACAACAGCAACGTCATGGAGTTCCCACGTTTTCTAATGGGGGAATTATAGGGGACTTTTGGTGGAGAAACTAAAGTGTATATAAAATTGTAAAACAAAGGTGGAAATTGAAGTGGAGGGCCCTAAAGCAACTGAGATCATGTGAGGGTCACTGCAGGGCCATGAAGTAAAAAAATCCATTGGGAAAGAAATATCATGGGGATGGACCAAAACTCTCACTTTAATTAAAATCCTTCTGAGGATCCTCATAGGAAGCAAAGCCCACTGAGACTACAGGTCAACAGGTCATCTTTGCCACCTTAGAAGTCATGCATGGTTTAATTAATTTCTTCAACTTAATTTCAAGATCCCACCGTGTTCGACAGAAATATCGAACTTTTGCATAAATTAGGCAACTGTATTTATAATTTTCGAAAATACCCAAGGCAACGCCTTTAAGAAAACCACCACTACGCCAGTTGAGAGGAATTAAAGCCATTAGTTTCCTTGCTGACGGAGCACAATGAACGAAATCGAAACTTAATAAGCAGATGTCCTTGCACGTAAACCAAGACCCGTTTCCGTTTTCGTGTTTGTTATTGTTCTTGTCGGTCCTTCAAATACTCAAAGTATTGAAAGTTTGATAATTATTATAATTTCTTAAGGAAAACCACCCAGAAAAGGTGTTGCTACTGCGTTTGCCTACACGGCGCAGGCTAAGGCCACCAGGAGAGGGAGACCAAGGGAAAAGGAAAAGCAGTCAATACAAGAAAAGAACTGCTGAAGAAGGAAGAAACATAGTTTTTCGTTTCTACCAACGCCGGTAGCAGGACACTTTCATATGCAAACGAGCTATGGGTTCCTTACACACACACACTGAGGCGCTCCCTCCTTTAACCATCTTATTAACAAAGTAATTGTTACTCTGCTCGAGCACGGTCAAGGGTGTTTTCTGTTCATCATCATCAGCCGTGTCGCACCAAGCAACTCAATTCAAAGGGTTACTGCGCCGGCGCATTGTGCTCTGTTGAGGCTTTCAGCTAAAGGTGTTGGCTTGTCAAGGTGTTTCGTTCGTTTCGAACGTTTGCTGTTGTTGCAGATCGTCGAAAATAAATGAAATTATAAAAATTAATTACTATTGCATGTCTGCAATGATAGAAATCTATATTTCTGTTCTCAAAGAAAAGGACCCAAGCAAAAAGGGTCCTTTGACACACACACATTTCAATGATTTATGTTTCAGATCAACAAACAAGAACCGGAAAGAAATATTTAAATCTTAAAAACTAACAGGACAGGACAGGACACTTATTGATATTATAGCAGATCCTTTGTTGTACTGCCAAAGTAATTCCCTTAGTGAAGACTTTGGAAATGAAAGGTTTACATAAAAAAAACCAAAAAGAACAAAAGTTGGAAACTACAAACGTTTGAAGTGTCTTCTCTACTAAATGACATTTCAATGTAGAGTTTTTTAGTTGAAGAATTTGTGGAAAATAATTGCATCTACCATTTTTTTTGTTTTTCTTAGTAGCCTACAAATTATTGCAATAACAGCAAATATTGTTTGTAACTGTGTTTTGTTGTAATGGACGGTATGTTAGTTGCATCTACCATTTTCTGTTTATCTTTTTTGTTGTTTATTAATGGCCAGCCAATTATAGCAACCAAAGAAAATATCTTTGGTGTGTTTGTCTGGCCCTCCTGTGACTCTGCAATTGTATTTTAGGGTTTGGATAACAAAAAATAATTTTAGTAAATCTGTTTGATGGTCCTTCTATTTTCGAACTGTAAAGAAGTTTTATTTGTCTGTATGTTCGTTACTTCTACCTTTTTTTTTGGAATAGTTTTTTATGAATTGCCCACAAATTCAGTCACAGAAAATATATTTAGTCTAGCTATTTGGCTGTCCTTCAACTCTGTTACAGTAATTTAGTTGCATCTACCATTTTCTGTTGGTTCTCCAAGGAGGCAACAAATGTTTGCAATACAAGAAAATACTTGTGGTACATCTGTTTGGCCGTTGCTCTATTCTGAAACTGAAAATTTGTTGCATCTACCATTTTCTTTTGCTTTCTGAGTAGTTAGCAAAGTATTCTAAGGACAGAAACTACCTTTTGGTAATTTCGTTTGACCGTTGTTCTATTCTGAAACTTATTTGCATCTACTATTTTTGTTTATTTTCTGTGTAGCCAGTAAAGTATTTTAAAGACAGAAACTCCCTTGGGCGTATTTGGCTTTCCTAGAAAACGCTTTGTGTAATTTTGTTTGACCGTTGTTCTATTCTGAAACTAAAAAGTAGTGGCATCTACCATTTTTTTAATATTCTTTATTTTTTGGTCACATATTTAATAACAGAAAATATCTTTAGTCTAGCTATTTGGTTGTCCTTCTACTCTGTTACAGTAATTTAGTTGCATCTACCATTTTCTGTTGGTTCTCCAAGGAGGCAACAAATGTTTGCAATACAAGAAAATACTTGTGGTTCATCTGTTTGGCCGTTGTTCTATTCTGAAACTAAAAAGTAGTTGCATCTACCATTTTTTTTTTTGCTTTCTGAGTAGTTAGCAAAGTATTCTAAGGACAGAAACTACCTTTTGGTAATTTTGTTAGACCGTTGTTCTATTCTGAAACTAAAAATTAGTTGCATCTACTATTTTTGTTTATTTTCTGAGTAGCCATCAAATTATTCTAATGACAGAAACTCCCTTGGGCGTATTTGGCTTTCCTAGAAAATACTTTGGGTAATTTTGTTTGACCGTTGTTCTATTCTGAAACTAAAAAGTAGTGGCATCTACCATTTTTTTAATATTCTTTATTTTTTGGTCACATATTTAACAACAGAAAATATCTTTTGTCTACCTATTTGGTTGTCCTTCTATATTTTTTTTATTTTATTTGCATCGACCATTTTTTTGTTGGTTCTCCAAGAAGGCAACAAATGTTTGCAATGCAAGAAAATTGTTTTGGTTCATCTGTTTGGCCGTTGCTCTATTCTGAAACTGAAAAGTAGTTGCATCTACCATTTTCTTTTGCTTTCTGAGTAGTTAGAAAAGTATTCTAATGACAGAAACTACCTTTGACGTGTCTGCCTGTCGGTGCTTCAGCTTTCCTTTCGTCTTTCCATGTATTCGGTTATCGGTGAGGAGGAATTATCTTGTTTTTTCTTTTTGAAATTGTCAATCTACACATATGATTTTGATTTAATATTTTAAAGATCATCCACTTTAGCAATGAAAACAACTTCTTATCGTGTTATCTTAATCGGAAATAAGTCTAAGTCTAAAGTCGTACGGTTTTTTTTTTTTGTTGATCTGTTAATAACATTAGTCGGTCTACTCTTGCATGGCCTAGATTTACTACCTACTACCCCTGTTTGGAACACGCTTCTCTACTTTTTGAGGCTGTCTACGGCTGAGGCTGCTGCGGGTATTTTCGTCACAATGACGCAACAGCGACAAAAAACATCTTCATGCCACACGTTGACAGCAGCCAGCACAAGAGAAGAAGATTTTCTACAATGACCCCGTTAATGGGAGACTGAAATGGTTTCTTATCGCAGCACACAGTTGTGTAGTGACAACACACACACACACACAAAAGTGTCTCATCTACAATAACAACCGGAGCAGCAGCTACTTCAAATGGAATGTGCTAAAAAGCAACAACAGCAACAACGGCAGAATCCATGCTAATATAAAAAAACGCTAACTGTAACTAAACAACTCAACAGGACAACTACAACGGAGGCGAGGGTAACGGATACAGGGCAGAGGGTTGATGGGGTTGCTGTTAGTAATGGTCGTCGTGCTGCTGTGTTGTCATCGCCATCGCCATCGCCATCATCTTCATCATCCTTTGCTCATTATCTGCTGTTGCTTGAGCATGGTCATATTTCCAAAATTAGCTCGGTTACATAACGACAACAAGTGCAACACGTACCTCCGCCAGGCATTTCACTGAGTTATTTTTCTATTTACTTTCTATTATTTACTCTGTGTTTTTTTTTTTCGCTGTCAACGTTTTCTTGTTGTAGATTTGACAAATGAGCAAGACAACAACTATTTACGATAAGATACCAAGCAGACTGTGCTGTGTCGTGTGGAGCAGAAGATGACATTCACAAAGGCGGGGGAGAAATAATTTTTAAAAATATCAATTAAATTACTGGTTTAGAATTCGATAGAATTTTCCTTACTACTCATTTAGACTTGGCCTATATTTAAATAATCATCCCCTGCTACACTTATCTGAGAAATTCTAACTAAGACATACACTCAGACCAGTTGACAGCAGCCACAAAAATAAAACACAAGGCAATGGGAGAAGGGGACACCGAACAAAATAAACTCTTGCGTGTTTACACGCAACAATCCAGTCCAGTCAACCAAATTGCCCCACACACACACACACAGTGTGTCAAACTCTTAGGGAAATTGCAACGTTTAATTTTGCGCAAAATGCACTTAAAACAACAACAATTATAACAGCGGGCAGCCAAACAATGCAACAAGCAAATACCCAGCACCCCCACCCCTCCGAAAACAAAAAACAAAAATGAAAAAAAAAAACAACATATAAAAGCAACAAGCAGCGCCAGCAAAACACCACAACTCAACACTAAAAATCCAAAGGAAGGACCAACAAAAACGCACACTCTCCGATGCCCACACATACGCACGCACACACATACTTCCACAGAGCGAAATCCTGAACTGCACTTGTGTGCAGCGAAAATTTTGCAACAAACGCATGCCGAGGAAACAATTGAATAATAATTTGTGTGGCTGCCACACCAAATCCACACACACACACACACACCAACACCATGATCCTAGACGGTCAATGGGAGTGCAAGGCAGTGGTATCAACATTAACAACAACAGCATAGAAGCAGCAGAATGTTTGTTGCAAAGTATGGTACTTAACAACGCTTTACAACTGAAATTACAACAAACAGTAGCAGTGTAACAAAAGCAAACAATGCCACACACTCACACACAAGCGGAACCGGAAAATATTAAATGTTTGCGAAAATCTAGCCAAAACAACAACAACAACCATAACAACGGTGTAATGCCACAAGTACAAAGAGCAGCGAGAGAGCGAGCGAGGGGTTAGTCGCAGGATCTCTGCGGACTTTGGGAAGAAACCAAAAAAAAGGGAAAGTGGCAAATTGGTGAAAACCCACAGCAGAACAAAAAAAAACATTTGCAAATCCCTGCTGCCACATCATTGTTTTTTTGCAACCACTACAATGCCACACTAGCGCCGTCACCACCATCACCATCACTTTCACTCTTCGACTGTTTATTGTGTGTGTGTGTTGCGATTTTGGCATTGTTCTCTCAGCGATAATTACACTTCAACTCTGTGCATTGTTCTGCTTTTCCGGGGGATTTTTCCTTTTACTTCGGTAATTGATACCCTATTGATTTCGGGCGGTTCAGCCAACAACAATGGCTGGAGGTCAAAGGCCGGGCGTTGTGCGAAAAAAAGGATTGAAAGGGAAAAGTCTCATCTCGCCACTCCTCAATTCCCTTAACAGTCGTTGCAAGATTCGGCACTAGCGAAAAACGATATCAATTCGTATGTTTTTCCTAGATTCACAATTGATTTTAGATATAATCCTTTTACCGCTCGCTCTCTCTCTCCCAATTGTATTTGCGAAAATATTGCCAAAAAGGGTTAAAGTGGCTGGGGGATTGTTTTGTAATTGAGTAATGATTGCGTGTTAAATGAAAGGTAAGTGATTAATCGTTGACAGCCTGAATTGTAATTGAATTGTACAACAATAACACACAAAAAAAAACAATACAAAAGAATGGAGAATAAAAAGTAGTATTGATGTGTAATTGGCAAATTCCTTTAGATCGTTGAGACTAACAAAGAGAAAGAGTAGAATTGCAATTAATCAGAACGTTATTGAGGAGCATTTCGATATTTGATCGAAGGACCAATTTTTGGGACAATGATAAGGTATGAGTAGGGGAAGAAGAAGAAGAATTTGCATTGTGAGATAGAGAAAGAAGAAGAAGAAGGAGAATTGGCATTACAAAGACAAATCATAAGGGAGTGGAATGTGATGGATTGGACTAAGGTTTGTTTTGGTATAAACAATTTTCGGGGACTTGTATTAGGTTAAGTCGAAGGACCAATTTTGTGGAGACAGAGGAGGAAGTAGAAGAATTTGCAGTACATAGACAATTGATACGACAAATGGCGAAAATATAGTTTGTTTGGTAGAAACAAGTTTCAGGGACTTTATTTCAGGTTAAGTCGAAGGACCAATTTTGTGGAGACAGAGGAGGAAGAAGAAGAATTTGCAGTACAAAGACAAATGAAAGGACAAATGACGAAACTATATTTTTTTTTGGTATAATAAAGTTTGGGGGACTTGTTTTAGGTTAAGTCGAAGGACCAATTTTGTGGAGACAGAGGAGGAAGAAGAAGAATTTGCATTACATAGGCAATTGATACGAGAAATGAGGAAAATATGGTTTGTTTTGGAAAAACAATTTTCGGGGACTTTTATTAGGTTATGCCGAAGGACCAATTTTGTGGAGACAGAGGAGGAAGAAGAAGAATTTGCAGTACAAAGACAAATGATAGGACAAATGACGAAAATATAGTTTGTTTGGTAGAAACAAGTTTCAGGGACTTTATTTCAGGTTAAGTCGAAGGACCAATTTTGTGGAGACAGAGGAGGAAGAAGAAGAATTTGCAGTACAAAGACAAATGAAAGGACAAATGACGAAACTATATTTTTTTTTGGTATAATAAAGTTTGGGGGACTTGTTTTAGGTTAAGTCGAAGGACCAATTTCGTGGTAATATAGGAGGAAGAAGAAGAATTTGCAGTACAATGATAAATGATAGGACAATTGACAAAACTATATTTTTTTTTTGGTATAAACAAGTTTGGGGGACTTGTTTTAGGTTAAGTCGAAGGACCAATTTTGTGAAGAAAGAGTACGAAGAAGAAGATTTTGCATTACAAAGACAAATGATAGAACAATTGACAAAACTATAGTTTGTTTGGTAGAAACAAGTTTTAGGGACTTTATTTTAGGTTAAGTTGTAATTTTTCATTATGAAAATTTCATAATCTCCGGCAGATAAACGGACTATGAAGCGGTAGTGGACACATTTATAGTTTGTCTGCTGTTTTGTTTTGTTATACCTCCACAAATGTACTGACACATTCAAATCTTTATGAACGATAATATCTTAATGTGCCATCACCGGAGCATTTTATATGGTTTAGAAAATATGGTTGGAAATAGCTGAGTTTAAATGGATGGACATGACTTTCGGCACAAAAAATCTCCTTTCTCGGAAAGCAAAGTCTAAGCAAACCCACAACAGTTGGACTTCTGCCAGAGTTAGCACTCACTCTGGACAGATCATATATCCCATATAGTACTGCCGCATTCAATTGGTAGAATGAGGCGGAACTTTAAGTGCTCATTTGCTGCTATTGATGTCATTGAGTTCTGACTGCCAGCTCAGCTCTAGAAATATTCCTATGACCGGATATTCATATTGTTAAGTTCAGTTAAGATATTGCTCCGGTACAAGGCCTTAAAGATACGAGTTTAGCAGTTGTGGTTAACTCAGAGAATTCAGCATGGAAGCTGTAGAATTTACACTCGATTCAAGTTTTTTCAAGTGTGTTCAACCCGGATCCCTGACTGTAAACATATTCAGCAAGTTCGTTTTTCAGTTTCTTCTATCTTAAATCTTTTATTTATTGTTATTCGGTAACGCTGGTCTAACTTTATTCTCACCTCAGTCAATGAGAGTACGCATCAGGAGGTGCGGATTTGTTCAGGAATGAAAAGAAATTGAAAAAAATAAATTTGTTCTTCATAGGATTGACGGGACCAATGCCGGATAGGCAATATTGAATGGGTGCTACTCTATAGTTGTTGTACTCTCTTTTTTTTGACTCTGACAACAAGAGTCGAAGTCACATTTTCTGTCCGTTTCCTCATAATTAGTAGTTGTCGTTGTTTCTGTGTTGTTGGTCTTACTTAAGTTTTCTAGCGTTTTTCGTTTACGCTTTTCTCTGTTGCCGCTTTTCTCATTGTCATAACTTTCCTGTGCTTGTCGAAGGGCTAAGACCCTTGGCCACGCTCAACTAATGTGTTCTCGCTGCCTTTGGATGGTTAATGTGCCAAAGAGTGAGTGTATCGGCAGAGAACAGAGACACTCAGACTCTCACCTCACCTGATAATTATTGTGTGGATTAATAATGAGTTATTAGTTCATCTATTATGAATAAGCCCATAAACACACACACACACACATATATATACTCACTCATTAACTCATACGCACACCAATACGAACACATTAATACTCAACGTTGTCGTAAAAACTCACACTTACTTAACGTCGTCGTCGTTGTGGTTGTTGTTGTTGACGTCCCACTTGGCCAGTCAGATGTTACGTTACGCATGTGAAGGAGTGATTGTGTTATAGTGGGGAAAGGGTGGGGGGGGAAGATAATGAAAGGTATGAAGTTAAAGCAAATGATAATGTTTTCATGATATGATTATGGAGGGTTGGAGATTGAAGGTGTTCAATGGTCGGATGTATGTGATTATTCCCATCACTGAAACCACCAACCATCTCAGATGATTACATATGGAATTTTTAAGGGTCTATTGTGTTCTGGCAATTTTTTGTATATAGCTAGTCCGGAAAATGCGGATTTTCATTCAATTGATGTTTTATATAAATTTGGTTGTGACAATTGATAGATTTTGGGCACAACTACATTTAAACCGGGAAAACTGCCAGCCGTCTGCTGAATTCTCTGAATCCAGTGAAATTTCCATAACTCGAACTTCCGTCAGTTGAATTTTCTTTAAGTCGAAGCACTTCTAGTGGCAGTTAAGGCGATACATTCCCCTTACACCAGTTTATAGGTAATTCCATAACTCAAAGTCTCCGTAAGTCGAAATTTTCTATCGGATAGTTGTGGTTCGAGTTATGGAAGTTTGAATGTATGTATTTTCAACGGTATGATGACCGGTTTCCGGTTGATGAACAACGAACTCAATTTTATGTTATCCAGCAAAAGTGACGAATGTCGGCACCCTCAAACATACATGAGATCCATGAAAAAATAAAGGAAAGTCAACGGTTTCAACCAGATGATGCGGCAAACCTCTTAGACCATTCGGACTTCTGTATGTGGATTTATTCGAAAGGCAAAGTGTACGCCAGTACGTTTAAGACCATTGACAAGACCAAAGCAAGCAGAAATGTCGAAATAATCGCCAGAAATAATCCCTAGACTTTAGAAAAAGTGAAAAAAAAACAGCAAATAAATTCCATGAATGAAGACACGAAGAACTGCTTTGAAATCTGTAAGCTGTGTACGATATAATTGTTATATCCACTGACTAAGACCTCTCAAGTGGTTAATGTTTTTTTTAGGGAAGTTTTACTTCGCTTAGAGATTACTCTCTTACTTGTACAGTTTACGAGATGAAAACGGCGCCTAAACAATATTTTTGATGGTCTTACCAGGGCGACCCAGCGCACCATGGCCGACCGACATTCGGTCCTAACTGAACCACCTGAGGATGGGAGAATGTCTGGGACTCCACTGAAGCTAGTTCACTAGTTTGTTATTTACTTAAACCCCTGTAAAGTGGAAATTGTTCACTAGTTTGTAATTTACTTAATCCCCTGTAAAGTGGAAATTGTTAGATCCCCTAAAAGTGGTTACCGGCCATGGTATCTGAAATGTTCGGACTCAACAGTGTACTCTCTTCTTGCGAACACCTCTCATAAACGGTCACATTTTCCAGTGCCAATCCGCCTCAGTTCTCTTGTGTACTTCTCGCATAAGTGGACAAAACTCTCAGTCCCTTAGGTGTCCGCTTATGAGAGAGTACACTGTACGTAGATATCCATCCTAAAATCCATTTGCCTTTCCATCCATATTAGAATGACAGTAACGGTCTATGGCAGAGGCAACAGACCAAGACACCAACAACAAATAGAACAACAAAAAAGTTCAATGGCGAAAAAACAATGGAAATGGTAGCACTCAGAACCCACCAAACCAATGTAAGCCGCCTTTCCTCTAACACCAAGACGGACAGCGACCAACCGTGATTATGATTATGAGCAAAGATGTGCGACACTTTTTTTCTTTCTTGGCTATGTTCTGAACCACTTCCCCCCTCCGCCCCCACCCACTGGTGGCTTGACAAGGAGGGTTTTGATTTCTCTGACAAACAACTACACCATCATCATCTTTATCGTACCTTGTTATTGAGAGTAAACCAACATACACGCACACACAAAAAAAACCACCTAACTAATCAAACCGGAGACAAACACCTTCAAACACTTTTCTCCATGTGTGTGCTGCTATGGCCGGCGTTGTTGTTGCCTCGCTCAACCAACGTTTGTATATGTTTTTGTTCGGTCTTTCTTTTTATCGGGTTTTTCGTTTCTTGTTTCCACTGCTAACGTCGTATGTACATGTGTGTGCGTGTGTGTGTGTTTATGGTGACCATAATCATCATTGTCGTGTTGTCGTTGTTATTGTTTTTAGTTCAATACCTCATACACTAGCCAACTCTCACACATCCGCACTCACTCTCATGCCCACAGCGACGCTCTTCTTTTTCACACACACACTCGCGCACACACACTATAACGTTTAGTCGTTTGGGTCGCCAATCGAATGGGGCGGAGCTTAAGCAAAAAAAAAAACAAATTGTTTTCTATAGTTGTTTTTATTATCGTGGCATGTATTGGCTTGGCTTTCCTTCGGAGCCACTAACACTAACGACATTCGTTGGTGTTGGCATTGTCGCTGTTGTTGTTGTATTTTTTCAATATTATTGCTTTCTGTTCATCACATGCTGGCGATTGCTGCTGCTGTTGCGTATGGGATTTAGCTTGTTTGTTATTGTTGTTGTGGTTATTGAAAATTGAGCAGACTTTTTTTTCTTGTTTCGCTCATACTCGAGAAAAGCTTTCGCATTCGATATATCTCGAAAGAGAGCCAACATTTTTGCACAAAGAGTAGTGTGAGAGAGTAGATTTTCGCAAGCACACGCACCAACACACGCTGAGTCTGAAGGGGAATTGCTGATGATGTGAGAGACAATAGTTGGTCTGGATCACATAACTAGGAGGCAATAAATAAAATTAACGGGATATTGCTTGTTTGGATCCTAGGATAGGGTTTGGGACCATATTGACTAAAGGAAGGAATTCTGTTATATTATTTTGAACAAAACCAAGTTTGTTTTTTAGTTTGTTTTCCATCTTTATTCTTTATACAGTTTATTGTTTCTGTTGTTCGAGTTTGAGATCATGGATTTATATCTATTTTTGGCAAAATAGAAATGATTTTAAAAACGTTAAATGAATAATGAGTATGCAGTTGGAAAATCATTGAGTGGCCGGATTTTCCAGAAATATATTTCGAAATACAGGTACTGAGAATTTTGTTCGCTAATGGGAGAAGTGCAAGACTGTATCGGAATGGTACTGAAAAAAGTGTCCAGTTACGAGAAGTGTCCGCTTAAGACAGGTGTCCGCAAGGAGAGAGTACACTGTACTTCCAAGAGACGTCCGAAATAAAGGCTTTGTGTAAAGAAAACTTTTTTCGTTGAGGTCGGGGATTATTTGTTGTTGTTTGAGGGCGAAATCTTGTTTGATTTGAACTTGTCCTTAATTTGTTTTTATTATTTCGCCATTCGCCGAAAGCAAAAATTGTTTTTAAAATGGATTGTGTTTTTTTTAAAAAATTCTGAAGTTGTTTTATTTTTATTTATTTTATAATTAATTTACTTTGTGTAAAAAAAAACTTTTTTTTATTGAGGTTGGTGACTTTTTGGTTGATTTTTTTTTGAAATTTTTCCTTAATGTTTTCATTGGCAAAATATTCGTCGAAAGCAACATTTTTTTTTTAAATGGATTGTGTTTTTATTTAAAACTCTTCAGTTGTCTCCTTTTTGTTCTTTTCTTAATTAATTTACTTTTTTGTTGAAGTCGGGGTCTTGTTTTATTTTAATATTTCCTTAGTTTTTTCATTGGCGAAATAAATATTAAGCGGACCATTGAAATGTGTCTGTAAAAGAGGGACAATAATTTCCTTATAGAACGCTGTGCGGACTTGGCAACAGTGTCCGTCTGAAGTGGCTGTCCGTTATGGGAGATTTCACAGCATGTATATATACATATAGTATCCGAAAAACATGGCTGAGGTTACTGGTTCACCAGAAAATTAGCAAATAGACCGCTTTATCACTAATTACTCTATTTATACAAATTGTTATTATATATTTTCCCCATAAGCGATGTGAGAGGGATATAACTCCGGAAAAATGGTCTACATTTAATTAATATTTTTCCGCCATTATCTCCGTTTAAAGACGTAACCCTACATCCATTTCGCCTTGGCCATTTTTCCTTTACTACTCCGCAACAAAGAAACACCGGCATTTACATTCTACTACAACCTCCTCCTCGACAATCACCGGCAACTCTATTATTGTGCAACATTTTTTTCGAGTGTAAAGCCTGACTTCAGGCCAGTACAGACATACATGCAACCGCCATCGAACATGTTCGAAAATCTCATGGGCTCACCAAACACACTCAGTTCTTCCCCTCTTGGTCAAATGAAAACACACAATGAGTGAAAACCCTAAGGCGAACATCACACAGCTACTTCTCCTTCGAACATATCAGTCCAACATTGTGTGTTGGTTGAGAAAAACAAACTCATTCACACACACACACACACACGCACATGCAGAACGACAGTTGAGCATTGTTTTGTGTTGTTCGGTTACGACCAATTGGTTTTTGTTTGTTTTGATAGAGAAATTCCGAGAAATGAATTTGTTTGGGGTGGTGTGATGATGAGACCGAACAACAACATGTGTCTGAGAGCGAGTAAGAGTGAGGGAGAAAGAGCGAGCATTTGATAGGTATGGAGAAGTGTCAATGAATTGGTTGCAATATATTGGTGAATTCGTGCGCTGACTGTCTGTCGACTGACGGTGTAAAGTGGTTTGTGTGGTTGTGTTCCCTTTTTGATGGGAAAGGAAAAACAAACTGTGATCAAACACTTGTTCTTAAATGAGGGGGAAAATAAGAGCGAGTGTGTGTGTGTGTGTTTGTACGAGTTGGAGTTATTTCGCTGTTGTTATTGTTCGAGGGGGAGTTAAGGGCTTTGAGGGGCATACTTTTTATTATTAATAATTTTTGTTATGCATTTCTGTTGTTTTTGCTAGCCTTCCTTCCATATGATTCGTTTATTGTATTGTACACATACCCTTTACTTTGTTATCTGCTTTCAACATTGTTGCTGTCTGCTGTTTGTTTTGCTTCTTGTTCTGTGGGGGAAGGGGGGCTTTGCTGGTGTTTCTGCTGCTGCTGCTTCTAAAGTTCATTTCACTTTGCTGCCTTTTGCTACTCTGCACTGGGTACTTTTTAATTTTTGTTATTTTCCTTAATATCGGCTGCTGCTCTTGTTGCTGTTGCAGTGCGCTCGGCGGTGCTCTCTTTTCGTTGGTGTATTTATCGTGGCCCTGTCGTCGTATAGATTTTTTTTTATTTTATTTTTTAGATATAATTCATGCCACCATGTACGACGGCCAGGGAGGGGCGACAAAAGCGGGGGCTAATACTGGCTGGCTGACTGTTTTGGTTGATTGTGCGGAAGATGCAATTGTGTGGCAGCGGTGGGAGCGAGGAAGTTGAAGTTAACAAATTCATGGTCGTTATTGTTGTTGCTGCATGTTGACAACCTACAACATCATCATCAGAATGCCGACAACGTCATCGTCATCATCTTCATAGTCTTCGGCATCGTTATAGCTGTCGTGATTACACTAGAGCACAGAAAATATGTTTAGCATATGTTATCTTTATGATTCCCAAATTGCCAAATTTTCAATTCAACAGGGTTTTTAGGATTAGGAAAGGCTTAACGACAGTAAAGAAGAAACTAATTACTAAAGATATATGAGGGATGTTTTAAAACACAATTTTTCCCTACCAACTAAAAGGTCAAATAATTAATTATTAATAAATAATTAAATAATATTTATTTTCTTAATTTTTTTAGAAATATTTTATTGTCTTGCTAAAAAAATTAATATGTGGAAACAGTTTAAATATTTCCAAATTTGTTAATGAAACCCCTTGAACCTTCATTTGAATTGTATGCCCGTTAGAGTAAAATTATTGAATCACATTTCCAAATCGAACAAAAATAATAAAACCTAGAGCAAAGCTATTTTCCCCTAATTCTCTAAACCAATTGAACTGTAGCTTCTTGTCTTCATAATCATTCGTGAATTATCTTTTTTTTTTTTGTATTTTCCACTCGGCATTTAGTTTTTAATTATTAAAAAAAATTTTAAAAAATGCCACTAAATTGAAAAAAACTGCTATAAAATAAAGTACACAAATAAAAGAGTTATGGAGGATTTCAGAAAGCAAAAATCCTCCCTCCAATTTAATGGTCAATAGCTCGTTTTAATTGTAAGATATGTGACTTTATGACATAGGCGTATTTGGGACTTTCTGGCGGAGGGAGCTTAGCCCCTCCCAGGAAAATTGTCTACTTCCATCCATATGCTTTATGATAAACTTCACAAAATGGGCTGTTTTAGGATTAGGACTTTTTTCAACAAAAAAAATTATGATTTTTTTCAACAAAAAAAATGTTATAAAAAATGGGCTGTTTTTTGTCATTTTTTATTTTATGAATTTTTATATTTTAATGATTTTTTTTTTTCAAAAAAAAAATTATTATTTTTTTCAACAGAAAAAAAATTATTATTTTTTTCAACAAAAAAAAATTTTAGTTTTTTTTCAACAAAAAAAATTTTGATTTTTTTTCAACAAAAAAATTATTATATTTTTTTCAACATAAAAAAAATGTATGAAAATTTAGTATTTTTTTTTTTCAAAAAAAAAATTTGGACTTTTTTTCAACAAAAAAATATTGGGATTTTTTTTGACTTAAATTTGTTGATAACTCTGCAACTGTCTTTCAGATTAAAAGGTTCATAAAAAAAGAAAACTTTAAAAATAATTTGTCAATTTTAGTCAAGTTTTAAAAATTTCCAAAAAAAAAAATTAGGATTTTTTTCAACAAAAAAAAATGTAGGATTTTTTTCTTTAAAGTATTTGATAACTCTGCAACTGCCATTCAGATTAAAAGGTTTTAAAAGAAGAAAACTTTAAAAATAATTTGCCAATTTTGTCAAGTTTTAAAAATTATTTCAACCCAATCGGACTAGTCGTCTTCGAGGTTTGACGATTTACGTCTCAAATTTTAAATAAACAAATTTTTTAAAAAAAAATCCGATCCATGGGGAAGAGTCTCCCTGTACATCAGAAGTGTTTAGTGGTAAGTTATTACAAATTTTTGTTTTTATGGCATAGTGTAATTTTTTCCATTGAATTTATGTCAAAATTCATTGATTCAATGAAAATGTTCAACATTTCATTCTGTCTTTTCGTCTTCATCAGAATATTGAGGTATTTTCCATCAATCGCAATAAAACTATTTCAATTTCGGAGAAATAAGCAGTCGCTGCTGACTTATCTTGTCCCTAAACTCTCACATTTAATATGACTTGTTTTTACTGTAGACTAGTGTTCTTAATATCATGTGAATATTTTCCCACTGCTAGTCCAATAGAGTTTAACCTAACAAGACATTCACTGGAAGGCAAAGATTCATCCATTTGTCTGTCCATTTCGCCATTCATGGAACACCCGTCATTGTTGCCGGTGTGGTGGACTGGAGTACAAGAAATCAAGTGAAAACTTGTTAAGGCAAATCTTCATGTGTCAATACAATTAATCCCCTCTCCCCATGGCAGGTCATGTTCTCTGTTCCCCCCCCCCCCCCCCCCGTTTAATGGGAGACCTTAACAGACTGTGTTATTTTTCATCGTTTTTTTTTTCTTTCGTTCAGCTGATGGCCAAGAACCAATCACGCACGCTGTTGTCGTTCTTTGCTCTCGAACATAGATTTTCAATCTATACTCGCACACATTCACGCCGTTCGGAACTGTACAGGCAAACAAACGTGTGTGTGTGTGTTGTTTTTTTGCAACTCCATACTTCCCCCCTTTGGCCAGGCCCACGATGGAAAATGATATCGAACGACCGACCATTTCATACGTCGCCTATCAATCACAAGTGCTGGTGCTGGTGCTGGTACATTTGCCCACCTACACTCTCTAAGTTGTTTTCCTCATTTTGTGTGTTGGGGTGTGTTTGGGTTTCAATCGTGTGTGTTCTCCCTACCGATGTGTCGGCACCAAATCATTTTCAGAGTCGTCGTTCGTCATCTCCGTATGTGTGCGACTCTCTTATCGAATGTTATAAACTTTGTTGGAGTCTGCTGCTGCTGCTGTGTGCACCTTGGCAGCAGATTGTGCTCCTCAATTTCCTCTCTAACTGTTGCCATGTGTTGTTGTTGTTGCTGCTACTGCTCCAACATTCATATTTCATACATACGGTAGATGCGAGCACAGCCTTCAGTTACTCACTCGCTGGTTCGTTCAGTTATTCATTCATTCATTCATCCCATGCCACTGTTCGTATTTATTTCATTTGCTCGCTTGTCGTTGTCATCGGGTGTACCCGGCACCCGGCTCCAGCTTACAGAAATCCGTCTTTTGGTTCGTTCATCCATCCATCGATTGTCAATCATATTTAATGGCTCACATGTGTGCACAAACGAGAAGGACTGATGTGGATTTTTATATAATTTTTTTTTTGCATTTTTCTTCTGTTTCTTTTTGGTTCAATTTTCGTGTTTTTTTTTCCACAATTTCCCAGCGAGTGTGTGTCTTTGTGTTTCTTTCTGTGTTTTATGGAGGGACGACTCCTCCTTACCCCCACCCCCAACAAGATTTTCATTGGCATCGACGGCCTCATCGACATCGTCATCATCATCTTGGGTTTCAAGTGCTGCTGCCGTTGTTGTTGTGTTGTTTTTTCTTTCTGCAAGAGCTCTCTCCGCTTCGGGGCATCTTGTTGGTGCAACAATGGCAGGCTGGCAGGAAGGTGGGTGGTATCGGTGATTCGTGCCGGTTTCCTTGCTCCTCGTCGTCTTCATCATTGTGTTCACAATTTACATATAATTTTTAATTTGATGATATTTTTGGTTCGGCGTTGCATTTGCAAATGACAATAATTAAAATGGAATTTATTAAAAACATTCGTTAAAGAGCGTTTTTTTGTATTTTGGCAGAATTAAAATCACACTCATAAAATTCTAATTATTGAATTCTGCGATTGTCAAGGCCTGTAATTCAGAAGTCTTTTTAACACTTTCTCTTGTCAGAGTGTTCTTTAGCTGATGATGGGTTTCCAGAATAGAAAATACCCATAGAATAAATATTTCGCGGGGGAAATTCTTTGGATTTATCGTTTCTGCAACTGAAGAATTTTTAGATGAGAACTATTGACGTAGAGCAACGAACAGGAGCACTGAGCATCCATGGCTCCATCAGTTGACCGACTGTCTGACTGGCTTTTTTCCAATACACGACATATGATGATGTGTATTTTTTTAAGTATCGCTTATTAGATTACTTTTCTTTCTTTTTCTGAATAATTCAAATTGTCATTTATTTACTTATTTATTAAATTTTTTCCAGTGCAATATGATTTTAGATTCTTACTTCATGTCGAAGAGTAATGCTGGCAAATTGAAGCAGTGACAGACCGAAATCTCCACTGGGAATCACACACTAATGGCCACCTTTGTGATAGGCGACTACGGTACTAAATCACCTACCTAGGTGCTTTCGAGGACATATTAGTTATCGCATTACTATTACAGTAAGAGCTCGATTTGCGCAACCGATAGGAAATCGTGCCTGTTGCATTTACTGAGATTGTTGCACTTACCGAGCCCCAAATATATATGTTTAAATTTTGAAATCGAAGAATATGAAATGAAAAAAACCAAGAAAACACAGGTAAAATAATAATACAGAGAATATTGTTGACAAGGGAGCGTTTGGTTTAACCATGACATCCAAACAAAATGCAACATTTCAGCTCATCAGAAAAAAGTTGCACTTATAAAGACCATAATATAAAAAAATGCCGGTTGCGCTAATCGAGGAGTTGCATTAATCGGGGGTTGCGGAAATCGAGCAATTACTGTATAAGTAATACTCATTTACTGTTAGCCTCGACAATGCCCTACCAGCGCTCAGGCATTATTATAATAGTCAAAAAGAAATGGATAAATAAATATAATACAAAAAAAATCCAAATTAAAAATACAAAGGTTAATTTTCATTATGTAATATTTATACTAATAAATAGAGGGTGCCCCATAATATACCTAAGTTGTGAAGTATAAAGTTGTGATTATGTAGTTGGGAATTTACTGAAAGAAAATGAATTCATTGCATATCATGTATGATTTCTTTCCAATTCTAATGATCTGTGTAAATGTGACAGAATTGCGTCGATACAGCTTGTTAGCTCCTCCTTCAATGCAAGCTTGGTTGTGGACTTGGTGACATAGACCATGGACTTTAGACAAAAGCCATTGAAAGAAGTCATCAGCGAAACAACAAAATTTTAACAATGAATGGAAATGATTATTTTGTAGGAATTCTAAGTAAATGCTCCTGAAGTTGGAAAAAAGCCAACGAAACGTTGAGATAATTTTTACTTTTTACCCCCTTTGGACGGACCATTTCAATGGTCCCGTCGGAGTCCACCCACCGGGGCTTTCACTGTAGTCAAATGCTGATCATTTTTCTATTCAGAATTTGGTTCCCACTTTTGATGGTTCACACGTATGGTATGCTGGGTAACCCTTCAATCGCCATTTTCTTTTAATTTTAAATCACTTTTTCACCAATATTCCTTTCAATGTATTTCAATTCAATTATACGAAAACTTTATAATTTATGCCAAAAAATAGAAATTGAAAACATATGAATGTCATTGTTCAGAAAACTCCTAAACACCCAAAACCACCTGCTCCTCCACCACACACACACACATACACACCAACAGACAGAAAATTTCCATTTTTACGATAGCCCAGCAAACGATATCCCTACACACGAGACTACGGACGATAACTCCAATTGAGACAGACACCCTTAGGGGTGGTGGGAGCAGAGGCCAGCCAACGAATGGAGCACCGAATAACCAACAACAACAAAAACACTCAATACGAGTGTATAGCCCCCCTAAAGGAATGAAATCGAAACAACAAAATTTAACAATCGAAATGAAATGCTCCCCCCCCCCCAACCGAATAAAACAACGATGAAGAGAAAAAATAAGACGAAGCCTTCAGCAGCAACTGAATGAATAACGAACAAACCAAATCAGAAACAAAAAAAAACACGATATGAACGAATACAAAACCAACCAACTCTCCATATGACGATTTTTCTATAAATTTTCATACATAACGACGACAATAAGGGATACCAACAAAGCAGCGGCAACAACATCATGAAGAAAGCAGTAACAACAATATAACGACAATCATTTAGCTATGGGATAAGCGACAACAACAACCACACACTGTACATGCACACACACACACGGAATGTACGCCTGTATTTGTGTTTATCCATTCCAGAGCTTTGTATGGCAAAGAAGAAAAAATCCGCACACACACGCACGCACACACCAACTTTAGCCCAAGAAATGGAAGAACAATGAATTGTTAACACAACAACAATAATACTGTGCTCCACCTCACTCTTAAACTTAACCAGCAGCAGCAGCAGCAGACAACAACAAATCGGGAGACATAACAAGAAAAAAAAAACAACACACAAAACACGACAGCGCGCAAAAAAAAACAGACGTAGCCCAACAACACCAACAACGACGGCAGCAGAAAAAAAAACGTATCGAATTGAATAAATGCAAAAGACATAAAAAATCGAACTCTGAGAGCTTAACACCATTTAGACGAAGAAGAAATACAAAGCTACCCGTTTCGGTGAGTACCAGTCTATGTGTGTGCGAGCTCTATAGCATGGGAAAGACAGAGAAAGCATGAGCAGCACAACCGTAAAATGGGGGGGAACATCACACCCCACAGAAACCCCCCCACAAACAACAACACGGTAGAGAGCATAGTGAGTATGAGTTGAGAGCAACACCGTGGAAGTGAGAGAGCATGGCTTTGCAGATGTAGGGAATAAAGGTTAATCATATTGAAAAGCCATTGATTTGTGTAGGGTATTTAATCCAAAAAAAAAAAATGAATTACATTTTTTAAGAAATCGAAAGAAAAAAAATGAGGAATTTAGGGGAGGAGTTGGCCAAACATGGTAAAGTTAACTACTCATGTGCTCTCTTTTTGGACATTCAATCAATTGAGAGTCGTCGAACAAGTTATCATAAATGTTATCCCCTCCACCCCCCCGCCAAACGAAATCACCAACACACTCACACAGCAGCTTCAGCAGTAAAAAAAAAAGAAACGTATTGGTTCGAAATAAAATTATCATGACAGTTTTTTTTTTCCTGGAGACGTTGTTGTTGCTGCTACCATTGCCACTGAGCCATTACAACATGACCCAAGAGAAGAGCGAGTGTTACCCAAGGAGAATGAGTGATTTTGCTGCGGCATGAAGAAGAAAAAACAACACACACACTCAACAAACAAAACAAATCAAACATTACGTTAAACATGAGTGAGCGCAGAGACCAAATCAACATCATACTCACACACCGCCGCACCATCATACCACACCGCAATCAAACCTACCACCACCACCAGCAGCAGCAACAACAACAACAGCACCATTTTTATCACACACACTTTTATCACACAAACAAACACTCAAACCCCATGTAATAGCCATACGTCCAGCCAGCCAGCCATACACTCACGTGTGTATTTTGTTCGTTGTTGGGCCACAACAGCCAAACGTAAGGGGGAGAACTCAATCGAGAGAGAAATACACGGAGAGAGAGAGAGCGAGTGAACGAAAGAGCATAGCGATACGTTGGCAGCAGAGCACACGTTCCTTTGACTGGCGGTGTGCTGTGTGCTGAGTGTGTGTGTTGTTGTTAGTTACTCTATAATGTTGTTTTTGTTCAATGGGGTTGTGTAAGCTGCGTTAATGTTCGATTTGTTTAGTCATCAGTTGAATTCGTGACAGGCAACATCTCATTAGATTAACGTTGCGCTGTCTATCGTTTTTTTGTAGTAATAATCAAATCAGATCACATACAACAACAGCAACAACATATATATAACTTCAAAAACAACCTACAAAATATTTAACAAAAAAAAACACACACACACAACAGCAACTACTTAAGTTATAATAAGAAGAAGAAAGAAATCAATCAATTTAATTCAAAATAATATTAAACGGAGAATATTATACGGAGTTCTGACAAAACGGCAGTTTTAAAGAAAGTAAAAAAAATTTAACAACAACAACATAAACAAAACAAGTGTTTTTATTTTGAAAAGCAAAATCTGGCCACTTTAACGCCCATTAGAAGAAAAAAAAACAAGTGTTTGATATTTTTTTTTCGCAACGAAGAAAATTCTAAGCGCAGAAGTTGCAAATACAACAACAAGACAAGTGTTTAGTTTAGCAAAACCACAACACCAACAACAACTGCATCAAAAAGAAAGCAAACAAAAGCTGACGCAAAATTGCTGAACAAATCTCAGATTTTCTGTTACAATTGCAAAGAAAGAAAAAAGTCATTGGCAAAAATTATGAAAACAAACAAAATATTGAAATTAAACAACAGCAAGTGAATTGTTTTGGGAAAAGTGTTGAAGTAAAGCAACTACAGCTACAACAACAAAATGTTTTGATCAATTCTGCAAAAGTGTTTTCAAACAAACAAAAAATACCACCTCAATGGCCAAAATTAAATTCAAATTCAAATTTGTGTTAACTTTACAAATATAATTTTTTCGAAATTGTACATCAAAGCAAATTAAGCAAAACAACCAAAAGAGAAACAAAATTATAACAAAATCTGAAAAGTTAAAAAAACAAAAACTAAAAGGAAAACTTTACAATTTTTGTGGTACAAACTGGCATCTGTAACAAGTAAAACGGTCATAACGTCGACGACATTAAGCCACCGCCCTACCAGTGGTAGTGCACTAACCACGGCTGCTGGCCCCAACAACACCACCTCAACCTCACCTTCATCATCATCCTCATCATCATCATCATCATTGGTTGACAGCAACAACTGTGGCAGCTCCAATACCAACGCCACCTGTACCGCACCAGCATCTCCATCCTTGTCATTGATCACAGCAAAAACTTCAGCATCAGCAACGCCAGTGTCGTCCGTTATTGATTCAGTTGAGGCCTCTAATCAAAGCAACCGAATGCAGCCAACATTGCCACAAACAGCCGGTACAGCCGATATGGATTTGACGGCTGTGCAATCAATGGATTGGTTTTTCAAAAAGGAACAAATTTATTTATTGGCACAATTTTGGCAACAGGTAAGTCGACAATCAAAGAATATTTAAAACGGATGTGAAAGAACAAAACAAAATTTGACAAATCAAAGTGGGATTAAATTAAGAAAAAAAAAAGAGTGATTTTATTAGTTAACCCAGAAATTAACTGGACAAATGTGAGTAGCGCGAACTTTGCTAGCCCAGTTAAACCGGAAATTAATTAGAATAATTAGAGTAACGAGAACATTTCAGTCAGGTGATTCCGGTAGTTAAGCTGGCCCAGTTAAACCGGCCAATTAGGAAATGCTTGCAAAGTAGTTTAACTAATCCAGTTTGTGAAAACAGCTAAGTAACTGCTGTTCAGTAGTACAGAGGTTAACCTGTTTCTTTTTTTCCATTCTAAACGGTTTGCTGTGAAAAAAGTTCATTGAACTCTAGTTAGGCTTAAACTGGAAAATAAGTTTAAGGTGTAATTGTGAGAAAATTAGGTTAGGTTTTAATTTAATTGAAGTTGGATTAAATGGACAATATTTTATTTTGAAATATTATTCCAAATTACAATCAGGGCAATCAGCACAAACAAAAATAAAATTAAATACAAATTCAAGTTGTTATTCTACACTTCTATACAGTTCAATTTATGTTTTTGTTTTGTTTTAAATAATAAATTTTTCTGTTGGTTTAACTAAACTCGGTTTAAACTGTATTAATATAGTCATAAAAGAAAATTACTCTAATCTCTGAAATATTTTTTAGAAAATAATAAAATGATTTTAAAGAAATTTCATAGTTCATTTTTCAGTTCAATGAACTCTTTTTGAGTTAATTGAAAATTATGGCTTGGAAAAAAATATCAGCCAAAGTCAGCTTAAGCTTAAAATCAAGACTTTTTTTTAAGATTATTTAACAAATTATTTGTTTTCAGTTCCATGAACTTTTTTGTAGGAAATTGAAAATCTAAATGAGTTTAGTAAATTTAGATCTAAAATAAAATACAATAACAAATAAATTCGACTACTGTTGAGGTTTTTCAATACATGTTTTCAGTTCAATGAACTTTCTTTGTGTTAATTTGAATATAATTTGATGCGATCAGTTTTAAAAAATAAATTTAAAAAGATTTTACTTCTCTTAAGTTTTTTCAACTCCTGTTGACACCTTGTGAAACTTGTTTTTCACTTCAATGAACTTTGTTGCAAGAGATTGTAAATTTTTTTAGAATGAAATAAAACTTGTTTTCAGTTCAGTGTATATGTTTGTAGAAAAATTAAAATCCTCTGAACTAAATTAAAACTTAGAATTGTAAAGCTGTTTTAAAGCTTAGATTTAGTGAAGACAACCATTTTGATTAGTAAAAAATGATCATGAAATTTGTGCGTTCTGTTGTGAGTATTTGTTTGTACTTGTTTTCAGTTCAATGAACTATTTGGTAGAAAATTCAGACATCATCAATGACAAATGAACCACACACTAAATAAACTGTAAATTAGTTTATATAAAAAAAAAATATTTAGCTATAAATCAAGAAAGAGAAGAGTATTCCATACTTATTTTCAATTCAATTTAACTTCTGTTGAATTATTTAATACTTGTTTTAGGTTCAATATTTTGTTTTTTTTTGCAAAAATTTCATAAAACTTTTTAATTGAATGGCATTTTAGCGAACCTAATGATTTCGATCTTAATTGAAGATTTTTATGTTTTGTTGAAAATAGTTCACATTTTTTTAAGTTAAATGAAACCAATTTTTCTAAGACTATTTAATTTGTGTCGTAATTCATTTAACTGATTTGGAATATTTAAAAAAAAAACAATATTTTTAATTTTTTTTGCCGCTGAGTATTTTCCGACTTAGTTTCCATCAATCAATTTTCTTGGTATTGTCCCCTTTATCTCTGAGCTTCCTTTAACTTTGATGATATTTTCCTCCCACTGAATTCCCGTAATCTCCGTTTAACTGCTAACTAACAGTTATAGATGGAATGCGACAGATAACGGCCGATTGTGAAATCGGCCTTTGTCTCGACTGTTAATTGAAACTGAAATTGCCGCAATTAGAGCGAGGGGTTTTTAGTTTCCAGCAATTATGTTAACAGTTAACTTAATTGTGAGATTTAATTTAGTTCCAAACAATCTAGATTTCGAAATGCTGAATTTATTAGTGTCGACCAACAGATGAAGAGTAGTTTTGTTTAAAAAGGTCAGTCTTCTCTGATCGATTTCGGTCTCTGCGGTTATTCAATTTCAATTATTTTAAAAATACTTTGTCTTGTAGCGTTTGGTTATTTTCACTTTCTCAGCATTTCCTTGTTTGTCCGTGTTTTCCCAATAATTTTGATTTCGGCCAATTAGTGTTGAGAGAGTTCACATTCAAAACATTTGCAAGTTTTCTTCGTTTTTTTTTTTGCGCTTTTCCAAGTAATTTTCAAAACGATACAAAAATATACAACAAGCCGCCAATGCCATGTTTGGAAATTTTGGAAAAAAGCCAAAATGTCTGGCATCTTCGGGAAAACGTAACCAACCAGCTAGATACTCCAAAGATGAAGCGAAGAAGAAGAAAAGAAAAAAAAGCGAAACAGAGTCTAGACTCAGCATAATGATAAATCGTTCAGGGAAATATGAATGTGAACAGCAGTTGATGTGGCCAAAAGGGGGCAGCTCTGAAATGACAATGATGTCATTGCTTAATTTATTAATCACCTAATGTCGCGGGGCAGCGAGGCGCATTATTAACAAATCAATTGTCAGAAAATTTGAACAATTATAGACAAGATAATGATGGTTGGAAATAATGTTTGGAAAACAAAGGCAAAAAAAAAAACCTTTAACAAATAAATTACAAATAAATATTTGTTTTGCTCGTTGTGTGTAAACTTCAATCAAAGTAATTTTCAATAATTTTATTGATCAAAAACCTACACTCAAACTCACCTAAAACAACACGCAAATATAATTAATGGCACTTTTCTGCCTCCTCTCGCTTGCTGCCCGCTCGTTTCGCTGGCCATTAATATTTATTTCGAAAACATTTGATATTTTTTCTTAATTCGATTTATAATCAAATGTTATTCAATCATGTCATGTATGACACAAACAGAAACCTAGAAAAACTAGCAAGTCCCTCACTGAGGATATGTTGTTGGTGGCGGTGGCTGATGCTGATTATGGATCATTTTCATTCATCATTTTTTTTTTTTTTGAACAAATTTTGCAATTCTCAATACTTTTGTTCAGTTCTAAGAAGTTAACTTCATTTATATTTAAAATTCTTCGGAATTCTTTTGTGGTTGCTGTTCTTTGAGAAATCGAAAAACATTTGCAGCGTGATATTGATTTGGCTGCGCGCTAGTTGTGTGCGATTTGTATCTATTTTGCCAAGACAAGCAACATTAGAGCGCAATGCTGGAGTATTTTTATGGCCAGTCAAAAAGAAGAAGAATTTATGGAACAACTGCAACATATTTATGCTGAGATTGAATTTCAACCGCCCGCATTGGCAGAATATGGGCAGCAGATTTGTTGGAATTTGAATTTGTTTTGTGCTTGAAAAAAACCGAAAACTCCAAAATCAATTTTGCCGACGGCAAAATGAACTTTTAATTTTTTTTTTTAGTTTCTATACAAAAATCTTAAAATAATTACAATTATTATTATATTATATACGCTAAGACATTTTCAAGTACAAGAGAGTAGATAGGACAGGCATAAGTCAGAGCCCCTAATCCTAGCTGAAGCTAGCCCACAGGGGGACATTAAAATCATTTATATTTTTATTGAACACATACTAAGCATTCTGCTTGTATTGACAAGTAGCTAGGGACACGCGTAAGTGAGCCGGCACTCAGTCCTGTTTTTTCTTTTACAGACAATCTTTTGCTTTTTCTCCTTCTTATTTCTTTCCCTCTTTGGTTTTGTCTGTTAGAAAAATCAAATTTTTTTTTAAAGTTTTTTTTTGGAATTTAATTTTTTGACATTTTCTGATCTCTGTATTTGTCATGATTTTTCCAATGTTCCAGCCTAAGGCTGATCGGTTCAAAATGAATGTTGCTGTTCATTTTGTGTGTGGATTTTTCTCTTTTTTGTGTGTGTGTATGCTAAACGCATTCATGCGTAAAATCTTATTTAAGTCTGTCTTTCGAGCGTGCAAAGTCAATGGTTTTTTCCCCCATTCATTCTGTGTGTGGTTGCCTACCGATTTTAAGTTCCTGCTTTTTAACGGTGGTAAGGGGGGGGGGGGGGGGTGGGCGAGGGGCACAAACAACTTGAGTTTGCAGTCATTGTGTTGTAAGATGTAGCCGAGTGCCAAGCGGGGGGTGGAGCATGGTTATGGTGTTTAGAGCTGTTATTGCCAGCGCCCGGTCTTTGAGGCATGACCATAAAAGCCTAACCGAACAACTCCTGAAGTTGTCACCTGAAGTTTGAAAGAGTGTTTGAAAGAAAAATGGTGTGTGGGTCACAGTAATTTTAAAGATTTATTAAGAAAAGAAATCGTGTTAAAATATTCTGAATCTCCTCTGAAGGTAGAGGAATTGTATTTGTATTTTTTGACAAACACAATTTCCTTCTAAGATCCCGGATTCCCCCATGTAAATGTATATAAAAAACGATGAAAAAAAAACATCTACTTTGAGCAAATAATTCAGAAACAAATTGGGTTTTTGTGACCACAGTTTTTTTTTTCTGTCCACCATCGGTTGGGAATTTCTGATTTAAAAATATTTCATTTTGTTAAACATTTCATTAGCAAATCTAAGTGTACAGTCAGCTAAGGTCCAGCAAAACATCATAGAAACTGGTTTTCAATAATGTGGCGCCCAACGTGAAGTCTTCAATAATTTGAGGCAAAATCGCCGATTTATTATTTTGGGGGGTCTATGTATGGGCTGTTCTTGAAGTTAAAGACACATTAACATGCTTACCCAGTTCTACAGAGGACCAGGGCAACCCTGGAAGGTCTTTGTCATCCAGGGTAGCCCCCGTTTCTCTGTATAACAGGATAAGCTCTTTGATAGAATTTGCCTGCTGCGAAATTTGTCGCAAATTAATAGTTTGCTTTGTCTGCATTCCCAATCAGAAATTCGGCGCATTTTAATTGGTTTCCATTTTCGTTAGAGTTTCCATATCATTTTACCAATGAATTATGACGTTGTTTATATGTTTTTTTTTCTTGGTTTTTCTTCTTTTTGTTTGGTCTCACAAATTGTTAATTAAGCTGATTTTTTAGTTCCGTATTTCTCTTTTTTGTTTTGTTTTTAAACTTGACCCAAATACAACGACAATGGCAATATTTTTCAGTTCAGAATATTATTGCACTGATTGATTGTTGAGCAAGCACAAATAACTGTACATGTGAAGACTTTTTCGTAGAATCTTTTGGCAGAATTGAGTGCATAAACTTGCTCTAATTACTTGACCAAGTTTATGGGAAATAACAAACGAAAGACTGCCAAATGCAAAATGCAAAAAATCAAAGCAAATTGTGAATCATTTATTATTTAATGATAATTCCTTTTTAATTAACCTGGCTTGGGGTGAAATCACAAAATAACAAAACAAAAAGAATTCCTGACAAGAAAAAAATCAAAAGTTTGACGTCATTAAATTTATGAGTATTGATCATTTGCTTAAAGCCTGGCCGGCCGCACAATGAAGTCCCAACAACAAGTCAATATCACCAGAAAACTCATTAAAGACGTCATCATCATCATCAAAACATAGGTTTTTCTTCTTAGCCAGCTACAGCTGCAAAGCTGCCTTTGTAAAATATTTGCAACATGCACGCACTTAACATTATAAACATGGCCAACAAGAGTGTACACACACTCACACACACACTCGCAAACACACACACGCAGGCAGTGAGACATGAAAGCCGGCCCAGGCCAGAAGGGGTGTGTACGAAGTGATATTTTATTCAATATCCTACACACGCAGCAGCGATTTGTCCTTTTCACAGAGAGCCCACCGAGCGCAACGACAGACGAAAAATCAAATCCCAAACCCCGCTAAGAAATCCTCACAATCACACACAAAATACGATTGATGAGCATCAACGTCCGTCCGTCCGTGCGTTCGCTCATCACGGTGTCTGTCGGTTGGTGTAAGCAATTCCTGGCAGGTCGGTCCGTTTGCCGCCGTCTCTTCCTCATCACTCGCCTGGTTTCCTTTTTTTTTTCTTGGTTTTTGATGTATTTGCGTCTTAAATGTGAAAACCTAAAATTAAAAACTCATAAGATATCGACTGATATATTGAGCTGCCGCTTCCCCGTTCCAGCTTAATGTACCTCATACATTAATAAAAGAAAACCTGGCTTTAGTTCTTTACTTTGTTTTTTCTCATCTTTTTTTTTTTTTTTTTTTGTAAGAATATCATCTTTGAAAAATTGATGAACGTTTTTTTTTCTTTCTTCAACGTCTTCAACGTTTCTTTCTTTCAATTCGTGGTTCCGAGACACCATTGAAAGGTGGGTTTCGTTTTCTAAAAAGCCAGAGAGAGGGGGGCAAAAATCAAAAGGCAATTAGCCGGTTATTAAGTTGTACCCGTATTTAATATCAACGTTCGGCAGGCCATCTAAGCCTAGGCCAATTGTTTGGTAATTTTAATTGTTATGTAATTAATATGACTTTACTTCTTCACCTTCCGCCCAAGTTTTTCCCCAAATTGTTTATTTAGTAATGGAACCATTAAAAGCTTAACAGAAGTCAGTCAATTCTTTTCTACAAAAGGAAATCTATACAAATCTTTTAACAAATTATTGTTAATTTCCTCTGTTCGAAACATTAGCACACAACAGAAAAGGTCAATAACAGCGTTGGTAGGTCTTCAACTTCAACTTCTACATCTTCGGCTGCTGGAGCTGGTTAATAGTTCGAAATCATCATTAATGTTTGTTGGCTAATAACTTAATAAAAAGTAAAGAATTAAACTAAAGAAACCAATTTAACAGAAAGCCATTACATTAACAGAATGTTATTTTAACAGACTTTCAAAAAAGAGTTCACTGACACACAGTTTGCCAAATGCTTTACAGGCCTTATATTTTAGTTTATTATGATTTTTTTATGGTAATAACTAAATAAATAATATCAATAAATAAACCCTGTTAAACATTAACATTAAAACATTTCAATTGTTTTACCAAAAAAAAAGACAAGAACTTAAAGCGAACTATTCAAAATCCCCAGACTCTTTTCACCTGAAGTAAAGTTTTCACATTTCAGACTCGAGCTTAAATAAAATATTAGTTCATATTCATTTAAAAGGTTGAATACGCTCAAATTTCAGACTAATTTCATTCATTTCACCATCATCAAAAGCAAATCATTGAGACTGCAAAGTCGCTGGAATCCCTTAGTTATATTCAATCTCTGATTTGAGAGAAATTATATTCCAAATATATTTAACTTCTGTTGTGGGCCACTGTATCTGCATATCTCTTGATTCTGTAATTTAAATATTTATTTAGCCGGCATTTATTTATTAATTTTCTGTATTTTTATTATTTAATGTTCTTTGTAATTTCTGCTCCATTTTTGCGATGATTCACTTTACGTTGGCCACCAAAATTTCTTGCTTCATTCCCTGTTAATGTTGCCGGTTGCGATATATTGTATTTTGCTTTTGCTTGCTGCTGCTCTATTGTTGTTGTTGTTGTTGTTGCTGGTGATATTGTGTATTTTATTTAACAGTTTTCTTGTTAACATGCCAAAAACATTTCGAACACAATTAATATTCCAAAGCGGTGTAAAATAAACCAGAAATTTGTTTTTGTTTCTGTCCATTTGGTCTAGTACGTACAAGTGGCAAAGCGAACAGCATGCAGCTCCAAAACGTAAGACCGTCAGTCGGTCTGTCGGCCGGTCTGCCTATCTATTTAACCCGGCAAATATGCTATCGTACGTCTGTGCCTCAATTTTGTAGCATTTTAGCCGGTGTCGGCGGGCGTGAGTCCGTGTGTGTGTGTCTTAATAAACTTAAAAAAAAAAATAACAAAAACCATTAACATTAACAAACTAACATTTGGAGAGGCATAATTTGTTGTTTTATTTCTCTTTACAAATTTGTATGTAATTTATGGAAATTTTAAGCGTTTTTTAAAATCAATAGCCGTATTTATTATTGGCATGAATGCTAAGCAGAAAACACCAGACTCTTGGCAAAGGTTGGTGCGGCAGGCGGCCGCGCTGCTGTTGTCGTATGAAGAAAGACACAAAAAAATAAACTGAACTAATCAAACGCCCTCATATGGTATGTAGTCGATCAGAGTATTGGAGGAAACACACACTCGCTACTGTTATGTTTTGTTAATTATATTAAATTAATTTGTCAGCACGGAAATTAAAAAACACACACATCTCATCACATCACATCGCATGGGCATGGAATCGACTCGACTCGACTCGATTCTCGTCTGCCAACAGATATAATTTTTTTTTTTTTTTGGTTTCTTTCTGTTTTTATGTCTGAATATATTTTCGATACACAATATGCAATAATAATAATAATAATCGAATGAAAACCGACACACAACAACAAAATATGACAAATAAAATGAATATTTCGGTCTCATCGAAATTGACATTTGCTGGCTCTGCTGTACACTGTGGAGCTGCTGCTCTGTGTGGGGGAGTCAAGAACATCCACAGAAAAAAAAACACCCAAAGTTGTAGTCGTTGTCGTCCGTTGTTTTTTCCATCATTATTTGTTACTGATGATGATGATTTTTAATAAAAGTTCATGATCTTTTCATGATCAATTTTTAAATGTTTTTTTTTTTTTTTGGTTATTTCATGACAGGGGGATGGCAAAGCTCCCCTCACTCCCTGCCCAAAGCTTCATCAAGAATTTGGAACAATTTGGATACTTGTGTTGTTTGGTTTCTCCCACCGCCCTCCCCCCTTTAAACCAAAATTCAATGAATTTCGAATTTTTATTCCTTTTGCTTTTTTTTTATTGGCATTTTGGGCATTTTATGACATTTCTCTGTTGGCTGATGATCGTCTTGAACGACATGGATCCAACAACGCATATCTGCTGCCCCGTTCAGTTCAGTTCAGACGAGTGGGGTGTGAAAATGTCTGCAATAATATTTTATGTTTATTGATCCTATTAAAAAAACTGATGTTTTTGTCATTTTCTGTTGTTGTCGCTGACGATCAGATCGGCCGCCCCTTTCTCGGGTGTATTGGCTGATGGTTTTTAAATATAATCGAATGCCCGTTAAATGTATATATAAATGATTAATAAGCTTTGACATATTATTTATGATATTTAATATAGAACATGACTAACTACATCATCTACGAAAAAAAAGAAAAGAATAATAATCAAAAACACACACGCTCACCAGCCAAAGAATTAGAATGAAATAGTCTTGAATTAAGCGTTTTTGTTGTTGTTGTTGCCTCTCCACTTTCAGCGCTTCTAACAGAAACAACAACCACAACAACAAAACGCATAAATTAGTAGGCGACATGAAAGCGACCAAAAAGCGATACACATAAATTTCCTGTTAAAACAGCAGCAATATATTGCCAATTATTGAATTTTGTCAAAACGAGAAAACCACAACACGGACAATGTTTTTTGTTTCAGTTGTTGTTATTTTCAAATGTAATTTATTGATTTGTCTTAATGGAAAAAAATTTTGAAAAAAAAATCACATTTCAAACAGTTTACAGGGAGGCGCTCTGTTAACTCAAGGAGGAACAGAACTCACTGTAAGCCGGAAAGCTGTTAAGCTTTAACAGAGATTTGAGGAAAAGAGTATGTAAATCAAAAAAAAGTAATTTTTATATAAACAAATTTTTAAAAATATTTTATTTATTAAATATTTAAATTTAAAAAATTTAAAACAACAAAAAAATGTTGAAGACTTCATATTTTAGTTAAAGAAATATTTTCAAGAATATTTTATTTAAAAAAAAAATCAAAAATATTTTATTTATTTATTAATAATATTTAGAAAGCAAATTTAAAAAATTGTATTTGAAAAATTAATTTTTTTTGAAAAAAAAAGTTGAAGTAAATTAATAAATAAATAAAATATTTTTGTATTTTTTTTATCAAAAATATTTTATTTAAAAAAAAAATCCAAAATATTATATTTATTTATTAATACCAATACAAACAATATTTTACTTAAATTTTTTTTTCAAAAATAATAATTTTTTCAAATAAAAATATCCTCAAAAATATATAAAAAAAAGATATTTGATTTAGAAAAAAAATGTAAAAATTTTTTATTCAGAAAAAAAAAATTTAAAAATATTTTATATAAAAAAGGGATTTAAAAAATATTTTTTGATTTAAAAAAAAAAACTTCAAAAATATTTTATTTAAAAAATAATTTTCGAAAATATTTTATTTGAAAAAAAAATTCTAAAATATTTTATTTAAAAAAAAAATTTAAAAAATATTTTCTTAAAAAAAAAATTTCAAAAATATTTTACTTATGAAAAAAAATATTATATTTTAAAAATTTCAGATAGCGAAATTAATACTGAAAATCGTAATAAACATTTTTTTTTCAAATGAATTTTAAAAATGTTTTCCCAATAAATTTTTTTTTGAAAAAAAAATTTAAAATATTTTTTGAAAAAAAAATGTTTAAATATTTTTTGAGAAAAAAAAATTAAAATATTTTTTGAAAAAAAAAATGTTTAAATATTTTTTGAGAAAAAAAAATTAAAATATTTTTTGAAAAAAAAAATTTAAAATATTTTTTGAAAAAAAAAATTTTAAATATTTTTTCTCAAATAAATTAAAAAAAAATGTTTTCTCAAATAAATTCGAAATTTTTTTATATAAATATAAATATTTTGTTAATAACTTCAAAAATATTTTATTTACAATTATTTTTTTTAAATTTCAGATAGTAAAATTAATAGAGAATACAAATTTTTGTTAAATAAATTAAATTTTTTTTTTTTTTTTTATAAAATTCCAATTTTGTTTTCTATTTTTTTCCTTTGAAATTTAATTTTTGTTTATGTATACACAATCTTAAAATATCTCCCATTGTCTAGCAGTAGAATACCCCACGCCTCCGTCTTGGCGTTGTGACCTCCACTTGGCTCTATTCAAATTTGTTTTCCCCGATAAGCTCATTGATTGAGCAGAACTCCATGTTAAAAACATTGTTGACAGTTCCTTAAACAACCTAACATGGGCATCTCGGTTTTCATTTTCATTTGCTTGATTCGGATTTTTTTAATCCTTACAAAAAAAAAAAAAATAAACCCTTAACAATTATTTCCAACTGATGTACGTTCTCTAATCAAAATGACAACAACAACCGAAAATCATCTTCAGTTTTTAATTTTTGACCATTTGCAACTCTCATCTGGAAATTATCAGCGGCCAACGCCTTTGACACTATGACGCACCATATGATATGGATATGGATGCGAGTCCTGGGCCAGGGCATTCGAATGGCGGTGGTGGTGGTGTTGTTTAAACTTTAAAACTCTAGAGATTAATTTGTGTTGTTGTTGAAGCAGCAGCAGCAGCTTTTCTATTTTGATGAATTTTTTAACCCCTAAACTCTGTGAATGCTCTTTTGAAATGCCGGTCCATTGGCGGAAACATCACTGCGAGTTATCTATCTAGCGATTGAAGTCTGCTCATATGTCCATGTGTCTGTGTGTGTGTATGACAGGACAGAAATATCTGTTGTTTGTAGTTCATTAGTTTAGTTTTGAAATACCAACAACAACAAAAAAAAGCGGCCATATTTGTTACTGATTTTGTTTTTACGATCAACATTAAAATCCATTTAAAACCGGTTTTATTTTGTTCTAGATGCGCTCGATGCGAATTTAAATTGATTAACACCGTTCGCCTGTCCGTCCGTCCGTCCGTCTGCCATGGGATTCACACTCTCTGGCCAGGACAGGACAAGGGGAGTATTGGGCAAATGTTTATCTTAAGCTTAACAAAAGTTTTGATCAGAATGAGCTCAATTTTTCATTGGCAGACATGGCAGGCAATTGTGTTGCTTTATTCTTTTGTGTTATTCCTCAATCAATATATCAAAATGGTGGCCTTGCCCGGGAATCCTGTTCTGTGAAGCTTTCCGGTTTTTCTGACCATAAAAGATACCACAGCGACAAAAAATTCTCAAATTGAAAATTATGACAAACGAACGAAAAAAAAAAATTGAAATCGTTACGAAATCACCGAAGAAAAAAAATTGATGACACCGCTTTCCGGGGAGGGGGAAACCGAATTAACAAGCCATACGGAAGGGGTTGATTTGGCTGTGGCTTGCCCACCCTTGAACAATTGTCATTTTTATGAGATTAAAAATGCTGCGTTTTGTAACCAAACTATCCATTCATTCATTTATTCATTCCATTCAGCCTTTTGGGCATTCATCCTTTGTCTACCTCCAAATCAAATCAAATAAATTATCCGAGCGCATATGCAAATGAGTTCAGTCCAGGTCGTTTTTCATTTCAATCAATGTGAAGTAGTCGTAATTTTTTCCAATTTTATTTTTTTTTCTACAGATTTGTTGGTTTTTTGTGCAGTTTTTTTTTTTTTAAATTAAATGACATCTGCTGGGCTGAAAAATACCGAAAATATCAACAAAAAAAAAATCTCAAATCATTTATGGGTATTACAAAAAAAAAACAAAAAACAAATCGCTGTGGAAATATTTTTAGACCAGACAGCACGAAATCGTCTTCGTTTGATTCCACTCTACGCTGTACGAGTGAAACTCAGATTCCCTAACGAAAAAAAAGGGGGAAAATTGTCATTATTTTATTGAAGAAAAAATCTTTTGCGATCGTTTCAAAGTTTTTTTTCGTTTTTTTTTTGATTTTTTGCTGTACATTCCCCCCCGTCTCCGTGCGGTGCTGTAGGCACCGTTGAATTTTTTATGCTTCAAAAGCAAATGATATTTGCGGCTCATTGCAAACCAGCAGACGTTACAAAAATTATGAGTGTTGTGGATGAAACAGAAAAGAAACAACCACAACAACAACAGGCAAACATTTTGAAAACAAAGTCTCGCCCTGCTTCAGAATATACAGACAACACATTCAAAGATGTGAAAATCGAAAAGGATTTTGAAACACGAAATTGGCCAAGCAACTCCAAACTTCAGAGGGATTGACTGAAGATAAAAACCAATTTCAAGCTGTCATAAGCAGAGATTTTAATTTATCAAACAAGGAAAACTTGAGATTTCTTTTAAATACTTCTCCAGAATTGGTGTAAATGTAAACACGGCCTTAAACGTTTTCACTCTGAGACGTAGTTACAGTATTTGCTGACAAAACTTTCCAAATGAAATGTTTTTTAATTGAAAATTGCAATTTTTAATTAAAAATTAATGATTTAGTAATTTTTTCAAATACTTTTTTATGGTATTTTTTTTCTTTGTTTTGTAGATTTTCCAATGTAGATGTATCAACAAGTGTAAACACGGCTTTGAATATTTTCTCGCTGTTGTGTTAATTTACAACATTTTCAAATACTTTTCCAGAATATTTCCAAATACTTCTCTAGAATATTTCCAAATACTTCTCTAGAATATTTCCAAATACTTCTTCAACTGGTGTAAATGTAAATACGGCTTTGAGTATTTTCTCCCTCTGTGGCGTGTTTACATTAAATTTGTTTGCTGACGTTTTCTTACAAAACATCTCAAATGAAATATTTTTGAATAGAGTTTTTTTGCTGTGGAAAAAAACAAGCAGAATTTAGACCGTTTTTTAGTTACTGAAAACTCTTTTTCAGCAAACACGACAAGGTTTTTTCAAAAGGTTTTTTTTTTCTTTTTCTAAAGTCCACGAACTTTCCCATTATCTTTGCCTCGACTAAGGGAGATTTATTTCAAACAGAAATTTTAAATTCTCAAAATTTAGCACGCGTTTATTTTCCAACTCCCTTTAACTTTGTGCTGGGTAGTGACTTATGGCTCCTCAGCAGGCGGTGCAGTAGCATGACTGGTTGGTGGCCCCGCTGAGGCAACACACACACCAACTTTCAGTGGCAGGACGCCATTGGAAGCGTGAGCTGCCGAAGCCGGTTTTTTTTATGAACAAAAAAAAAACCTCAAATACCAAACAAACCAAAAAAGTTGTCCATTTTCAAAACTAAAAGAATAAACACAGCAAAAAACGCCAGCAGCCGACGGCTTTATGTTGCGTTTCTATGTAAAATCGCCCAGGATAAGGGCTACTTAGTAGAAACGCCCTCAGCTAAGGCGTGTTTACATAATACAGACAGCAGGCTGGGAATTTTGAGACAAAACTACTGAGAAGAGTTGTGAGAAAACTCTGCTGGTTCCGAAAATGTAATTCCGAAATGTAACTACTCACCAATGTCTAGTGTGGATCAAAAATGTGGGAGTCTTAAAATTTGCGCCTTCAATTAATTTTTCTTATTTTTTTTTTTGAAAATTTAATTTATTTAAATAATTTTCGTAGGTTGATTTTTCATCTATACAATCAAATGGCAATGTTTGTTTTTTTTTTGGAGGGGGAGGGGGCTTAATTTTAATTCGGAGGTTGTTTTTTGCTCTTCGATTTTTCAAGACAATACAACAATTGTTTTTTTTTTTTTTGTAAATTTGTTTTCGTTGCCTCAGCTGGGTCTGGTTTCTGGTTGTACTAATTCTCATGGCATGACATTAACATCAATATGACAATAAAAATTCAAAACATTGGCGTTTGGCGAGCGGCATTGTTTCAAAAAACCCCCCCTCCCCAAAAAAATGCACCTTAGGCAAGAAGAGGGGGATTATTTGATGAATATATTTCTTGTAGGTATTTCTGTATTTTTCTTCAACGGGGAAAACCTCCTATAAATTCGAAAAATCATTTAAAATATGTTTTTTTTTTGTTCTTCTTGTTGTTCGATTTTATGTGTTTTATTTGGTTTTTCTTTTGTCTATGTTGTCGTCGTCGTCGCTGTTGTTGTTGTAGCTATTGCGTTCTGGCTGCTGTTGTGGTGTTTAATATGCAGCTGATGTGCCATCATCTAGACAAAAAAAAAAGTATACAACAAGTTTTGAAATAGCGAGCGACGAGCCAGCCGACCACAGAATGCGATATTGGTTTTTTCCTATATTTTTTTTTGGTTTCTTTTCGAGAGTGATCATCAATATTTTTTGTATTTGTTGTTGTGTCTCATAAGTAGCTATTGGTTTGGCAGTTGATCTTAGTGCTTGTTCTTCTGACGATCTCTCTCTCTCTCTCTCTCTGTGGTCTTGGGGAATAAATCGACATGACAGATCGTTAAATTCAACACAATCACCCAAAATGTTACAATTTGTTGTTGCAGTCTGGGCTGAGGCACATGGTCTTCTTGTTGTTGCTGTTGTTTTAATATTATTATACATATGTATGTGTGTATTTTCACCAGAGATTTTTTTCGTTCTTATATTTATTTATTTTCTCTATTGAATTGTTGTCACGCCAAAGGAAAATAAATTGAAAATTCCGGCTGGCTTTTTTCTTCTGCAAAGGGTAGGCTGGGTGGTTGAAGGGGAGGACAAGGTCTCGTTGTATTATGAATTGAATTTTGAAATTTTCAATACTCGTGCGAATTGTGCTCGCCCATAAATTGTCTTTTTAATACTGGCAAATAATATTGTATTCAATTTATAAGGTTGTTATCATTTCGAAAATAACAAAAATCCCCCCGTCCCCACCCCGAAAAAAAAAATACACTCTCCATGGATTGTTGAAAGTGATTTAAACATTTCAATACATTTCCTTTGACAAGATCACCACAGATCAAGAGACAAATGATGGCCGGCCTGAATTAGCAATGAACATTGCCGCCGCCTACCACATTTCGCTGGTGGACGAACTCTAGTTTGTTTTTGTTTTTTTTTTTTTTTAAATAAAAATCAATACATTTTTTGAGAGCCAACGAAAAACACTTGAATTCTGCTTACACACACACGCGGGCAATTGTTGGCAGCTCTGGCCTCTTGTACCCATCTCAGCCGCTTGTTGTGTCACCGAGTAGACGATCGCTTGGAAAGATTTCTAAAGATTTTCTTTTGTGTGTTTGATCAATTGCTTAACAAACTACTTGAGATATTTTGTTGGCTGTTGTTATTTTTCACCCCCGTTTCTTGTTTTTTTTTTGTTTTTTGATAAAAAATGATCAAGTGGTTGTTGAAGTAGCTGAAACAAAAAAAAACAAGACATGATTAGCTATTTAAAAAGTCTTTAAGATTATAGCGGCCACAAACAAAGATATTGATGAGATTCCTCCCAAAATTCAACAAATGATGGCTGTCGAAAAATCGGAGAGGAAAGACAAGACAAGAACAGGAAAAAAAATATAAAAAAAAACAAATTAGAACATGGCATAGTACAAAGGGCAGCCAAGGAGAGGGCTATTGTAGTTTCAGGATTTTCGGGGGAACAAAGATTTCACAAACAGTTAATAAAGGAGAAAAAAATCAGGTCAATATAAAGCACAGACATTAAATAATGAAGTACGAGTATTATGTGAAAGTATTAACAAGAATCTGGGGAAGTTTGTCTCCAGAAAGTTCCCTAGATTTAAAACAAATCTTAAAAAAATCAATTATCACCAGGCATTTGAGGAACTGTACACTCTGTCATTGCAAATTTTCCCTAACTTTTCCCCATTTTTCAGCCTTAGCATATGCTTTACATTTCAGCTAAAACTACTGCCTAAAATTAGGCAATATTTTTCTGAAATTTTTGAAATTACCAACAAAAACAGAAGATATCGGCATGGGCCAAACTAAAGCTAGACAAAGTATTTTTGCAATTTTAATTTCAGACCTATTTCAGGCTTTCCAGAAATTGTTTTGAATATCTTCTAAAGGCTTTTACCGCCACTGTGAGTGGTGGCCAAGGCACAAGTGGTTTAAGATTGTTGGCAAGCCTTAACGAAAAACTAAGCTAGGCAGCTGTTTAATTACGCCGCTCACGTTTACGAATCATAATACATTATAATAACAACAACGCCCGAGAACTACAGAGCTCGGTTGTTGCTGCTGTTGATACTGATGATGTTGTTGTTGTTAGTTTTCCAACCACCCCATATTTGCGTCAACAACATTTGTGTGCTGTGTGTGTGTGTTTTTTGCGCGCGTGTGTTTTTGCTCTACAAAACACTATGACTTCCACTACTCTAAACGTTACATTTGACTGTGTGTGTGTGTGTGTGAGTAGGACACAAACAGCTGAAAAATTCTATAGCATACATTCAGGCGTATGCCAGCTAGAAATAGGAGAACTAAATACGTTGTACGTCTGTTTGTCTGTCGGTGTATAATTGTCTATGAGTGTCTGTGTGCCGGCGTTTTTGTCTGCCTTTGTGTAGGTGTAGACAATCAACATTTAAAGTTTATTTTAAAGGCTGTAAAAGGCATATGTTGCACTTTAACTTAAAACTACCATCGCACACAGACTGTTTACTACGGTATGAGTGAGTGTATGTGTGTGTGTGTCTGTGTAAATATATGTAGTATATGATTTTAAAGTTGTATATACATTTTTGTCTATATAACACAATTTAGGTATATGTAAATTGTGGCAAATTACTTCCACCATACAGTCTCGTGTGTGAGTGTGCGTGTGTGTTAGTGTATGTGTAAACATGTGCTTTTTTCGGTATATAAGCAACTGAACTGTATATGTAGATATGTAATGTTAAGTATTTAAAACCCAAAGTGTCCTTGAAAGTTTTTGGCATAGTTTTAGTTGTATACACAAATGTGTGTATATGTAAATATTCACATGTATGCGTATATGTGTTAGTTAGTACCGGGGGGGGGGGGGGGGGTGCAGTGAAGGGAGGGCTTATGTTAAATGCACGCACTTTTTGGTTTAGCACACACACACATGTTCTCATGTCTTTGACTTACAAAACGACATATTTTTTTTGCAAATGTGGTTGTTCGCCTGGCTGGGGGCTGGCTTTGTGTGCGTATTGAAACGCAGTATGTGTGTGTGTGTTTGTTAGTTTTTCTAGTTATGTTTAGGGTTGACTGGCTGGCTGTTGTCTTTTGGCTTTCTTGGGAGTTTTTGTTGCTTTCTAAGGTTTTCAACTAACACAGCAACAAGAAACCAAACAACCAGAGCAAAGTCTTTGAACTTGACATGATTGCTTATATACCTAGGCATATATATACACAAAATTCTAGCATTTCCTTGGTTTAAATGATTCCAGGTTAATGACTTGCCCATTTGCCTCCTGTCTCTACCTGGGCCTTAAGACAATTACAAAATTGCCCTCCAATTTGTTTACATGAATTGAAGATGAAAATCTCGAAAATTCTGGTTTGTATGTCAACAAAACCATTCAAAGCACTTGAATATTTCCTTCGATAACCTTAACTAGTCTCTTTTTTTATCTATTGCCCATCATCTGTGGCATCATCATCATCATCATGCTCCTATAACTCCTGCTCATAACGCATGATGATTCGACACAAAAATTTTGTAAACCTTTAACCAATTATCCTTTCAATAAGCATTTCCAGTAGTTTTTGTTGGGATCGTGGTGCGGCCTTATCAGCAACTGGCAATTATTATTAAACATTTTCCTATTTTCATCTATTAAGGGTTGTTAATATTAACTATTTTTCGTGTGTGTGTGTGGGGGGGGGGACATAACTTTGTGATTCTTTCTGGCTTTTACTGATAGTGGGTATTAATAAAGTCATAATTTCTGGGTGTGTGTGGCGGGTTGACGCCAAAAATATTAGCAATTCAATGATAAAATCCTTTTCAATAGTTTCTTAATAGTCAAGTGTCAATGTGTGTGTGTGAAGAAGGTTAACAAATTTGCCCTGCCCCCCTTACAGTGGGGTTTTTGTTTAATGTTTCACAACTAAACGAAAAATGTTAACAATATTTTGTTTAAACATCAGCCCAAAAGTGGGCTACAGTTTTGCAATAACAACGATTTCATTTAGTTATTTGTTTTAAGCTAACGCAACTATTTCCTAGATTAAAATAGTTAGAGAGCACTTGAAGCTGAGGCTATCGTCTACCCTTACCGAAAATCTCAGCAAAGTTCCGCTGAATTCTTTAAACTCAGTTCCCTAAACATTTTATATTCAATCCGTTCACTGTCTCTTTTTAGGCTTATTAAATTGTTAAACTTTAAAGCCTATCTATCAGGCGTTACATGCCACAAAAAAAGTGTTGCCTATTTTTAGGCCGATTGGAATTTCTTTACAAATTGCACAAGAATTTCGTTTAAATTTGTACATCCCGGTAAAGGACTCTGCCGGTGATGATGATGATGAGCTTGATGGCTGGCAAATGTTTGTTGCAAACATTGCCATTTAGTTTTTGTGCTTCATTATTATTATTTTCATTATTTAAGCTCAAGGACAACGGGGTTTTGTCTAACCACCAACAAAATGTGTTTACTGCTAAGGTTATTAAACGAGTTAAAACCATGCTTTTACATACAAACACATGCACACCGGCACAGCGACAGACAAATATTAAACTTGAATACACATACAGAGGCAGAGACAGAGACAGACAGGCTTGTACTACTACCACAACGACGACGACGCCGACGACAACAACATGAAAATTGTGAAAAGCAGACAGACAAACACTTTGGTGCTGAATGAAGAAAAAAAAAAGTGAAATTAAAGTAAGCGCCTCATGTTGAAACAACAGCAGCCGAGAGCCAGCCGCCGCATTACAAACGCAAAACCTCATCGCAAAACATTTTTGTGTTTTTGTGTATTTTTGTTTGTGTATTTGTGCTTTACAAAATACAAACGTCCAAGACGTTAAGCCACTTTAAGTCTATGTATTCATAATACTACTCCTCATGTTCTTGGGAATGGTAGCAGCAGCAGCAACAGCAGTAGTAGTAGTGGTGCTGTTGTTGTAGTCGTAGTAGTTATGTTTTTTGTCTGACGATGATGTCTGTCTGTCTGTCTGCAAAGCGTCTAAAAGAAAGCAAAAATATTTTCCCCTTTTTTTTTTAATTCACAAAAAAAACCCACTGCTGCTTCAGTTGTTGCTGGTGCTTTAATGAATGAATAAATGTTAGTCTAGTGTATAGTAGATGTATGTTTTGTATGTATGTATATACTCAACATTGTCCTCCTCATCATCATCATCATCATGATCATCATCATCATACTACCTATTACATGTTACGTTCCTTGTTTTTGCCAACTTCAAGTTGTTTTGCCTCCTCCACTAATTTGCAACAACGAAGGCACCAGGATCCAACCCCTTCCATCGGCGGCTCACTGGCATAGGACTGGAGCGCGCCACAAAGCAGAGGGCGTTAGAAAGCTTAATTTTGTTGTATTTAAGTTAATTTTTCGTTGGTGTGCAGTGAGGGTTTGGGGGGGAGAGGTGGGTTGGTTCGTTCGTTCGTTGTGTTAGAATAATAAAAAAAACCAACAACAACAAATTCTTAGAATTTAGAAACACAGGAAATGCTATATGAAAGAAACTATATACAGCCCCAACAAAACGAGCCGAGGACAACACACAAGGCTATGGCAGCATTTTGATTTTCATTTTTGGAGGAAGTCAAAATTTGTTGTGTTAGGTTAGTTCGGTTTTGTATTTTCCTTAAAGCAAGAAAAAAAAACAAAATGAAAATATCCCCAAACACTTTTTCTTTTCTTGTTGGCAATCTTTAAGTAAACAGGCACACTGAGACATTGAGTCAACAAACTTTAGCATACATTTAGGCTACCTACAGCCAACCAGCCAGCCAGCCAGCGTCGTGGATTGTCTAAGAGAGTGAGCGTTGGCAGAAATTAATTTTAGTTGTCTCGTGCTCACATAAAGCTGAATGGCAAAATGTGGGTGAACTTAAAAGGCTTAAGATTTAATTTAAACAAACCAAAAAATTGAAGCATATTTTTGGGGGAGAGTTGAGGGCAATTTGGAAATTTAAAATGTAGTTGAGTTTAAAAATAAACCGAAGCTGAAAAGAAAATGTCTGTAATATAAATTAACAATAATTTTGGGGAAAATATTGAGATGTCAAAAGTTATAAAGCATAGTTTTAGGCTTAGATTTGGAGAAAAAAATTCCAAAAATTATATAAAACGAAAATGTCTAAAATTTATGGAAACCGAATTCTACTGTCAAATATAAGGGAATTTTAAAATATTCCAAAATTCCACAATTTGTTTTCTAAAAATCCCAAATCTCGCTGCTCTCAAACAAAGCAGAACAATCTTGAAAATACACATACAATTTAAAACCAGCTAAATTTTTGAATTTCTGAAATTCCACATTTTTTTCTACAAAATTCCAAAAATTCCACATTGTAAAACTAAGCCAGCATAAGTTTTAACAATACAAACAAATGATAGACAAACAAATGAATACAAACAAATGATAGATAAATTTTTTAAATTCCACATTTTTCTTCTAAAAATCCCAAAATTCGACAAACTGAAATTTTTTTTAAAATAACTCAGACCAAATTTCAAAATTTACACATACAATTTAAAACAAGCTAAATTTTTTAAAATTTTCAATTCCACATTTTTTCCGAAAAATCCCAGAATTCCACTATCTGAAAATTTTTTCACAATAATCTTAAACAAGTTTTGGAAATACAATTAAAAATAAAAATAAGCAATATTTCTTAATTACACATTTTTTTTCGAAAAATCCCATAATTCCACAATCTGAAATTTTTTTAAAAATAATCTTAAAAAGTTCTAAAAATACAATTAGAAATAAAAACAAGTAATATTTTGTAATTAAAAAAACATTCAGAAATATCCCTAAAATTTAATACAAGCAAAATTTTTTTAATTCCACATTTTTTTCGAAAAATCCCAGAATTCCACAATCTGAAAATTTTTTAAAAATAATCTAAAACTATGTTAGGATAACAATTGGATTAAAAACCAACAATATTTTTTAATTTCACTTTTTTTTTCTAAAACTCCCATATTCCACAATCTGAAATTTTTAATTCCTCATTTTTTTTAAAAAATCCAAAAATTCCACAAAGTAATTTTGAATAAACAAAATCCAAATCGAAATGTTTTCCCCTAAAAATGCCAAAATTCCTCAACTAATGAAAATAGATGGCCCACCTTTCCGGCGGAACCCTTTAATACAAAAATCCATGTTTACTTTTAGTTTTTAAGTTTAAAAAAATGTCCCCCTTTAATCGATGATGGGAAAGAAATCTCCCTTGACTTTGTTTATTGTTTCTTTAGGATAATCTTTTCAAATCTTTTTAATCTATCCCCCCCCTCCCTCCTTGTTAAAATCAACTTCACACTACCAACACAAATGTCGATCATATATCTTAGTTTTTTTTACAATTCAAGGGATTCATGGAATGAGTTTTCGCTTCCTTTTCCCCCCTAACAGATCGATGTTTCTTGTTTCGTTTATTATTGAAACTTGTTTTAAAACTAAAAGGAAAATTCTTGCAACACCAACTAAATGGAGAAAAAACGAACTAAACGTTTTAATTACTTCTCAAAGAGTGTAAAGTGAGGGGGAGTAGAACGTAAAAGCATGTGTATGTAAATAGTGTCTGTTGTGCCGGTCTGCTGGCTGCTGGCTGTTGTCTTTGGGGTTTTACTGCATCCAGCTAATAATGAGGCATAAGTAGTCATAATATTAGGCTCTTCATCAAACAAAACAAACAAATGCGGGCTGGGCTGGGCTGCACTTCCCCAGCAGTTTCTTCTATTGCACTGCCCCACATACAACTGTGAGCAAAGGAAATGCGTTGTTGTTGTCGTAAAGTAAATGAGTGCCAAAGTACACGACAGAGTTCCAGATCTTCAATGTCCGTCCCTCTGTCTGTCACCGAGTGTGTGTGTGTATGTCTGTTTGGAAGATGAGTGTGTGGAGTAAGTCTTAATTTTGATTTATGGGCACGCCCGCGCATTTTATGCCGATGACAATATTTTTGTTTCCTTTTTGTAGTTCATTTACACAGCGCAGAGTTTAGTGTGTGTGTGTGTGTTTTACATTTCCAGAGTGTTGAGGAATTTATTTAAATTTCAATTTAAGGGATATTTAGAAACAAAGTTTTGTTGCATTAAGAGTGAAGAAAAAAACTAAACACATCATGTCGATCTTAGTTTAATGATTAATAAAAAGAGAATCCCTAAAAGGATCCTAGGCAGCAGCTGTTCCCAACTATTTCAATAACTACCCACCCCCCCCCGCCCCCCACCAAAAAACAACACATACAAGAGCCATACGCAAAAGAGGAAGTTGAGTCAATTTTAATTTAAATTTCCGCTTTTTAAAGTTAAGCCTACATAAAAATTTCATTACACATTGCGTATGACATGCAGATCACAGACGAGTGAGCGACCGAGCGAGCGAGTGAACGTGCGATTCCCCCCTTCTTTTTTTTTGGTTTTGCTCAGTCGAAACAAAAATTTCAGTTTGAAAACTTTGATTTTTTATGATGATCTTAACATGTTTTAATGGAATTGATGATGTTTTTCGCTGAAGCCGATAGCGGCTGACATTGCCAAGGCAGGCACCGTGTTGTCGTAAAAGAGCCTCTCTACCGATGGAGGCTGCTGGTGGTGGTGTCATTGCTGCTGTTGCTGTGTTTGTTGCTGTTGTGTGTTAACGATGATTTAATTCAATTGTTCAACTTCCGTTGGAATATTTCTGCATCAATCGAATTCAATTATCTTGATTTTGTTATACAGCCACAGATTTAATATTATTATTTATTTAAAGCAATTGATTATCATGCTGACTGACACTCTAACTCATGTGTATGTATGCCAAACGATCATCAGCGACAGCGACCAGCAGCAACCACATGATCATCAACCTCATCCTCATCATGGCAAGCGATGTCAGTAACAGTCGTCGTCGTCGTCGTCGTTGTCGACGTCCACATCATCATCACTAGCATCTTTAAATCATTCACTTACACATATGAACATTTACATGTACATGGACATTGTGTGCGTGTGTGTGTATGTATAAGTATATCTAGTCGATTCGATGACATGATGATATATGTATATATGTACATACAATACATACAGACATACATCGGTATCCATTATTCAAAAACATTAACTGCGTAAATAGTAAATTAAACCGGATGTATGATGTGTAGTACAGCATGCTGGATCTTCATGTGTGTGTGTGTGTAGACATAAACTCATATTAGAGTATGTATTTAGCTGATTGCATTTGATTTATCTTAGATTAAAAATGATTAAAAACTTTGCTTAAATGTAAGCAACAATAGACAGCCATAAAATCAAACCAAAGCCCAGCCAAGAATTCCATTGCAAATGAATTGAAAAGCGAACCCCCCATTTTTTCAACGAAAAAAAAACCTTGATAACTTTAAGAATATCTTTTATATATTCTAGATATATTAGAGATATTTTAATAAAAAAGTAGTTTATGAAAATTTTGGAAAAAAAAAAATGTAATTCCTATTTTTTTTTCAAAAATCCCAAAATCCCCTTGGGCTTAAAAATTCAAAATAATAACGTTAAGCTTTTGATATTGCTCAGTAAACTTTAAAAAACCTGAGGAAATCCTTTAAAACGAACAATTCACAATTCCCAATGGGTTTTTGAAAATCCCCAAAATTCCCCAATGCCAAACAAAAATACAAAGCGCCAAATATGTTTATTAAAATGAGGAGAAAAATCAAAAAATACAAAGCCCCAAATAGTTTCATCAAAATGACATTAAAAAATTATTAAATTTTAGTTCCCAACTTTTTTTTCGTGGAAATCCCCAAAATTCCCTCATGGAGAAAAATCAAAAAATGCCAAAAATCAAAATTATATTGAAAAACTATTAAATTTTATTTCCCAATTTTCTTTTAGGAAAATCCCCTAAATTTTACTTTGTTTGCCAGAGGGAATTTTGGAAATTTCTTGAAATTTTTACAAAAACTTGGGGAATTTATAGTTGTTGGTGTAAAATAGTAATTTTAATGTTGGTTTCTTTCTAGCTTTTGATTTGATTTGTGTCGCACACAATTCCCCATCAAAATTTAATCAAATCCCCTTGTAAAGTTTTCTTATTTTCGTTGTTGTTGTTGTGGTAGCTTTTGCTCTCTGGCGTTTTTTCTATTTGATATTCATCATTTTTATGGGAGTTTTCTTAGAGTTCTGGCTTTTTTTTTTTCCTTTTCCTTTTCGTTTTCCCATTTTTTTTGCATTTGCTTTGCGCTGATGGCATATAATAATCGTTGGGAAAACTTATTACATTTCAAATTATAATTTTCTTATGTTTAAACCAACCGACATTTCTTCAGCTTGAACCCCTTCTCCTTGCACCCTCGCACCCCTCGTAAGTGATGGGTTTTATGTACAAAATTTCTTTTTAGAAAAAATATTTTCCAATACATACTTGGTGGCTGGCTGGCTGACTGGCTTGGTTGGTTGCTTGTACTATTTTTCGTTTTCAATCTTAGGGATATTTTCTTTTTTCCATTTTCAAGTCTTATCTGTATATAAATTGTGCTGCGTTGTATATATAGTATACATGGATTCCCCGTTGTTGTGGGCTTGGGGGAGGTGGTTTTCTTCTTCATCTTCTTCTCAGTATTTCCAATAAAATGATTACGTTTTTTTCCATCATGGCTTTTTTTCTTTGCCGTTTCTTCTTCTGCGCTGAACGATATCATTTGCTATCCCATCTTATACCCCTACAGGATATGTACACAATTTTGTGTGTGTGTGTGCGTGTGTTTTTTTTTCTCATCTTCTTCATTTGGTATATGTCCTCCCTGTGATGCTGAGGGGGATTTTTAGCTTTCCTTTTTATTCAATAGCCATCCCTACTAAATAGAAGACATTAATAAAATTTCTACCGCATGCGAGTAGAAGAGACAGAGAAAACAACACCCAGCCCGCATCAGCATCAGCTCCTCCGTTATCCTGTCAGTCCGCTGAGTGGGTGGGGGAGGGGGGAAAGCATAGGGGAAAAAAACTAAAAGCTATTATTTGGAGTACGCTTTTTTTTCTCGCACATAAACTCACTCAGTCTTACATACATACACCGACTGGCAGAGGCAGCTGAACGAACGTATACAAAGACTGCTGTCCCCGCACCGCCCACCTCCCTCCCCTTTCGCAATTGAAAGAATGGTGATTTTTCTTTTTTTGCCCAGTTTTTCTTTTCTTTTATTTTAGTTTTTTCGTTTGTATTTTATAGCTTTTCAGTGATAGGAAAAAAAAAGTAAAGTAATAGTCGCGCCTTAAACCATTTTTAGGTGGCAACCTTCTAAACGTGTGGTAGTTGCTATTGTCTCGCCACATTGAAGGTTGAGGTTGAGGCAAATATAAAACAAACAAAAAGAAGAAAAAACACTGGCTGACAAAAGTGGTTGACATGGCTCTCTCCCTATATCTATTTATAGATACCACGGTATTCGTACGCCCCTATTCCCCGGCTACCTTTTGCAGGCATCCCTTTCTACCAGTTCGGTTTTTTTAATTTGGATCTGCACTGCAGTGTTGCCATCAATATGTATGACTTTTTGAAGGTTTTAGAAAAAGAACACAATCCAATAGTTTTGCGTTATCTTCGTGTTTATTTTTGTATAAATTTTCCAATCTACTCCTCCCATCGTTGCATTCCACCATTGCCCCGACAGGATTCCCTACTCCCCCTCCCCGCAAACGTTACCTTTCTCGCCAGCTGCAAAGAAGAAGAAGAAGAAGAAAAAAGGAAACCGAAACGAGCTTTGCGTCCTTACTCGGTGTTATTTATTGAGTTGCTATCGTTGGTATTGCTGTTGCTGTTGCTGCTGCGGGCTGCTCCATGCCACTAAGCCAAGTTGCTTGTTGGTGTTGCATAGGGATTTGCAATGTACATACAACGTCGTCGTCGTCATCATCATCATCCATCGGTACAACAACATCTTTGGGGTTCATACACACATCCATCCATGCTATTTTCAACGTACATGTACGTTTGGCCACTCTATATGTATGATTCAGTTGAGTATGTGTGTGTGAGTGTATTTTTCTGGTGGTCCATGTTTGGGTTGTCGTTGTCGTAATCGTTGTTGTTTTATTCGCATACGTATTTATCGACCAATGATATTGGAAATATGTCAGATGAATGCGTTGCGCAAGAGGCATCATCGTCCTCACCAACATCGTTCCCAGCAGCAACGGCAACAGCAACAACCACATGATGTTGGGAGGTTATTATTATTAGTAGTGAATGTAATCAATACAACAAAATGACGACGCCAATACCGACCCCTACATGTGAACAGTTACACAGCTCCTCCTAGATTTGAGGAACGGGGGAAACGCAAATTCAACTACATATTTGGAAAAATCTCCACAGGTTCTTGGGGGGGAATTTGCATGATTAAATGGAGAATCAATATCGTAATACCCATAACTTAGAGTCTAATCATACGGACTTTGTGCTCAAAATTTAGTTTATCTGGCCATTAATCGTCTCATAAGGCGGCAGTTTTGGGTAACGGGCAAAGACATCACATACATTTGGAAATACTTTCCTCTTTATAAAATCCAAATTATTGGTCTGACTAAAATGTCAATTGCAATTTCTCGGCTTATAAAATGGCAATTCATCAAGGACCATAATTAAATCCGTTCATTGATCTAGTTATTCAACAGGGTTAAATTCTCTCTCCCTTTTTCATAAAAATGTGTTAAGAAAAATGCATGAAAATTGTTTTTGTATTTTCACAAATTTTTCTAACAAAACTGTTCTAAATTTTTATGAATACCGGGGTTTAAGTGTACTTCTCTCATAAGCTGACAAAATTCTCAGTCCCTTAGGTGTCCGCTTATGAGAGAGCAGACTGTATTTCTCTTTATTATAGCAAGGTTTTAACTGAAATGAAAATGCTAACTCTTCAGTTAGTTTTCAGTGGCATGACAATTGCTGAGATCTGATCCGACAACGGTAGAAAACCTCAAATTATTCACAAAAACAAAATATATTTTTTAGTCCTTTGTTTTAAAACCACCAATTATTGGGATTACTAGAATATGTTGGCCAGTTAATATCTCATCATTATCCCTGCTCTACGCCATTACTGGCCATCTTCAGAGCCCCCCCTTTAGCCATTTTGTACACTTTTACAAATCCCGTCGGCTTTTCTATCGTTTTTACTCAATCTGTGCGGCTGCTGCTGCTGTAACCACACACCGACACACAGTTTTACATACATTTCACATAACAACAACAACACCCCGAAAAAAAAGGTATTAACTCCTCGTATATTTACTACCTTTAAATGCAACTGTGTTCAATCAATGTCGCTGCCACAGAAATCTCTTCGACTCTCTTTTTTGTTATCAGCCAACAACTCGCTCACCGAGTGAGTAGCTGAGATACAGAGCGCGCCCGAGAGAGAGAGAGAGAGCGCCTGTGAGAGTATTATAATGTTTTTTTGTTATTACACTCAATTCAATATATTTAATACACTTGTTGTTGTTGTTGTTGCTGTTGTTATTCAAGTGATGATTGAGAGAAAGAGAGTCCATCGGTCGTATCTGTGTGTGAGTGTTTGTTGTTGTTTTTTTCTGGCACTGTATCTTTTTTTTTTATTTTTTTGTTGCCTTTTGAAGGAAATGAAGCGCACTAATAAATGAGAGAACGGCGGAGTACGAATTCGGTGCTCCTCGTGCTGCTGTTGTTGGTGATGATTGGAAATGGGGATTTGGTGGGGGTTTGTGTGATGGTTTTTGGCCATAACCATAAGAGAACGACGAACGCATATGGTGGCGTGGATATGTTCGTTTTGGAGAAGGGGTGGTGGGGGGTGGGGGGTGCAACAATCTCATACAATACATATTGACATTTTACTAATACCAACTCAAACGTCATATGTATTAATCGTAAGCCAAAGATACTCACACTACTCACGGAATGGATGCCGAGGCAAATAGAGAGACAGTTCATGGGGATGATAGAATCCTCCACTGTCACCGTGCCTCCTCGCACATCCCCCTTTTGGCGAAGAAGAACCTACACAAGGGAAACACAACACAACACGAGCCACGACATTCATCTACTCAAAATGTTCAATTCGATGTATGTTCGATAAAAACGACGTCGTCAGACATTCGTAAATACGTATGTACATACGTGTGTATGTGCGGCTCTATGTGTTTACGTTGTACAACAACAAAAACCAATCTACGGAGTTCATACCCTCCCAGTCAGCCAGCCAGTCATCCACTTTAGAGATAGCAGACAACAACAACAACAACACCACAAAGCATTTGAGCTAAAATGCATTATACACACGTACACTCGCACTCAGGCAGGCACTCTCGTACATTTAACGTCCCCTATCTGTGTGTGGCTACGTATGCGTGTGTTTGTAGTTGATTGTAGCTCAATGGTTTTTTTCTTTCTTTCATTTCTTTTAGTATATAGATAGATTTTTAACAAACCTGATTGGATGTTATTGACTGCGGGACATTGAGCAGCACACCGAAACAGCAACAACAACAACAACAACAACAACAACAGCAGCAGCAGTGGTAGTACAAGAGCACTACTGCTGTAGTATTTTACGTTTTATGGCTTATGTACAGCCAAACATATAGATTTTTACAAGGTGGTACATAGAGAAAAATAACGAACGTCACACGTATGCCTGTATGTACATGTGTGAAAGACGAAAAAAATTACAAAAAAATAAAATAAAATAACATTGGATGTTGGTTATCCATCCGTACGAGAGAGAGAGAGAGAGAGGGGTTTGGCTGAATGAGTTTGTTGGACTGTGTGTGGACGAACGAACGAAATGTGGTTCGATGGATGGATGGATGGCTGGCTGGGCAAGAAAGGTTGTTCTGGTGTTCTGTTCGCTGTAAAGATTACTTGCTATTAGTTAGTATAAGGACGTTGAATACGTGTATGTACATATGCTAGCCTGCCAGTTCCCTTCTCAACATATACAGATGTCTGTATGTATGTGTGTACCTATGCCAAACTCTGGTGATATACATATGCATGTGCCACACACACACACACAAAGTGTATAGCATGTAATGTTATGTATGAAAGAACTAAATGAATGATTGACGTGGTTATTATATGGAAATGTCATTTTTCTGTTGGAAAAGTTTTTTTTTCTTTCTTGCTGTGAAAGAGGAATGAAATCAGCAGAATGACGTTTGATTAAAATTGGTTTAAGCTACACACACACACACATAAAGCAAAGAACTTCAATTAGGTTTTTTTTTTGAAATAAAGAATAAAAAAAAAAAACAAGAAATATACAAAAGATGAAATTGGAAATAATTTTAGCTAGTGTTTAAACAGTTGAAGCAAGTACTACATTTTTGTAATAAACTCCTAAAGGGTGTGTTTACAAATCAGAAAGTATTTGCTAGAAAATAGCGATTTTAAGAGAGTACTAAATTTTAGAACTACCTTGAAACTGCATTTTATCAAATCCAGTGTCTCTAAGACATTCCATGGTGAGCTGTCTAACCCATTCTAATGAGTACTAAATTTTAGTACAAACTCTAAAACGAATTTGGGCAATCACTTAACCTTCTAATGAGTTCAAATTTTTAGTACAAACTCTAAATTGAATTTGGCCCGTCACATAACCTTCACCTATGGCAAAATTCACTTCATAGCCTGTTTTTGTCAACGGTAGATTTTAGTAACACTTCAATAAACTCAAATAAAACCGGAAAATTTCATAACATTGTAAGAAGTGTTTGTACAACATTTCTTTCATTCAAAATAACTTAAAAAATATAACATATCTCTACTTTATGCCAATTTAACTAAGTACTAAATATTAGTACTAATCCGAAATGTAGTTTAACCAACAGCCCTTAGTCATCTTATGCAAATATACTTTATATCAAGGTTTTTCAATAAGTACTAAATTTTAGCAAAAACACATTAAAACCGATAAAAATTATCAAAAATATTCCAAAACCAATATGAGATGAGAATTTACATCTAAAAACTATTGGTTAATTGTTAGTTTTAAAAGTCTTAGTACGCCTGGGAATTTTCTTTTCATTTAAAAAAAAAAGTAATCGAGTATTATTTGTTTAATACCCCCACAGCAATTCACATTCCCTGTATTTTATTGCCTCAATCCCAGTGATCTAAATTTCAATTATTCCTCCTGGTTTCTCCCAGATAATCTGATTCGTCTTTGAGTTTGCAACGTTCTGTGTAATAAAATTATTAATGCAAATTGATTTTATTTCGAACTTTCTTGGGCGGCATCCATAAAATGGTATTGTCGTTTTTGTTTTTCCTTCTCAATGTATATGCTTTTGATTGTGTATATGTATGGGTATGTACCTACATACATATGTACGCACATATATATTTATAAATGTTATATGTTAGGGCATGTAATAAATTTCCATTTTTACCACTCCTTCTTGAGTATTCTGCGAATGCTGCTGAAGTTTTTCCTTTCTTTCGTTCGATGCTGTGTTGTCGTCTTTTTTTTTTCGTTATACTTTATTATTGCTAACAACCAGCTTTTCTTTTATTTTATTTTACTTTTTGTTGTTGTTGTTGGCAACAAAACGTCTGCTGCTGCCTGCCATTCGTCCAATCGAATTCAATTGACTCTCAATGCTCCTCACTACTATGTACCAGAAAACGCACACACCAACACATACACACACACACTCGTACATTTGCTGGGAAAAATAAGAAAGGAAACAAAAAAAAAAATAACGATGAAAAAACCGTAAAATAAAACGAATTTTTATATTCCTTTTGCTATACTTTGACACTCGAAAAAAAAAAACAAACAGCACTGAAACGCGCGCTCAAACCCAAAATGGTAACGAACGAATGAACGGAGCAAAAAAACAACTCGCACACACACACACACACAGACACAGCATAAAAGAATGTTGTACATAATCGAAAAAACATCCAATGAACCCAATGCAAAAAGGGACTTTTTTTCCGGGCACCCACAGATTGGTTGAGGAGCAGAGAGGGTGTGGATGGGTGACACCATGTACAGTTTTCTATATACAATTGGTAAAAAATTGCTTTTTCCCATGAAAGAAGAAGACGACGAAACGTTAATACACGAGTGTGTATTGAATTCCTGTTCACAATTTTTCTGTAGCCTCCACCTTGAGATAGAGAGTGTATTGAATGTGTCGGGGCGTTTGGTGAGGCTTTTTAAATAAAAACAAAAAACAGTAGGGAAACTTCAGATGTACTAAATCAGCAATGTATCTTTCTAGGGTTTTCATTACTTAACAGAGGCATGTTAGTTTACAAAAGTATAAGATTTAAAAAAAAATTATTTTAAAAACATGAAAAATTATAGCTTTTTAGCTTTGATAAAACAAAAATATGTTTAACGAACTTAATGTGCAATGTACTAAATTTTACTACAAAAATATTAATAATTTTCCTAAAAAATAAGAATTTAGATCAAAAAATTGTATGATTTAAAAAAAAACTGTAAGTACTAAAATTTAGTACTCTGGAAAAAATGAAAACTTATAGATTTTCAGCTTGGATAAAATGAAAATAAGCTTAAAGAACTTAATGAGCAATTTACTAAATTTTAGTACAAAAAATATTATGAATTTTTCTAAAATATATTAATAATTTTCCTAAAACATAACAATAATTTTCCTAAAAAACAATTCTTTTCCAATTTTCGCCAAAAACTACTAAAAACACTAATTTTAGTACTACTGAATGTTAGTTTTACTAAATTTTAAAACTGCTAAATTTTAGTTTTACTAAACGTTAAAACTGCTAAATTTTAGTTATACTAAATTTTAAATCTACTAAATTTTAGTTGTACTAAATTTTAAAACTACTTAATGTTAAAACTGCCAAATTTTAGTTATACTAAATTTTAAATATACTAAATTTTATTTGTACTAAATTTTAAAACTACTTAATGTTAAAACTCCTAAATTTTAGTTTTACTAAATTTTAAAACTACTAAATTTAATGTTACTAAATTTTATTACTTCTAAATTTTAGTTTTATTAATTTTAGTACTACTAAATTTTAGTTTTATTAATTTTAGTACTACTAAATTTTAAAACTATTTAATTTTAGTTTTACTAAATTTCAAAATTACTAAATTTTATTTTACTAAATTTTAGTTTTACTAAATTTTAGTCCTACTAAATTTTATTACTTTTAGAGTTTTATGCTGAAATTGATAAATTATTATTATTATTATTTTTTTTTGCAAAATTATTATTATTTTTTTGTCAATTTATTTGTAAAACTTTAACGGTTTTACTTTGATGTCTCAAAGAAAATTCCTCCCTCCCCTTTGAGCACCTTCCAGGCAGGGTATTTAGGATTCGCCGTCGTCTCAAATTGAACGCCATTTTTCTCTTTTATTTCTGCGTGTTGTTTTTTTTTTGTGTGTTTCTTCATTCATTTCCTTGTATTTTGTGCTTTCCTTTCTTTTACATCGACAGACCTGCATATAAATTGTCCTGAGAAATAACTTTCTCCCGGGCGGAATGGCGCGGGTGGCGCATACAAAAAGCACCGAAAGAAGGACGACGTACAATTCAGCTAAAGACACATTTTACCACATTTCAACACCATTAACAAACCTTCTTACCAATAATGACATTTCTCCATGGCATAGAATGAAACTCACGACTACTCGTTAGCTGGCTGCCTCCAGCTCCACCATTTTCTTTAGTCCACCCCCCGCCCAAACCCAGTCAGCCAACAGGGTGTCATCCCCGCTTTGCAGCTTCTCCTCCCATTTCGAAGGGAGGTGGTGGTGGGGAATGGGTGCTTTTTCTATATGTATTTATTGAATTTTTATAAGTAATATGAGAAAAAAAAAAGAAAAGCATTGCTTTCTTTTATTTGTGATTTTTTTTCGGAATCCTCATTTCTCAGTGTTGTTGTTGTTTCCGTTTCCTTTGGCAGTCATTCTCCTATAGACGGCGCTCTATCGCAGGCGCTTTGCTGGGGAAAAAACTCTCAATTTTTCGGCTAAAACTCAGATACACTCACTCTCTTTTTCTCTTATGGTCGTTAACTTTTCTTTTTTTTCCCCAACTTTTTTTTTTTTTTTTGTGTGAGGAAAATCTTTTTTTATATATACACTCACACACACGAACAGAGAAATACGTATTGGTGATATATTTGTAAATGCCCTTTTACATTCATCCAACCATCCATCCATACACTTGCACACACACACACACACATGCAGGCAAACACTCGAAGGCTTCATCCCCCTGTGGTGCAGGGTAGGAGCTGCTGTGTGTGCGCTGTATGCATGTGTGTGTGTGTGTGAATATATGTACTCCTTGTGTGAGCATGTATTTGTACCATATAGTCAACATTGATTACGATTGGGAATCCATCTATAAAACTCTATACCCGTTGGGTTGGCAGCAGCCCCAGCTCAGCAAAGCTCTGTTTCGTACAGTCCAAAAATGAAAGAAGAAGAAAAAAAAACAGAATGAATAAAAACCAAAGCAGAATGTATAAAAACTTCATACATTTTACGTGTGTTTTTTTTTCTCGTCTGTCTTCTCTCTCTCTGTACATATACATATGTTTATATACATATGTATGTAGAAATGTATGTACGTACATATAAATGACATTAACTTAATACAACCCAGAGTACCACCTACTTTTTTTTTTTTTGTCAGATGTCGGTGCTTCGTTCATTCGTTTGTTTGTATGTGTCTGTGTTTTCTTTTTTTTTTTTGCTGTTGTGGAAAAAGTATTTTACTTTATGTGATTTTTCTTTTTCTCTGTTTGTAGCTGTGACTGTATGTGTGTGTGTGAGTTCGAGTGTATGTGCCATAGAATTTTCCTTTTTTGCCTTGATTGTCTTTATTTGCTTGAGTGAAGAGGGCTTCACATAAAATCCAACAGCAACAACAACAAAAAAAAATAGAATAAAAACACTGAAGAGCGTACGTTATAAAAAGTATTTTAGCATTTTTCTTATTTAGTGTTTGAATTGGACACACACACATACATACATACCCACCTAGCCAGCTACAGATAGACAGATAGATAGATAGATGGATGGATGGATGGATAGTATAGATATATTTACAAAGTATAGTATACTTCTAGGTGCTAAGCAGGGCTCACTTCAAGCAAAACTCGTTTGCACCTTTAACTACACCCCAAAATAACCGTGAAAACGGGCCAGGCACCGGGCGGCAGATGGAGAGACACATTTAATTTAAACTTGTACATAAAATTGTAATGAAATTAAAATCGTAAAAAAAAACTTGGAATTTAAATGAAACTTTAATGATTACTAAACAGAAAGGAAATACTAGTTGGGGGATTTTTAATTTAAATATAATGCAAACTGCAGCAGCAAACTAAACAACTTTAGCTTAGACTTGCAGTGAGGAAAGCCAGGATTATAAATTTTCTTAATATGGAGAAACCAATGAAATCTGAGCCGAAAACCGGCCATGGTTTCTGATTTCTTTTAGTCATTAGAACTAAAATTCCGTAAATTGTGTGATAACCTAGGTTAAGTATTTATTATAATAAATTTCAGTTTTTTCTCCTAGGATTAAAGAAGTTTTCGCTGAGGGAGGTGTGAAATTATATTTTTTTTGTAACTTTCCAACGGCACTTCTGAACTTACTCACTCAGCCAATGATTTCCTTTTCATTTTTTGATATCATTCAATTACAAATATGAACATCACATCATCATTACTGGCGCCTTATCTTTTCACAATTAAACGAACGATGGCACAAAATAAACATTTCATTTGTTTTATAATTATCTATCTCTCTTTTGCATTCATTGCGAGCAGCCATATTTTTTAAGATAATCATACCAAAATGATTCGTTTCCACTAAGCAAATAAAACCAATCACATTTCATGAAAGCCCTGCACCAGCGGCTGGGGACGGGAGGCCGCTAATAGAAATGGGGGCTTTATGTTATCTTATCGTCAAATGTGAGCGGGGCGGAGTGGTGACGGGTGCCCCGTTTGTAGTGTCTTACCAATGCTAAAAAGTAGAGAAAAAAAAAAAACTTAACCAATAGACAGCAATCTTTCAGTGATTACCCAGAAATCTTTGAAGATTTATGATTTCGTAAATACAGAGCGACTAAAAAGGCAATTTCGAAAACATTTCTAAATATCAGAGAGTATAGATAGTAAGGCGCAGGCTGGAGGAGTTTAGCTTTTTATTGCTATTATTTTTTTTTGTAGAATATTAATAAGATTTTATCGTTATCTTGGTTGGGTTTTTTTTCTTCTTTGGTTTTTAGTAGTGGTAGTAGAGCAATTTCGAACAACAGCAACAAAAATCACACAAAATATCTTTGGAGCTGTTTGCGCGCTACTCATTTTTTATGGCCGCCAACCAGCGCTGTACAAATACAGAAAATCTGTTTTCAAAAGTGAACGAAAAAAAAAAAGTGAAATAAAATGAATTGATAATATTCTGTTTCTGTTTTTATAAATTAAATTTCTTGTTCACTCTTGTTTGGGGACGAGATTTATTTGTTCATCAGGGCTGTGCTGGCTGGCTGGCTGTTGTTGTTGTTGCTGCTTTATTGAAATAGTTACTTAGACTGCTCAATGAAGAAATATCTTTTGTATTTTTTTGTATTCTCTCGTTTTTTTTTTTTTTTTATTTTAATCATATATGATTTTTTCCAGTCAGCATGTTATCATTCAAACAGTTGTTAATGGTTATTTGAAGAGTTTAAAACGGAACTTTTGTTGCTCGATTTTTTTTAAGAATCTGTAGAAAAAAACCAAAGTAAAAAATTAAAAAATATAAGGAAAACTTGAAAACTAATACTATTTTCTTCTTTTCTACTTGTCTTTCTAGGTAAATATCTTTCAAAATCGAATATGAAGTTATACTAAGTTGATAACAAAAATAAGTAAGTACGAGTTTTATAAATTTCCTAAACATCGAGGGTTTTTGGGTAAATTCAGTACTTCAACGATAACAATCAATCTGAACAAAAGAAAGCTTTAAAATAAAGCGGTTCAAATAGTTAAGCAGGATTATTATCCCCTCATTTAAATTAATCAAACTAAATAACAAAAAAAGAAAGAAAAAAATTAAAGATTTCCAAATTACATAGTTCCAAAAATTTGTTTTCCAAAATTTAAAAAATAACTTCTAAGTAAACCTTTCTATATTAGTTTTTTTATTAAAACTGGCTCTTCTCACAATCAATTAAGCCCTTTCCCGCCAAAATCCCCCCTCATTTATCCAACTTCTGTCTAATTTTGTGAGATTACTGAAATTTCACTTGAAATTAAAACGTTTGCGCACCTTCATCATATTGCCCATAACTGTGTTATTTTCCCAACGATTTTCTTCAGCTATAGCTTATTTTCCTTGTTAGATCATGCACTTAATGGAAAACAACCCAATAATGGGTTATTTAAATAGTTTCCTTTTATTCAGAGTATTTTAGCATTTTACTAATTTCATGGGGTTCCATCAACATTTTTTTTGCTTTAATATTTTAACCTGTCACTAGTAAACTACAAAAATAATGAAATTATTGTTTAGAAATATGTTAAGTACATTTGCTTACCTTTTATTTAAGGTACTTTGTGTTGAGATTGTGTGTGCCCCAGTCAAGATATGAGCAAAATAGTTGGGTTACCAAAAAAAAAAATTCAAGATTTTTTTGCTCTGAGTTACCCTTTTTCGGTCTTGTCAGACAGTAGTGGCAAACCCGACAATTATTTGTATGACAATTTATGTCAGTGTTAAATCTTTTCTTCTCCTTTCCTCCTTAATATTCACTAATGATGTTCACATCTCATTCCCTGCCCTCTCTCTCTCGCTCTCTCGCTGAGTGTCTGTCTGAATCCCAGTGAGCCACAACGAAATTCATTCAAAAATCATCATTTTCATTGTGTAGGCGCGTTGTTTGTGTTGTTTGCCAGAAAGAGGTTCGTTTTCGTCTCGCTTAAAGAAGTCTTGGCAGAAACCCTACTTGGCTAAGACGAGAAAAAAAAACCAATTGTATTGTTAACGCATTTTTTTCCTCCTTTAAACGTTTTTTTTTTTCGCTTTAAATTCAAGGCTGTGTTATGTTGGTCTGGCTGTCGTCTGTAAAGCTTAAAAATTATGAATGAAAGAACGAATGCATATGTAACTGCTGCAAAGCAGTTGTCTTGCTGGAAATAAAAGTTAGCTTTCTGGTTGTTAAGTGTTAAAATAATTTATGAGCCATTGAAGCGACATAAAATTGCCTGGCCTGAATGGCCTTATTGTCAGTTGATTAAACAAAATAAGACTAGTAGGGAATGGGGGGGAAATGAAGTTAGCCCACAGAGCTGAAATCAACCCACTGATCATGAACTCAGACAAAGGATGTATTGAAGATTTCGATAACAAACTTGGTGATTTCCGATAAAAGGGCCATGACTGAGTTCGGGTTTAGGACAAGAAAGTTAAAGCAGACAATACAGAATCTAAGCTGATCATAGGGAAGGACCAGACCAATCACATCGTGAATTTGTTATAGAAATATGTTGGAATACCCTACAATTCCCCCTTGGTAGCTCTAGGCCCAGTAGTCTGCCAAAAACCGTCTTTCGTTCTCTCTTTTTTTTTCATAGATTTTTTTTTTTTAAATTCCTTTCGAACAAAGTACCAATTCTGTTACAATTCAAGTGCATTTCACAGCTTATTTAACACAGAGTGTTTTCTGTGTCTTTATGTGAAAATAATATCGCACAAAATTAATAAAAAAAAAAATTTACAATTTTTATTCGTTTGCTGTGCTCACACAAAGTATTGCACCATTAAATGCCAGTTTTATTAAGCCAAAAACTAATAAAGATTTTTCACAAATTATAGAAAACCAACGAAAAACACAAACAAAAAAAGTAGCGAAGAGACAAAAATTGGCAAACAACAAAGGGGGAGAAACTGCGACTAAGGCAATAATTATCTGCAGTCTAACTAAAATAGCTACAAACGACAAAGCCAATTAATCAAGAATTCTTGAATAATGATTTGACTATTTTTATTAAACCAAAAAGACCGCTGGCCGACTCTCCCCACCCTTTTTTGTGGCAATTTCGGCTGGGGTCTGGGCAAAGGAGTGTAATTTTGTATGATTTTTATTGTTCGTTGTATGACAACAAACACTCACGTAAGACAGACGTTACGGACAAAATTTCTTCTTTTGCAATGAGCCATTTGTGGCAGACAAAAAGCCCTGCCTCTCCCCCACTCTCTCTCTCATTCGTACAAAGCCAGTGGGGAGAACAAAAAATTAATTAATGCCTGACATTATGGATTTGATAGGGAAAAATCGATGCAAAAGCAAAAAAAAAAAAGTCATCAACGCCATCACCATCGCCATCGTCATCCATCCCATCATTATTAGCATCATAAAACATTGTGGTGGCTGTCGTCTGCTCACGCACCAGACGCTCGAGCAAAACGAAGCTAAATTTAGTTAAAATGTAACAACGAAATGCATACGCGGCAAACACAGACAACTCAGACAAGGCCTACAAAACAAAACACTGAAAAATCGCAAAAGAAAACAAAAGCAAAAACCAACCAACCAACAACAACAACAAATGAAGTGCTAAAGATATATGAAAATGCGTTGGCAAATTACATTAATACTCGGAGACAATATGCTTTATTTTACGCGCCGGCAGAAGAAGAAGCCGAAGAAGTCCCACCAAAAATCAAATGGCTTAAATTTAATGATCTTTTGTCTGAGACGCTTTTTCGCAACACACGAAGAATGCTGCGCCGTTCTGCCGACTGACTGCATATTTATGCGCTGCAGTCAAAAGACATTATTAAAAATGACAAATTTCGTTAAAGTATTAAAAATTTCAGCTCAAAAACCAAAATTTGTTTGTTTCGGCCAGTGCAATTTCGTTGTTGTAGCGCAACACACACGCACCCGTTGCGTCTTATTGGGCCTGTCCACTCCTCCCCTCCCCCATCTACCCAAGGGGTGAAGGGGGGCGGCGCAACGCATTGACATCAAAGTGTTTTTGTGTCTTTTGCTGACAAATTACATCAATTCATTTGCAAAGATTTGTGTGACATTAAAATGTTTTCGCCACAAAAAAAAAACTACAAAATGCATCAAAATATTGTCTCGCTATTCGAAAACAAATCCATTTTAATTGTGGCCAAATTACGGCAAATAAACAAAAGATTAAAATATCGCTGATACACATCCAGACAACGACCCATTGCAAACACAATGTAAAGAATACCAAATTTTTGGGAATAAAGAAAAACAAAAACAAATCTGAATAGAAGATTTTCCTCGCTACACGGTTTCTTGCTTAGATAGTAACAGGTATTTTAGAAAACAATCGCACCCTAACATGTGCAACGATTTTCCATCCGAACGGACTACCAAAAATATGCTGTAAATTTTTTAAAAAATTTAGTTTTTCATTTGAAAAATTAAATCTTCTTTAGAATTTAGTGAAGGAGTGAAAACATTTTAATTGGTTTTCCATTACTAATGACTCCCAAAATATGCTGTAAAGTTTTACTTGAATTTTTTAAAAAAAATGTTTTTATTAAAATCTGCACAAAGATTGTTAAATAGATTCCCGGTGTTTTATTAAGCGATATTTTAGAAGACAAAAACATACTAACATAGGCAACGGCTTTTGCATCACAACTAATTGCTAAAAATACTTTTTTTTTAATTTTTTTTCACTCCAATTGACTTCCAAAAATATGCTATACATTTTTGTTTTTAATTTTTTTTATTTCATACGAAATACTAAATTTTTTTCCAGACTCTAGTGAAAGATTGCAAACATTTTAATAGTTTTCCACACCAATTGACTCCCAAAAATATGCTGTAAATTTTTAAAAAAAAATTTTTATATGAATCTAGTGATTTCTTGAATCTAGTGAAGCAGTGAAAACATTTTTAATTTTTTTTAATACTGGAAATTAATTTTTTTTCTAGACTCTAGTGAAAATCATTTTAATTATTTTTCCAAAAATATGCTATAATGTTTCACTTGATATTTTTTTAATTGATTTTTTTGCCAAACATAGGCAACGACTTTTCCATCACAACTAACTCCCAAAAATATGCTGTACATTTTTTAATTTTTTTTTTCATATGAGAAATACATTTTTTTCTAGAATTTCCATATGATTTTTTCCAACTCTTTCTGTTTTCATTTAATTTGGTTACATCAATTATTTGATGGCTCTCCCTCCTTTCTCTCCCATTTGTGCTCGGTTTGAGTGAGTGTGTGTGTTTGCTTAAACACTTTGTTGGCCTCTTAATAACTTGTTACCATTTGGCACATATTAGGCCTAAAGCGCTGTTTGTAACACCTCTTAGAAAAACCGAAAATCTCATAAATAAACATACGCCACAAAAACTAAGGGGCGGCCGGATAACAAACATACGTACACACTCACACACAGAGAACTTTTTCAATGTCATTGTTTTAAAATCAACAGGAGTTATTTGACTTTAAGCCGAAAATGCGTGAGAATTTGCATACAGCCAACAACACACACACACACACATACAAGGAACGCACTCTTCATCCTTTCGTGGCTAACAAAGGCGTAATGAAATTTTCGCGTTAAACGCCCTCCTGTTGAACTCCAACCTCATTTCTGCCCCCGACCCCCCAACACCAACACCATTGCCAGCAAACTGTCGGCCCCCTGTGCCACACATGCAATTGACACAAATTTCCATCTATGATACACCGGTACTTTAAAATACAACTCCATCATGCCACATGCCACATACGCAGCGCAGCGCAGCGCGACTATAAGCAAATGACCGCCAAAATGTAAACCAGTCAAAAGACTCACAAACAACAGCAACAACATGACGGCCCATAAAGCTTTTGTTGCATTTACAACCACAAAACAATACCGCATATAAGCTGCTGGCCTGCGAGAAGGAGGTGGTGGAGACTGGAGGGAGACTGGTAGGGGGAGCAGGAGGTGGTTTTTGTCAGGCAGAAGGAGCTTTAACTTGTTGTACATACAATGACGATGACGACGACGATGATGATGATGACGCTCTCATGCTGATGATGAAGACAATGCGAACATTATAAAAATGGTGATGGTGTTGTTGTTCTGGCGGGGGTGGTGGTGTGGGCTAGGGGGTTTGGCCAACAATGAGGCACAACAGCAACAGCCAGCAGAAGGTTAAGCAATTGATATGAAAGTGGACATTCAGCCACACACACACTCACCATAATAATGCCAACAACAACAGCACTCGAGCAATAGCAACAAATATTTGTGTACACATGTTTAAATGGGAAAACCGCGTTTATAACATTATATGGCCATACAGCCAACAGAAGACAGTCACTCCGAGGGTATGGAACTGGTGCTGGCAGAGGTGCTTCTTCCATATGTCAGTTTGTCTCTGGCTGTATGTGTGTGAGTGCATGTGTTTGTTTAAGCTAAATTTGCAACAGTTTCTGTTCGGTTCGGTTTTTCTTTTTTGTTGTTGGTGTTCCTCGCACTGTTTGAGTTTTTGCGCGCCAAAGTTAATGACATGTAAAGGAGGGGTGCTGTTGGTTGTGTTAGGGGGGGGGGGGGGCAGGGGCAGGGTTTTGGATGCTAAAATGTTTTGAATTGTTGTTCGCAGTTTTTTTTTTCGCTCGCCTGCATGTGTGTGTGTATCGCTAATGTTGCCCGTACAAAGGTCACAGTGTTTGGTTGATTGTGTGCGTGAGAGAGAGAGAGAGTTTAAACTGTTCGCGTTTTTTATTTCTTCTTCTAACATTTAAGAACTGGCAGGTGTTTTGTTGTTATTGTTTTAGGTAAAGGATTTCCATTTGTTGTTGGCAGATTCTTTTAATGGGAAATTGCTAAAGTTGAATAACCTTTCAGAGTCTTAAAAAAACTTGTAAGAACATTTTTACAGAAAGACATTTGTTGTTGCTCTCCCTGATTCGAAATATTAAAAAGAAAAATTAAACAAAAAAATTTTTTGCCAAAAATTCTTGACGCAAATTCATTAAAAAAAAATTCTAAAAAATTGAAAAAGTCTGATAAAAAAAATATTGAAAAATTAAATTATTTTAAAATATTTTCCTTCACTGCACAAATAGTCGCTAAAGTAACTCTGCAAAAATTTCCCGAATTTACATCTCTCCTTCCTTTTTTTTTTTTTTAAATTTATTTAAAATATTGGAAAAATTAAAAATAAATTTATTAAAAATTCTTGAACTCATTAGAAAAAAATTCTAAAAAATTGAAAAAGTCTGATAAAAAAATATTGAAAAATTTAATTATTTTAAAATATTTTCCTTCATTGCCCCGCCGCTTGAGCTGCTTAGGAGAACTACAAATAGACGCTAAAGTAACTCTGCAAAAATTTCCCGAATTTACATCTCTCCTTGCATTTTTTTTTTTTAAACTTATTTAAAATATTGGAAAAATTAAGAATAAATTTATTAAAAATTCTTGAACTCATTAGAAAAAAATTTCTAAAAAATTGAAAAAGTTTGATAAAAGAATATTGAAAAATTACATTATTTTAAAATATTTTCCTTCACTGCCCCGCCGTTTGAACTTCTTAGGAGAACTACAAATAGGCGCTAAAGTAACTCTGCAAAAATTTCTCTCCTTCCTTTTTTTAAATTTATTTAAAATATTGGAAAAATTAAAAATAAATTTAATAAAAATTCTTGAACTCATTAAAAAAAAAATCTTAAACATTGAAAAAGTTTCATAAAAAAATATTGAAAAATTATATTATTAAATTATTTGAACTTCTTAGGAGAACTACAAATAGCCGCTAAAGTAACTGTGCAAAAATTTCCCGAATTTACATCTCTCCTTGCATTTTTTTTTTAAATTTATTTAAAAATAAATTTATTAAAAATTCTTGAACTCATTAGAAAAAAATTCTAAATTCCATATAATTGATAAAGGTGGATAACAAAAATAGTGAACATTAAATTATGTAGTTTAAAAAATGTTCTTTCACTGCCTCTTTTTCTATTGCATGTCAACAATTCCACAATTTCTAATTGCATTTTCTTCGCTTGCAAATCCTAGACTTTATGTCGAGATTTTATTATTATTTTGGTGTTCACCAGTTTTTTTCCACCACAAAAGTCAATGTCTTGATGCCGGTGTTTAGAACAATAAACTTCCCGTGACATTCTCGCAATTGTAGACAGCAAAAGTCGTAGCTGAAGCTCAGGTAACAACAGCAGTGATACCAGCAACATAGTCAAACAACATTGTTGTCATCTCCTGCAATATGTCTCATACTCATGTTCCATAACCTCGTCATCGTCATCGTCATCATTGCCATCGGGGGCCACATACTCATTGTCTTCCTCATAATCTCCTATAATTTGTCTGTCCTTTATCGTCATCATCAACATTGTTATTGTTGCCTCCTACCGACTATCATTGTCTTGCTCATAATCTCCTACAATTTGTCTGTCCTACATCGTCATCATCGACATGGTAGCAACAACATTATTGTTATCTCTTACCGACTATCACTATCATTACCATTGACAGCCACCTCATCACTGTCATGCCTTCCATATTTCTATCCTTCACAAATATCCCGCCACAATTCAGAATCCTCTATCGGCTCCATGTCCTACGACTTTCATACTACTCTGCCGTCCCACTATTCTTGTCTGGTGGTTCCCACTATTCCGATTCTCTTCTACAGGACCCTTCCTTTCAGAACTATTAGGTTCAGCATCATCATTGTCCTGCCCATCCTCATCGTCATAATCATCTTTAAACTCTTTACTTCATTGTTCTCCCACCTAGCTTGCTCTTCATTATCAGCCTTCCCACTAGCCTCAGAGTCTCATCCTGCCATTGTCCTCCTGCCATCTTTGTCTTCGGCATTCAACGCTTCTCTGCATCAGAAATCTTTTTGTGCAACTGCAACTTTCTCATCTCCATACATTCTCCACCATCCACTTTTAGCCCGGCTCCCAGTTTCATTCTTCCTGTAGTGCAGCAGTTCCCCGCCCCATGCCGCTGCTCATGTGTCGCATACAGTCAGTCAGAGTCGCATTTATAATCGCAAATCCATATATGCTGCATATGAAAACTTCTTGTTGTTTTTTTGTGGCCGGTAAGGGGAGGGAGCCCGAAAAAGCCACCAGAGTCGAATACAAATCTAACCATAGATAAATCATATATATTTGCTTTGCTGCCCAAAGAATCTATAAAAGAAAACAAAAAAAAAACACCAGCAAGAAATAAATATTAGAATGCTGAGGACGAGTACGAGCACGAGGACGAGAATGCGGATGACGATGACGGTGACAGTTTATGAAGCAGCCCACAGTAAAGGAGTTGTTTCCTCCCTCCCGCCTTGCCCCCCCCCCACAAATGCAGTGAAGTCTGCATTTTCCTTGGCAAATGTAACGAGGGTTTTCTTGTTGTCTTCCATCCGGGCTAAGGGGGGAAATCGGAGAGCCAAGGATTGTTGGTTACAAATGGGTTGTGTTTGTTTCTTTTTTTCTCTTCCTTGGCTTATGCTTCATAACTGTCTACTGCCAGTTGTTGTTGTTTTTGCTGTTGTTTAGAAGCAGCAGCAGAGTTTTGCCTGGAAAAGTAACGGAAAACTTGAAGAGTTTTTGCTTTTTTGCATAGTTGTACACAGGAAACGGAAATGGATAAAACTGAACATATACACAATCTTTGTGAAATGTAGCAAAGAGCTTAGCTCATCACAAAAGCACTGTTTAAATTCCAAACAAAACTCTATCCAGAAATACCGAAATCGATAACATCTTTAAGTTAAGCTGGGCCAAACTTGTGCATGTGACCTTCGTTTAGGGGCTGGAGTTCATTTCTGAAAACTCCCACGCTCTGGGATTCAATGAATGTCTGTGCCAATATTTGAACTTAATTCAATTTCCTGGCGAACAATGAACGTGGAACCTTTCCTTTCCTTTCTGCATTGTATTATTTGAAATTCGATCGAATTGAATTATTATTTTTAAAACTACAGCTTCATTTTTGGGTTTTTTGCATACTCGTATCAATTGTTTTGCGTTTTTTTTTTATTATTATTTTCGGGGCACACAGGAAATCATTAAAAGAACAGAAACCAAAAAAAAAGAAGAAAAAAAACGCCAGAACTTAAAACGAAAACTCGTGATATCAATAAAAAAAAAAAATACAAAAAAAAAAAGAGAACAGAAAACGTTTTGTGTTGTGTGTTCAATACCGTTGATGGAACGCAACGGACGGGATTTCAAGTGAGCGTGTAGATGAGATGTACTCGTATATAGAATTTGATTTTGGTTTTTAATTTAAACATATGCTGGTTTAACTCGGGCTCAACTCTGCTCTGGCATCCATGCCGGGGTTTGTGTGTGGTACCCATAAATTTTGTGTTGGCAAAAAAACAAAACCATGAATGAGTCTTGGATTGTATGGATCTTCCTGTGTATGCGCTGGTGATAATAACAACAACACTCATAATGACAACAACAACCACAGCCTGCCACATCTTTAACGTCACCAAATATGATTTTGTTGGCTGTGTGTCGGTCGGTCGGTCTGTCTGTGTCTGTGCCTGTTCCAACCTTTGCAATTGTGTTGTGGCTGTCTGATTTTTAATTCAATAAAGGACTTGATGACGATGACGATGATCATTATCTTAGCCCTGACAATACTTGTGATCATAATCAATCCTGGCCTTACCTCTTCCAAACCCGCTGTAACTCTCTATTTTTTTTGAATGATTTGCTTGAATGAGAAAAAAAAACAAAACTAAATTGAAATTTGCATATAATACCTGGGCCAAATATATGGAGGCGTTGAATATGTTTTGGAAATGAGAACAGAACAGATCAATAAGGCTGGGGAAAAGAAGACAAAACAAATTGGGGACAATGGAAAAAATCAGAGATTTTTTCTTATTTTATTTTATTTTATTTCAATTTTATTTTATTTTATTTTATTTTATTTTATTTTATTTTATTTTATTTTATTTTATTTTATTTTATTTTATTTTATTTTATTTTATTTTATTTTATTTTAATTTATTTTATTTTATTTTATTTTATTTTATTTTATTTTATTTTATTTTTATTTTATTTTATTTTATTGTATTTTATTTTATTTTATTTAAATTTTATTTTATTTTATTTTATTTTATTTTATTTTATTTTATTTTATTTTATTTTATTTTATTTTATTTTATTTTATTTTATTTTATTTTATTTTATTTTATTTTATTTTATTTTATTTTATTTTATTTTATTTTATTTTATTTTATTTTATTTTATTTTATTTTATTTTATTTTATTTTATTTTATTTTATTTTATTTTATTTTATTTTATTTTATTTTATTTTATTTTATTTTATTTTATTTTATTTTATTTTATTTTATTTTATTTTATTTTATTTTATTTTATTTTATTTTATTTTATTTTATTTTATTTTATTTTATTTTATTTTATTTTATTTTATTTTATTTTATTTTATTTTATTTTATTTTATTTTATTTTATTTTATTTTATTTTATTTCCTTAAAGGAAACCCTAAAAGTAGGCTTTACATTTTTCAAAAAAACCTCTGAATCATTAATTATCCTTCCCAACTACCAGCAACAGTTGGTGTTTTGTGGGCCATGTAAACTGTCTCTTTAGCCAAACCTCAACTGTACCCCAGCCCTTCAACCCTCGGGTCCTGGGGAATTTTTCACAAAAATCCAATCAAAAATTTCCAATCAATGTCAATTTGAAAAGCAGCCAATACACACACACACATACACTTACAAAACTACCTCAACCTCATACTGCTACCCAGTTAGTGTCCCGTCCTCGGCTGCTTAATGGAACTCTTTCAAGTTAAGTCCTTATCCTTAAACAGGACTGACTGACTGCCTGCCAGGATTGTGTAACTTAAAATCAAACTTCCACTCTTTCTCCGGGTTTTTGTGCGGGGGGGAAGGGGAAAATGGAACATTTCGTCTATTAAAACCGAAACGAATTAATTTAATTAATTACAATCATGTCTTATTAGATTGAAAATACTTTTGCGACACACACACACACACACTCTCCCGATTCGAGTCGTCGTTCAGACAGTCAAATCTCACAAACATGATTGAGTCTTAAGTGCAAGGATATGAGACGGAAGGTAGTTCCTCCATATGCCAACAGAACGACGAAGAGTTGGCAAACAAATGGTGTTTGGTTTAGTATCGATGTGGCATTAAAATGGGGAATGTGCCGTACATCATTTATAAATGCCTGATTTGTTATTTACAAAACGTTCTTCAAGTCAGTAGTCCTTGAAATTATAACCCCACAGCCCAACAAGGCCTCGCCCACACCCAGCTTGTCAAGATTTTCAACATCATCAAACACATCAGACATTCGGTTTTTGGCTGAGTGTGCGTGTGTGTGAAAGGAGGCGGTGGTGGGTTATAGAAAGAGTTCGATAAGTTTTTGAAAAAACTCCTCAAGGACTTTTTAGAAAACAACCAAACAACAACGAGGCTGACGAGTGTTGTTAACTTGAATGGCAACAACATTGGCAGCAAATTTTATTCATTTCATTTCATAAGTTCTCTCAGGATTTTCAAGATAACATTTTGTAATTATGCTTTGGGTGTGTGTGTGCCTTTGTGTCTATGTGTGTGTATGTAACACTTAAAGTAACAAAAATCGAAATGTAAAAGATTGTCATTAGTAATTTGTGTTTGTCATATACAAAATGTTGTTGGCATTCCTTGAGCCATTTCCCCAGGATAAAAGGATGTGGTGGCAGTTGAACGGATGGGAAGATGACTGAACTGAACAGAACTGAATGAATTGCAGATAAATGACAAATGAAAAGGGTAAAATTGAAGTTTAGCCAAAGATAAAAATACGGTTTAATTTGATGAATTGATTGGTAACAAAACTGTACCCAGCTTTAATTAGGGGAATTCATGGGAAATTTAAATGAAACGTAAATTGTAGACACAAGAAACCAGAGAGGTTTGTCTGAAAACGATCTAGATTTGGAATAAAAAAAAATTAATAAATAATAAATGTATAAGGTAAGCCGATATATAACCTACTTTGAGGATTAGTTTCTTTTGAAAACCCCTTAAATAGTGGCACCCTGTGATTCTCAAAGATTATTTTTTTTTCTAGCTGGAAAGGTTAGGATTACCACGCACGTATAACCTACTGTGAGAATCGTTTTCTTTTGAAAATCCCTCAAAGCACAGGGCTTCTCTAACATCCAAGCACAGGGTGTATCGACAAAGATTTGCCAATAAATGTAAGATTATTATTTTTAACTGGAAAGGATTTCTTTGTGAACATAAATTGGTAGTTTTTTCAAAACCTTTGTCTCTCTGAGGCACCCTGTATTATAAGTAAAGCTTAGCGTACCTGTTTCTAAATTATAATAATTTTTTATAAATTACAATTGACTTTAAATAAATAAGGAATTCGTGAAAATTAAAAATTGCTGTAAAAATAAAACCGTCTTCATGTTCTTTATGATGTAAATTTAAATGTCATGTAAACACCGACAAAAAAAAAACTTTTGTTAGACAATTCGAAAAGAAAATTTCCTTTAAATTGCCAATACTCTTGTTTTATGCAAGCACAGTTAATGAAAGGGGCTCAAGTCTCGGGCGCCTGAGACACACGAGAAGACACCGGCGAAGGGGAAGCGGCTGCTGTTAAGACGCAATTGCGAGGCTGTTTTTGTTTTTGAAACATTAATGCCAAACAAATATTGTTTCTTTTTTTTTTGTATGTACAACATACATATTTGCAATTACACACGCATTAAGCAGAAGAAGCGAACACAAGAAAAAAAAGTTTCAATTTACTCCTGCTCCACTAACGCTGCTGTTACCACTTTCGCAGGCAGAAATTTAATGAAAATAAAACAATCATATGAACAAAACAATAACAACGGCAGGAGGAGAGGACGTCCTCGCTTCTGACAGAGTCTGAGGCACGAAGAAAATAAAGTTTCAAAAACAGGAAGTTAGCACAGGGGGAGGGGGGGGGGGGGAGGGGGTACTTACTCAAGAGGAGTGAGTAAGTATGGTTTTGAATTTTAACATTCATGTCAATTCAAATTACAAAAGACAAAAAATGAAGGCAGCAGCTTCTTTGGATTTTTTCAAACCAAAAAAACTCACACACACACACACACATAGAGACACTTGATAAAGTCAATACTGATGTGTTGTACTTAGCTTACACATGAACAGATAGCCTGAGTTACTGTCTGTAGTCGTTGCCGCCTTCATGTGACGCTTCCTTTGTGGAAAAAAAAGAACTCTTGTTGGTGTTGGAGTTGGTAACCGGGCCCGGGTCCGGGGTTTTGTTGTTTTGTTACAAATTGTATGTGTATGCACGTTTAAAAGCCTTTTTCAAACAACAATTTTTACGTATTTGTTGCCTGCCCCCTCCCCCTTCTACTGACTACTACTTGCCGTATGTTATGATGAGCCTGATGTTGCAAGCTTAAGCAGCAAACACATCAGTGCTGGCAGCAGCCGCATTATCAACCCTTTTTTTAATTTATATTTATGCTGGAGGTTTTTTTCTCTTCTTCTTGCTGCTGCCGCTGTTGTTGTCTAAGTAAGAGTGAGGTGAAATTGTGTCTTGGAGATTCCTGCCATGTTTATGACAACAGCACAGAAATTGTCATTCTTTGCCCGTCTGCCCCGCCCTTCACCACATATACTTTGATTTGATCATCGTTTCGTTTTTTATCATTAGAGCGACAGACAGACAGCCTGCTATCCCCACCCCACTCCTTCACCATATAGACAAAATAATATATATATATAAGCCATCATTAGTTACTTTTGTTGTTTTTATAACATTAAATATATGTATGTGCGTGTGTGCGTGTGTGTGTGTGGGGGAAAACGGATGTATGTGTTTACATACACAGTCGTCATACATAATTTTCCTTACATAAGCCCTTAAACGCAATTAGAGACAGCGGCAGCATCCGCCAACGCAATTCCTCCCCCTCCGCAACGCAACCCAAACGCCTTAACATCGGCAACATTATTTGAAATCATCCAATTTTATGCACAGCCTGTAACTTAAAACTCTTCTTTTGCACTTCAGCAGCCAGCCTTTGCGTTGTTGAGGATGACAAAAATTCCCCCAAAAAAAAAAAACAGCAAATAATGTAAAATTTTATTACATTAGAGAGAACTCCTACTCCCAGTAACTGGCCTAAAAGTAGGCTGCCGCATGAGTACATATCTTAGAGAATTAATACTTTTTCTAACATATGACAACCCCCTTTTTGTTGTCCTACTGATAAGCCCCTTTCTGCAGGCTTCATCATCAATAAATATCAAAGGCTAATTTATGTGTAGCATACTTTTTGGGGGGGGGGGGGAGAGGGGGCGTTTCTCAAAAATCATCATCATGCACATACATTTTTGTAATTTATAGAAAAACAAAAAGAGTTTGTTTTTTCTCTCCACAATGGTGTAAACGCCCAAAAATATGCTAAGCCCTTTCAGGCTTTGGCTACTTCCTTTTGAAACCCTTTTTTTTTTTTTTTTTGGGAAATACTTTTTGCTTTTTTGACCATTTGTTTTCGGGAGTAATTTCACATGCGTTTACATACATATGCGGTTTGGGGTTTTTCCACAGCGTCGTTGTCTACGAGAGTGAGAGAGAGAGAGAGAGAGTGAGAGAGTAATGCAAAGGATATGAATCTTCTTTACTTTATGTTTAATATTTAAATAAATAATTAGCAAAAAGGTTTTTTTTTTTCTTCATTCGCCCACATACACGCACATATAGAAAACCAGCTCATTTCATTACATTAGATGGAGAGTTGGATGGATGGCTGTTTGAATGGTTGGCTGGCTGACTGGCTAAATGGGTGTTCTTCTGCACACACACACACACACACACATATTAAGTATTTGCCTGACTTGGTATGTGTATATTTGCTTTTTCGTAAATACACAATGTTAATGATGTTTGGAAATTAAAAAGCAAATGTTATGAAAAGGAAAAATCTCTCTCTCCGCCGGTCTTGCTGTGCTCCTGTTGCAGTCAGTCATCAATGCCTTCCATATTTACCTGCCATCATTCATCATGATGTGACGATGATGATTTCTTTTTTTTTTTTTTCTAACTCGGGGTTTTTCCTCCCGCAAAACAAACCGAAACTAAACTCTTCGTTTTTTTTTTCAATTAATTGCTAAAAAGCAAACAATAGCACATTAGCTCGTTCATCATCTTTCATATTCCATTTCATCGTCATCATCATCATCATCATGATTGTGTTTTATTATCCCAGGCCTAAGCCTGTGCGGTACTCGGCTATTTTCAACTCCCAACTAGTTAAACAATAATGCATATGTAATTATTGCTAATTAAACCTAAAAGGTAGGCAACAGCGTTTTTTTTTTTGTTACCCTTGCGCCACAACTCCACAAAGCTAGGCCATAGTTGGTCTTCTATTCTGCCTGCAGCCTAAAGTTATGCTTTGATATCTTTTTAAGGTAAATTTTAATAGACATTTTTTACGAATTGGTTTTATTCGTTTATAAAATATGCAGATATGGAAATATCACAACCCCCTTTATCACACAACCCTCTCTCTCCCACTCCCCCTCAAAAAATACATCAAAAATTAATGGCATTACATATGGAATTACAAATCCTTTAAGCAGACTGACCCCTTTCTCCTGTCCTTTCCTCCTAACGGGCATTATAAAAAAGCAACCCAATGACCATTGTTGTATATTTTAAAATAAATAATTAAAATGAGTTACCTTTTCCCCAAATAAGAGGGTTCCATATGTAATAATACTGATAATAATAATAATGTTGATGATTTCTGTTTGTTTAGATATCAAAATTTGCCAGTTCCTCCCCCACCGCCCCCTGATTTCAAAATAACTTTAGGTGGACGTTCACATATCTCCAAACTGAAATGACAATACGTTTATCCCTTTGCCTCATCACTGCCCCATACTCTCTTTAGAATGGTTGTAGGGGAAAAGTTATCCGTGTGATAGAGAGAGAGAGAGAGAGAAAAGTCCTAAATCGAAGTGCAGTGCTGGGGTTTTAATTAAGTTAATGGTTTTCATGATTAGTTATGTTTCTGGGAGAAAGTTAAGGTCCACAAAGACACATTACCCGGACATTAGCTCAAAACATGTGTGTGGACAACAACAACAAGAAAAGAGAAAAACCGAAAATACCCGGAAAATCCTCAATTCAACTCAGAAAAGTTTTAGAAGTTGGCTTTTCACGCTTAAAAAATCTAAAATGCCTTCAGACTTTTTAAAAGAATTTAAACAAATTTTAAAAATATATATTGTGCGTTTGGAATTTTTAAAAATTAAAAAAAAAAATTTTAAAAATTATTTTGTTTACTACCAAAGCCTTTAGATTTTTTAAATTTTAAAAAAAAAATTATAGTATTCTTTGTATATTACTGAAGCCTTTAGAATTAAAAAACTACTTTTTATACTCCCCCAGAGAGTTTAGAATTTTTAATTGTTTTTTTTTTAAATTTTTAAACATTTCCTTTTTTTTAAAAAGTCGAACTTATTATACTCCCCCGGTGAGTTAGGGATTTTTATTTTTTTTTTTAAATTACTGTGCCTTTCTACTTTTTTAAAAAACATTTTTTTAAATAATTAAAATAAGTAAATGTTTAAAAATTTAAAAATAAAATTAAAAAATTACTTTATAACAGAGCCTGAAAATAGACTCAATTTTTTATTGTTGTATATCATCGATATCCAGATTTCATTTGTATATCATGGAGAGGGGGGAGGTTATTTTGCTTATGCCTTAGGGCTCCTAAATGCATTAAAACTGCCACAGCCTAAAAGTAGACTTTATTTTTTTTAAATATCCCCGACAGCCTAATTTTTAGCTATAATTTTGTTATTCCGAAGGTTACTTTCACCCAAATTACAATCGATTTGATACAACTTACAACGAAATTATCATAACAAAAACACGAAACTTATGGTGTTTTCTTTTTTACCAAAACAGCTTTCAGTTTGTTTTTTCCTTCTTTTTTTTTGGGAAATTTGAGTCCATTTTTTTTCACTACTCATTAATATGTGGTTAATCTCCCTCTGCCTCCCACCACCTCTTTCAAAATCTTTGCTTGCTCTTTGCAACAACAGAAAAACTCCCCTCTCAAACTTCAAGAATTTCGGCGACTACAGGGGAACAGCAATCCAGGGAGCCAACAAAGAAAAAAATACATACATGTCACAACTGTCACTTGAAGGCATATTTTTGCAAACACCACCAAACAAGAGCAGTTTTTTGTATGTTGGTGAACTCCTCATGTGACATTTTTCTACCATAAACAGCACTTACAACATGCAAAGCTGGCAACAGCGGCCACAACATTCTTCAGTCAGTCAGACATTCATTCATTCATTCCCTCATTCATTCCAGCGTTCAGTCATTTGTTCGCTGTTCATTGAGGCATGTTGTTGCGGTGGTTTCGGTGTTTTTTTTTTGCACTGGTCCTTCCTTTTTGCCTTACAATACCCATTGATTTGCTTTGATTTATTGTTACCCAGCAGCAGCAGCAGCACTCACTCATTGAGTGCGTCCGTCCGTCCCTGAAGCCTTAACCCACCAACCATCCCTCTTTATAACTCCTTTACAGCATATTGTAATGTTTTTTTGTTTGGAATTTTTTTTAAATTTTTTTCTTTCGCTTGCAAAAAAGTGTTTTGTTGCTTGCGCCGCCGCCTTGCCTGGCTTGCCATACATTTATAATTATTTAAACCGTACTTATATTAGCACGCGCACTGTGCGACTCTGGTGCTGTTGTCGTCGTATAGTTTTTGTCGCAATTGCAGCTGACGCGTGCTGCAAAAAACGCCAAGGAACAAAAGGACCAAACGGATTTTGCCGCTTGTTTTCGTTGACGTCTTCTCGGGGAACGGCAGCCTATTGAAACGAAATCAAAGAAGAAGTTTTTTAAAGCAGATTTCTTTTGTAACGCCACTCGAGAGCAACACGAGCCAGTTGAACAAAAAGAAATGCAAAGAATTTCAATTCCCAAAAAATTGCGGGAAACAAAACATTGAAAAGTGTAGCAAATTATTAACCCTCTTGAAAAGAAAGAGAAGAAAATAATTTTTTTACTTTACCCAATTATAAATAAAAACCAACTAAGGGATTTTGAGAATTTTGTAATTTTTTGTCAGTTTTGATAAAATTTACTTTATGTTAAGAATTCTATATATGTTTTTGTATTTTATTTAAAATATTTGTAAAAACACTATTTTAGCTAATTTGATAAATCCTCTCCTTTCTCCTTCCCCCAATTTAAATTGTATGGGCATTTTATTCCAAAAAAGAGTATTTTCACTTTATTATTCGCCTGTTCCAGCAATCCTTTCCGCCACTGTTCAAGTTATTAGCACTTGACTTTTGTCTTGTCCACCAAAAACAAAAAAGTGTTTTCCTCCCCTCCTTTTAAAAAAACCTCCATTCTATTTTCCATCGCGCACCACAAGGCCCAACATATCGTTCATGTGAAGGCGCTAAAGATGATTGTACTGCGGATGTGAGCTTTGAACTATAGAGTTAACACAGCCATGGTAGCCGCCTTTTCCTTTCATTATTTGCAACCTTTCAGCCATCATTTTCGTTTAACATATATCATCATTCTTTATACCTTTATTTTTTAAGCCATTCGTCGCCCCCCAACCCCCCTTCAAAAAAAAAGGTTATCATACAGCAAAGTTTCCTTGCCTTTAACACAGACACACACTGTTAGACCGACAGGCAGACAGACAGACCGAGCAACATTAAATGAAATCCACCCGCATTTTAGTTAATTAACTCATTTGGATTCTTTTGCCTTACCAAAGGTTTTTTTTTCCCTCGACTTTTTCCCGAAACTCAGCTCCTCCATGAGTTTTGTTAAAACTGAAACACCAAAAAAAAAAAAAAAATCACCAAAAAAGTTAAAAGAAAATCCTAGAAAGCCATCCTATCTCTGACTCTCTCTTTCCATCTCTCTCTCTCTCTCTTTGTATTTACTACTCTGGAACATTAATTGATTTGTTGTACAAACAGGAGCAAAAAAAAACCCACCGAGTTCTAACATGGTCCTGCTAGGAATGAATGAATGACCAAAAAGTATTCACATTTAACATAATCATTATGAAAATTACAACCCTTTCTGTTCCGGCGATTCCCGACAGCACAACCGAAAACTCTTCAAAAATTATTTGAATAGTCCGACAACAACAACAACATCTACAACAAAATATTGCTAAAAAGATAAAACCACAAATATTTCATTTATATCAGATGGCGCGAGCGGGGTAAGGGCGAAAATCGGGAAAACGAGAAACCAAACGGGTAAAAGCCATAAACGAATGATAGATTTTTATCATTTAATTAAATGACAAAAAAACGGGAAAAAACCGGAGAACTTTAAATTTATTGCCAAAAGCTACAAAGAGAGATTTTTCTGAAGAAAGTAAATCAATATTTAGGAAACTTACAAAGAATAGCCACATTAAGAAAGCTTCAGAAAGAAACAAGCTTTAAGAAAGCTTTGATAAAACACAAAAGCTTTTTTGAAAGGAAAAAATTAAAGTATCACCGGATTGTATAAGGCTTGAGAAAAACCCAAAAAGGAATCTTTAGAAAAAATACAAGCTTTTGGAGAGCATTAATAAAACATATAAGCTTTTTTTAAGTTAAGTTAATAAAGACTGAGAAAACACAAAAAAAAATGTTGACAAAAACACTAGGTGTTCGAACGATAAAAACACAAGCTTTTGGAAAGTTAAATAAAAACTTTTTGAACGCAAAAAAAAATCACGAGCTTTACGAAAACTTGATAAAAACACAAGCTAATAATAGAGAAAATATAAAAACAAGCTTTTGGAATGCTTGGTAAAACGGAAGCTTTTAATGTAAAATATAAGTAAGCTTGAGAAGTTAAAAAAAAACTATTAGAAAATTTGGTAAAATCACAAAGCTTTAAAAATTGTCATCAAAAACTAGCTGTGAAAAACTAAAAGCTTTTAGGAAAATTATTGAAAAACTTTGAAATAAACGTTGAAAGTCCACAATTAAAACCGATTTTTTTTTTTTAATAATTCCACTAGAAGATTTGCAAAAAAAACTGAAAGCTCAATGAAAAACTTTAGAATGAACTTTCGAAGTTCATTAAATAATAGTTTATTTTCAGAGAAGAGCTTTTAAAAAACAAAAGAAATCTTTATTATTACTTTATTCTTCATGTATTGTCTAGAGCTTTTTGTCTAAAATGAAATACCTTTTTAGTGAATCTTCTTTTTGTTTGGCAATTTTTAAAATCGTTAAATTTTGTCAATGTTTTGCTTTAACTCTCTCTTGTTGCTCTGTTTCTCTCCATTCCATCATTTTTGCCCTTTCAGATTTTCAAAATTCAAAGATTTCCATGTCTCATTCGTATAAATCCTTTTCGTTGGTGTGGTGTCCATTTCTTTTTTCGTTTTTTTTTTTTTCGTTAACTTCTTCTCACAGTTCTGAATGCCCTCAGTGTAATGTTTGGCGTCTAACACTTGCTACAATTCTCACGTGGCTAAAATTTCAACAAGTGCTGGGCCAGGGCGGCGGCATGAGACAAACAAAAAGGAAACCATTGATTCCAAAAAGGATTCATTGGTTTGTGTTGCTGTTGTTATTTTGTGTTGGTTGGCATGTCTACAAGAAAATCTTTACCTTTTGCTACAAAATTCCAATATTTATTTAATGTAATACTTTAAGAACAAAAGTGGGTAAACAACTTGAAAGGATTGTAGGGAGTGAGTGGGTGGGTGGGCGCAAAACCCTAGTCTTGGTAATTATGAATTATTAAATACAAATAATAATCGATTTTCAAGTATTTGGAAAACACTTTACACAATCACAACAAAAACAACAGAGGCTGGCTGGCAAACAACCCCTGTTGCCAATCCTTCTCCTCTGTTTTTGTGGTGGAAATCTAGAAATATTGGCACATTTCTTATGCGTCGAGTACGGCTGGCGGCTGGGGGCTGGAGATGATGCTGATGATGAGTTGATGACAAATATCGCCCAGAGGCAATGAATGAATTGTATTTCGCGTCTTCGTTGCCTTCATCATTAGCGAGGAGTACCCGGAGCAGGAGTAGAAAAACAAAAACAAAGAAATTATCAACAATTCTCATCTGTTGGAGGGGACGAACGACTAAGGCTTTGCTTAGGGTTTGAGTGCCAGCCTGAGTCCTGCGTTTGTGTTTTCATGTCGAAGCTTTATTGATGACTACGAAGGACATTGACAATGCTCTGTGTTTGTGTGGGTGAGTGTGTGTGTGTGTGTTGTTTGGGCCGTGAGCTGTGAGCTGTGCAATGTGATGGCTTTTGCCATAAATGGAGATGGTGAGATGCTGATGACGACTTGGTCGTTGTCTGGCAGAAATGGGTTTTTAATACGACCACAGACAGTCAAGCAGCCAGTCAGCCAGACAGACATAGGCACGGTCTTACTTCAAACCGGTTCACCATGCCCCAAATGTTAAGGACAAGAGCTTAACGTGCTATTGCTTTGTTGTTTCCCCCTTTCACTTTGTAAAGCGACATTTCTGTCGGTCTGGCGTTTTCTTCTGGCAGAGTTTTGCTTTTTAAATAGCCTTTGGGTATTTTTTTCCCACTTTAATATCGAAGGAATTGTAAGAAGTTGCAGCAAACTGTCATTTGATTTCAAAGTCGATCATGTTTAATCACCGGATTACATGATTTGTAGCAAATTCCATTTTGACTTGTTTGGCAAAATGTCCTTTTCATTTTTGATGTCGATTTGTGTTTTTGGGGGCGAGAGAGAGAGAGGGAGAGAGAGAAAAATATTTTATAACTTTTGCAATTAACCGGAGACTGTTGCCTCCTGACGAATCTAAAGTTGTTTCTTTTTTTTTGTTCCCTGTTGTTGATTTAATCGAAAGCTTATTACTTCCGTTGTATATGAAATAAACTCCCCTTAAAAATCAAAACTGTAACTAAACAAGCCTCAAAAAAAAAAGGAAAAATATTGCAGACTAATTTGGCAGAAAAACAAAACTTTATTTGAAAGCCCACCTAGGCCCTTCTCCTCGCTCAGGCTGAGGTTTTCTTTTTTTGGCAATTTCCCCAAAAGGACCTGCCGCGCTAATAGTTCGAAATGTTTGTAAATGAAAGCTTATCGATAAACAACAATAACATATAAAACATTTAAATCCTTTTTGGCTGGATCCCTGGCACACCAGCACACGTTGCTGGTGTAAGAGCAGCAAAAACAGGCAAGCGTAGGAAGGTTTTACTTACGGCACATTTCTGTTTTCGTTTACGTTTTTTTGCAAACAGCAAAAGTTGTAATGTATTAATTTGGCTAAATTTAACCCATAATGACTTTAAAAGTAAAATTAATGAGGGTTCCTCCCCCCGCTTTTGACAAACAAACAAAAAACCAACTACAAATTAAGGAAACTATTTGTTGTGTACCCCCACCTCCCCCAACCAACGAAACTCCATATGAGGAGCATATCCTGCACTCCTTTCCAGCCAGGCGATTGTTCCCGGAATAATTATAAAATTCTCAATAGCAATTTAATGTGTGTCCCAGTGTGTGTGTGTGTGTATGTGTAGTTATTGCCGTCGAGAGTCGGTTTGTGTTTTGAAGATTTACCGGAAACCCTTGGCAAAAAGTTGGTGGTCAAAAACTTTAGGTTGATCGTAAATTTATGCCTTGCAATGAAAGCTTAGGCAGCACAAGAAAAAAGGTTAATTGCTTACCGGAAAAAAAATCTCTTAATATTTATGGCAAATTGTTTAGGCCGATAAGGATAAGTTCGACCAGACCATAAGTTGGGCAGACTACAAGGGGGTGACAAACAAAAAATTAAAAAAAAAAAAACATTTGAAAGAGATGTTTAAAAATTAGAAATTATTAAGAGATTTTCAATAAAAATATCGCATAGAAATTGTATAAAAATAAAAACGAATTGTTAATTTCTTTTTTTGTATAATTTTGTTGATTCATAATCAGTTTTACATTTACAAATTAAAAATTAAAATTTTTAGAATTAAAAATTAATAATAAAAATGTTTAAAATTAAAAATTAAAATTTTTAAAATTTAAAATTAAAATTTAATATTTAAAATTAAAATTTTTAAAATTAAAAACTAAAATTTTTAAAATTAAAAATTAAAGTTTTTAAAATTAAAAATTAAAATGTTAAAGATTAAAAATTAAAATTTTTAAAATTAAAAAATAAATTTTGAAATTTAAAAAATTAAATATTTTGAAATTTAAAAAAATAGTCCTTATTCTGCAAACACAGCTAACAAATTAATTTATTCATAATAATTTTTACATTTACAAATTTTTATACTTTAATAAAATTATAATTTTTATAAAATTAAAATTTTTAAAATTAAAAATTAAAATTTTTAAAATTAAAAATTAAAATTTTTAAAATTTAAAATTTCTAAAATTAAAATTTAAAATTTTAAAAATTAAAAATTAAAATTTAAAATTTCTAAAATTAAAATTTTAAATTTTTAAAATTAAAAATTAAAATTTTTAAAATTAAAAATTAAAATTTTTAAAATTAGAAATTAAAATTTTTAATATTAAAATTTTTAAAATTAGAAATTAAAATTTTTAATATTAAAAATTAAAATATTTTGAAATTTTAAAAAAAAGTCCTTACTCTGAAAACACAAATCACAAAGTCATTTATTCATAATAATTTTTACATTTATAATTTGTATACTGTTATTGTTTTTAAAAATTTGAATTTGTTAAACAGTTCTTATTTTAAAATATTTAAAAAAAATCCTTAAAATTGAAAACACAATTTTTTTTATAAAATTGAAATTTTTTCTCCGATTTGTTACTCCTACTAATCTAATTCGTTTCTCTCTCCACCATTTTTTTTGTTGTTGCAGAGAGCTACCTTGGCTGAAAAGGAAGTCAACACTCTGAAGGAGCAACTATCCACCAGTACACCCAATACCGATACCAACAGCGACAGTGACAACAATCTAGACTTGTCCGCCATTGCCACCACAACAGCAGCTAATATCACCAACAACACCAGCAGCAGCAGCGACAGCCCCAACAACACATTGTCGGCCTCCGTCGATATCCCACCAAATCATCGTCTATCGCCCACATACGATCACAGCAATACGAAGCTATTGAACAGTGTGGCAGCTGCCATAACACTGCATCAGAACGGTGGTAATCTGTTGGCCACCACACCGTCACCGTCGCCACCCCTTTCCGATAGCGGCAACCACCAGCAACAGTTGAACGGCGGCTGTCTGAATACCAAATTGTTTTTCAATCACGCCCAACAAGTCATGATGATGGAAGCTGCTGCCGCTGCAGCGGCCGCCGCCGCAGCTGCTGCCGTGCAACAGCAACAGTCGCCCATGCATTCGCCACAACCTGCTACACACCAACAACACCAGCCACAAAATGCAAATGCGGTCGAGGATATGCACCAACAACCCACCAAGACAATGGAACACCCCGATAATGCATCCGTCGATAAGACCTCAAGTGATACTCAGCAGCCGCCTGCGGCGGACAAAGCAGACAACCGGTCGCCCGCTGAAGATAATGCGCAAACCGAGGAAACGGAGGGTGGCGATTGTCCAACATCGATTAATAATAATAATAACAACAACAACAACAAAGATATCAATAGTTTTAATAGTGATAATAATAAACATAGTTTAAATGCCGATTGTGCGGAAACGGAAATGGAAAAGACAAAGACGACCAACAGCAATGCCGATGATGACGCCATCGTTGACCAGCTGCTGGAAGGCGACGAGAGTAGAGGGAAATTATTAATGGAGCCTAAGCACTCTGATTTTGTAGCTGCCAAAGAGAAAGAGGTATGTCCATTTAAAAAAAACACTAATAATTCTCATTTGATCGTGGCGGGGTTTTCAAATTACACCGAAGTTTTAGAGAAAAAAAACCAAGTTTTACTGTCCGAACTTTTGAAATTGATATGATTTCAATAAGGCCGCCTGTTATCTCTTAAGGGGTTTCGCCCAGCAAAAGGTGCCAGAAAGTACTTAAGCATCACTTACATCTACAGTCTATGCCGTGTTTTTCCTCCTCCCCCACAATTGTCTATTAACTTAGCTTAAATTAAATGAATGAGCAATGTTGTAGAACAACAAAAAAAAACCGCCTGAAAATAGACCGCAGACGGCATTAATGCCAAAGAGCATCTTTGGGGAACGGACGTCCAATGCTACGCACAATTGAACGCAGCAAAACAAAACGTCAAAGGAAAACCCCAAATAAAGGCATCCTTTTTTGTGATTCTATCTTAAAGGGGGAGATTTTAAGGAACATTCGTCCTTTTTCTTTCCTTGGGTGTTTTTTTTTTGCTTTTTGCATGGAAGGAAGTTGTTGGTTGGGTTCTTTTTTTGTTTTTTTTTTGTTTGGGTTTTTGTTTGACTCGTTGTAATGTTTTTTAAGGATGTCTTGTGTAAAAACAAACAAACAGCAACTGCGACATCGACGACAGTGACGTTTAAGAAAGTCATACAACTTTATGACATTAGAATGTATTGACAAGTTAATTTTTTACGCCCTGCAATTGTTTGTGCTTCTTCATCCCCCCCAAATCACCACTCACTGGAAAAGTTGAGCTATTGTTTGGACCCTTTTTTTTTTGTTTTTTCTTTCTTTTGGCAAATTATTTTAGATAAATAACAAATTGTTAACAAATAAAAGTCACAGCCAAAAGTTATTTCGCCCCTTTCTTTTTAAATGGTGGCATGAGGGGCGAAGAAGTGTGAGTGTCATGTTGTCATGTCTTGGCAAATATTCATTGTATGTGACCTTGTCTGTTCTGGAAACATTTAACAAATATGCCATTGATCTTTAAGTTATGGGAATACATAATTTATTACTTAAAATTCTTGAGATCGAGAAAAAAAATAAAAACCAAAAAAACACCACTGACAGCAGACCTTCTGATCATCATCTTCAACTCTTGCTTTTGTGCAGTGTTATTTTTTTCTTTGTATTTCACTGGGTTGCTCCACCATATGTGTGGATATTTTTACACTTGAGTGTAGTTTTTTTTTCAATTTTCTTTTTTTGTTTTCGTCTTCTGCTGGAGCTTCAATATAAACAACAGCATTTTCTCTGGGTTGATTTGGTTGTTTGTTTGTAATTACATGTGTTTGTTTTTGTCATTAATAGAATTTAAGTGCAAAGAGAACTGCTTAAGGGAAGGCTATCAGCCCCCCCCCCCCCCCCCCCCTCTCTGTAGCTGAGTTCTGGAAACTTTTTCCATTGATTAAAGTCATACAAGAAATTTATAAAAATGATTACAATTATTAAACTTTAGAAGAAATTAAGAAACCCAAAGGAAATGTTCACAAAAACTAAATATTTGACATAAAATTGTAAAATTGGATAATGGGTTTCTTTCAATAAAATAATTTTCATTGTTGACATTTTGTAAAATTGGATAATGAGTTTCTTTCAATAAAAATTTATTTAGAAATTTGAAACCATTAAGAATAATTTGTGTTTAGGCTTTTACATTTTTTTTTTAATTTTTTTACATTTTGTAAACAATGTAAATATTGGGAAAAATAGATGTAATTCAACGGCTATCATTTTGTTTTGGACTATTGGCGAAATTTTTAAAGTTTTCTTAAATTTTTGACATTTTGTAAAATTTTTCAGGTTTTTTACATTTTGTAAAAAATGTAAATAATGTGTATTCCAAAAGAAAATAATGTTTTTACATAGCTAGGTTACACTTTTGTATATTTTACATTTTGTCAAGGAAATTTTCACAAAAATTAATATTTTACAATTTTGACATTTTGTAAAAAAAAAAGAAATATTGAGCCATTCTTCAACGAACATTTTCACTTAGATAGCATACATTTTGTTTACGTTTCTTTAAACCTATTGAGAAAAATTTGTGTTTAGCCGTTCAAAAACTTTTTTTTAAATTTTTTACATTTTGTAAATAATGTAGATATTGACATTTTTCATGGAAAATATATATACACCATTTTGTTTTGGACTTTGGTGGAACTTTTTGAAGTTTTTTACATTTTTGACATTTTGTAAAAATTTTCTTGTTTTTTTACATTTTGTAAAAAAAATGTAAATAATGTGCCTGCCTTCAATATTGATAGATATTTCAAGGGGAATTCATTTTTTTACATGGCTAGGTTATACTTTTGTTTATTTTACATTTGGTCAACAATGTAAATAATACAATTTCTAAAGAAAATTGTTAAAAATGTAAGGGGAATTTTATGTTTTTTTTGTTTTTATATGAAAAGTAGAGTACATTATTGGTGGCAAAGTAGAAATGTTCTTAATGAGTGTGTTTTTTGTTTTATTTTCCCTTTCCCAATCAATTAATATCCAAAAAAAAAAAATTCTTCACAAACCTTTATGACAGTTTGTGTGATTTTTGCCAAAGCACTTACAAAACTTATTACATGATATTTATGAACATATGTAAGATATAAATTCTGCAATTCTTTTGGCGTTACGATGCTTTTATTTGGCCGATTTTGTTGTTGATTTTTCGTTTTTGTTTTTTTTTTGCACATTTCAACTTTAAAAGAAAAATATTGGAGAGTGTCACTTGAAAACATTTGAACAGATTTATCATGTTCCAACCCAAAGAAAACAAAATAAAATAAAACAAAAAAAACCTCCCCGACGAGCCACAGACGCTTAGTTGGAAGAAGAAACAGACAGACACTCACACAGAGACACATTTACACACGCGAAAACCATAAAGTAAATAATGATTTTAGTAAAGAAAACAAACTTGTCAAATAATCCAAATTGTGTCTGGTTAAAAATTGAAAATTATGAACAGTTTTCATCTATAAAAAATTAAGAGAAACCGAACCGAAATTATTTTACACCGTCCGTCCGACTGTCTGCCAAGCGATTGAAAAGTATAAAATATGCACGAATGCGAATGAATGGTTGATGGTGTGGTGTGGTGTGGTGGATGTTGTTCTTCGGCATGAAATGCATTTAGAGACATTAAATTTTATGGTCGCATATGTTGCATATTTGTTATGCGTCTCTACAGATCTACAACAACATGTAGACAGAAATGATGAAGATCAAGACAACGACGGCGACGACGACGACGACGATGTAGTGGTGCAGAAGACGACAATGACGACAACATTGAGGGCTTTTTATATTAGATGCCGGGGGTTAGCATAACATTTAAAATAGATTATCCGAAATTAATAATAAAAATGGGGAAAACGAGAAGAATTTTGTGAAATATCACCTTAAGTTGTTGGAGTTGTGCTGTTTTTTGTGCTGTGTTTCTGTTATGATTTGACTAATGGCTCTGGCTTAACGGGTGCTGAATTAAAAACCTTATATTAATTATAAATCAAACGATATCACACGCGCAGTAGTGGGCTAGAGTTAAATGGTGTCGAGACTTCCTTTATGGCGAACCATGGTGTTGGTGCTGGTGCTGGTGGTTGGCCTAACATAGACCTCAAATTATTAATTTCGATTTAGGTTCTGTTGTTTTGTTTCGTTCACATTTTATGTGCTTATCACTCCAACAATAACACTACACAGGAATATAAATTTTGTATGAGAATTTATCGTTTTTAATTTTTGAATATTATTTTTATTTCATGTGTTTTTTTTTTTTTTTTGCTTTCATTTCATTTCGGTTTCACATATATCTTTGTGGTGTTTTTGTTTGATGGTTTTGGTCGGTCGGTCGGTTGATTGTTTGGTGTTGCTATTGCTGTTTTTTCGCCCCCAGCCCCTCCCCTACTATAGATTATATATAGTTATCAAATTAACATAATATCCCCCAAAACAACCACAAATATGTAGGTAGGTATGTTCGTGTACACATACAATAATAGAGCAACATATTATATATACATACACATGGATATGTATGTGTATATAAACATACACATGTTGTGTATATCGCCGGGCACAGAATTGCCCCCTTTATTATGGTTCGATGGTGACTGATGACTTATCACATTGTCACATATAACGACAGCAGCGAAACAAAACGACAAACAAAAAAAAAAATTAAATTCATATGTGAAATTAAAACAATATTGAATATATAGTTGCCTTTTTGTTCTCTGTGTTACTCTGCTTTCTTTTGTAAGTGGAAAACCATAGAAATTGGCACGGGCATTCACCGCACCGCACCGCACCGACTGCTGACCACCAGCCGTGTAGGGGTTTCGAGTATAGATTACACTATATTAATTATAAAGTAATGCTGCAAACAAATAACGGAAGTTGAGGGGTTTTTGTTTTATTTGTTTCAAAAAAAAAACAACAACAACACATTTTTTCATAATCAATTCCAACAAAGCACTTCGACATAATTCTTAATTTATCTACGGTTATTAAAAGTCTAGCGTAAATGGTTTTAAATACAAGACAAATTTTCAGAAATAAAAAATTTTGAAATGCAAAAAAAATTGCCTACATTTAGGGGCAGTTTCAGGAACTTACTTTCAAACTTTCATGTTAGGTCACTGAAAAACTTCCTGGTAAAACATCCTCGCTTCGCCTAGAATTTTTGATAATCGGTTCATTTTTTGTCTTCAAAAACCTCTGCCTTCCTTTCCCCCACCCCTTTAAATTGTTTGCTGCATTTAACCTTTCTTTCAACGCCTTTCTTTGCACGTGTTCTATGGTTTTTTTTTCCTAAATCTCTTTTGAAATTCAGTTTCTATAGATCTGCATCATCTCGATGCGACTCGGATGTCTTCTTTTCAAAATTTCTTTTTTTTTATATATATTTTGTTCTTCTTCTTGCTCTCTGTGTATATGAAAGAGCTGCAAAGTATTGAATTCGGCTGGTTGGTTGTTGTTTGAAAATCCATTAAAAAGCTATTTTGTAAACATGAATAAATACATGAATGTTAATATACATATTGGAGCAGGCAGCCTCATTCATGCCCATTGAGTAGGAGGTGGAGGTTCGGTTTCAATAGCATACTTTGGCTGACAATTTCATTTTTCTCGTCTTCCTTGTGTTTTGTTGTTTGCGGGCTGGTGGCGGCTGCATGAGTGGAGTGCATCAACAACTTTGGGTAAACATTAATATGCCATTGAATGATTGCAAAATTGGTTCGGAGGAGTCTTTACAGTCGGGTTGGGGGGGTGGTGGTGTTGTTGGGCCCGGGGAAACTGTTATTGTTGTTTACGTACGTATAGGCTTACAATAAAAGATAAAATGACAATTTGTTGTTGTTGCCGTTTGCTTAAATAACACAAAAATCAATTTCTATTATTAGTCTTTGGAAAAGACAGTGAATAAGGGGGGGGGGGGGGGGATATTTTTTGCGCCGAGCACCAGGTTTAGGTTTAGATTTAATGGTTTAATAATCCAAAAACCTTTTAGGGATATTAAAAATGGATTGCTAGACAATTGTGGAAACAAATTATTGGTAATTGGACAATAATTTACGGAGAGGTTTTGAATTTGTTTTCAATATAATTCAGGGGGTGAATATTTGCAGAGGTTTGGTGTATATAGATTTTTTTTAATTTTATCAAGAATATTATAAATTTTTTCATTGTTAAAAAAAAATGTATAATTGAAGGATGGTACATTTAGGAGCTGATTTGTTTAATATGGCTAGCCCTGGTATTATTCTAATCCTAAGGCAAATTATTTATCATCGTGGGGTGAATTATTTGCAGTCTACTGCAAAAGCTTTGAATTTATTATTTTTTATAATTTTTTTATGTTTATTTTTATTTCATATATTTTGATTTTATTAGTTTTTAATTTTTTATAATTTTTTTTATTCATTTTTTTATTTTTGTTTATTTTATTTTTTTTTGTTTATTTTTATTTTATATATTTTTTTTATCTTTATTTTTTTTTATTTATTATAAGAAAAAATAAACATAAAAAAATATATAAAATAAAAATAAACATAAACATAAGAAAATAAAATAAACAAAAATAACAAATATTAAATATTGCGCCTAAAATTAGGCTATGAGTTTTAAAAAAAAGTATAAAAAATTAAAAACTAATAAAATCAAAATATATAAAATAAACATAAACATAAAAAAAAATAAAATAAGAAAAAAATAATCATATAACAAATATAAAATAAAAATAAAAATTAGAATTAAAAAATAAATAACATTATTTTTATTTTTTGTTTTTTTTTTAATTTTTATTTCTTACTTTTTAATTTTTATTTTTATTTTATTTTATTTTATTTTATTTTATTTTATTTTATTTTATTTTATTTTATTTTATTTTATTTTATTTTATTTTATTTTGTTTTTTATTTTTATTTCTTACTTTTTATTTTTTGTTTCTATTTTTGTTTTTCTTAATTTTATTTTTTTTTTAATTTTTTCTTTTAGTTTTATGTGTATTTGTATTCTTCTTTTTATTTTAATTTCCCACATTTTATTTTATTTTTTATTTCTTACTTTCTATTTTTAATTTTATTTTTTATTTCTTACTTTTTACTTTTATATTTTTTTTTTTATTATTTTTATGTGTATTTTTATTCTTATTTTTTATTTTTAATTTAATTCCCCACATTTTATTTTTATGTTTTTTTTATTTTTTATTTCCATTTTTATTTCTTACTTTTAACATTTCATTACCCCTGAAATCATTTTTGCCCCTTCTGTTGTTTCTCTGTAGTTTTTTTTTTTGTCTCAAATCTTTATTTCTCTAAATTCTTAAATTTTTCCAAAAAAAACAATTAGTTTATTTTTATTAAATACAGAATTAATTTTATAAATTTTTTTCCACACCTGACTTAGATACACTTTCCGTACGACTGTCATACTTGTTGACCCTCCTGTAAATTGTATATTTTTTCGTTTTTTGGTTTTCTGTCCATCTTTCCGATTTTCGTGTCGTGTTGCTGTTGTTGTTGTAGCTGAAAGGTTTGCATGTCAGTGTCAAAATGTTGGTCGTTAAATGAAAACCAATCTGTGGCTCGCATTTTGGCGCCTTTAATCATGCGCCACTTGTTGGCCGGCCGGCCATACAGAAATGTGTAACGCTTCAGAAAAAAAAAATCCCTCAGATATTCAGCTACACTTATAATTAAGATTGCGTGCTTGAAGTGGGCGCGCTCAGCTGAGCTGTGTTTCGCTTGAATAAACCAATTGATAGATCGATTGATGGGTTTTATAATTTCGTTGTTTGCCTTTTGAGTTCGAGTTTATGTGTGTGTGTGTGTGTGTGTGCGATTGCGGTCGTTCGGTCAGCATAGGGGTTTCCAATAATTATAATAAACTCTAGGCGGCAGCGGCCACAACCACCACATCAATACCAAATCTATACATGTCATTTCCTCTGTAACGATTTTTTTTTCTTTGTGTTTTTTTGGTTGTTGTGTGTTATTCTTCTTAAACTACGTTTTGTTTGTGGCGCGGGGGGAAGGTTATTAAACTAATAATTCAAAAATTCGTATGAATTTTTTTGTGTGAAACACTTGTCTAAACTTTAATGTTTTATTTGGTTATCGATTCATATAATCTTAAGCTAGTTTGTTTTTGTTGTTGTTGCTGTTCTTCTCTGACTAGGCTACTTTGAGTTCAATACCGAACCGGCAGCAATCAATAAACGGGGAGGCAGTTTTGGGGTTTCGAACGAAAAATTCTGATAATGCTTTTGGTTTCTTGTTTGAGTTTTTATGTTCAGCTGATTGTCTTTTGAAAGCGTCAAATATGTTTTTTTTTATTTTTGGGAAACGACTATAGGTTCGCAATATTTCTAATAATTGTTGTTGCTTTTTTTTTGTATAATTAACCGCAAAAAATATAGAAAATACTGGAATACTCGGCATATTTGTTTAATATTTCTGTGTTGTCAGTATGTATGACTATATTGTGATTGTAGTTTTTTTGTTTTTTTGTGTATATTACGTTTAAATTCAATTAATTTAGTTATCAATTGGTTTTTAAAGCTCGAGCAGCTCTTTGTATTACGAAGAAACGACACTTTTTCCTTTCTTATTAAGTAGTTTAGTTTTTAAGCTTTACAACCATCAATGGAATCTATAATTTGGGTGAGTGCAACTACAGATTGACTGTGTCTTTTTTTTTCTTTGTTGTTGTCATTCAATTGAAAACTTGTCTTGTTTTGCAATTATTCAATTCAAATCAATTTGAACAGTTGAACAGAGCACCGAGCAACACAAAAACAAATCTGAAAAAAAAGACACCCGCATAAAATACGGGCAAATTCAATACTAGAACAGAGACAGGCAACGAGACAAAGAGCGAAAGAGACAGAGCGCATAGAAATCAGAGCATCAAGCATCATCAGAGGTTTGATAATTTATTTGTTTATAAATGTCCATACATCCCAGCTATTCGAAAACCAAAGTCATCCCTTCTCAGAGTCCAGCCGACGTCAGACTATTTTCAAAGATCTCGTTGGCTGGCAAAGGCAGAGGCTTAAGCTGAAGCTAATGCTGATGCTGATGCAGAGTCTGCTGATTTTCAGTTTGATTCTAAATGATCAGCTGAAACTGATGATGATTATTGCGCCATATATTCGCCATCATTGTCATCATCATCCTCATCATGATTGCCCTGACGGTCTACTCAATTCGTTTTGTTTTTTTTTTTCTGAATTTGAGTTTTGTTGATTTAGTATTACAATTTTTTAGTTTAACCGCAATGTCATCAAATAATTTATAATGTTTTTTTTCTACTCTTGTTGTTGTGGTTGTTGTCGTTTGGTTGATTTTGCATTTCCAACTACTTGTGATGATGCTGAGCTGATGATGACAATAATCGTGAGATGATTATGTTTAAATTTCGAACAACTCTGTGGCCGAGCCACAATAGTTTCGGATTGACTGAATGATTGGGTGGAAGAGGAGGAGGAGGGTTTTTTGTGTAAATTGATTATTTCCTTATTAAGAAATGTGTGGCCATAAAATGAAAAGTAAATGATTTTCAACGTAACACAGGATATTGAGAATAGCGCCCTTATAAAAGCAAGCCCAAAAAAAAATTAATAAAAATAAGAAATTTATAAATTTCTTATGAAAGAAGAAGAAAAAGAAAAAACCTTTAACAAAAGAAGAAATACATTTCTTACAAAAGAGGAAGAAAAAAACCTTTGACAACAGAAGAAGAAGGAGGATCAGGAAGATCGGAGACCAAGTAGTTTATATGTCAGGTCTCAATAAATATTTGAATAATTCTAAAGAATTCAAATTTGATGTTTTTTTTTTGGAATTTGTGGAATATTTCCACTACAACTATTTTTTATGAGATCTCACATATCAACCACTTGGCCTCAGGTCTTGTTAAAGATTTCCTCTTCTTCTTCTTTATAAAGTTTTATTAATAGAAATTAAAGATATCGTATGTGTTTTTTTTCCTCCTCCTATACGTCTCTGCCTCTCTCTAAAAGATGTGTTGAAATCTAATGTTGTCAACATTTGTAATAAAAATTAAAATACACAAAACCAAACAAAAAAAAAAAATTAAATAAAACATCGGGCACGTATTCGTACAGCTTTAATCCTCTCAATACTTTATGGCCTGCCTTCGGTAGTGTAGTGTTGTTATCTAATCTATACAAAAAAAATGAAATGAAATGAAATGAATTGTTTTTTTCTTTCTTTTTGTTAATTTTAATTTAAACGTGTATCAATTGCAAAGGCAACAACAACACAAACAAATAAATAACAACTTTGCAAAGATTGCCCATAAAAATCCCCAAAAAAAAATTCAATTTTGAAAATCAAAAAAAGAAACACAAAAACTTGAAAAGTGGAATTTGAAATAAGGTAACATAAAAACTGATGAACAGATATTGAGGTAAATGTGAGTGAGCCAGAAAGAAACCGTTGAAAAAAAATATAAAAACAAATAAGTGGGATATGTAAATGCTTTGTGAATTTAACAAAAGAGAAAATAATTCAATTATTTTTTTTTAAAAAAATATTATATATGTATTTTCTTACAACACAACAGTTTAAGCAGGAGCAACAAATGGGTGTCGCCTTGGAGACATACACTTAGTGTTAGACACATAAGGAGCTGATCCGAAAATAATCCAAAAAGCATAAATAAAAAAAAATTAGCCACAATAAAAATAATTCAAATATTTTTTAAAATCAATAGAAATATTTCAAATATTTTTTAAAATCGATAAAAAAATAATTCAAATATTTTTTAAAATCAATAAAAATATTTTAAATATTTTTTAAAATCCAAAAAAATATTTCCAATATTTTTTAAACTCTAAAAAAATATTTTAAATATTTTTTAAAATCCAAAAAAATATTTTATTTTTTTTTTAAATCAATAAAAATATTTTAAATATTTTTGAAAATCCGTTCACTATTCAAATTTTTTTTAAATCAATAAAAATATTTCAAATATTTTTATTGATTTAAAATCAATAAACATATTTCAAATATTTTTTAAAATCCAAAAAAATATTTCAAATATTTTTTAAAATCCAAAAAAAATATTTTAAATATTTTTTGAAATCAATATAAATATTTCAAATATTTTTTAAAATCTAAAAAAATATTTTACATAATTTTTAAAATATTTCAAATATTTTTTAAAATCAATACAAATATTTCAAATATTTTTTAGAATCCAAAAAAATATTTTAAATAATTTTTAAAATCAATAGAAATATTTCAAATATTTTTTAAAATCCAAAAAAATATTTTACATAATTTTTAAAATCAATAAAAATATTTCAAATATTTTTTAAAATCAATACAAATATTTCAAATATTTGTTAAAATCCAAAAAAAATATTTTAAATATTTTTTGAAATCAATAGAAATATTTTAAATATTTTTTAAAATCCAAAAAAATATTTTAAATATTTTTTTAAAATTAATTTCTGATAAATCTTAACTAAATCTCAAATGATTTGTGTTTTTTTTTTCAATTTTCTTTACAATATTTTTCATTTATTTCCACAACATTGAGGCAATTACACATTTAACACCCAAACATATGTTCCGTTTTTTTTTCTTAAATCCCCCCTAATTATTGGCCAAAAACATCTTTATTATAAATTGCCATTGCCTTTAATTGGCAGCATAAGAAATTGCAATTTAATTGACACTTAACACAACTTCTAAGATCATTTATCCAATCGGGTCGCCCCGACCGTGTCATCATTAATTTTTGGCAGTGTTGAATAGTGAACGGAGACCGCCGAATAGAAATCAATAAATCTTCGAAAGCAAAATTTGCCGCCAGAAATTATGGGCAAAATATTGAATTTTCAAAATTTAGAAAACCCCAAACAAAAAAAAGACGGAGAAAATAAAATGGAAAAACGAACGTTCAATCATGCAACGGCGGCTGCTGCAAACGCATATGCCCGACACATGGTGTACATGGCTGGTGGGATGTAAAATGTGAAGCAGAACATTGAACAGAACATCGCTGAACAGTGAACAGAGTAGATGTCTGTCTGTTCTCAATGGCGTGAAAATGTCGAAAATGTCTTCATCAATTTTAACACTCTACTTACGAATTTATTTTGTATCTTTTTCGTTTTGTTTTATCGAAACGAAAGGGGGGTGGGGTTGGGGGGGGGGAGCTAGTCGTAGAAATATATTCAAATGTATACATTTGGGTATTTATGTTTTGACAATTTGTCATGTTGCAGTTGTATGTCGGAGACGGACAGACAGGACAGACAGACATTTACTTATAAATTTGTCTTGTCTAGTTTCAAATACTTATAGTCATCAAACAGCCAAACAGTCAGTCAGAGCAAGTCTGTTTGGAGTTTCGAAATTCTATGTAAATTTTTTTCAAATGTGTGGGCGTTCTCTGATGTTTTTGAAAGTCAATTACAAGCTTGAACGGAAATTTAACATTTCAATTAGCATTAATCGAAGCAAACTGAACATTTGAGAGGAAGAACAAGACAAAAATGTATCGAGTGGTGGGTTGCATTGATTTGCATGACCAAATGGAACTAAATTGCTGTACGTTTTTTGGTCATCTTCCTCTAAGCCAGCATTTATTACCAATTGATGTTATGTTTTAACAATTTTAGATTTTGCCTTAGGTTCAAATATTTGCACATTATGTTGTTAATATTATTGACCAAGTTTTTTATGTGAGTGTTTAGTTTTGGGGCCACCATTTAGTTGCCGTAAATCATTTCGCCTTTTCTTTTTCAACAGGGGCGATTATGATTTGTTCGGTATATTTCTCTTTTGTTTTTTGTTTTTTTTTGTATATGAAATTCTTAACATAGCACCCGCTTACCGCAGAATTTCGACAGTTTCTGTTGTTGTTGTTGTAGTTATTTTCTATAGTTTCATTCGGCTGTTTTGTTTGGTATGAAATAAATTATATTTTTATGATTTCTATCATAAACAAATTGGAAGTTGAAACCGAACGGCGAGACAGCCCAAGTATTCGTAAAATGTCTCACAGCAATTTTTGAGGAAAATTAACCCTGACATGTTGTCGGAAAAGATATTTTATGGCATTATTTCCCATCTAAATGCTGTACCGCAAAATATCCCCATAAATTATGGATTTTTCATAAATTTTCATTATAACAAAACCCCCATTCCCCCGCAAAAAAAAATGTTAGAAAATTATAAAAAAAAGAATAAGCATTTTATTTTTTCAAAATATTGACCATTTCAGTACATTTAATTTCTTGACTGTGGCCATAAAAACACATAGAAAAGCCCTGGGCTTTTAATTACAATCGATTTATAATTAATTTGTCCTTTTTTTTTTACGGCCATTTCTCCCTTATTTTATAACTACTTTAACTAAATGTTCATTTAATTTTACGAACTGCTCGCCTGGGTGTGCATTTAATCTTCGAAATCATCAAATTCTTAAACGTCACTACGTCGATATTATTTTTTTTTTTCGTTTTACTTGGGCGTCGTCGTCGTCGTCTTCGTCATCAAATGGTCTCTGGATTTGTGTTCAGTGGTGTAACGGAAATGATGGTGGTATTTAATAGTCCGCAACCGTAATTAAATCAGCTTTTGCGTTTGAGTTTTTTTTCCGTTCTTTTTCCTTATTTTGTTTTTTTGTCCATAAAATGTTACCCCTCAGCCTCAGGAACACCAGTGAACAAAAGTGTGCAGCTAAAGAGGAAATCGTCAAAAAAGAAAAGTAAAGTGAGGGTTTTAAAATCTTTAAATTAATCTTTACAGAAAGTTAAATTATTTGAATTTTAATTTTCTTAAAATGAAAGATTTTTTTTTTTGAATTTTTTTTTTATTTTTTTTTAATTTTGAAAATTTTCTTAATTTTGAAATTTTTTTAATTTTGAAATTTTTTTAATTATCTGTTTTTTGGTTCAGGAACGTTAAATTATTTAATTTTGTATTTTTTATAAAAATGTTTTTTTTTTTAAAAAAATTTGTATTGTTTTTTTATTTACTTTTGAAAATAAATTTGTTTTTTAATTTATCTCTTGAAATTTCAAGTTTTTTAAATTTTTTTTTTTTTTTTTGTAAAAAAAATTTTCTTCAACTTGAATTTATTAAAAATTCTAAATTCAATATAATCGAAAAATGTCAATACAAAATGCTGAACATTATATTATTATTTATTTAAATTGTGTTTTAGGTGAATAAGGACAATTTAATTTCTTTTTCTTGTTTTACATGTTTTGTGGGTTTTTTTGTTAAGCTTTTCTCTGGAGCTTGAACTTTTTTTCGCCCTACAGCTGCAGCCTAGCAGTACAATTTTTTTTAAATTTATTTATGTATTTTTATTCTCCTAATAATCTTCCCTACGTTTACTTTTGCCCTTTACTGTTTGACCATCTTATCCACAGCACAGTGTGTCTATGTCTGGTCCAGACATTAGTTAATTTTCAATGACAATTTTTAAGCATAACCACCAATTAATTAGTTCAGACATTTCAACTTCATCTCAAAATTGCACAACAACAAAAACCGAGAAAAAGAACCATCATCATCACAAAGAACTTCCAGCCAAAGATATGACATCTATTAGAGCTCCTCAGCTCGTCCCCTTCAAGCCATTGAAAGTTATTCAAAGTGAAGGCAAAAAATAAGAAGAAAAACTCCTCCGAAAAAAGTGCACAATACCAAACTTCTTTAATTTACCAAATTATTTACACATTACTGAGTTTTTTTTTTTTGGGGAATTTCGCATGTTCACAGTGATTTAAGGAGATTCAAGGGAAAATCACCGTTCGCCCCAACCCTGGTTCTGTACGTCTCTGTTCTTGCCATCGTTATTGTGTTTATTTATTGATTTTGTGTTATAAATTTCATATTAAGTATGATTTTGCATGGCTGGTGAACATTAAACGTGTGTGTTGCCAATTGCCTTTTGGTTAACTTTGTGTTTTTTTTTTCCACCCGTTTCACCGTCCTTTTTTTTTTGTTTAACACAAATGGTTTACTTTGTTGTTGCTTGTGGCAAATGTCATGTTTTTATGGGCCAATAATTTAACAGCAAAAACGGGAGAATAACTGACAGCAAAGGGTTTGTCCTATAGGAGGCAACCATAGCCTGAACTGAGAAAATCAGAAGTTTTACGGTTAAACCACATAAAAGTTAGCTCAAGTTAGCTCAAAGGCATACCACTGTAACGTTATATGAAATTTGAGTTAACACAAGACTTAAGAGTGTAACATTACATGTATGTAAAGCTAACATAGGAGTGTAGAAGATCTTAATATATATTTACCCTCGACACTGATTCACTGATACACTGATACACTGATTCCCTGATTCACTGATTCACTGACTCTGTCACGCAGTACGTAGGAATTTAAATAGGCATTCTATAATAATTCTATAAATAATAATAATAAAAAAAATAATATTTTTTTTTGTACAGAAATTGTATTTTCCCCATTTTTTTTTTCCCCCAAATTTTTTTTTTACCAAAATTTTTTTTTTCCAAAATTTTTTTTTTACAATTTTTTTTTTTTACGAAAAAATTTTTTTTTCAACAATTTTTTTTTTTCCACAAAAATTTTTTTTTCAACAAAATTTTTTTTTTTCAACAAAAATTTTTTTTTTCAGCAAACATTTTTTTTTCCAACAAAAATTTTTTTTTCAACAATATTTTTTTTTTTTCAACAAAATTTTTTTTTTTCAATAAAATTTTTTTTTCCAATTTTATTTTTTTCCGAAATTTTTTTTTACAAAATAGTTTTCTCAAAATATTTTTTTCAAAATTTTTAAAATTAAGTAACAAATACTTTCTCAAGCAAATTAACGGGCGCCATAGGCGCATTACAACTTACTAGTAACATAATGTAAACGCAACATAAGACTTTAGAATAGAACATAACATTTATGTAAACGTAACATAAGACTAAGGATAACAGCCAGGATCGGTATGTAAACATTAATACTGTGTTACTTTAATCTGCATGCTGTTATGTTAGGATTATGTTTCTTGCTCTGCTAAGATTCTGTCTGTTACTCTCTTGATCTTATGCTTTCATAATTTTGTTAAGAAAAAAGTTTTTCTCTTTCGTTTGATGTAAATCACAATAACCAGAAACTCTCTCACATGCTTCCATAGGACTCATCTTCTTGAAGTGCTGTTTTCCCCCTCAACCGGTATCGTTCCGTTTTCTCTAGCATCGAGTTTGTCTCCTGATTTGTGGCCATGTGAACTATCCTCCATAAATAACACTTAACGATTTGTATTATCATATTTTGTGGCTTGTTTTTTTTTGGTTTCATTTTCTTTTGTTGTGGCATTCTATTAATGTTTATGCTACATTAAATGTCAGTTGGACAGACAAAATGCACGGTAGATCATCATCATTGTCAGAGGGTAGTGACAGCGAAAACAATAGCAAATGCATTAGCAGGTTCGTCTGTTATTAACAGAGTTTCTGGCCGACCTTTTAGGTTTTTTTTTTTTTTTTTTGGAAATCATCAGCAGCATCAGTTTCTCGTTTGGCTAATACGTATATTAAGACTTATTGAAAAGTCGTGTTTTGCTTAAAGCCAAACATATTTTTTTTTAAACCTTTTGTATGTGTTTTTTTTCTATCTTACTGTTGGCTAGGCCATGTTATTAGAAACTTTTCGGCAATGGTAAACAGAAAACCAAATCTACTTGACTTTTGATTTCCATATGCTTGCCTAACTCTGAGGGCTGCATCTGCCAACTGCTCTGTAAGAGCTGAAAGCAAGAAAAACCACTTATAATTTCGGGAGTTTATCAAAAAAAAAACAAAGAAAAAAATCAACGGCTAACAGCTTAACCGGGGAAAAGTCAAGGATTACACAAAAATTTACCATGTGTAGACAAACTTCAACTTCCACACCACAAAAAAGAAAGAAAAAAAAAACAGACAACGTCAAGGAAGGAACAGGTCATATATTTTTGGTTGGTTTGTTGAAGTGAACACCGTAGAAACAAAAGAATAATCATGGAATGTACCCCACGAGAAGACAACAAGGAAGGAAGGACAACGACACAGCCATTAGATAGAGCAAAGCAATATATTCCAATCCCCCCCACAATAAAAAGGGTCTCAATGAGTTTTGTGGAAAAAAAAAGAAAACACATGATATGAAATATTTGCCAATATAAATGTGAATATGTATGAATGTCTAAATGGATGGATGGCTGGCGAAATACACATGCAAAGACAAAAACACAATATTAAAATATTTCTGCTAACCGTTAAGGTTTTGGTAATAGATGGTGGCCTGTTTGCAGTTGTGTGTATTATTATTTAAAACCAAACAGATATCACCACAAAATATTATTATTTTTTTTTTTTTTGTAATTTTCCATACCAAAAAAAGATGAGAGAAAAAAACTAAAAAGGACAATTGTGATGTGTTACAAAAAAAAACCCGAAAAAAGGCAAAAACTCTTACGCTCAGTTTTGTGCTCATCAGCGCCGTGTATGCAGAGCAGCAAACAAAAAACATCCTTTGCTCATAAATTATTGTCTAGACTATGATTTTAACCATTTTTGATTATGATTTCGAAAGGTTTTTTCCCCCTCACCGAACAACTGGCCAACAAATATTGAAGAATCAACAACATACGCGCGATATCATATCAATGAATTGTAGTCGTAAAAAAGCAACCAAATAGAATCCTTTGTTGTCCGAAAAGGATTAAGCACACAAAAAAGCACATCTTCGCAAGATGGCCCATTGGTGGTGGCACGAGGAGTAAGCCAATTTTTATTTATAAACAAATATAAATGAATGTCATCCTGGGCACCGGCATGATTTGATTTCCGTTTTTCTCTTTTGTTGTCTGTTCCCTCTTGTCAAACGTTGACTGTAGTTGATGGACCATCCATTGCCATCATGTTGTTTGAAAGTTTAACGAATTAGAAAATATGAAAAATGTACTTATAACGTTGTTGCCTTTGTCTTTCTTGTTGCTGTTACTTTTTCCTTTTTTGAAAAATTGATTAAAAAGGCACCGGTTTTCTGTTTTGCGTTGGCCACCTCCAACTGCTGGTCAAACAAACGAGCCAGCAATTAAAGAATTCTGTTTGATAGCCTCAAATACAGCCAGCAACATTTTATTAAATTACTTTTATATGAAATACAAAACACAAAAAAAAACGAAAGAATTAAAGGAGATCGTTGGCAAATTGAAATCGACAACTTTTGTCAAACCTCAAACCAAACTCACTGTTAAACTAGAAACTATTTTTTGCAGAAATTTATTTAGCCCTTCCCCCAACCCCCTTATAAAATATTTGTAAATTTTTCCATATTTTTGTGTGTGTGTGTGTGTGTGTTTTGTTTGCTTCTCATTCTGCTAAGCTCCTGGGGAATTTCTACCTACCATGTGTGTGTGTGTGTTTGCATTTCAGTCATAAATACTCTTAGGAATTATACGGTTGTTATGTGCTTTTTTTTGTTTTCAAATAATACGTAAACATTGTATACATTTTTTAACAAGCAGATGCATGCAACAAAAAAAAATGTTGCCCAGCTCAAGAGCAGCAGCGACAAATATCTCTGGGTAACAAACCAGAGACAACAGAAAAAAAACCGATTCCTAGATGTCAGTTTTTTTTACGTGTTACAGCGTTTGTTTGATTGTCACAGAGATCCTCGGTATCTTATGGACAAACTCTTTGGGTTTATTGCTGCTGTTGTTGTTGTTGTTATTGCATTTGTTATATTATTTATTTGTTTGCATATTATTTCGTTACCTTTTTAGCATACGACATTCTTCGCCTTCATATTCGTTTTTTTCTGTATTTGTTTGATAGACAATTGTCATCCGTTGGGGGTATCAGAACGAGCTCAGAGTACCCATTGTCTCTGTGCCCTCATCATCCTCATTTATTTGTACATAGAAATACCCACCATAACATCGTTTGCCTCGTATAGGTAACCATTGCCGCACCCCAACCCCGGCCCCTGTTCTGATTGTTCTTCTATTACATAGATTCTATTCTATGGCATTGCAGCTCTTCTGCAATAATGCCTCCCGGGTACACTTGTTAACTATACACATGGCTCAACATCTCGCCATCTACCTCAATATGAATACGAGTATAGTGTAAAAAATACCTTGTTATTATTTTATCCTTGTCAGTAATAATGGCAACACGAAACGGCAGAAATAAAATAATGCAAGGAGAAAACAAAAATAAAAATGGTAAACGTGTTAGGGCCATCTCTGAGTAATAGGTAACAAGAAGGGAGAACAAGAAATTAGAGAAATGGACACCAAATTATAATGAAAACGAAATATAAGTGGGCAGCATTTTCTGCAAAACTAGGCAGCACTTGTGACGTTCTTTCACAATTTGGCATCACTTGCTTTTCATAAAAATCTTTAAACTTTCTTAAAGCCTTTTTAGCTACAAACACTTCGTAACATTTTGGGTCTGGCAATCTTTTAGAATCCGTTTAAATGCAGATTTGGCAGCTCTGTTTGTGTGCCTAAAACTTGGCAGCACGGTTTTGTTTCATTTCTGTTAACCGAACTCTAAATACGGCTGTTTAAATTTGAGAGATTATTCAGCATTCCTAAGTCAATAAAACAAAATTGTCACTTTAATTTTTTGTTATAATTTTTGTCCATTAAATTTATTTTTACTTTCGATTGATTTTTACAAAGTTCGTCCCTTTATCAATTTTCCTTTTTTTTTTTCCCCCCTTTTTTTTATCCAAAAAAGCAATAATTTCTGTTTATAATTGTTGTATTTCAAAATACTGATGAGAAGGAGAGTCACATGTCCGTTTTTGTTGTTGTTGTTGTTGGGAAATCATTGATTTATTAAAAAAACCGGTCTTTTTATCATGAAATAATAACCAAACCCCTACCCCTACGGAAGCGGGGGGAGGGGCTCCACCAAAATGACAACTCCTCGTGTGAGGCCTCATTGATCCCTTTTTCGTCGGTAACAAATTTATTAAAGAACCCTTTTTTTTTTTTTTTTTTTTGTTGGCATCACCAGAGCACAAAAGCTTGGCCAGCGGAAAGTTATAGAACCCTTAAAATCTAACAAAACAATCAAAAAGTACCACACTGGACATTGGCATTTTGAATGATGGTCATTTTTGGGTTTTTGAACGTAGTAACAGAAAGAAATGGGGCAGGGGCAGCCGGGATAAATTCATAATTTCCATATACAAATCGAAAGTGCAGAGTAAGGTGTGAGTTAACGAAAAATACAAATGTTGTGCAAGACTGAAAAAAAAACCACCCTCTGGCCAGAAAGGAAGGCAAGCAAGAAGCCCGACAAGGTCTCAGACAAATAATACAAATACATGTATGAATCTGCATATAAAACCGATTTGTAATTAACAAAATTGCCAAGCAGCCACTCAAACTCATCAAAGTGTTAACTCACACCGCACAGCCGGCAATAGGCCATCGAACGAACGTAACAACAATACGCCATGGGTATTGGCAACAATATATAGCCGAACAACCCAAAACAACAACAGACTCCTTGCTCCGGGACCCAAACAGACGACGAGCCAAGACAGAGTTTCAGTGTTCCGCAGTACATCTCAGCAGACATTCGCTGGCTCAGACGCATACAGAGGAAAATCAAACAATAAATAATCAACACATGTAGCAGAGTACCAATACAAATGCATCATTGCGTTGGCGGTGAACATGTATTATTGACTCTAAAAAGCAGAGCATACTTTTGGGCTCTACACACACACACACGCACTCACATACACAGCCAGGGAATCCTTATGCGAAGCATACATTTACGTCAAAGGAATTAAAATTCATTCGTGCATAAAAAATCGTAAAAATATAACAACAATAACAACGACGACGGCGATGACGATGACGACGACGACGACTAACAACAAAACATTTGCCACACACTCACACACACTGGCAGACATTTACACATACATTAAAAAGGAACAAAGACACATGTGTTTAGCTAATACTGCTTAAACAGAAAAAGGGTTAAATTATGATGTTGGTCTGGATTCTAATGAGCAACATTGCTCGGCTGCCAGCCGCAACCAGGCAGTGAGTGACATTAGCAGCAGCTGAAGACGACATGGCCGTCGAGGAAGCCGGCTTTTTTTTGTACAAGGGAAGTTTTCAACGCACAAGACAAAAGTTAGCTGTGTGACAAATATCATTGATTTCTGATTGTTTAACAGTGTTGAGGCAGGATATTGTCTGTAAAAGGGGGATTGGGTGCAAAAGGCAACAGCAGCAGCAGCAGCGGCAGCGGCAGAAGGAACAGTTCCTCGAGTGGGTGAACTAAAGGATTTGGAGATATGTAAATTTTTCAACATCTAATGGGTGCTATAGAATCTGCAGATCTCTCTCTATGTCGGTGTGTAAGTGTGTGTGTGTGTGTGGGTCTTTGATTCTCCAAAGTCTTGGTGTATGTGAACGCCTGAAAGCAGACATTCAAAATACCCCTTTGTTTACAGGCAATGTATGAGTGTGTCTATCTTTCGGTCTGATTGTAAAGCTTCGATTTCTCAGCCAATGGGAGGGGGGTGGTGAAGGGTGGAGGGGGTTTTTTTTTGTTTTTTATTAATTAAGTTGAATATAAAATTATTATTTATGCAAATGTTTGGCATTTGTTTCAGTTCGCAACAAAACGAAGACAATCTCTGGCACAAAGGGGAAATAAAAAAGTACAGTTGCGTAACGACTGCTAACGGTAGATATGGAAATTAAAACATATTGGAGATCTGGGCCCAAAGTGAAATGGAGGGAGACAGCGAGTTAAGCACAGAAGGAAGGACAAATGGACATGTTTTAAGTCATACTCATTTGCTCAAGTCTGCTCGAACTGAACATCGTTTCAAGTCATCAAAAGAAAAGAAGGAATGTCAGGGGTTTAAAATCTCTCAAGACTCACAGCTGAGGTGTTTTTCCAGCCTTCGCCTGTTGAAAAAAGAAAGCCAACTGTGAGTTGTTCAAGTAATTTTCGAAAGCAAGGGCGGTCAGTGGTTTAAAGTCTGTCTGGTCTCACAGCTGAGGTGTTTTTCCAGCCATTGACCGCGGAAAATGTCCAAGCCATTCCGAAAGGGAGAAACGGATCTTTGTTTAAAGTGTATGTGGTCTTAAAGCTGATTGTCCTTCCAGCCTTCGCCTGTTGAAAAAAGAAAGCCAACTCTGATTTGTTCAAGTAATTTTCGAAAGCAAGGGCGGTCTTTGGTTTAAAGTCTGTCTGGTCTCACAGCTGAAGTGTTTTTCCAGCCATCGTCCGTTGAAAATAAAAGTCAACTCTAGTTGGACATCTGCTCAAGTCTTTTCGGAAAAGAAATCTGTCTGGTCTCAAAGCTGATTGTCCAGCCTGCCCTCTTAAATACTTTAAAGCTTCCCTTACTTTTATAATATTTATTATTTAAACTTTGATTTTCATGAAATGTTCTTCGCATTTCTGATTGTATTGCCTTTAAACGATTCCTCAATTCGATTTCATGGCAGGATTTTCATAAATTATAATTTTTCCTTAAGACAATGCGCACCATTACGTCTTTTCTCAGCAACCTTTTGCCCAGCAAAAGTGAAAACAATATTTCAAATAAATAGAAAATTCGTAATGCCATTGATTAAAAACACAGGCGTCGCCGTCGTCGTCTATCGTCTATCAGGGAATGCCGCCAATGGCAAAGTTCTGGTGATGTCGACTGTGCCACCGCCGCTGCTGGCACACACACAAAGAGTTATGGTTGAATGGTAATCAAGCTGAAGTTTGTTATGTCCGTACAGTCGTCCGGGCAAATTCTGTTTCGTAAAAATCACCAGAAATTCATTAATAATTGGCATTTTGTTACTATTTGAATTTTCAATTTCATTTTTGGCAGTCTGTTGGTGTGCCAAGGGGTTGGGGGGGCTGTGGTGTTAAACCAGGAGGGTGTTTGTAAGACAAAGATCCTTTAATTCATATTTAACAACAATAACAGTGCAAATACAAGCAGAGCTGCTTCAGTTAACAAAAGTCATTGATTGTTTTGATTATTTTTCGTTTTCCCACTCTACGTGACTCTGCTGCTTTTTCGCTAAGGTTTGTTGACGACACTTGTCTGTCTAAAGTTTTGGGTCCAGCGCTTGGAGTTTGTCTTGACGTTCGATGGCCATGATAGACAAGTTTCGTCTATAAATAATTAGTTAACTGACAGAGAGACAAAAACAAGGGGGGGATTTTGAAAAGACAACATTTTTCTCTCCTCCTCTCTCTTCCCGTTGAATAGAATCCTTTAAGGACATTTCAAATAGAGCAAAGTAAATAGATTTTTCTTCTGCCAGACAAAACAACAGCATATTTCATTTGATTAATTATGAAATCCCAGGGAAACCTTTTTTTTTTTGTTTGTGGCCCATGCTTTCCGGCGGGAGACTTGGGTGTGTTACCTTTGCTGTTTTCCCCCCCTCATATGCTAATGAGCTTTTGCTAAATGCCTGTTTTACCTTAATATTTATTAACGAAAGCACCAAAGTTTTCCTTAATATCCTTTCTTTCGTTCTTCTATGACTTCTTTGGAATGTATGTCACATTACAAACACACACACATGTGTGTGTGTGTGTGCGTGTGTTGCTGTAGACATACATGCTTTTTATAGGTTTTTAATTCTAATAATTGCATTTTATTGCGTTGGCAACATTTTATTGTTTATTGCCAATAATCATATTAACAAATTTGTTATGCCCCTTTGCCAAGGGGGGGGGACCACACTCATGTGGCATGAAACTGCCTTAAACGGCTGACGGTTTCATGTTCTCCTCGCCCCCCAGCGAGGTTTTTGCGTTTACACACATGTTTAACGATACCAAAATTACCATAAAACAAAAATTTATTGTCATTGATTTAAATGTAGTTGACAACTTTATCTATGAATATATGAATTTATTGATCAACTTTACATACATGTATATGCCATACACACACACACACACACACACATAAACCATTCAATGGTTTATGGTTGAAAGACACGCAAAATGAGTTTTTTGCTCCAAACAAGAAAAAAAAAGAGTGCAAACTAAAAACTCCACGTACTCGCAGTCGGCTGTGTTGCAGAGAAAATGTCAGTCTATGATTTAGACTATTTGACTTTAGGCTGAATGGTAATTATCTACATAAGCCTTAAGGTATGTCATGGAGTATAGGAAAAATTTCATAATTATTTGAGGCCTTTTCCAATACTTTTTGATTTCTCTGCCTAGGCCAAAACCCCTTTAATGAGTCTCAAAAGTAAGTTCTCAGCCTAGATGTTGGCAACAGTTGATTAAACCCCCAAAATACAACAATTCAAAGCCAGAAAGTATGCTATTACCAATAGGTCCATTTCAGCTCAAGGATGGGCTTTATTTATTGCTGTCCATGGCAGACTTGAAATATGCTCATTAAATTGTTGGAACCTCCGGCTCAATGTAGCCTTCCACTATGGATATATTGTCTTCGGACCTGATTCAGCCTCGAAGTAGACTTTGATTTTCTCTTTTGTATATTTTCTAAGAATTTATTGATCAATTTTATGTTCCAATTATTCATATTCCATAAATTCTGTCTGCTATTCGGTTGGCCTGTACTTCTATCTATGTGTGCGTGTGTGTGTGTGTTTTTTATTAGCCTCTGGGTAATATCCTGCGCTTAATTGATTACCTTGTTGCCTCCACCCCCTTTCGCAACCCCCTGTACAATTACCATACCTTAACGTTTAGCCATAAAACGGAAGATATTGTTGTTGTTGTTGTCTATACTTTTTGGTTAGACGAAGGTTATCGTTTTTAACATTTAATGAAAAACTTATAACATACTTTAAGGCTTTCGACAAAAAAAGAGGAAATTATAAAAAGCATTTTGCTGTGTGTGTGTGAGTGTGGCGCTGTTGTCTACACATTTTCCGAAAAGGCATATCATAAAAATACCAAAACAAACAATCAACTTTCTTTGGCAACAACTATAAAACAACCACTCTTTTGTGGTGTAATTCAATCTTAACACACTGGTTGTTGTATTTTGCTGTCGTTGTTGTTGTTGTGTTCATTGTGTTGCATACATTACGGCATGCCTTGTCAATATTGCCGAACAACAAGGCTGTTGTATGGCGAGGACGGCATTGGCACTGGGAGAAGAGGAAATATTTTTTAATAAAATTAACATAAGGGTAAAAATCACGGTTATTATCATGTTATATGGTCTCATATGAGGCAAACAAACCGCCAACAAATAATAATTTCCAGCTAAGACGTTGATGTCTAAGATTTTTTGTCAATACTGGGAAGAACATGCAGGCAGGCAGGCTGGCTGGCACAGAGGCCTGCCCGCCCCGTGTTGTCTCGCATAAAGGTGAACAACACGGGAAGTTTTTGAACAATTTCTGTTCCAAGTTTGTTTGTTGTTGTTGTTGATGATGAAAATATGATAATTGGCAAAATTTGACAAGGGAAATTTCAATAAATCCAAGGGGGTAATAACGGGGGGAATGGGGTGGCGGGAAAAACTTTTGTTCATATGAGAAGACAAAGTTTTTTATTTTATTTAAAAAAAAAAACGACAAAGGAAAGGAATCCTTATTACCCAAGTAATCTTAATGACAGCATATGTGAAGGGGCAAAGATGTGTCGAAAGGGAAAACTCCTACCACCCCTCCCCCACTCCTAACCATTGCTGTTGTCTCATTAAAATTAATTTGCCAAAGTCTTTTTATCAACTGGGCGAGCAGGGGATTTATTAATTGATATGAACGCTTTTCTTACCCTTTTCCCTTTCTTTGTCTTTGTGTTGCAGATTAAAGCCTTATTTGAAGAAGTGAAACGTTTAAGAGCCCTCGAACAAACCCATTTGGTACAAATCCACCGGCTGGAAGAACATTTGGAAGCCAAACGCCAGCATATCGTGCGCTTGGAGGCCAAATTGGATAAACAGCAAATCAACGAAGCTTTACAACAGACCGCCGTCGTCCCAACCTCGGACGGTGCCGACGATCAAACACATGCCCCTCAGGCTAACCCAGACTTGGAAATGCCCCAGATGGTCATCGATGACGATGACGAAGAGGAAGACAACGATGTCGATGACGACGACGACGACGTCGAAGATGTCGTAGAGGATGTAAGCGAGAAGAGAGCGGCGCCCGTGAATGCCGACGAGGACGAGGAGGAGGAGGAGGATGAGGACGACAATGACAACTGTGATTTAGACAAAGAAAACAACAATGACAATGAACAAAATCAAAATCAAAATTCAGCCGCCCTAGCCATGGCCGCCGACTTGGCGGGCGAACAGAACGACATGGACAGGCCCATGCAAAAGGACACAATCAAAATCAAAAAGGAAACACAGTAAGTAAAGTATAGCAATGACTAGAAGAACATTTTTTTTTTATTAACATACACATGTATTATTATTGTTATTAATGTTTCCCTGCCTTCTTCTTTACCTACCCCCCCTTAGATCACCCTTGTCGTTAGACTCTATCAGCCAACAGAATGCCATTGCTGCAGCTGCAGCAGCGGCTGCCGCCTGCAATAATGATCCCAATAAATTCCAGGAATTACTCATGGAACGCACCAAAGCCTTGGTGGCCGCCGAGGCTTTAAAGAACTCTGAAGGTAGGTTGTTGCATTGTACCATCGGCGGGGCCACATGCCTCTGTGTGGGCTTTTTTTTCCCCCGCTTACAAGCAAACACGACATTTGTTTTCCTCGGTTTTTGTTTTTGTTCTTTTCATATTTTCTCCCCGCCATTGTTTACCTAATTGACAAACAAAAGAATTGTATTCACTTATTATCTTCATTTTTATATGACACAATTGAAAATGAAGAACAGATTTTTAAAAAAAAAAAAAGAAAAAATGGTAAAAAAAAGTTTTTGCAAAACCAAAAAAAAAAAAAAAATATGAAAACACAAAAAGTATTTATGGCTGTTGTTGTTGATGTTGTTTGTGTTTATTGGTGTGGTTAATAAGTTTTATTCTTTACCTCTAAATGGGGTGTGGGGGGAGGGGGGCGGTCGGTTTTAGTTTGTTGTTGTTGATTTTTTGTATCACCAGCCGAACGAATGAAGAGCGGCGCCACACTTTATGGCCGCCTTACTTGGTTTTACAACAATTTCATAATCTTATCTTTACAAAACTCAATTGACATTCATCAAAAATCATCATACCTGGCAAATAGAATTGCATGACAGTTTTTCCGTTTGTTTTTTCTGCTTCAGCTCTTAAACTTTTCAAAATATAAACAAAATCAAAACAAAAAAAACCAAAACAAATCTTTCATATGATTTCTTTCCAATTGGCAATATTGTTTTTTTTTCCTCTCGAAATTCTCTAAACTTCTGCTCAAAACCTCACAAAAGAAAAAAAAAAACACTCATAAAACAAAAATCCCAACTCCAAATTCGAAACTTACCCAAGTTTTCTCCTCCAAAATAATTCACAGAAAATTGTTTAGAAAATGCCAACAAGGATGAAACCAATCGGGCGACATCATCGTCACCGACACATGTTGTGGAGGCAACAACAGCCCACAAGCCCAACAACACCCCGACAATAAGCGATGTTGAGGAGCAAGTTGAAGCCTCTAAAGTGCCAAAAATCGAAATATTAGACGATGATGATGATGATGAGAATGATGATGCGAATGACAATGAGCATGCCATTCATAGTCCTAATGATCGCGTGCTGGAAGATAATCGGGTGGGGGATCGGAATGAACATCCCCTGAAGTCTCTGACAGCGGAGAGTGACAAGGACAAAGTTATCAATTTGGATAGCGAAAAGTCTTGTGATGATGAGGCCACGGCCACATTTAAACAGAATGTTGAACGTTTCGGTTCATTGCTGGGCGAAGAGTTGGTCAATACGTATTGGAGGCGTGGCTTTGATCAAACCAAATCGTTGTATGCCTCGCAACAACACCAGCAACACCAAGCACACCAAGCACACCCACATCATCATCATCATCATCCACATTCACAACATCTCCAGCAACATCCATTGATGTTGCCAGCAACATCCGTCCAAACACAACAACAATCACAACAACAACAACAACATCATCATCATTTACAACAACAGCAACAGCCACACCAGCAACAACAGCAGCAGCCGCCTACGTCGTCGTCATCCACGTCGTCGTTGTCGCTGTCATCGTCGTCTGCCATACTACAACACCATCCAACACAACCGCCGGCTCCGCCCTGCGGTCCTTCGTCCACCACTTTGCTTAGTCAATTAGTTAATTCCACTTTTTCTACTCCCAACTCAACCACAACTCAAAATTCCTCTTTACGTTCAACAGATGCACATTTTCCACATCATCACCACCATCACCACCTCCAGCAGCAACAACACCACCATCACCACCACCAATTGCCTCCTCATTTAGCCGATCATCATGATAAGTCCGCCATGAACCATCATGAGTCCTCGGCCTCCAGTGCCAGTACGCCCAATTTGCCAGATCAGCGTTCGGCCGCCGAGGATCAACAGCACCAGCAGCAACAGCAGCAGCAGCACCAACACCACCACCACAGTGTCTCATTGAACGGTTCGCTCAAGAATTTCGAAGACAACAACAACAGCCTCGGCGCCACACCCACCAGCCATCTGGGCGGCCATCCACACTTACCTCATGGCTTCCTACCCGGTCTACCATTCCAATTCCAAGAGCGTGGCCATTTCCGTTTCGCCGACGATTTGCAATTGCCACCCGGCACCTCAATGGCCGGCCGTCTCGGCGAATCCTTGATACCGAAAGGCGATCCGATGGAGGCCAAACTGCAGGAGATGTTGCGCTACAACATGGACAAATATGCCAATCAGGCATTGGACACGCTGCACATATCGCGCCGTGTACGTGAACTCTTGTCGGTCCACAACATTGGCCAGCGCATCTTTGCCAAATACATATTGGGCCTGTCGCAGGGCACCGTCTCAGAGTTGCTGTCCAAACCGAAGCCATGGGATAAACTCACCGAAAAGGGACGTGACAGCTACCGCAAAATGCATGCCTGGTCATGTGATGACAATGCCGTGATGCTGCTCAAATCGTTGATACCGAAGAAAGGTAAGTTTATAACCCAAAAAAAAAAAAAGTTGTTTGATGTTTTCAAAAAAAAAAAAAACGAAAATTATAAAATTGTAAACACTCATGAGATGGGAAAAGGGATTAGGTGATGAAGTTTGGCAGCATACGTTGCAGGGAAAAAGAGAGAGAGAAACGGCTGAAACCAAGGCATACATTGAGGCTGCGATGTTAGATTTGAGGATTTTGCGAAAAACTATATCATACTCTTAGGTTTAGTTATCAGCTCAGAAATCAAAGCCTACTTTTGGGAGAAGTTAGGATAGCAGGAGTTTTATACTCGTACCAGGGAAAGGTCGTGTGTAGAGTTAATGAAGTGGGGGGGGGGGATTCCCAAAAAGGCTTATACATGTAAGCATGTTTATTTGAAAGAGACACGGTCAGTCCTGAAGAAGTGAAAAGTGAAATGGGGGGAAATTGCTGACTGCTTTCAAAAATATAAATCCAAGTGTATTTCAGTGCCAGACAATTGGGTCGACTTGAAGTGTGGACTAGTTTAAGGGGCTGGTGTCTTAGTCTTCTGTTTTCTCTTTTATTCTGGATTGTTGGACCTTAAAATCAGGCACAGCATGAGGACAAATTGTGGTTGAACAATTACTCACAGGAAATAAACTCCAGCGCCATTTCGCATAACTTGTTGAGCTTTTGTTTTTGAGCGTATGTTGGTACTCTGAGTTTTTAATTTAAAATGTTTTAATTTTAACTGTTTACAGTCTACTTTTAGGGATTTTATCCGTCTGCTATTAGAGTAGACTTTAATAAGAAGTTATGGTTTGGAAAAAGTAAGTAAAGAAACATCGAACATTAGAACATTATGGCAGCTTCAGCATTTATTTAAGGGGAAATGGTGGTGAGGTGACGACTTATAAATTAGAAAAAACCAATTCCTGCGTGTGGGTGGCGATTAAGATTAATTCTACTCTCGGTTTCCTTTTTTTTCTTTACAAATAGAGTAATTTTTGTTATTAGTTTGAGAGAAGTTCCCCATGGAATGTTTAGGGAGTTTGAGAAATTCGCTGCCTACTTTTAGGTGTTCTGACATTAAAATTCCAACATCTACTTTTAGGGGCTTAATCTTTAAAGAAATAATGTCTACGTTTTAGTTGCCATCTAAGTCTTCTTTTTGTAGTCTGAATCATTTAGGTCGTTTGACATTTTCACCGTCTACTTTTAGGCTTGACTCGCATCATCCAATTATTAACTACTCTCCGTTTGGCCTGAGTAGCTCTCGTGTGTGTGTGTGTGTGTGTTTGTGTCTGGTTTTTTTTCTGTTTCGTTAAATAATCAACGACTAATTTTAGTTTGATGTGTATTCAAGTATGAGCTGTTCGACCTAAAATTTAATTTAATGCTAAAATTGTTTTGCACTACATTTAGTAGTGCCACTGCTGCTGCTGCTGTTGTTGTCGTTGTCGTTGTCGTAGTTGTTGGTTGTGTTGCTGCTATTGCCGTGTTATTGTCGTTGTTGTTGTTGCTGTGTTTAATGTTCTTGTTAATCAAATAAATTTCATTAAATTTATCATAGAATTTCACACTATTTTGATTTTTATATATGTGTTCAAAATGAAATAAAACCAAACAAAAAAAAAACACCACAACAACAACAACACCAACAACATCTATATTATACTATAGACGATGTATGATTCTTGTTTCAATTTATACAAATCACAATCACAACAAATGACAGGCGGCCATAGAAAACGCAGCAGAAGAAGAAGACAACAGAAAACGCTCTCCCCAAAAAAAAAAAAAAATAAATAAAAAAAAACCGAAAATGAAAACAAAACAAAAATGATATAGACTGTAGATAAATATGCGGCTAAAACAACGTTTACCATAACAACACCAGCAACAACAGCGACGGCGGCAACAGCAACACCACCACCACCAACAACAACAGCAGCAACTATTTGTTGTTCGAAATTCTGTATTAGTAATGGATTTCTTCTAATGACTGTGGTACGCCAACCAAGACAGCAATTTCTTATTACCAGCACCAGCACCATCACCATTGCCCCTGCCCAGCCCTGCCCTGCTTCCCCGTGGCCTACAACCCGGGCCACACCACACAACTTCCCCTTCCTGGCGTGTTGCGCATACATTGTACGCACCAGAGCAGAGTTGGAAATGGGGACATTTTTGACGAAATGCTTTAAATTGAAGCCGAGCGACCACAAACAAAAAAGTTGTTCATTCTCGATGTCGATGTAGAAACGGCGGCAGTGGAGGCTATTGCTGCTGTTAATGGTCATGATGATGTTGATAATCATGAGATTGCTGACGACGTTGGCGATGGCGATGGTGTTGTTGGACATGCAATTTATACCTCTTGTATTTTTACACACTCAAAATGTCATATACTTGTAATAATATATAGATTTCTACACACAAGTCGTTCAATCTGAACCAAACGTCATCTTAGGCTGTTGGCCAGATCAAACGTTTGGTGGTAGGGGTTAGGCTAGTTGTGGCTGCTGCTGCTGCTGTTGATGTTGTTGATGATGATGATTGTAAGCAAATAAGTATCTATAAACTGGCGTTGAGCCAAAGCGTTGGCATCAAGATGTTGTTTGCATTTTTTAATTATTTTTGATTTCTGCATAAAATTGAAAAATCAGCAGACAGTGTTTTTTTTCTCTATCTCTTTTTGTTGTTGTTGGTTTGCTTTGGGGAGGGGTTTTTATGATTTTACAATAAATTTACAAATATCTTTGAAGGAATTTTGATTTCTTGCCTCTTTGTAAGACATTGCGGGCCCGCTGGCTGGCGTTCGGCGGGGCACGTTTTTTTTTCCTGCTTGCCGTTTTCTCTGATTTAATTATTATTGAGCGTATAAAAGTTTGCGGCTTGATTGTTGTTGTTGGCCACTATATATCTTTTGGCGTGTAGACAGACATCAATTTTTACAAATTTGCGCGTTTGTTTTTTTCTCTCTCTTTTTTTGTTGTTTTGTTCTTGGCCAACAACAAACCAACATACAAACTTTAATTAACATGAAGATTTTCTGTTTTAATTACATTTTATAGGGAAGGCCTGAGTAATTAGAGTTTCTTTATTTTTGGGCAAAAATTCGCAACTTTGGCCACAATCAATAAACTGCTAGACAGGCAGCGCGATAACATTTAAGAGAACGAAACCAACAAAAAGTAAACCGAAAAAGGGCGTTGGGGCAATTTAGTTGATGATAATAAAATGGAAAAATATATTTAAAGAAGGGTCTAAGAACTGCATTTAAATACATTTTAGAATTAATCCTTAAAATTGGGGAGAAACCCGGTTTCAAATGAGGATCTCAGGCAAGTGTTTAACAAGCAAGTAAATCAAGATTTGGAAATTAATTTTTTTGAAATTTGTAATTAATTTTAAAAATAATTTTAAAAGTATTTTTTTATAATTTTGTAATTAATTTTAAAAATAATTAAATTTTCTTTTTGCAATAATCCTCCAGTCCCTAAATCCTTTAACCATTAAGGAGAAACACATTTTCAATTGTTAATACATTTTAGAATTAATCCTCTAAGCCATAAATCTTTTTCAAATATTTTAAAATTTATTTTAAATTTTTGGAAATAATTTTTGTTGGCAGTAATCCTCCAATCCACAAATTGTTTAAGGCTTAAGGTCAGTCAGCATTTAAATAAATTTTAGAATTCATCCACTAAGCTTTTTTACTATAATCCTTTAATCCATAAATTCTTTAACCATTAAGGAGAAACACAATTTTTAATAAATTTTAGAATAAATGCTCCAAGCCATAATTTCCACTGACGAACTTGGTCAAGTTTTCAACAAGCAAGTTAATCAACATTTTAAAATTATTTTTCAAATATTTTTTATTTACAATAATTCTCCAATCCATAAATTGTTTAAGGCTTAAGGAGAAATGCATTTTCAATTTTTATAAATTTTAGAATTAATCCTCTAAGCCATAAATCCTTTAAAACTTAGGGAGGAAATCTGTCTCAAATGCGGATCTTAGACAAGGAAGAAAATCAACATTTTGAAATTATTTTTTAAATATTTTCTTTTTAACAATAATCCTCCAAGCCATAAATTGTTCAAGGCCTCAGGAGAATCAGTTTTTTTTAAATATTTTTAAAAATTTCCTTTTTAAAAATCTCACTACTATTAGCTTAACTTTAAAAGCACAAATCATTTCTTCATATTTTTTTTTAAAAAAAAAAAAAACACTGTTTTTGTTCTGATTCTGATTCTTGTTCTACCTTCTATTTAAACAGTTATGGTTATTTATCAAGTAAATACTATTAGCCCTGATTACACTGTTGTTTATTTTTAACCCACCACCCCACCTCCCACTGTTGTGTGTGTTTTATGGATTGACTTTTATTTGATTTCCATATAGACAATAATTGCAACAACATAGACGCACGGCCCAATGGAACGGACTAATGGCAGCAACTTATGGCCCTCTATAGTGCGTGCAAATATAACGTTTGTCTTTTCCATAGCACTGAACTCTCTGTTTTTCCCCTCCCCCACCCATATGGGTTGAAGAAATACTTTTGAAATGTTGACATTACTCTTGGCTGTAGGCACAACACTGCGTCGTTGCTGTTCGTTTTCTATTTATTAGCCCTCCATTTGTGTGCTCTGTGTAAGTGTATGTGTGTGTTTGTGTGTGTGAAACTAAAAAAGGAAACATGCAATTTTTCAAATATCATTTGCTTCGCAAAATTTGTTTCACAAAGAAAGCCATAAGTAAAACGCGCATTTTATAGAAAAGTCATTGCAAGTCAACCCGCAGCCAACAACGTTGGCTTTACAAGGTGACACCTGACACTTTAACGATTTATTGAGTTTTGATTTTGCGTTTAAAGGTAAAAAAAAAGAATGCCACCAAAAAAAGGTTAAGGGTTACTTTGTGTCTCTTTGCATTTCTGCCGCCCCAAAGTAGGCAATGTTTTTTGCGTCTGGCTTCGATAGAAACTCTTTAATTCGGAATTTTTCCATTAATCTCTAGTTTGTTGTACTTAACAACACTTATGCAATTAAATTTCCTGCCGTTTGTAGTGAAGGGTTTATTACCGTGTCCAGATCCTGCACAAATATGTTGTAGACCCTCATATAAGGGCTGGGCAAAACAACAAAAACAAAAAAACAAACAAATTCCTTGGTCAACCAAGTCTCTTTACAACATGTGACATTGTTAGTTTACTGCTTATGGCCTTCATTAAAGTCCTGTTGCCGCCGTCATCGTCATTGTTCGTTAAAGGAGAAATTGTTTTATCCTTTTTTTTCGTGTGTGTGTGTGTGTGTCTGTGTGCTGCAACATTCCTCCAACGGGATGGACCCATAGATTTTATAGATGTTTGAACTTTGACAAAAATGTTTGAGTTCTAAAGGATGGGTTAACTCTTCTCTGGAGTAAGAGACACGAGGTTAAAAATCAGCTTCGCATGGGACAACAAAAAAAAGGGGAGAAAATAATGCGGGTGCAGTTTGGTTTTTTTCATTTTATAAAAGGCAAAAGTAAAAGTTAAACATAATTTGTAATACAAAGGCTAAGAGCAACCAAAAAAAAAACACACAACACGACTGTTACAACATGTGTTGCCTACTTTGGGGTGGGGGGGTGACAATTAAATATAAGGGAAAAAGTGAAAATTACCCCAGTAATATGAGTTAATTTCTGATGAAGCTAAGGACAAGGACAACGTATGGGCAAAAAACTACGGAAAATTTAAGAATTTTCATTACATTTTTTTTTTAAATTTCGAAAAGTTTTCCTTAAAAGGAGAGAGACGACCCAGAAATAATATCTGAAAATAATTGAAAAATCTGTAAACTGTTTCGATTTGGAAATTGACTTCTTGGGGGTCATTTTTAAGGAGTATAAGGACAAGTTGCACAAATATCTGCCTAAATTTTGTATTTCCAAAATTTTAAAACTGTTTTGATTTTGAAATAGCGTTCGGGGGCATTTCTAACAGAATCGGCATATCTTAAGGATTATAAAACAAAGTTGTGAGAGACAATCCAGCAAAATTATCCGCCTAAATGTTGTATTTGAAAAATCTGTAAACTGTTGCGATTTTGAAATTGCTTAGCCTATCTTTGGGGGCATTTTTAAGGAGTATAAGGACAAGTTGCGAGTGACAACCCAGCAAAATTATCCGCCTAAAGTTTGTATTTGAAAAATCTCTAAACTGTTTTGATATTGAAATTGCTTAGCCTTTCTTTGGGGGCATTTCCAACATAATCGGGGCCAATTTCTTAGCCTACCTTAAGGATAGTAAGGAAAATATGTGAGGGCTAACAAAAAAAACCTCCTCAATTTAGTTTTCTATACATTTTTAAACCGTTTTGATGTTCTTTCTCTATATTTGTCAGGTATTTAATCAGTTGTTGTTCAATTATTTTTTTTAAATTTTATAATTTCCTTTTGTTTCATTTTTTATGGTTTTTTTCTCGCTCTCTCTCTTCTTACAAAGCAAGTGTTGTTTTGCTCAAGTTTTGCAAATATTTATTAACTGTAAACTCTACGGACGGTTTGCTTAGGTGCTCGGCCTTTTTCTCTCTCAACAAGTTTCGAAAATATTATTGCCTACTTTTAGGTTGCAATAAAAGTTTTTTTTTTTTTGTTGCCTATGCTTGTTGTTCTCATCAAACAACAGCGGGGAAGGGGGGCTTTAAACTGCCTTAAAGCCGGCAAACGGCAACACAAATGGTTGCAATCAATAGCAGCAGAAGGAAAAAAACCAACAACAACAAGCAGAAACAATACAGAAATAAGCCTTTGAAGTTTTGCTTAAAACAATAAAGTCAGCCTACCAAAACAAATTAAGGACTTGAGGGAAAAAATGGCAATGTCTGAAAGAGAGAGAGAGAGAGAGTGGGAGAGAGAGAGAAGCAGGCTTGGATTGTTTAAAATCGGTGGTGGATTTGCTGGAATTGGAGTTTTGGGCTTTAACCGCTTCTGGCTGTCAATGCCTTGGTGACTATTTTTAGCTGCAAATGAAACAGAAAACAACACACATCACATTTGACCTGCTTGTCATGTTTTTCATTTGTGTATGTTTTTCTCTGCCTTCGGTTTTTGTTTTGTTTTAATGTTTTCGGAGTATTTTTTTTTTTTTTTTTTCGACAAAACACTAAAAACCATAAATTAGCATTTTAAAGAATTTCGCTATCATCTACACATCATTGAAATGAAAAATCGAAAATTGTCACCTAAAACACACGCACGCATCTTGCGCGCGGCGTCTAGGCGTTATTCACTTTTAAAAGTGAGTGTGTGAGTGTGCCACCACGATGACACATTCCTCTAGTAGACGGCCAGCCAGAAAGCCAACTAGCCAGCCAGCATGTAAAAAAGTCTTGGTGGAACATATTGTGTTTACTCTTCTCCTATCACAAGATTTATTTTCATACCGGGGTATCATTGGTTTTTCTTTTTAGGTTGCGTTGCCGTTTTTTTTTTTTTTTTTTTTTTTAAAATCGAAAGAAAAAAAAATCCGAAAAACCATTAAAATTTTTCATTGAGTCTTTAAGAGAAAGTGTAGGTGTGCTAAAATCGTTCGGTATGTGTTGTCACATTTATACAATTTTTATTTATTTTTATTGTTTATTCAATACATTTGGTCGGTGCTGCGGCTGCGACTGCTGCTGCTGTTCCATCAGCCATCAGTCTATAATAAAAATATGAACTTAATTAAGTGGAACATATTAAAAAAAAAACCAGCTAAAAAACCATAAGAAAAGATTCAGTTTCTCACCCATCATCAACGAAAAAAGGGATTAAACATTTAAAATTTATGGTCTTACAATAGATAGTGGGGTCTTTAATCGAAATTAAATCAACTGAAGTGAAACCAAAAGAAAATTCCATTACAAAAAAATAAAAAACAAAACTTAATTAGTTAGAAGAAAAAAATGTCTACTGGATTTAATATGGCCTTCATGTCTTCCTTACTGACTTATTGATAATTGGTATTATTTTTTTTTTCAAATTTCTTGCTGTCTTGAGTTGTTGGAGTTAATCCCCCCCCATTTTTCATTACCTTGATTTCCAATTTCAATTGCTTGCCGACTGCATTTGCAATTTGTCTTTTTTCCTTCATGTGCTTGTGCTTCTTCGGCTTTCCATAGATAATTTATTGCATTTTGAAGTGTTATTATGTATATTTGAAGGCCCAAGAAACGTTCGCTCGTGTGTGCCCTGCGTGCAGTGGGTTCCTCCTTCTGGAGTTCTTGCTTCTGGTTTGATAGGCATTTTAATTAGAATTTATATCATTTGACGCAATTGCAGGATTTCGTAATGAAACGAAATGCATATTTTAACATAAATTGATATCTGCTCGCACACTCAGCAATCCCTCCTTCATTGGTGATTTCTTTTCAAAATTCTGCGTGTGTGTGTGTGTTTGATTTCGAAAAAAGAAGGAAAAATATAATTGCCGGAAATGTAATTGAATAATTGGAGGGAACAATTCCATTCGCTCAAAGAACGCTGCTTGACTATGCAAAATGTCGTGTAATGAGTGAGACCTCTTGTCAATCAAATATTTCATAAAAAGGGGGGAAAAATTCATAATTTGGAAAAGGTAAAAAAAAAATGTAAGACCTTTCTCCCGTACTGCAGTTTCGTGGAAAGGATTTCTATCCAAGAAAGAGAATATAGAAAATGCTCTGAAAAATTCTTCCAAACAGAAAAAGTAACAACAACAAAAATATATTTTATTGGCAAGGATTTTTTTAAAAAAAAAAAAAATATTAAAAGAAAACTGTTTTGGAAAATTTATTTTATTGGAAAGGATTTTTTTTAAAAAAAAAAATATTGAATGAAAACTGTTTTGGAAAATTTATTTTATTGGAAAGGATTTTTTAAAAAAAAAATGATTTGGAAAAATTATTTTTGTGGAAAGAATTTTTTGGAATGTTAAGGAAAATAAGTACTGGAAAGTCGTAGCTCCAAGCCCTCTGTTTGATTTCAAATAAAGTATTGCCTTGGCTGGCTGTTAAAGATTTGCTGAACTGGAACATTTAGCCTAGTCTTTCAAAGACTATAAGTATAGCTTTCATAGAATAACCTAAGGCTGTCCTCTGTTGACAAAATATCTGCTTTTTAGATTGTCTTTGCCTCCATTTGTTTCTTTGGTTTTGAAAAATTATTTGTTGGTTTAAAACATTTTTTTAAAGATCATTTTGCATTAAACTCTCTGTTTTCTTGTGCTTTTTTTCATTGGACGAATTACTTTATTCCCCCAGAAAAACAAAAAACAGAAAACAGAAAACATATTCCCCGATTTAAATTAATTAAACTTCAAACGATTTCCCATCATTTGTTTATTGCGTTGTGATTTTTGTTTTATGCGAAGCTCGCTGGCTGACTGGCTGCCTGCCTGCATAACACAATATTAAACGCTAATTCAATTTTATTTTTTCCCCATTATTCCTGCATGGTTAAGCAGCAATTCACAGGATACGTTGTTGTTGCCCCCGCGTCAGCTCTTAAAAAACGCCAAATTGAAAAAAAAAAAAGAAGCCAACACAAATACAACTCCCTTTCCCATAAAACCAAACAGAATATATTCAAATTGCAAGCCTTCAATAGAGGAGAAACAAATACCAGAACGACTGAATGACCTTGTTGGTGTGTATTAAAAATAGAAGAGGCAACACAAAAAAAAAAAAAAAAGTGAATCGAAAACCATCCATGTTCACGTCAATTATTGCATCATTTCAGGGCTCGAAACGAGCGACCCAATGAATGGCTCAGGGGGTTCCTTTTAGAAATTGGACTCTTTGATTTAGGCATTTGTGTTTTTTATCCATTTTTTTTGTTTTGCCAAAGCACACATGGAAATGCCATCAAAAGCGTATTAGTGGTTTTTACACTACGCTATTTATGGGGCGTCAAGCTCAATTCTTCCCAAACAAAATTGCATTGCCCATACAAAAAACACTATTTCGTCCAGATTAAGGCCAAGGGGTTATTGAGCAAAGAATTTCCCTCCCCGGAAAAATCAGTTTGTGTAAAGACAAACCCTCTATTTCGTTTATGCTCCCATGTCCTGCTGGCGAAACAAAGCATCTAATCGTACAAGTGGTTTGCACTGGAAAGCATTTCTGGCAGAAAAAATAAAAAAACAACTCGAGTTCATTGTTTTCTTTTTGCAAATCCTCCTCATGTCAGTTATCCTTTGATTTTTCGTTTCATTGAATATTTGTGAAAATTGTTTTACAATTGCAAGGATAATCGATTCCCAAAGGAGCAAACACTTGGCCAACATAAAAGGTTGTTCAACAAGCGTTCGCACACAGCCCGGTGTCCTTGTCCTTGTCCCAGCCACAAACGGCAGCACCAACATGTGAATGTTGTCAAGTATGTGTGTACTCGTGGTGACGTAGACGGCGTCAGGAAACGGAAATCAACACATGAATGACAAATGGCATAGAACGGTTGAATTGTGTTGGCGATTACCTTACAATGCCATAAACGTACTACAGGACAATTCAATAACTTGCCATTCATGGCTTGTTCTTTCTCTGTCGGCCCCGCCCCCGCCCTCGCCACAACACCAGTCTGATCGATTCGAAATCTCTTGTAACACTAGGAGATTTTGTTGTTTTGTTTTCGTTATCTTGTGTTGGCTGAGTTGTTCTCCTCCACTCCAGCAAAACTTCATTTGGGATTAGAAAAGTGTATAACGAAGGGAGAAATCAACAGACAGCAAACAGTCAAATGCAAAAAAAAACTTCTGTGCCATTGAATTCGAAATATTTAGTATTTTTATTACTCCCCCCTCTCTCTCTCTATTCTCTAGCCACCACAATGTCCGTTTCCGTTTGTAAACTCAACATTCACCTGAATTGTCAGTTGGGCAGAACTCCTTGCTCACGCTTTCAACATTGAGTTGAAATGTCTGTCATCGCCCGAGGTCTCCCACCGTCTTGTTGGCCAGTGTTGTCATGCAATGCGGGCTCGTGCAAATCCCCAGAATGCCTTAACCTTTATGGTTAACAATTTAAGGTCATATTATCTTCAAAGCTCTGCTCTTGCCCCTCCCCCTGGCATTCGTCCGTTTATGGCCTAATTCCCATCACAAATCTCTTCCATCAATAAATTGTCATAAAATCAAACACCGAAGGCGCATTGATGAATTCTTGTCCTCCCTCCCTCCCTCTTCCTCTCTCTCCCTCTCCCTCTCTGCCTTTAAACCATTTAAACTATTGCTCATAAAACCTGGTTTAATAATGTCGGCTGGTTTGGTTGTTGTTTTTTTTTTGGTTTTTCTGTTGGCCATCCTTGATTCCTACAGTTTTACAACATGATTGATTTTTTTTTTGTTGTGTTCCTTTGGCTTTCCGCTCATGAGTGCTGATGTGATTTTATAAGCGTTAATGGGAAATTTATGATTGTTTAAAGTTATGCTCACTCTTTCTTGTCTACTCTTCGTGTTTCATTGCAGATTCTGGTTTGCCGCCTTACGGTGGTGGTCGTGATGATTCCATGTCCGATGATCGCATTGCTCACATTTTGAATGAGGCCTCGTCGTTAATGAAGGGCAGCGGTCCATCGGTGTTGCAGCAACAGCAACAGCAGCGTTCGGGACTGCCCGACGATTCGCACAGCACGGAGGATTCCAAGTCGCCTCATCAGCCCTGCTCGTCGCCCTTCTACAAGGAGCATCTGAAGCCGCAAATGGAAACGTCGCTCGGCGCTCCCGGTCACATGCGTCCCGATGAAGTGAATCCCGAGAAAATGGCTCGCCTGTATCAGGAGATTATGGCCCGTGCCCCCCGAGAAGCATTCCCCGGGTAGGTTATCCTTTAATTATGTTAACGATCGTCTATTTCTCCTCGCCGCCCCCGGAACCGTTGTATACTCACATTAATTGTAGTTTTTTGCTTTCACCCTTTTTCAGCGGTGGTTTACCCACCGGCATGGGAGCCAATGCATTCCCCGGTCTGGCCGCTGATGAGAACATGCGCATGGCCTTTGAACGTGAGATGACCAAATTGCAACAGCAGCAACAGCAACAACACTCTCAACCTCCCAACTTTGCCAACTTCTCTAGTCTGATGGCCCTGCAACAGCAAATGTTGAATGGCGCCCAGGACCTGTCACTGTGCAAGGAGGACAACCTCATCAAGGACGGCAAACTGAATGGACAGCGTCACTCCTTCGATGGCTCCTCACAGAACTCACTCAGCAATGCCGGTCAGACTACCCCCAATGCCAAAGAAAATTCTGCCTCAGACGTTGAAAGACTTTATCCCGGTATGGTGAAAGCCGAACAGGGCAACAAGACACCAGCACCGCCACCATCCAGCAACGCTTCCACCGCCAACACCAACTCGGCCGCTCCCAGTCCACTCAGCAATTCCATACTCCCGCCAGCCATGACGCCCACCGATGAGTTCGGTGCCACGGCCAGTCCCCTGCAGAGAATGGCCTCCATCACCAATTCGCTGATTACCCAGCCGCCGGTACCACCGCATCACACTCCTCAGCAGAGGCCCACCAAGGCCGTCTTGCCGCCCATTACCCAGCAACAGTTCGATATGTTCAACAATCTCAACACCGAAGACATTGTGCGTCGTGTCAAAGAAGCCTTATCGCAGTATTCCATCTCTCAGCGTCTCTTCGGTGAATCCGTACTGGGACTGTCTCAGGGTTCCGTGTCAGACCTCCTGGCTCGCCCCAAGCCCTGGCATATGCTCACCCAGAAGGGTCGCGAACCCTTCATACGCATGAAAATGTTCTTGGAAGATGAGAATGCCGTGCATAAACTGGTCGCCTCTCAGTATAAGATTGCCCCCGAGAAACTGATGAGAACCGGCAACTATGCCGGCTCGCCACAAATTCCTCAGGGCTTGGTGGGCAAGATGCCGCCCTCCCTGCCCATGCAAAAGATGATGAGTGAGCTGAAATTGCAAGAACCGGCTCATATCATGCAGCAAATGCAAGCGGCCGCTGTCATGTCTGCTGCCATGCAACAGCATCAGCAGCAACAGCAAGCCGTTCAGCAGAGCCAACAGGCTGCCCAGGCCGCCGTGCAAGCTGCCCAAGCGGCCGCTGCCGCTCAAGCCGCCCAGGCCGCACAAGCAGCTGCCCAACACCACCAGAGCATGCTCTTGACGTCGCCCGGCTTGCCGCCGCAGCACGCGATTCCACTTCCTGCCGCCAACTCAAATCCAACATCGGGCACCAGCACGCCAGCTGGCCCGCCCTCCGAGAAGAAGCAGCCCATGATGATGCCCATCCATTCACCCCACCAAGCAAATGCCATGCGTAACATGCATCAGCACATGTCACCCACCGTTTATGAAATGGCAGCACTCACTCAAGATCTGGACACTCAGGTTATCACCACCAAAATCAAGGAGGCTCTGCTGACCAACAACATTGGCCAGAAGATATTCGGCGAAGCCGTCTTGGGCTTGTCCCAAGGTTCCGTCTCCGAATTGCTGAGCAAACCCAAGCCTTGGCACATGCTATCCATCAAGGGCCGAGAACCGTTCATACGCATGCAGCTGTGGCTCTCCGATGCCAACAACGTTGAACGCCTGCAGGCCCTGAAGAATGAAAGGAGGGAAGCATCCAAACGTCGCCGTTCCACTGGACCCAATCAGCAGGACAATAGTTCCGACACTTCCAGCAATGATACGAATGACTTCTACACCAGCAGTCCGGGTCCCGGCTCCGTGGGCAGTGCGGGAGCTCCACCCAACAAGAAACAACGAGTCTTGTTCTCCGAGGAGCAAAAAGAGGCTTTGCGGCTGGCATTCGCTTTGGATCCCTATCCGAATGTGGGCACCATTGAATTCCTCGCCAATGAATTGGGCCTGGCCACGCGCACCATCACCAACTGGTTCCACAATCATCGCATGCGTTTGAAACAGCAAGTGCCGCACGGTCCGCCCGGCCAGGAAACCAACATACCGACACGAGAGAACACCAATTCAACACCATTTGATCCCGTCCAGTTCCGCATATTGCTGCAGCAGAGATTGCTCGAGTTGCACAAAGAACGCATGGGCTTGGGTGGCAACAACGCGTTGCCATATCCGCCCTACTTTGCCGCTGCCGCTCTCCTGGGACGCAGTCTGGCCGGTATGCCCAGTGCCGGCGGTCCCGGCGGCCCCAACGAAGCCGAATTGAGAGCCCTCAATCAGAAATTCCAAGAGCAAATGGCCGGTTTGGATTTGTCCATGAGCTCACTGAAACGCGAGAGAACCGATGACTTCGATGACGATTTGGACGACGGTCATATGAGTGAGAACGAGAATGACTCGTTGGATGGCGAAGACAAGGGGGGCGAGTTCAAAGCGTCGGCCTTGAGCAGTTTGAATGCCCAGCATTTCTTGAATAACATGCGCTTGAACCGACGCAAACCTGCCGCACCACAATGGGTCAATCCTGCCGTGCCCACGGCGTCCGAAGCGGAACGCATCATCAACGGCGTGTGTGTTATGCAAGAGGGCAACGACGAATCGTCGCACAATGACGACGAGGCTCACAAGTCGCACAACGACATTGAGGATCCGGACTCGGAACCACCGCACCATTTGGTCATGGAGCCGGAAGTGTTGATCAAACAAGAAAAAGAAGACTGTGAAAGTGATACGGACAAGCAGCACAGCGACGAGGCCCTGATGAGTGCCGAGGAGCGACTCAAGCTCTTGCAGGAGGAAAAGCTGAGAATGGTGCGTGTCAGCCGTTTGAGCAATGAAGACGAAGGTCCAGCACCAGTGCCGGCAACGGCGTGGAATTATTAAACAGCTGGGAAGCGCGTAAGGCGTTGCTTGACTCTCGGCGGCAAGTTCTTTGGCTCTTACAGAGAGCGACCAAAGATTACAAAAGAGCTTGCGGGCAAGAGAGAGAACCGGAGAGGTGTTGCTTGAATTATGGAAAAAAGTGCAATGTTCGGAAATGTTGTCTTTTCTTTTATTTTTTTTTTTTAATTTAAGTAAGTTTTTTGTTGTGATTAAGTTTGTACAGAGTTTCCGCGCTGTAAATAATAGTCGTAAGCCAGGGAAGCGGAAACTGCTGAGTAACAGATTTGAACAAATGAGTATTATGAGTTGATTTTTAAGTAATTCTCTAAGTTTTAAGTTTTCTCTGCGTAGGGTTTTTTTTTTAGTTCATAAACAAAGACTGTACCATATAAGTTTGGCCGTTTAAAGTTTATCATTATAACTGTAAATATATAATTTCTAACGTGTATATACAAGAGCCCACAACCGGATATGCGAACATAACACCCAAACAATTTATGAAAGATTATTTAACTTCCTTTTTGATCTCAAAACTTATTGATGATTTATTTTCTTTCTTTTTTTTATATATAATAATAATACACACACACACACACAAAGTAAAATATAAACAATTATTCAACAACAAACAAACAAAAAAAAAGGTAGTTAAACTTGCAAGAAAATAACAAAACAAAAAAAAAGAATCTCTTTTTTCTAAAAAGTAAACAAAAAATACAATAAAGGAAATATATTAAATATATAAAAGTAAATCGACAAACAATTTGAGATAAATCATATGATAAATTATGAAAAACAAAAGCAAACAAACAAAAACAAAACATATTATATGTAGATGATAATAGTTTAAATTTCTTCTTTAATAAAAAAAATGAATGAAAACAAAAATCTAAGATAAAAATTTAAACAAAACACACAAAAGTAAAATTAAATAAAAACCCCCCCTTCTTAGCATATCGTTTATTGAAATAAAACCCAATAAGTTTTCCAAAAATTCAGACATAATTCTATGATAAAACAACAAAAAAAAAACAAAAATCCTAAGTTTTCCTAATTATTTATAAATTATAAAAAACTAAAAATATTCTAGACTTAGACACACACAACACCCTGTAAATATAGTTTTAGATTTAAATATAAACAGTTAATATTAGCATTATCATTATCATTATTATTATTATTATTACTATTACAACAATTATTATTACAATTGATATGAAACGCCGCAAACATTTCTATGATTACAATCGAAAGAAATAGGGGGACAAAAATGATTATTTGTTTTGTTGATACGTCAAACGATGGCCTAAATTAATTTGTTTCCTTTTCGTTCCAACTACTTTGTATTCATCAAACAACAACCAACAATTTGCATTTCTATTTTATATGCTTTAGTTAAAACTTAGTTTTATTAGTTTATAATTTTTATTATTTTTCAAATAAAAAGAAAATATTGAAAATGAAATTACCACAAAAAAAAAACAACAACAACCAAACAGTTTTTATTTCAACATCAAAAAAGATTGCAGAATGCAAACAAACACACACACACACACAACCAATGCAGAGGAACCACAGTCCTCGCAATAACTTTTTATAAATAAATTATATAAAACCACAAAAAAAAAAGATATTGAAAAAAAAAATTAAACTAAAAAAATAAAAAGGCCAACCATGGCCTCTGCTAAGGTCTAGTAGTTCTTTTTTTCGACTTAAAGTAAACACACAACTCGAAAGAAGAAACCCCCCAAGTTATTTAGTTTATTATAGTTATCGAAAAAGAAGAATAATTCAAAAGAAAAAAAATACATAAAAATATACAAGAAAACAAAACAAAAAAATATTATTAAAAATAATATCTCGTAACTTATCAAATAAGCCTCTCCACTCCACTCCCTGCCACCCCCTCCCCCCATCGCCCCTCACCCATTTTATCCAAACCAAGTAAACAAAAACAAATTTAAGCGAAACGTAAAAATGCCCTTGTCCCTTAACACAACACAACACACACACAGAAAACTTAACGCGTACGTAATAATTATAAAAATTAAAATTAATTAAAAATTAATAAAAATCAAGAAAAATATTTAAAAAAAACAAAAATTAAAAAGGCATTTTTTATTAAACAACCAAATGAAAAGGAGTTTGTTGGCAGAAAGAAAGGCTTTTAAAGAAATTGAAAAAAAAAACTATTTTTTGTTACAATTTGTTTTTTTTTTTTTTTTTGGAATGAAAAAAGTCGTTGCCAAAACTGAAAGAAATTGTTTTAAAACGACAGCAGTTTTTAAGTTTAAATTCATCATTTTAATTAAAAAAACACAAATTAAAAAGGTTTTTTTTATTAAACAACCAAATGAAAAGGAGTTTGTTGGCAGAAAGAAAGGCTTTTAAAGAAATTGAAAAAAGAACTATTTTTTGTTACAATTTGTTTATTTTTTTGGAATGAAAAAAGTCGTTGCCAAAACTGGAAGAAATGGTTTTAAAACGACAGCAGTTTTTAAGTTTAAATTCATTATTTTAATTTAAAAAACAAAAATTAAAAAGGCATTTTTTATTAAACAACCAAATGAAAAGAAGATTGTTGGCAGAAAGAAAGGATTTTAAAAAAATTAAGAAAAAAACTATTTTTTGTTACAATTTGTTTATTTTTTTTTTTTTGGAATGAAAAAAGTCGTTGCCAAAACTGAAAGAAATCGTTTTAAAACGACAGCAGTTTTTAAGTTTAAATTCATCATTTTAATTTAAAAAAACAAAAATTAAAAAGGCATTTTTTATTAAACAACCAAATGAAAAGGAGTTTGTTGGCAGAAAGAAAGGCTTTTAAAGAAATTGAAAAAAAAACTATTTTTTGTTACAATTTGTTTTTTTTTTTGGAATGAAAAAAGTCGTTGCCAAAACTGAAAGAAATCGTTTTAAAACGACAGCAGTTTTTAAGTTTAAATTCATCATTTTAATTTAAAAAAAAACGTATATATTTTTTTGTAAAACATTTTTTGAAAATGAATCGAGGTTTTTACGATTAATTTTTTTTTATTTATTTGTATTTTAATTTGAAAAATAAAAACAGTGTACTCTCTCATAAGCGGACACCTAAGGGACTGAGAATTGTGTCCGCTTATGCGAGGAGTACACAACAGGACTGAAGCGGAATGGTACTGAAAAAAGTGTCCGTTTGTAAGAGGTGTCCGCTTAAGAGAGGTGTCCGCCAGGAGAGTGAACACTGTAGTGATTTAACGTTTATGTTTAATTAATTTAAAAAATTTTCCATTTTTGAGACGTGTCCGCTTAAGAGAGGTTTCCGCCAGAAGAGAGTACACTGTAATTTTATTGATTTAATATTTCCATTATTTTATTTTGAAAAAAAAAATATTTTTCCCTAAAACATTTTTTTAGAAAAGAACTGAGTTTTTTTTGCGATTTTTTCGAAATATCTATTCGAAAAACAATTTTAAAAAAATTATTGTTGTTTTTTTTAAAGATTTTCTTTTAATTATTTTTGTTAGACATTTTTTTTTTTAAAAAAAATATTCCTTGAAAAACATATTGTTTATTTTTTTTTTTAAGATTTTTTTTCTTTAAACTCTTTTTTTTTTTCTTTATTTTTTTAAAATATTTCTTCAAAAAAACATTTTGTATCTTTTTTTAAAATTTTTTTTTAATTTTATTTTTTTGTTCTTTATTTTTTTAAAGTATTTCTTTTTCTTTTTTAAATTTTTTTTGACTTCTGTGTTTTTTTGTTCTTTATTTTTTTTAAAATATTTCTTCAAAAAAAACATTTTGTATCTTTTTTTAAATTTTTTTTTTAATTCTATTTTTTTTGTTCTTTATTTTTTTAAAGTATATCTTTTTTAAATTTTTTTTGACTTCTGTTTTTTTTTGTTCTTTATTTTTTTTAAAAATTCTTCTAATAACAATTTCTTTCCATTTTTTAAAGATTTTTTTCTTTATACTTCTGTGTTTTTTTGTTCTTTATTTTTTAAAATTTTCCTTGGAAAACATTTTGTTTCTTAAATTTTTTTTTAACTTCTTTATTTTTTCAAAATATTTCTTCAAAAAACATTTTGTTTCTTTTTTTAAAATTTTTTTTAACTTCTGTTTTTTTGTTCTTTACTTTTTCCAATATTCAAATTAATTTAAAAAATATTCTTGTTGTTTCGTTTTCTAAAAGATTTTGTTTTCTTTATTTGTTTTGATTTTTTTGCTGTTTATTTTTTTTTTTTAAATATTTTTTTGAAAAACATTTTCTTTCTTTTTTCTAAAGATTTTTTTTCTATAGACATCTGTTTTATTTTTGTTGTTTATTTTTTTTTAAATAATTCTTCGAAAAATTTTTTTAAACAAATTTTTGTTTTTGTTTGCATGGTCTCGGCACTCTCCCGCAATTTTTATATTCGTTGGGCTCTTCAGGATTTTTTTCTAACCATTTCTAATGTAGTGATTTTGCTTGGTCTGTCGGTATCATCCTCGAAAAGGTTATTTATTTCAGTGGCTGGCAAACATAAGCTGTATGAGATGCTGTCTGAACATTTGACTGTCATCATTCGAAAGATACAATTGCCGATAATGTCTGAAGACAGAATTTTACAACTCTTTTGGTTTTGATTTTCTACAAAGTCTCATTAACAATTTGGTTTAGAAAATCCTAATTTGTATAATTCTATTTAATATTATTTAAATTGAAAATGCTTTAAAAACACATTAAATTTGTTTGTTTTATTTTGTTTTATTTTATTAAATTAATTTATTTACTTAAATTAAATTTATGTATACAAATTTAAAAGAAAATTGTTTGTATAAAGAATGAATTGTTTTTAAATTGCTGTCATTATTTTTTTTATTAAAATTCGCTTTTTAATTGTTATCTCTAATATGATGTATTATCTACAATTAAAAATAATTTAAAAAATCTCTTTGAAGCCTTTCTCCTGCGAAAACCAAAACAACTAAAACATATATTTTTCATGTAAAAAGTTATAAAATAAATAACGATTTTTATAAATAAAAAATACACACATAAAATACATTAATTAACCTAACACTTGCTCTCTCTCTCTCTCTCACCCCATACCGATATGTATAGAAAAAGGTGCTAATATATTCATGAAAATCGAAAATAACAGTAAACATATACGTAATTTATTTTAAAAAAAAATAAATATAATAAAAATCTCACAACATTTTGTAAATAGAAACTTAAAACACTTGAAAGAAACTGGACACGATTTGGTTTTTTAAATTCAGAAATTATTCCCAATATTGTAAATATTTTCCAAACAACAAAATAGTTTTCTTCTTTTTTTTTTGAAAAAAACAATAATAAAATGAAAATATTCTCAACAGACCATATCATTATATTTATAATAATCCAAAAATGATAAAGAAAATATTAATAAAACAATAATTTTCTATTATGAACACAAAAGTAGTTCAGTTTTCACACAGGTCAAATATTAAAGCTAAGGCTTTAGAAAAGAATCAGCCGGAATGTGCAGCTGATGATGGTCCCCACACAATTCTCTTGTTAGTCCGCCCAATACACACAAACAGAAAATATTTAAATCAAATACATATTTGAAAACAGATATTATTTATTGATTTATTTTTCAACTTTAAATCATATCGCCATATTGCACCGTATTAACTATAAAGAAATTTCCATTTATTTTATTTAATCCACATTGAAAAATAAAAACAAAAAAAATCACATATTATGCAAAACTGATATTTTTATTTATTTTATTTTGTACCAACTAAAATGAAAAATAATTCAAAAATTATTCTAAAACAAATAAAAACAAAAACACAATTGTAGTTATTACAAAACCGGTATGTAGAATATATGATCAATACATTAAAAGAATGAAAAAAAAAAAACAGAAAAACAAAACAAGTAAACCCAAACATAGTGTGAAGTAAATAAAATCAAATTAAATTTAACATTATTATTATTGAAGAAAGAAAAAATGAAACGGAAAACAACCAAAAAAATACAATTATATTAAATAAAAATATAAAAATAAATACACATTACTGTATGAATGACATAAAACAGCATTGTTTTTGTAAACATTTCTGGGGCCGGAGGGAGGAATACAAAATTCACTAAAAGGTAAGCACGAGATGCAATGCAAACCAACAGATTGTTTGGAAAATATTTGCAGGAGATAAGGGAATCCTTTGAAGGGACATATGTTGGGTAGGTAATTGATCGGGTGCTCTAACCATTTGTCGAGTCCATTGACTGTGGGGTGCCTGGAAATACCCCCTTTGTACAAATCAAACCGAATTTTGATTAGTGACACTTCATGTGGACATATGAATGGACGAATTATTCTCTGAAGATACAATGGATGGAACTTCGTAGCGGACAAGACACAATTATTATTAAATGGCAATGCTGTGTCCAACAATGGTTGTTGTTCACACTAACATGTATATAAACTTCCACACTCTGGCAACTCTATGTGTCATTCCGTTTCATTCCCTGTTTGTTGTGCTATGTGAAAGCTGGTGGCTGTGAAATTGTGCCCCCGCCAACTAGCAGAGGATTGTGTACACAATAAACACTGGGTAATTTGTGATTCATGTCCAAACTAGAATTTCCCTTTTTAATTTCCCAGCGTACATTGTGAAAGCGAATACTAATTGAACTGTTTGTGCGGTGATTTTCAAATTTAATTAGAGAATTCATAAACATTTCCATATTCATAAACATTTACTAAAGGGTTTAAAGTTCAAACATAATTTAAACCAATTGTAAATGTTTTTGAATACGGGGGTTAGAATTTATGTATTTCCACTACTGCACGAATATAAGAGGAAGCACAAAGAAAGCCTTCTGGATCCCAATACATCAGCATTTAAATTTAGCAGGAGAAAGTTTTTTGTTTGGACAAGCATAAAGGCGTGTGACGCTTGCAATACAATATACATTTTTAATATTTTGGGATTAAGAGTGTTGGATAATTTTCTATTTTCGAATTTAATTAAACAGCGAGTTTTGAAAAAATGGGGCTTTTTCGCGGTAAGGGCTCGATATGGATAAAGGTGCTAAACAAGTCTATGGCACCTGTGAAGATCCAAAGGGCTAAAGTACTAAGTACAAAAGCCGACCTTTAATATGATACCACAAGCGTTTCGATGCCTTAAGCCGTTGCTGAGAAATTGAAAACTTTCGAATCACTTTTTTGAAAAAACCCATTTTCAAATGCCAATTTCTCCCAAACTATTTGTTCAATCTAAAAAATTTTCAATCTAAAAACATCGTCTTGTTCAGATTAATGTCCACTATAAATGAACCAAATTTCAATAAAATCGATTTTTTCAAAAAAATCTCAAATTTCCTTTTTTTTGGGTCGAATTTTTTTTTTTCGAATTTCCAAATCTTTTTTACTTGGATGTATTCTATCTTCAAAATGATGTAATTATAACCACCTAAAGTTTATATAACGTAAAGCATTACAGAGATATGGACAATAAAGTCATTTTGAGAGTACACCATTGGATGCGCAATAAGTCCGGAGAAAATTATCTTAGCCTACAGCTCTTAGTGGGCTAATAATAGTCCTCAAGTGTAGCTTTAATTTGGTACTACTCTTGTGGCAATACCTTAGTTTCTGGCTGAAAAATTGGCCAAATAGTTTTCAGGGACTTTCGAATCTCTTAGTTTGAGCAGAACCATTTTCAAACCCTCATTTCCCGCCAAACTGTTTGTGCAATCAAAAACATGAAGCAACTCCTACTGGTTTAATAGTAGTACAAAGCACAGGCTTTAATTTGATACCACTTCAGTTTCGATACCTTAATCCGTTACTGAGAAATTGCCCAAATAGTTTCAGAAAACTTTCGAATCTCTTTTTTAAAAATACCCATCTTCAAATGCCAATTTCTCCCAAACTATTTGTTCAATCTAAAAAATGAAAACCTCGTCTTGTTCAGATTAATGTCCACTATAAATGAACCAAATTTCAATAAAATCGATTTTTTCAAAAAAAATCTCAAATTTTGATGGGTTAACGCCTTTCTTTTTTATTGGGTCGAATTTTTTTTTCCCGAATTTCCACATTTTTTGCCCTTAAATGTATTCTACCTTCAGTATGATGTAAGTATAACAAGCTAAAGTTTATATAATGTAAGACATTACCGAGATATGGACAATAAATTCATTCTGAGAGTGCACCCTACATTGAAGGACGGAATCAGACCAACACTCATTTAGAAAACAATCAAGTTGGCAGCAACATTGTGATCGTACCGGCTGAGTGTTGGGAACGACTTTTACTCGGTCATTTCCCAGATGCTGTCCGAGACTCTGAAAGCCTTAGAAAGGACAATTTGTCTATCTTCGGTGTTCAGCTGTTTCTGAAACTGTAGCAGATTCGCCACAACTTCCTCCAGCGGGTTAAATGCAATTTAGTTGAATATTTTGCCACCGTTGCTACATTCTACTTTGTTGGCGACCATTTTCTTTATAACTTTGTGTCTCGCAAAATTTTTAAAGAAATGTTGTGTTTTTATATTCTCCTTATCTTTTGGAGGGAACTTGGAACAGAGACCCTGCGAAATCCTCTTGCTCTTGATTTTTCTCCAACTCTCCCACATGTTTCTCAACTAAACCGATAGAACCTCATCTACCTAGGCGACTACTGCGCTCTTGGAACATACTTCCTGAATTAATTTATGGATTTATTCTTGAGAGTGCATAACATTTGGTGTGACGGTATTTAAGACCGACTTGCTTGAATAATGGCGTATCCATTTCTCAACTCAAGTATTTCCTATGGCCTCTTGGAACTTTTTCCACAGTGTAGGGTTTAGAAAATTCGTCCGGGCCGAACTGAGCAGTGTACTGTCCTAGCGAACATCCCCATGTGTATGTTTTTATTATTATTACCCTTGACAATAAAACGATTCTTGGATTGTTTTTTATTTAAGCATTTTTTGTTTTGTTTTCTTTTATTACAATTTATTTCCATTTTCTGTTCTTGTTGTTATCATTTAATTTTTGTATATATGTATATAGAGAAATTGCATTACATTCATTTTATTTCTTTTTAATATATAATATAATATTAAAATGTTTTTTTTTTTTAAATTTGTATGTCAATTGGTTATTTTGTTTTTGAAAATGTCTTCATTTTTTTTCCTTTGCTTTCAATATTCAATTTGTATTTGTAATTAAATCTAATTAACATGGACTGAATGTTTTGGTTTTCGGTTGATTTCGTAATTTGTTTGCCTTATATTTCGCTTTTCATAACACAATTTTCCATATTTTTTTTGTATAATTTATTACAAAATACACACACACACATAATATTATGAATATTCTTATTTGATATTATTATAATTATTAAAATAACTATTTTCGGTTGAGTTAAGCCTTTTTCGGGGATTATTTTTGAATTAAATTGTATTTTACTGCTTTCTGTTGTTTTGAAAATGTCTTAGAAAAGGAGCAGTCGTCTTTTTGTTTTGGGTTGAGATAAGGGATTATTCATTTCGTTTATTATCAATTGTTTGGGTAAGGGTAATTTGTTAATTATTCTGTATTTGAGTATTTTTTTTTTGAATATTATTGAATATTTCCAGACAAATTCCAATTGAATTTTGTTAAAACTCCAAGTGTAATCAAGAAAAAAATCTCATTAAGAACTTTTACTTTAATAGAAAAATGTCAAATTTTTAATTTTTTTTAAAGAGTTTTATTATAGGGATCCTTCCTTCCTTCAAATAAAAAATCTAGAGAATAATTTGAAAATGTCAAAGTGTAATTTCTGAAAATATCGAAACTTGACGTATGTCTCAGGCATGGAGCCCCTTTCACTATGAACATCATAAATTTAGTAGAGTTTGCAATCATTCGAAAAGACAGCCTTTCGATTGGACGCTTTCTCTGCTGTGCATTTTCATCAAATTGATTCAATTTAAAAAATTAACAAACAATTTCAGGTTTTCCACAATTATTCCAAGTCCATTTGAAACATGTCTGGCAAGAATTAAAAATATCCTACAAAGAGTCATCTATACCTGTGGATTGAGCTTTCTGTAATTTATTTGCGAAGGTTCGATGGTCCAACATAGAATCAGATCATTGTGTGTGTATCTTTAATGAGGAGTTTTCTTAATCACACATTGAGTTTAAATTTTTCAAAATTTCTATGGGAAATTGTCCAGTTGTTGTGTTGGTTATTGGAATATAATTTGTGAGTCATAACGAAATATTATGGATTTTTTTATGAATTGTATTAGGACGAAATCTTCGCTACAAGTTCGATTGAATTTTGGTAGGAAATCAATTATGAATATAAAAATAATCTGGGAATATTAGAGTTATTGTTTTGTCAAGCAAATATCTTTAAACAGACACTATGTCTGAATAATATTTCTTCTAAAAGTGACGAAAAAGAAAGACAACTAAATTCAGCGAAACGAAGAACATTTTACTTGGATTATAACATATTTGAAATATCTCCTGAAGTATCTGAAACTAATCTTCTTTTTTTAATTGATTTACTTTTCTCCAATTTCAATCAAAGCTTGTGTAGCGTTAGGAAACCGCCTGTATTTTTTTTTTTAAATTTGAAAACGTGTTTTATGTTTTTTTTTTATTGAATCTCTATTTGTGGGAGTGCCGTTGACTATATGTTATGGTGATTTAGGTTGGTGGTTAATCAAAATATATTTCTTATACATATCCTAAATGGACAAAAAAAATATGTTGCGTCGTCTGTGATGCTTCTGAAGGTTTGGTTGCTGTTATTCAGTCTCCATTGATAGTGCATTTGGAATTGGGGTTTAAGAAAAAAGGGTCAGAGCAACAAAGCAGTCATAAAATGTAAGGATATACCATAACTTTCCATCAAGAGGCAGACGGAGAACTTCTCTTCCTTCTCGGGCAGCTGTGCACGATATAATTTTTAAACTCATTGAACGACTACGAACGGCTAATGCCTTTCCAGTTTTGCTTTTTAGAAGTTTTACAAGAAGATGTATCGTCTACTCGTAAAGTCTTTTCCAACGAAATGTTTGATAGTGTTACCAGCATTTGAACCAGGTAGCCGTAAGAGTTAACTCGAGCCGAAGCTTGAAATCAACTTGTGCTCAACTACGCTTCCTCTAAAATGTTACTCTGTTCCCAAGCCTTGAGACAATAGATGACAAAAGCCTGCTAAGGCAGTTCCACAAAGGAACCTGAATTTCAGTGTTCTTGTCAAGCAACTGAAATCGCCTCGAGCCCAAAGCCAAGCTACATTTTTTCTTTCACCACGAGATACACAATAAGTGAACACCGAATGAACGTCACCTCCTTTATACTATGGATTTCCCTATTGTGCTTGAAATGTTCAACTTAGAAGTCTATACAAATTAAAAGCTAATTAACAAAAGATTTTTGCGATTTAACCAAATCAAATTTAAATATAAATAATATACATTTCTATTTCGGTTTTTTCTTGTTCTTTGTTTTAAATATAGCATATGGCCACTATTTATTACTAAAAATATACATGAAATTAGAAATACAAAATAAAAATAAAACATTAAAATAAATTGCATTACAAAAGTAAAGATATGAATAAAGCACTTTTTTGTAAATAAAAATTTTATAAATTTTTTTCGTTTTGTTTCGTATCTTCTGACTTTTCTTTTCGCGCTCTGCATACACATTTCATTCTGTACTGTTCTTTTTTAAAGCTTATACCTAAAAATTAAATAAAAAAAAATATTTAAAAACAAAAACACACATAAACTAAAACAACTTTTTACAAAATTTGATTTGATTCTTTGTTTTTATACAAGAAAAAGAGGAAAATGCACAAATCAAATGTCATGGTATCTGTTAATGAAGCATATATGAAACAAGAAATGCAAATTGAAAAAGGTTTGTATCATATTTCAAAGTGGTATTTAATAAATATTTATATTATAAAAAAAAGCATTTACTTTTTTGCACACACATTATCAAGCTTCAAATAAAATATTGAGTATATAATTAAATCGGGTTTCCTTTATGTTGAGTATTACAAAATATACGTTTTTTTTTGTTTTGTTTTAGAATTTTCAAATAAATTTTAATTTTTGAGATATTGTTTTTGTTTAGAACAAATTTTTGTATCTTCAAATGAATGCTTTTCATTTTTGTTTTTGTTTCTTTTTTCCAAAAAGAGGGCAGTGTAAATAAACACCTTTTCCAGCGCTTTCCTTAAAACGAAATCCTTTGGGGGATTTCATTTAAAATGTTTTCTTGGATTGTTTGGTTTTCTTTATTGGTTTATTATTTTTTTTTTTTTTTAGAGATATTGGAAAAAAATGTGTTCATGTATTATTTTTTTATTAAATATTAAAGCATTCATTCAAGTATGTACGTGTGAAATATTTATTTGTATTTCTTTTTAGTTGATTTTATATTATTTATTATAGAAAGCATAAATTTGTTCTAGATTCTCTAAGCTAAATGGTGAATACTAGAAGGCAAAGAGAAAAAACCAAAAAAAGAAAAAAAAATATTCCAACGGTCTTACGAAAAGTCAACTGAGCAAATTCAAAAAACAAAAAAGCCTCAGCTAAACAGAGACTTCAGAACAATGAACAGTTACTAGAAGTCATGATAATCATTTGTATTATAACTGCTGGGAAACATACTTATTTCCCTTAACATTCTATTTAGTAACGGATCTATTTAGATCTATTTCTGAAGATAGATCTAAATAACACGTTTTAATATTCATTTATGTATTCGACCAGCGTTTCGATATAACATTTTGAAAATTAATTGATTGCGAAGATTTACCACAAGCGGCTTTTAGTGTGAATACTCAAGAATCTTTAAGCTAATAATTTGTATGTATTTGAATAGTTCGAACTGGAATGAACTACTGACTGTTAAAATCATTTATACTAGAATTTCCATTAAAGAAAATCCATACAATTTGGTTTTAAACATTGAATAGGATTGAAATTGAAATTGTTTGGCTTTATATATTTTTCTGCAGAAAAAATTCCCCCACTAGGAGTTAATTATAACAAACGCAAGAAACAGACGTGGAAGTTCTCTCAAACCAGCGATTTAAACTGAAGCCGAAAATGTCTCTAACAATTTCACATTGTTCGACTTAACAAATCTTTGATTTGCTCTGTTTTCACAAATATATCTTTCATTTTGGTTTTCTTCTTAAATGTATGTAATATTCACCATTTCAAACTTATTTGTTATTGATATTTTTTTTTTGGTGTAAATAAGATTTAAATTTAACATCTTCCTCTTATTTTGTTATCTTTTTTTCTGATTTTCTTTTATAATTAAATTAGCTTCTATTCTCTATATAAATTTCTCTTCATTTTCTTGGGGGGGAAATTTAATTTAATAAAAACTTAAAACTATATTTCTGTGTTTTTTTTTTTACTTTGTCGCTTGTCTCTACCTTGCACGCCCTGCCCCCGGCCGATTTATGTAGGACATAGAACCTTCAGTATATAGTCCGTTAATAAAGTGGGTACTGTGGGGCTATCCTCATTAATGGCTTTTAAAACTAAAGAAGAAGAAAAACGGTTAACATTAAAAGTCGAGTGAGATATTTCGCAACTTACTTTTTATTAAAACTTGTAGATTTTGATTATTGGGCGTACCATTCTCCATGGTGTAGGGTATGACGGTAGTAAGATATTTAGGCTCGGGTCCTTGGAATTTACCCCGTTTCTTTTCCACATGATATTGACGTCGTTTGTTCTGTACTGCCAGCAGTATCGAAATAAAAGAATTCTTCAATTCCTTTTCAAATTCCAATTCATCGCGCAAAGCCAATTCATTGATAAGAGTCTCGCTGAGCTCCTGTATCAACACCTCCATTTCCATGTACAATTCGTTTAATTGGTTTATCGATAAATATTGCAATTCTATGAAAGACATGTGAAAATATTAGTAAAATTCTCATTATTTACATCATTTTGACCACACTTACTTTCCGCATAGAGTGGTGCCCCCAAGACCTCTTTAGCTTTTTCCATGACCTCCGACTCACAAGTGGTGGCCTCATCTGAGGGACTTTCTGCCTCATCAATGATATATTCAATTTCCTTTATGACTTCTTCCACGCTCTTAATGGGCTCCTCGGGTTCATTATTGAGCCCATTCAAGATTAGGGCATGCATATCCAAATCATTGGCTATGGCTTCGTCTTCACTATTGAGATCATCGGCCGGTGTTTGGGCATCAAAAGAACCGGCTTGTTTGTTGGAATTCTGGCCCAAGTTCAATGTGGGCATGTGCATTTTGCGTGTGTACGACTTGGACCAATCGATGGGTAAGATATTACCAAAATTGCCAGTGATGGTCCACCACATTCTGGAAAACAGAGAGAGATGGGGAAAAAAGTTTAATACAAATTAGGAAATGTAAAGAAGAACAAATTAGGAAATGTAAAGAAGAACAAATGTAATAAAATTCAAATCTGTGGATTTTATAAAATTTAAAGTAGATAGATCAAATTAAAGGGGCAGAAGAAGTGAAATTATCTGTAAGTGGAGACAACGAACAGATCAGGCTATTTGAATCAGATTGCATGTATGAGAAAAGAGATTGCACTTATCCAGGTCGTACTTAAAACTTTTTTTCAGCGGCCATTGCCCCATCGTAAATTTTGGTGACTCTGGGAGTAAAAAGTAACCTCTAAACCTTTCTAGAAAAGCATTAACCTTTCAGAGTCGACTTCAATCAGTAGATCCCGGGCCGAATGACTTTTGATTTTCCTTACAGTTTTGTAGTTGAATTTTCAAATGCATTTTAGTTCTAATTAAGAAATTGCACAGGAACAAAGATAGAATTTCCAAGAAGAAATAAAAATATAATAAGGAGAATGAGAAGTTGCAGTCAAAGATATCGTTTACGTAGAAGAGACACAAGTCAGAACAAAGAAGAACAATTAGGACCAACAGAAATACTTATCAAGGAGTGTTATTAAAAGCTTCATGGGATTTTCTCTTTGTTTGTTATTTAATAAGAAGATATCATTAAAATACAAAATTTCTAATTAAAAACACATCCATACTCCATACTCGATTGATTGTTTCAATTTTCCACAACACCTCCCGTTTATTTTTAGAAAAATCTGAAATCAATTTGGAAAAACATTGAGTAAGCGTTACTACCTTTCAGGTATTCACTGAGAAACTCAAGTGTTTTTAATGATTAGACCGATGTGGCGCCATGGTTTCCTCGTATGGAAAGGAAACGAACCCATTTCCCACCATCATTATAGCACGTTTATATCACCGCTTACATATTTCTCAATTCTGCCATTACGGCAGAAAAGACAGCAAAAAAAAAACACTCAACATGTCATTATAAAGGCATTCAAGGAACAGGAAGTCTAATGTCACAACTTAACAAATATTTGCCAAGTGAATTTCGTAGACACATTCAAAGGATTCCATAGAAATCCTTTGGGCTAACGTTGGCCAGGAGTTATAAATAGACAACAACAACAACTGAAAAATGTTATATATGGAAAAATAAGGATAATGAATGAAGATTTTGACATGTGAGTATGAAGAAAAAAGCCCGCAATTTATACTTGTGGCGTTTGGGTGTTGTGCCCTCACTTTTTTTTCCATAGCTTTAAGTTTCTATAAAAAATGTAGTATATGACGATGACAAAAACAAAAACAACAGTGACAGCGGTCATACTATGCAAGTCTGTACAGTGTACAACAAAGGAGTGGTGTAAGGACAATGAACTTATAATATGATATATGGGTTATAGTAAGGACAAACATAAAGAGAGGACGGGGACGTGATGTTGGTTTAGTAGAAGAAGAAAAAAAGTATGCGACACGACACCATTTCCAAGTAGTTGTTTATATTTAAATATTGATTATATATTTTGAGCTGACGTCGGTAGTTAAGATCATTGCGGTTCAATGGTGGACTAGAGTCCTAAGTCAACGGCTAGGAGTTTATGTCTAGCTTACCATAGCCGGGATAATCTATTTGATATAATTGTCTAGTGATACTTATTTGATACCTTTTGGAGATTCCCAAATATCTCTACTGAATACCATGTCCAGTCTGGTAAAATAGTTTTCACAGGAGCACGTTTTCCATTGCCAGCTTTTTTGTATATTATTTCAACTAAAGTCGACGCAGCGCGTGTATTTAGGTTGGTATAATTCGTTCACTGCATTGTATTGCAACTGCAACCAACTTCACTATTGTTTACTAAAACGGCAGGTTCCGGTCAAATTGTAAATGAAATTAATATTTGCTGGCGTTGGCGCTTCGGATTAATTAACTAATTCTTCGTAGGGGTTTCCTCCCACGGAGTAACTTCTAAATTACAAAACATTAAGTTTACGTATATGGAGTCTGACGAAGCAGGGTAAATTTCTTGGTAATTTATATATATATTCTCGAGAAATTACTAAAAATTTATAATATGGTGCAAAATCTCAAGAGTTGCCCCGTATCATATCCCATCACCTGGAATGGTCGTTCATGGCAGAGCATAGCATGATTTTTGCAGTTATTAATAACCTAAATAACATAATTTAACAAGGACTACAAGGACAAATTATAAAGAAAATAATATAATAAGGCAATTGAACATTAAGAATGAAATTGAAATTGATAATATTGGTACGTTTCCATCAAAAACTACTAAAAAAACAATAAATGTGTGTCACTTCATCATGTGCATTTATCATTCCAGGTCTATTGTGATACCCTTGACCATTGACCAGATCTCCAGGTCTCAAATGGAGTACACTCTCTTGATTCCCACAGTTCACGCTATAGTCGTTTGTCGCAACCTTCAGTCTCAAAGCAGACAGCGTACTCTCCGGACGAATAGAATCAACGACACATCTTGAATATAATGGAGGTATTGTGGTCTTAAAACGAATGTGGGTTTTATCTGTACCAGTTTTACTTTTACATTTTCTCAATTTCAATAGATATTTCTTAAAGAAATATATAAATACGTTAATTTATTTTAGAATTCTTATAATTTCAAAAGGAAATTGTGTAGAGACCTGAACAGTTCAAGTGATTTCTTTTAACCATAATCGTCACAAGACGCCAATAAATCCATGCGAGTTGTCATAGTAGTAACGACAAAATGTTCGCTGGGTTCTTGCAGCCCACACACACTAACCAACCAGTAACTTGATTGTTTCAGTGCATAAGCCATAAATCTATTCCACATATTTTTATGAAAAAAATACAGTGTGGGTAAAAAAGTTATTCCTATTGTTTGGTTTTTATTAAGAAGTCTCTGCACCAAAAACCCAACACTGACTGACTGACATTGACTTTGAAATAAATAATTGGGTGTAAAAATGCTAATGATTCGTGCCAAAGACAAGGGAGAGTAAACAATTTGCATGATATGCAAGCAAATGTGGGATCATTAAAACAAGAATCAATTTATATGTAGATGGTAATGGTAATGACAACGATGATGTTGTAGTTCTACCTCCAAGTCCCCACATGTGTATGTTTGTATATGCGACATGGATCATTAGTTTTGATCACAGCGCGCGCACCTCTTTCCCTTGCTTGCATTAACACTAACCGATGATAATTACGTTGTTCTCTTACCTGTCGGATAAATAACAACGAACATGGGCAGGTAACCACCATTCATTCATTTCAGACAAACCACCCGGCCAACTCTTGCTGGAGTTAACATGTGCCGCTGGTTTTATCTGTTATTTTTTGTTGTTAAATATTCATAAAACGTTGTGTGTTTAACGCGACAACGGCAGGAGACGTTGACATAATTGCATGTGTCGTCTCTTGACTTGTTTTTCGTTAAAGCCAATTTTACTTTTTTTGTTACCAAAGCTAATGGGTGAGGCCTGGTGGGGGGAATACTGAAAGTAGGTTCTTGCGGAACCTACATGAACATGTCAACCATCAACGTCAAACAACTTTGTATAAGGTGATGTAATGTAATGCGGAAGGAAAGAGCTTCTGTCCGAAAAGGTTTTTTGGGGGAAATTACATTTATGGTCAGCTTTTTTTGCTTGACCAAAATTTCAAATAAAAGTTAACTGTAAAATGAAAAAACTGTTGGGCATAATCAAAATGTGTCAGCAATTTCTAAATCGCCAGAAAAATTTCACAGTATAGCAAATTGAGGAAAAAAAGCTGGTCGTATGATTTCTTGTATTTGGCTGCAATCAGTCGAACCATAAAGCGGAATTGACCACAGCACACAGTGTTCGTCAAAGCTAGAAAATGCTGGTAACAACTACCGCGTAGGAATAGTTAAAAGGAAAGAAATGTGTATTACAATTACTTAGGGTTTGATCAGAGGCGCAAAATATTGCGTTAATTAAGACACTATCATTAAATACTGCAGCAATGTATTAGAAATATTAAAATTGCAATGGAAACAGCAGACTTGCATTAGCAATGGCAATAGCTTTGACGCAAGTGTGATCTTATATGAGCGTGTAAAGGGTAAGTTCAAACCAGCACAGTTCCGCTTCCTAGCACAACTTTAATACTTCTTATCTTAGAATTTCAAAACCGGGTTCTTTTATATCCATTTAGGACATTACAGTAGGCAGATTCGCTACGGGAAGCTCTGCTTTCTCTAAACCCCTGGTTTTTTACAGACTATTTGCTACAAATAACCTCGAACCTAACCCTGTATTAATTATAGGAAAGTTCGAAATAAATTACGTACAAATTATAATAAAAATTATTCTAGAACAGGCTCCCGAAAACCCATTTACGATTTTTTGAAAATTTAACGCAATCTTTTAAAAAATCACAAACAAAATGAAATACAGGAAAAAGAGAAAGGATGTACCTACGATGGCACTGTCACATTCTCCATGATTGTTCGATGGCCCAACCTTTATTGTTTGTTTTATTTGCCATTTCCATTCAATCTTTCACTGTTTGCAATTCAATCAATGCGTATCATTCATTTGTTGCAAATTAGTTAGACAAACGCCTGCCTGTTAGTAACTGCCTGCCTGTCTGCCCGTCTGTCTTCAGTGGCTGATGGCGTTGCAGGCTGCCAATGACTGTCCTTGAAATGGTTTGGCGTCTTCATCTTCACACCCTTTTAAACAATTAGTTTCAACAAATATGCCATTTCATTCATGCATGCCATTCCATTTCATTTAATTAATTTCATTTTCACAACCTTCCTTCAATTACACAAAAAAAAATACAAAAACAAAAGTAAAACTTTTCTAAAGGTTGGTAGACAGATCTAAGGAACTTGTGCCACACTAGTGTTACGAGAGAAGAATATGGCAGAACCGACAGAGATGGCTACAAAACAGCCAACCAAAGTAAAAGTGAATATGTTGTGAATGTGTTTTCTAACAGCCAGAACAATATGAAATGGAAAAGAACAACAACAAAAAAAACTGCAGATGATTTCATTAACATTATGTAGAACACGTATACGTAAGCCTGAGTACAATGTTGGTGATAGGTTACGAGCATTCAATGGATGTACGAAACATTTAGTTCACACCGTGGTGGGCAAAGGGAGGCCAGACCCGGGGAGAACACAAAAATAAATTTGTCTACGGAGAACTAGTTCAACAACTCATTATTTTAAATTGCAATAACCTAGTGGTCATTCTAGAACAGGTTCTAAAATATGTTAAAACACTTTATGTTACTAGGGAAAAAAAAACCCAGATGTTGTTGGGACTTTATCCAAATATAAATTATGGGATTCAGTTCTAGTTGATATAAGAAAGTCTTCTTTTATTTCCCGATAATGAGTTTCGAAACTAATTCTATGTAAGCGATAGTATACAAATCTCTTCTGGAACTATAGGTAAAGATTCTATCTTTTGCAGCAGATTCTGTTTCATAAAACTCTTAGTGATTCGTCTGAAATCTACTCCAGAAATACTTCCCGAAAGCCAGGTGAAAGATACATCTTTATGGATCGACTGCAGGAGAACATATTTTGCAACATATTCTTTCTTCAAGCGTAATTCCTCTGGAACCTGTTGTAGAAATAGTTTCGAAATATACCTTATATTTCAATACCAGGATTGAGTTTTGAAACTAGTTCTAGGATAACCAGAAATCTACTAGAGACAATTGCAAAAGAAATTATTTTGCAAGCGCATCTGTTTCTTCAAAATGGAAGGGATCGGAAAGGTGCTCCATAAATACTTCTGGAAACAGCTCCGGGTTAAAAAATAATTGATCGAAAAGCTATACCATAAATACATCTGGAAACAGTTCCCATTCAAAAAGAAAAACGATTAGACAATTCTCTCTCAGAGGTTCTAGATCCAGGGGTATTTTCAACCGATTCAAAATAAAGTTTTGGGTCACATTCAAGAAAATTAGTTCTGTATCTAGTTTCAGAAAAGCAAATTCTTTTTCAAGAAATTGCCAAGTTGACACCAACTGAATATGAAATCAATCTCTCCTTAGTCTTTCAATGTAATTGATTGGCAAATTTCCCATCATCGACTCCGGGTGGTCACCCCATTTCCATGCACGAGAACCAGCCAGAAGACCTACCAGAAATCTAGGTTATTAAACTTGTATGTAGTTCACGTGACAGCAATAGCAGCAGCGGTGAACAAAACAGAAAAGCCAACTATGACAGAGCCGCTTACGGAACCACAGGCAGACAGACACAATCTAAACATTTAAGTAGGTCTAAATGTTAGTTACGTTATTTATTCTAGGTTCTACACACCACAAAAACAGAAACGCCAAATTAAGAACTCCATAATTATGAAAATATTGTATGGCTCGTTTTTTTTAATGATGATGTTATCATGTGAAATATTTTTTAAATGAAATTATAGCTATAATAAACAAAATGAATGATGGAAGTTGAGTGAGACGAAAGAATTTAGAGAATTTTCAAAGTAACTATTTATAATAGCGGTTTTAAGTTTAATAGTTGGTTGGTCATTAATCTGTGAAAAAGAGAACTTTTAGAGTATATAATTGCAGGCTTTTTATTGTACTGAAAATGATTTTATTCTACTATTATCTATTGTCTCCGGTAGTTAGTTATGGTAGTAGTAGCTTACTTATACCAATAATTAAATATTTTTCATATTTAAGCAAATCGTTCCACAGTTGTCTTTGTGATTTAGATAAATCGAAATGTGATTTAGATAAATCTATCATTTTGACATTTTTTAAGCATCCATTTTATTATAACATCTCTTGTTTTTTTCATTAACATCTGAAGTTTGCCGACGAACTAACACGTCAGACTTAGGATCTTTTCGTATTTCTAATCTATGGTTTCCAACGTTCTTCTGAAATGATTTTAGCAATAGATGTACAAAATGTATCGGATTTAAGATACATTCACTAAATGTCAAGGGATACTTTTCTAGACGTCTGTCAAGATATGTTTATAAGTTTCTATCTGATATCCAAATATTAATTTATAATGTTTACATATTGCAGATCTTTAAAAGCATAAAACATTCTAATAGATGGCGCTACACTATTCACAAAGTCAACATTACCAACAATGATGTCAATACGCCTTGTATACCACATTTTTCAGATTTTTTTTCTTTTAAAAAAAAACTGTATTACAAGTGCGGCGTGTATGTTAACAACTTGCCATACATAAATAAATATTTATAAAACAAGAAAACCTCCTCTTGGCATATTAACAATCTTGACTACCTTGACAAGGATGGCTGGCGATATTTGCTACAAGTATAGCTTCATGTTATGACGTTATAACGTTCCGTATATAGAGGCAAATACATATGCACGTAAATATGTCTAAAGCTTTTATAAACATACACTAGTCGTTTATTTTAGTCTTTACAAAACAAACATTCATAAGATGTTGATGATGACGACAATGATGATGATGTGATGCACGAATATCTATTTCTATTTTATAAATCTACTTGTAATTAATTCCTTTTGAGAAACATTTGTTTGTTTTTGTATTTTAATATCCTTTAAACAACCTTGACCGGGTTTTCAGCACATATTTGACTTCAATTTGCTGAAATTCTTTCAACAAACTAAAACCAAAAAAAAAATAAAACTAAAATGATGTAATTGTCTGACTGACAGTTGGTTTTGGTACGTTTGAATGTGTGAAAAGTTTTAATAGTTGCTGTTGGTTTGGATTGTTGTAACGGTTTCCCTTAAGGGTGAATAGGTGAATGTGTGAATGGTTTGTGTGGAATATGAGCAGAACTGCTAATACTGAGTTATGGTTGTGTGAAAAGGAAGTGACATTTGAAAATTGTAGAAATGAAAAGGAAATGGATTTTTAGATAAAACATTTGCTTCAAAATGGTGCATATCCGCGCAATCGTTGTGGGGAATAACAATGAATAATTGGTATGACGTTGGCTAAACATTTTCTTTCGTTTACTTTGAACTGTCATGTCCGTTAAATTGTATATGTAGATAGTTCAATGTGATTGCAGTTGAATTGCAGCAGTAGGTAATTGTCTTTTACATACAATTGTTATTCGACGTGGGCTGTTATAAAATATATCTAACAGTTGCAAAACGATATCAGGGTACTCCTTACAAGGGGTATTTTAACCAGCCTAATGATATTTTCTATTAATCTAATGATTTTTTCATTAATCCATCCAAAGTTTTTTTTATTAATCGAACGGCATTTTTGTCAATTTCATGATTACCTCTAATTTACGTTTCCGGATTTATTTATTTATTTGCACAGATTTTGTAATTTAAAGCCTTACGGCCAATTGTAACAAATTACAATAAAAACTACTCCATGTTGAATACTACTGCTCAGTTAATTTAAAAAGGATTTCGCCAGAAATGTTTTTTATTTACACAATGCAATTTATTAATTCTATGAGACATTTTATAGACTATATTTGTTGATATTAAGTCGACCTTTTTATCATAAACATTGGTTATTAATTAATTAACCTCGAAGTCGAATTAATTAATAAGAAAAGTGAAATGTTTCATGGATTGTTTTCCTCTGCTACTTTTAATGAAGGAAGGAATTCAACCAATTTATTTCATTTAGATAATTTAAATGGCTGCCATTGACCGCCTGATCCTGAGTCTCTTTCTCTAGGAATTTTGCTATGTACATATCTTGGTTGCTGATATCCACAGTTGATTTGATGTGTCGTCCCTCCAATTATATCCAACCCATTCTTTCATATTCTCATCGTACAATTAAAAAATAATCCCTCTGATTTCCACACATTCTCTTTTTGCGCTTCGTATTTCAATTTCCTAAGAAAATCAATAGAATCCTTGCCCTGCTTTTTCACCTGCTCCCCACTGACCATCTCCCCCTTTCAGTGAAATTACATGATTGTTTTTTTTATGTCCTGAAGTGAGTGATATTGCTGGTAATGCAATTACTTTATAATTATGTATGCTACCTCCCTCCTCCCATCTGCTCAGGCCCCCCTATGAGCGTAATTGGTGTCTAGAGTGCAGTGCAGTTTTTCCACTCCATTTAAATTACCTGAACGGAAAAGAACTGGGGTAGCACAAAAGGGCCACACCAGTATAAATTACTTTTATTATGGATTACAAGCGGCAAACCATAATTTAGCATTAAATTCATGTCAATTTTAAAATGTTAAAAGCCCTATTTAGCGAATACGTCTCGGGTAGTACAGGCACAAGCCATACGAAGCAGTGTGTCCATGATTACATGGCGCGAGCGTATGCATATGGTTTATACATATTTAACTCTATATTAATATTTACTACGGTATATTGTGGGTTTAAAAAAAGTAAAATTATGATGATTCCACTGTCGGAGAATATTTGTACAGTTAGCGGCATAAGTAATCGTCATAATTTGAGAAAAAGTTTATAGATTTACTAAACATTTTAAAGAAAATTAACGCAATACAATAATGTTTATAAATTTAATAAGAAAGTTCATTAGATTAATGAAAAACTCGTTGTGCTAACGAAAAGTTTGTTATTTTATCCAAAAGTTCATACGTTTTTTGGCCCTGAGAGCTTTTGTATTACTGAATAAATAAATAAAAATATAACGGAAAGTAAATTTAATTATTGAAACGATTTTGAAATTAATAAAAAGTTTCACTATTTACTTAAAATTTCAATAGATTCACTCGTTGTTTTAACGAAAAGATTGTTATTTTTACGAAAATTTTCTTAATATAACGATAAGTTCATTAATTTATTTAAAAGTTTTATAAATAATGTAATCTGTAATAATTTTAAAAAATTCATTAATTTAATAAAAATTTATTTTATTTAGTTTACTTTTAAAATTCGTTAAATAATAATAAAATTTTAATTTATTTAATTTAATATCCTCCAATTTCATGAAATTTGATTTATTTGGATAGTGTTATTAATCAAATATACATTGATTTTATGAAATAATCATTGTTTTTATGAAATAATCATCAATTTTATAAGAATTTTATTAACTTTATGAATATTTTACATAATTCATCAATTTAAAAGAAGTTCCAATTTAACGAAATTTTTTTTGATTTAATGAATGTTACTAATTTATTCAAATATAATTATAAATTTTAATTAGATTTAAGAAAATTTAATTAATTTTTTGAAATTTTCATTAAATTATGAAATTTAAATTATTTTAATAAAATTTTCATTAAATTATGAAATTTTCATTAGTTTCTAAAAAAAAACTGTTGATGTTATATACTTTTGTTGGCAACTGTTGTACGTGATGTTTTTTTACTGTTTCTTTTTTTTTAATATTGTTATTGTATTGAGTGGTATATAAAGGACTTTTTATGCACAAGTACATGAGCAAAATCTATTGTATATCGAGTGTATGGCATAACAACACAATTGTACATACGTGCATACACACTTGCAAGGTTAATAACCGGAAGCCATAGGCCGGATACAGGCAACAAAAGAGTTCCATCTCCCCCAGACAGTTGAGCCTGGGCTGGGCTGTCAACAACATGATGAACTCTTCGCCGGAATGATGTTGCCAGCTTTGATAGGCACGAGTTGATTGTCGGAATATAAAATCATGTCTTGTGTCAATGTTTCTAAATTTGCTTCAATTGTGTTGTTATTCTATTATTAGTAAGTATGTATTTCCTTTGGCGAACGAACATTTCATGATTTCTTCCTTGCTTTTAATGGGTTCATGGCGGCACTGCGCATGTCCTTAGCGTGCAAGGATATCAATGCATAGTCCTCGTAGTCCTACATACAAATGGACGTCTGTCCGTATGTCTTCGCTGCGTCTAAATACATGACATTTGTTTGTCTTATAAAATATTTATCAAGTTGTTCGTGTTCTGGTTCTGGTTCTCATTCAAACAGAAACCTATTTCAAATCAAACAGATACTGCCAACCAACGTAGCCCCGAACAACATGTCAACTTTTCTTACGTGCCAACCCTCGGTTGTTCCAGTTTTAGTGCGTTTTATTCTTGTCAACAAATGACGACGACAATTTGGCGTCGGTCGGTCGTTTCTTCTTTTTTTTATAGGGTTTCTCTATCGTGTATCTCATCAAATTAAGTACGGATTTTATAGGAATGACTCATACATTTGTATCAAAATGGTATGTGTTATTGAAGGGGGGCAGGGGGTCCTGAACAGGGAATGTTCATGTTCACTTCATTTCGTTTGTGGGTAAAGTAGTGGCAGTGCGTAGAAAGTCTGTGGCACCACCACTGTTGGCGGGGTTGTGCCTGAGGCGAAAACTTTCTTCTGCTGTTGTTTTGTAGCGTGAGGATATTTCAAGGATACTGGTTTGTTTGCATATGTATGTACGTTGTATAAATAAATGAAAAATATTCGTCCATAGTAAATTTATAATTTCCGGCATGTGGAGTTGTAAAAGCAAAATGAATGTGTGTGTCTTGTTTGGGCCAAAAGAAACGTGTTATATAACGTGTTGCTGTGTAATGAAATCGATTTAATAATAACAACAACAGCACAAAAATCGATGACGTTATGAATTGTTTATGGGTCCTTTTTTACGTTCGTCCGTCCGCCTCCCGGACATTCGGTGTAATCATGTAGAAATTTTTGCAAATGCTCATGTTCTCAATGGTTTTGTTCCTTGGGGGGGAAGTCATCGACGTGTAATTTGTTGTGTTAGATTACATTTGCGTATTATTTACATTCAGGAGGATATTTGACTGATGGTCTAATGAAATTGGGGCAGTTGCATGAAGTATGAAGGATAAAAAATGATATTGGAAGGCTCATTTGAAATGTTATGTTTAAAATAAAATCCACGATATTTCAACGCAGGTATTTGGAAGTTTCACATCTTTGAATGGAGTATTCGGCCACACGGAGAATTCTCGAATAGTTTCCACCAGGTCTTTGGGGGTGCTTTGTAGTGTGACGACACAGCATGGCTCAGGACTTTAGGTTTTCCTATTAATATTATTTTAGAAGGTCTTCTTATAATCCACTACAAAATATCCACTGATTCCCTTCTGTTGGAAGGCCTTATTACTAAATAGTTCTGATTCCCTTCTATTGGAAGGTCTATTATTAGATAAATCTGCTAAACATCAGTATCAAGTCTGTGTTATAAGATAGACAGACAGCTCTTAAGATCCCAATTTACACATCGCCTGCAGTCTATTTTAAGACATTGACATACTGTAATCGTAATGTAAGTAAGTCATATTGATTTTTATACTTTAGTTTCCGCCATTAAAATTCATTGTCTCGCAAACGACATTGCCAACAGTCATAACATTTTATCATTTCAAACTGCCCGGCCACTGTTCAAAAAATATGCAACAAATCACTGGAAGAAGAAAAGAAAAAAAGACTTCAATTGAACAGAAAATCGTACACAAGTAACGCAAATGACGTCGTTATGTCTTCCAAAAACAAGCCACCACAAATACGGCGGCGGCGACGACAGTAAAATGTGGAACTATTTGCAATAAATGACAATAAAAATATTAAAGCAAAATCGAACGAAAAAAAAAATGCGAAACAAGTCACTATGATTGGCTATGGTTATGGTGAGAGGGGTAAGGAAATAGTGCAAGAAGTTTGGTAAGAAATCTGGAAATTATACAAATGTGGGCAAGAAAGCAGCAGAATGCATACGACTACACACAGATACTTAGACATTGTTGTTGTTGGTTTTGTTGCTTTTCAGAACGCAATGCCAAAAGTGCAAAAGCGGTTATAACTATTTATGGGATAACTATATTTGAACGATGGACGACGAGGCGGCGCATAAACATTAGGGGCACTCAAAGAAAAAAATATATAAATACATACATTTATACCGAAACACAAGCAAAATCGTATTCTATTCGTAAGAACATAACTTAGTTTTAGTTTTTTTTTTCTATAAATAAAAGATTTTGAAAACCACGTTGTCCGCCAAATATCTTTCTCAATCGATATTATGTTTTCATAAAAAAATCACACTGTTATTAACTAAATATTTAGAAAAGCCGATTTCTTGTAATTGTCGAATGAAAAAGTTTGGTAGCCACGTCGGGCGCAAAGTTAACCACCTTAACACTGCTTTTTTCCACATTTCATAAAATATATGGAAACAGTTTCCCGTTTCCTTCTTAATTGAAATGTTGAGGGAGAAACGTAAACTTAAGGCACCCACATTGTACTCCTATTTTTCTTGGAGTGTACTATTTGAATGCATTAGATTTTTTATTGCACAGTATCCATACAGTTCAATTTGCCCGCCGGATCTCCAATGTTAAACGTCTATTCCATCATTGGCGTCTTTTGTTTAATGTTTTCTATTTCAGTCATGACGTAATTGTGCTAATAAATTAAACTTTTGGTGGTGGTTTTTTCGGATTCTCTTTTTTTGCGGATCAATTCTAGATTTGTTTAGCAAACCAGCTGTGTGTGTGAGTGAGTCTACACCATACGTGTTTTACCGCCATTTACACGAGTCTTATTTGCGAATTCAATGAAAGGAAATTTATTGTTTTAACCAGCAAAAAAAAAATGTGCTGAGTGGTAATTTGTGTTAAGTTTAACTGAAATGAATGTGTTAATTTTGGTTGAACTTAATGGCAGTTAAGGTAATATTGATGAAAAGTTGTAAATATTAAATGAATACAGGGCAAAGTTGACCAGTATGTCATGCACATGGAGAAAATTACATGTGGGTTTCGATGAAAGGCTTTATAAAACGCTATAAAGCACTTCACTTAAACGTGTACTAGAAAAATGCAAGCCGCAATTACTCTATAAAAGTAAAAGCCTCACGTTACAAGATTTCAATTGAACTAAAAGTTTCATTCTGAAATTTGAACTAGCAATCTTCGCATTTCTAATCGGACATGCTGTCGAGGGACCAGTACGCACCATTACCACACAACGACCCATTACTGAGACAAGATGAATACCGAGCTGGCTCTATTCCAGGTCAATCTTCTGTAAGAATTATGTTTATTAGTTGTACACTTTGTAATTGATAAAGAATACCTAGACAGCCGAATCAGTACAACTCATTACCAGCATTGCCTTCAACAAGAATAGTAAGTAACAATTAATGATAATAAGATTGCCTTCCAATAGATGTGAAAGGGGAATATGTTGTTGATCATAATAAACAACGTCTCGATCTCTCTTAAAGATGGCACACGTGGATTTGGAAACCTAAAGTTGTGAACACGATTCGGAGAAGGGAACAGTACTTGTTTGCGAGATTTTGTTGACAAGATAATAAGAATGTCTCCTGAAAGACCTTCCCAATATGAAAGAATTCTGAAAGTACTTCTTCTCAAAGACTGGTCGCCAGTCTTTCAACGTCCTTTCATTTGGAATTTTCATTTGTTTATTAGTCTATCCTACATTGCGCAAAAAAATACATCTAATGAATAAACTATACAAATATTTAGTCCGTTTGCGTGTAAACTTTTTGCCATTAAACTCTTCTCCTTCAGTGTTGTGTTATTTTTTTTTTCGACATGAAAATGCTTTTAGTTTAGGGGATGGAATTTCATACTCTTCTCCACTCCACTCTCGTCTCTGCTCTTCTCATAATCTACCATCATATTCATTTCATTTATGTTGTGGTTTTTATCTACGACCTCTAAAGCATCAGACAGACATTTAGTAAAAAAAAAAGAAACCGCAACAGAAATAGTGCCGTTTTATTATAGAGAAGAAACTTTATAAATGTAATTTTTCTTTCTTTTTCTAAAGAAATACTCTGTATTTTTCTTCTTCTTCTTAAATTGTTATTATTGTTTAGGTAGGTCTTATTGTTAATGGGTTAAGTATGTGCAACCAAGTGTAAAATTTGTAACGTAATACATGGAAATTTTCTTTGGTTTTTTTTCTTGCTAGCCTTTTTCAAAGAAGACGGTAAGAAAAAAGAAGTGTTTAAGAAAAAACAGAAAATGTTAAAATAGGGAAAAAAGCATTAGCAAATTGGATAATAAGCAGAGGCGGCAAAAATGTTTTAGAATTAAGTAAAAGCGTTTAGAGAGCCTAAAGGGAAATTCTCAGGTCAACGCAATTTGGGGACGCACAGCGTAAGGAAGGGAATCCTGGTTTCATTTAACAGATACAGCGTGAGCCCCCGTAATATATTTCGTTAGCTGTACTAGGTTACCTTAGTAAAAATGACATAATATCCAGCTAATAACGGCAATCAATTGATACATTTATTAATACAATTAATATATTATTAAATACTATTAACATATTAACTAATACAATTAACATATTAAGTAATACAATTAACATATTAATTAATAAAACTAATATATTAATTAATACAAATAATATTTTAATTCAATCGTTTAGAACCTGTCGTATCACTCTCTTATAAAACTTAATAAATTTCCTGAATCGAAACAAGTATTTTTTTTTAAAATCCACACGGCCTTTTTAGACTTCCCTGCTCTCTCCCAACACCTCTTAAATTCAAAATTTCCCATCAGATCTAAAGTTTGCATTCAATATTCTAAATTTAAATTGTGGTAGGTCTATATTCATCACATTTCACACACTGATGGCCTTTCAATTCAATTGAAACCCAAATAAACAAATAAATATTGGAAATTCGAAAGAAAGAAAAACAATACTAATAATAAAACAACTTCTGCCTCACCAAACAAAACAATATGTTGAACTGAAGGTTAAATACAAAAAAAAAATGTTTTTTCTGTGTTTTTTTTTTGTTTGTTTGAGAAAACATAAATATTTAGAATGAAATGTTCCCATACACGAAATGAATTCAAGACAAAGACGAAAACTCTGATAACATTAATGATCTTTTGCGCTTCAAAATGAAAAACAAACAAGCGAGAAAAAATTAAAAGCATGAATAAAGAAAACACAATTGTAAAAAGGCAAAAAGAGCTTTTATTAATAAATATTTTCTTCAATTTGCTTAATGAATTATTAATGAGTGTGATGAGAAATGAGAACATGTTTTTTTGTTTGGTTTTTTTTGATAAATATCTAATGTGGTGTGGTTGGTGTCAGTCTCGAGGCGGAAAAAACATAAGAATTTAAATGATTTTTTAACTATTTTTCCACAGATGTTAGATGATGGATATCTTAATTTAGATGATAATTGTGGACTGGTGGGGGTACACCCAACAAATAATAGTAAATGGGGTTAGGATTTTGGTTAAACAGTACAGTACAGTAATAATAGTAGTTTACAGGTGAAGGGTTCTAGTGTGGTCAAGCATAAAGGCGAGTGTTGTTTACGATACAATTGTATATGGGCATTTCCGCCGATCCGTACGTTCGCGACCACATGTTTATTGCTATTATTATGAAAACTAAAACTCGATGAAAGCCATCTTTTGTACTAAATATAGAGCTACCAAAATGTTATCGAATCACAAAAAAAAAATCGAGAAAAAAGATGTGTTCTATATTTTTTGTACATCAAAAGCGTACGAACGTACGTTCGCGACCCACGGAAATGACCATATGCTATATCTTGATAAGGGCTCGATATGGTGCACTCTGACGAGAATGTGTCTGCTTTAGATGAGAGTGTGCGACTCCCCACCCATCTAAAGCAATCAAAAATCCAACCAGCAAACGGATGCAAAATTTGCACAAAGGTCTCACATTATTACAATGGTAGTGTATCAAGTTCATATGTAAATGAGGTCAAGTTCCACGATTATATTTCCGACGTTGTTATTTTTGACAGATTTTAAGTTCCTACATTTGTTTGAGATTACATCGGGAGTGCTGCCCAGTTCAGACGGTACGGCTTTAACATATCATAAAGAAAAATATATATTTGACAGAAGATTTGATTTAAATTCTGGGCAATTATTGCCAACATTCAAAATTTCACAAGCAGTATGGTCTTCTGGCCAAAATTGGATCTGAAGTATGAGGTCGAACCTGATGATGGTAAGATTTTCTGGAACAATTTCCAATCATTTTCTTCGAGTGTTGTACATATAAACAATGCTGAGTAATTTCACACGAAATGTGTGTTCTGAAATAAAAATGAGATTTCCATGTGCCGAAATTGTGCAAGAAATATGCATTTTTTATGGCATTTCCTACAATAACAAAAAAAAATGGGGGAGAAGAAGAACAGCAATAACCACAGCCCCATAACGTCAACGACATGATGGAGCCCCCACTTAGAGGAGGCGTTAAAATCTCGCATACAATACATGACACATTATGACGACGAGTGTACAATTATAAATTCTGTCATAAATTACAAGAAAAAAACCGAATTGTATGAAAATATTTATGACGACACTGAATTAGTTGTGTTAAGAAGCCCACAAAAGAATCAAAACAAAAAGTAGCAAAGAACAATTTTCATTAAAGAAAAATCTTTATATTTAAAAAAAAAACGCGAAAAATTCCTTTACGCCGTCATTTCATATTTGGATGAGTGCCAACTTATAGAATCTATAATATAGATAGACAACGACGACGACTCTGGATTTATTTATTCAAAAAATGTTAAAGAAAAGAAAAAAAATCACCCGGCGTGAATAATGAACCAGAAATTTCACTCTTCAAACAAACAATAATTTGCAATGAAAGGAAGTAAAGCAAAACTAAAAGAATATAGAAAGAAACAACACCGAACAATATCCATTTGTTTATTGCCCGATTGCAACAAAAGAAAGACCAGCAAATGATTAATGCATCTACAATAAATAATAATAACAACGATACAATTATGTGGCAATATGCATAATTGTTTATATTCGTATGAGTGGGTGGGGGCTTTATTTAAATATGTAGGTAGTTCTGGGAAAGAAATAACTTCTGCTATTAAACAAAAAAATGCGAATTGTCTGCAGGAATTTGGAAAAGACTAACAGACGTTTGTCACGTAGTGTCAACAAACATTTTGTGGTGTTTTTGTCATTTTTTCTTTTGGTTAGGACCTGAAATAGTGAAATTTTGAAATTATGCATTTCTTGGGAAAGACATTCGTTTTAAATCTAAATATAACATCAGCAAATACATACATACGTATGTATGATGAGATATGTAAAGTACACTTAAAGAAAATATGACTGAAAAATCTGAAATGTGAACACAATTTCTATATCATCTGTCTGTCTGCGACATTGAATTAAACCAAACATGAAGGGGATGCAAAAATGGCAAATAAAAAAGGTGCCAATTGACAGATACATAAAAGTTCCAAAATGAAAAATACAAAAAGGTTCCAAAATGATGCAAAAAATATTCAAAATGACAAATATAAAAAGTTTTCAGAATGACTAACTGCCGATTTCCGTAAAACGAATTCTTTCGCTTGTTACAAATTACATATTTGTCCATAGTCACAGCTCATTACTATGCAGTCCCGGTTTTGAGAGAACATGACATAAGTTGGCAAAAAATTTGAATGTTAAATTTTTATAGTTAAAATTTTTTATGTAAAATATGAAATGTTTCATATACATTTTGAAAATGTTTGGCTTTGACAAACATTTCCTTATATTTAAAAATATATTAATTCGCCGGAATCACTCTATCAAAACTGACTGTTTCAGTTGAGACATTTTTTTCACTAAACCCTTTGCCACTATCCGTATCTTTACTGTGCCATAGACCAAACCTTTTACTTTAAGTTTAATTTAATAGCCAATAAAAACCACCAGTGATTACATTTTTAATAATATAATTTCCATTTTATTGATGATTTAATTAAGCTAATGGCGGTATTTTAATTTAGGGCAGTAGTTTTTATTTTCAGTGTTCTTCGTCTTCAGTGTTATTGAGTGGCGGTTGTGTTGTAGGGTATTTTGTCATCAGTTTTAAATATTATTTATATACGATATAAGGCACAGACACACAAACATCTTACACATAAGGTCAGCTAAAAGACAAAACAACGTAACTATGAAGTTTACTTTTTTTCTACAAGAAAATTATTTTTCTGACTTACATATTTTGTTTGGATAGAATGGCGTTAATATCATGTTTCTCACTGGAAATATATGTCTATTGTCCCTTATTTCAACGGGTAATTTTTAGTATAGACCTATTGTTATTGTTATTATAATTGACAATTTCAATAGAAGTCACACCGATTTTTTAAAAAAAAAAATCCTAATCTATGTAGAGGGTTGATGGGCTCTGTCACAAGTGTCTGTCTTCCCAAAAGAGGGTAGCTAGAGCTTTTTCAGTAAACGGTCCACACGTTTTCTATGATTTACTCAAAGTAACATCTAGAGTTTTCAGAAGTACTACTACCTATGAAAATAGAATTTTTCGCCTGATCTCTAGATTTTTTGTGGGATAAGTAAAAATGTCCACAGCAAAGACAATCTAGAGGGCAGATGAGCTAAATCACAAGCACACTTAAAACACTTAGTGGCATCTAAAGTTTGCACATGTACTACTACTTCTGCCAAGAGACTTAGGTCGTCTGCCACCAAAGACTATATATAGTCTGTTTGCAGACACGAATTAAACAGACATAGATTATCTGAACTGTGCAGTCTCAGGCAGATGTCTAATATGAAGCTTCAAATTTCACAAATTATTTGATAAAAAACAATGGTACGTATGTAGAAAACCACATCTATCTAGGGCGCCTGACAACTGGATTTTCTTGGGAGATATTTCCAGTTCATCCTATTTCTTTTTCAATAACTCGCTTTCGAACTTATATTTGTTTTTAAGTTGTTTAGCCTTTCAGCTGCCTTCCTTCGTGAGTTTTAAATGTGTGCCCGTGTGTGTTTGTTTAAATGTCTCATGGTATTTGTTTCGTTTTGTTGGCTTTATTTTCTATGGGGCTGCTAATGGGGGCAATGTTGTCGAAGTGCGAACTGAATTTTATGCGTTTCCTCTACGCATGATGACTTTTTTTCGCTGCCACATCCATCCACATAATACGAACTTAAATAGTTCTAAAAATATTTAGAAGAAGAACGAAAAGAAGAAGAAGAAGAAGAAGAAGAGGAAGAAAACATTAGAGGGAATTGAGTGAAAAAACAAGAAGAAGCAACAAGAACTGATCTGCAATCATTAAAAGATTCCAAATGGTTCAAGGGTATTGAACGAATAATAAAAATACTTAAAAATTTAACGGAAATTCAAATAGACAAAACCAAAATTGTAAAGCTTTGAAATCTTTTCTCAATTAATTACCCAAGTTAACAAATGTAATACCAAAAATCGGACAACCGGAATTACGCCATGAATTAGAAGGCAAGCAGCCACAACACCATCACCAAGTTGGTTGCACTTGCTGGCTGCATTGCAGCTCCAATGGCCTAACGTTTCAGTTTCAGTTTGGTGCGGTATCTTTACTTTTTCTATTATTTTATTTTAATTTTTGTTGGAATTTCTAATGCCATTGTTTTGTTGTTGTTTTATTTTCAAATATACAGGTGGGTGTTTTTTGGGGAGCCAAAAAAAAAACAAACAAAAAAGAAAAGAAAAGTGGCACACATTTTGACAGATAATTTATGTTGGTATTTATTTTCATTTTCTTTTGTTGTAATTTTTTTTCCTTTTATTTTGTTTGCTTTCGAATTTCCCCAAGTGAAAATCTATGAGTGCATAATTTGTAGACGACCCAGTTGGAAATGTCACTCAAAAAGGGCAAAAGTTCTGGGAAATCAACACGAACAAAATACGTTGAAATTGAGGGGAACCACCACCAACTAAATCAACAAAAGTCGTCATTGTGGTAAAATACATATTTAAAATTGGATTCTTGTCTTTTTTTAGGTTTTCTTTGATTTGTGTGTAGAAATGCCACCACAGCAAAATGATAAGCAAGAAAGAAAAACAAGTACCGAAGTTTATGGCTGCAAAAAGTCTGCGAGCTCCTTTGGAACAGTGGAAATATGTGAGTTTTGCAATGGACATTTTTTTTGTATTTTTGATATTTGTCTTTAATGTTTTAGAGTGAATAACTCTTGCAAAAACGAAAACCTTTTTGGAATTTTTTTTCCAATATCACACTGTAGGACAACGCTTAGTTCAGTTTAAAACTTTACGAGCTTTAAATGTTTCATAGAATACGAATGATAAAGAATCCTTAGAATACGGATTATTCTCTAACAAGTCTTATATGTATCAGCATTTAAGTCGACCATGTTCTTGTATAAATGTTGGGAGTTAACAGTTAACAGTAATGCTGGTATTGTTTTCCTATAATGTCAACTACCTTTCCCCGCCTTATAATGTCAACTACCTTTACTGCCTGTACTCATGGTATAACCCTATAATGTCAACTGATATTCCCCGCCGTCTCTGGTATTATTTCCCTGTAACAGCACATACGTTCTCGCCTTCACTCTTGTTACTTTCCATCACCCTATCTTCCTGGATATGCATAGTCGCCTGCCCCCAACCAATCAATCATTCATTCAACTCACTTTACACTTGAAACGCTGTTGGAAATTCTATACATGTTTAGTGGCAACATCGTAATTGTTTTCAATATGATGCAACTTATCAACAAATAATCCAAACAACAACAGCGGCAGCAACAACACAAACAGCTCTCATAATGAACTCTATCATTGCAATCATGCCACGAACTATTTACTCCACACAAAGCAGCAACACCAAAAACCAGGAGGGGAAAAAGCAAAGTATTATGAGGAAATTACTCAAGCCAATAAAAACAACGTGTCCGTCTGTTGTGCTGGACGGTGGCTGGTCCGTCCAACTGTTGGCCTGCCGTTCATCTGTTTCATTATCCGTCCGTCCATCCGTTTATCCATTCCATTCGTTGATAAATACCAACTAAATACTCTAAACATATGTTGGACTGCACAACAATAGTTTTAGCGTTTTCATTTTTCTTTGCTCCTTCTTTATTTTTTGCTCAGCTCAGCTCAACTCTGTTCTGTGTGAGTGTTTTTTTTTTGTTCATAAAGTGACGATTTGATTTGTTATCATTGAAATACGGGCGATGAAAAACAAAACATTGTGGAAATGGTGGTCGTGCATGTAATCAATGATAAATTAATTGTGTACTGCGAGAGTGTGTGTGTGTAAAAAACAATAGATTTTTGTTCGGCTATGGTCGCGTTCTAGATGAGAAGACAAGTGGAATTCATTGAGAAATTACCACATTTGTTCACATGACAAAAAGTGTCAGATGATGATGTACATGAAGTTGTTGAAGGCTTCGAAGAGGGACAGAATCATGAGAATATTCTGAATATATTTGGGCTACACTGTAGCGTCTGCCTGATAAATTGAAATTGGTGAAGTGGTGAAAATGATAAACTATTTTTATGAAATTGTTTCTAGTCCGTCTTTCTCTGTTCTGGAGACACATATTTGGTCCATATTTCTCTGCTCAGGTGCCGTCTATTTGTCAAACCTTACTGGTCATTCAATACCAGAAAGATTGTAATCACCCACTGCTCTAAGAATACGTTTTACACTTCTGTTAATTTGTCTGCATTATTTCATTTCTCACAGTTCAGCCCCGTCCTTTTCAATTTTCAATTGAATTTAAATCACGTTTCTTAACCGCAAATTATTGTATTTTAATCTATAATTATATTTCTATTTAAAAAAAAATAAAAAAAACTATCTTCTGTATATCTTGTGCATATCTTTTAGAAAAAAACTTCTTTCAAGTGCTAGAGCCGTAATATGCTAATGTCGAGAGGACCATCATGCAGTGCAGATGGATAGAGTAAGTGTGATGTGCCTCATTTCACACTCGGTGGGGCCGTTTATTACTTGAATGCCGCCTCTAATGTTGTTGTTGTCTAAAGTACATTTTAATTGATGCTTTTGCTGTTTGTTTTTTTGCCTCCTCTCGACACACACAAAACATGATTGTGGTGGCAGACGGACTATGTATGTATATAATTTCAAAAATATGGATCTATTCTCCATCTCTGTGTTTTGTGTACTGTGGTGGAATAGATGACTTCAGCAGCATCATCAGCCACCGCAACCGTACTAGCTGTACATATGAGTTCAAGTTTCATTATCATTGCCACCATTTTATTTCTGGCGCGAATGTGTACAGTTTAGAGGCTTCTAAATTCAGCGGAAAAAAACTACAGAGAAACTAAGGCAAATGTTTTAATGTGTTGTACAATAAATGGGAGTAGTTTTTGTTGACACATTTTGAGGAAACAGGCCATACAGTTACTTATAAAAAGTATTTGTCAAATGCTTTGGAATCTAAAATTCTCAGAAAATAATATGATGTACTGAGTAATGTCATCAGTGATCAATTGAGCCATCCACTGAAGATGCTGGAGTCAGATCGCTGTGATGTCAAACACGTACTTAGCAAAAACTCAACTATTAATGAGAAAAGCTGCGGCAAAACAGGGGGTATGAAACGTGGAAAAATTGAAATAACCGGTAAATAAAACCGACCATCCAAGGTATATACCGACTGATTGCATCAAGGCAATGGCAAATGAAATCTTCATATGTAGATGCCGTCGCTAGAAGACTAGGAAGTCCGATCGCTGACTCATTATTTGCCTAAGACATTTATCTGGATTGTGTAGCCAATGATGTTCTTTATAAAATAGAGTAAATAGTAATAATGCGAATTGTAATTAAGAGTCTAAAAGTTTACAATTTCTATATCCGAATATAATGAATAATGACTTCACCTTTGACGTTCAATAGTTCTCAGCAATAATTTTTGAATGCCATCACTCTCATCAATTCGAGCCACCGACCACCCAAGACATAATCCGACTGCTTGCAGTGTGGGATGCGTCACTAGAGGACGCATTGGTCAGTTTGATAGGAAGTCCCATCGCTGAGTTATGATATGGCTAAGATATAAATCTTTGTGTTGTACAGCCAGTGATGTTTTTTTTTTATAAAATTGAATACTGCGAGTTCAAATTAAAGGCAAAAAGTTTAACATTGCTGCTTGGCTGCTATCAGTCTAACCAGATAAAAAGAGCAAACGAACATGCACAACACAAACCTTATGCTTACATCAGGACTATCGGAGCTGCAACAGTTCTCTCGCCGGCTTTGTCTGAGGATCGAATAACTCGCACGCATCCTCAGAGAATGATATCTTCATTGGCCCATTTTTCTTTGGAAATGGTCATGGTAAATCTGATTTTCTGGCCGGTGATTGGAGAGATGAACGTTGACGGTCATTGGTTTTAGAAGGAAAGCGCGCCATGCCACACAGCCCACGCCACAATTGATCCCTGGCGCACCAAGTTCGGTCACTGTGTTCTCAACTGCTCACTTCTGAGCTTCAGTTTGTCTCCTCTTCGTTGTTTCCACTTCTCTGTACGACGAACACTTTTACGATAAACTGTATTTTTCAGTTAAATGTTGTGAATATGGAATTTATGATGAATTTTTAAATAAAACTATAAATTTTACAATTAAATTTAATTGTATTGAAAATGAAAAGTATAAGCTGCGTGTTCGCATTTTGCTGGAACACATGTTCTACTGTTTGGTGAATCATCGCAACGGCGTATAATTTGGGCGACTTTGTATTTTTGCGGTCAAACGGCAAAATACAGCTGTCACGCCGAACATGAGTCAAATGTCAATTCTGTTTGTTTTTTTAAGTGTTTTCTGGTGTTACAACAAAAGAAGCCTCTTAATACTTTAAATTCGAAATATTATACCGCATGTATGTATAATAACGTAGACAATTAAGCATGTAATTGTTTAGGTTTCATGAGCTTATATTCGGTTTTCGTTTCATTTTATACGGTTTGCACCTTTTTCACAAACAAAAAAACTTTCTATTTTTTGTATAATAGCTGTTTTTGGCAAAAGTTGTAATTACGCGTATTTGTGTATGGCATAAAACCTTTAAAAGTTCAGTTACTGAAATTGAGTTGTGGTGTTAGCTAGAGCAAGTGACTGAATGTTGTTGATGGTGTTGGACTTTGGGGGAAATTAAGAAACAATAAAATATATAACAAATATTATTGTTATTTTTCGTCTTAGGTATACAAATGAATGTTTGTCAGCTTTTCCCTAAGACTTGAAAGGCTCCCAGACACGTTCTGATGATATGCGTTTTTATCTACAATTCAGACGTTTGATCACGAACCGTATAAGAAACCGGTAGAGGGGAAACGTAATATTTGCTTAGACGAAATATATAAAACGTGATTTACCTATAAAAACAACAGCTTACAAATGTCCGTCCATGCGTTCCCCCAATGATTGTGCTTAATATCCCCCCAACCGAGTTTTCTTCTCTTTTTTATAGCTTAGCGTACAAAAACAAGTTTGTTTCTGTGCTTAAGTGAATTTATATGAAAACTCGGTGTTCGAAGTTGTGGACACCCGGGTTTGGGGGTGTAGGGGCAAAAGTGACTGCATCATGCCGTACTACACAGGTAACGCACACACATTCCATGATTCCTGATTGCCCCCGAATGTAATGCAAGTGCTTGAGCACATCTTCTCGCCCTGGTTCCCGTTCCCGTTTTGTTGATTTTTTCTCTCTGTATTTTGGTATGGGTTCTGGTTGCTTGAACTTTTCACGATTGTGTCGTTTCAGACTCTTCTTCTGCCGATGGTGCTGCTCCATTGCCAGCTGATGTTGGTTGGCCAGGCTGGCTGGCAACGGCTACGTGGAATGGCGTTGACGATGTTGTTTGGTTTTTGTGGTTTCCAGCCAAATATGGTAATAAACACATAGTCGTTACTTATGTTTTGTGCCATTTCATTTTCTTTAAGCTTCTTTTTCTGACTATACAGAGAGACATAATCTTTGCAACAGAGTGATGTGAATGTCGATGTTGGTTTGGAAGAGGCTGGGCAGCAGGCACGGAAGAGGACGTAGAACAGAAGCTCCGAACTTGGTGGTGCAGTATACACTGAGGGAAAAATTAAAAGGCTGCTCTAAGGCACAAAACTGAGAAGCTACAATGAAACTGGTGCTCGTGAGCCTTGAATTGGACATTGTTGCCAAAAAGGCGGGGTCTTTGTTAAAAAAAATCGCATCAGGCTGGTGGGTAAAATGTTTAGATCAACGGCGTGTCCATGTTCCAGGACTGAGACTCGTCAGTGCGGTAGCATTCCAAAATTGTTTAAAAACTGTTAATTTTCTTATATATATTTACTGTTTGGCTGGATAGCCATTGTTGCGATATTATATTTAATTAATTATTTAATAATATAGTGCTATCTACTTGTTATGACACTATATAATATAGATTAATTGGCCTTATAGGCTTTGTATATTACAATGAAACAAATGAATTAATTTCATTTAATTTGAAAATAGCAATCAATTAGTTGTTGCAAATCACTTCATTTAATTTTTTTTTTACTTTTTGTTTTTTTGGTGTTTCTAAAGGGGCATATAGACACATCAACGGTTTGACAAACATTGAGAGTGTGTGAGTGAGAAACGTCACATGTATACATCTGTGTGTTGTTTGAAGCAATGTCAAAACGATTTGATGTGTCTGTATCGCAATTGACTGTTTGATCAAACATTACGCATTTTTAAATGGATAGTAACGAGGCAAAAAATTAAATAACAATCAGCCGATAAGAAACCAAACGTGTTTACACTTCAACGTAACCATAAAAATTAATGTTTGAAATACTATGTTTGACATGTCTGTATGCAAAGCAAAAAGTATTTTACCAATACATATGCCGAGTTTGTCCAACCATTTGATGTGTCTATATGCCCCTTAACAAAACTTTTAATTTCAATTTTTTTCAATTTATTTGTATTATTTGTCATTTTTCTGTTATTAACGAAAGGATGCCTTCAATTTCCTGTCTTAAAAAAGTTTCCTTATTTTTTTATTTAACCTTTCCTTTTTCTTTCGGTGTATGCAATCCAAAGAAGAAATACAGCTGGAAATCTGTTAGATAACGGTCTGAATTTCAAAAGTTTTTTTCTTTTTTATTTTTGTTGCAAACTGAAGCCATGGGAGCACAGCAAAATGGAAATGCAGCAGAGAAGAGACATCACTTTTTTTATTTTGCAATGTATGTATCTTTTGAAACTAAGAATGAAGATTATTCTGGGATTTAAAACATTTTATACGATGGTATTATTTGATTTAGACGTTGCTTGTTTGTTCAGTTTGAAAATTCAAAGCTTAAGAAAAGAAACTTTTGTGAAAAAAACGTATAAGGGATTAGAGAGACGAAGTTCCCAGGGAAAACATGTTTCTTTTTCATAAACATTAAACCATAAATTCCCTAACATCAAGAAGTTGTTTTATTTTCCTTTATTACCCTCTAACGGTTCAATATCATTTATGAAACCAAAACATTGATAAAAGATAAATTGAAAAAACACCGAAATGTCTTCAAATTTACACCTCATTTTGGCGTTAATTACTTTCGACAACAATCTATTCATACACACAAAGCACTTACAGAGAATTGTTTTCGTTTTTAATCTTTTGAAAGAAAAACCGAAAATTGTGGGACAGACAAGCATTCATTACAAAACATGTCCCCTTTTTCAATAACACTCACCCACAATTAACACAACACGAGATCTAAACACAAGCGAATGCAAACAGCAGCTCGCACGCACGCATTTCATATCGAAACATCTAAAAATATAATTTCAAAACAACTACCTGTGCTGAGTGTTTCGAGTCCATTGGGGGTGCGGTGAAAGATGAAAATAACAACACCAAAATCCTCATAAATTTACCTAAGCAGCGCAGATTAAGAGAAGAATGAAAACGAAAAATCTTGTCTGCCCAACGACAAAAATGAGGGAAAATTGAGAAATTCCCTGGATTAACGAAAGAATGAAAAGAAAGAAGTTTAACAACACATTGAAGGCAAGACAGAATTTATAAAGACACGTCTATGGTTTCTTCGGCTGACTACCGTAGTCTGTGTGACCCGAGATGCCGACATAGTCAATGGAAATAACCTTCAAGTCACATCTGTACCGGGTGGTACCACCACCAGCGACAACCTCTAACATGCGAGTTAATGACGGTGGATTGTTTATCGCTTTTGTGCGACTATGTCTCCTCCTCCAACATCTCGTGTATCTTTGAGAGGTTTGCGTTTTTGTTTTCGCTTTTTTTATTCCAGTCTTGTTTTGTTTTAATACAAAAAAATGTACGCGTAGTTTACGGTTTTTGTTTATTTGCTTATGTTTGAGCGGATTTTGAATAGTTTTCAGCTTTTCTTTTCAAACAAATTTCGATTGAAATTTGTCTGGTAGGTAAATTGCGGCATCATGTCGACCGACGTCTGTCTCACTGGAAACACACGATATTTGTTTATTTTAACAAATAAAAGAAGAAAACAATAAAAAATTGAAAGCAAGAGTCATGCCATGATGACGGTGTATTGTTAATTTTGTTTTATTGGCATAAATTAATATTCATTTAAACACCCACAGCGTAGACACTGTTTAAGTGTTTAGCCCTGAAATATAATCATATTTCAGTCTAGTTTTTTATCGGGTGGACTATCTAGTGGTTTCTTTTGGAATGATTTGTTATGCCGACAGTGATAGCGCTGTCCCGCTCGATGTCATGACTGAAAGTCAATATCTCCGTGGAAAGAAATTAATCGCTTGTAATCTATTTCCCAAATCAATGCTGTGTAGTTAAAACAGTGAGTTTATTACGCCAGCAGTATACAAGTTTGTGCAAAAATATCGTCTTCCCCGTTCTCGTACGATGTGATCTGACTAGAATGTGTATCTCATAGAGAGGGTGAGACTCCGTTCAGGGGCATCGACTTGCCAACAAGTCATCGATCCGTACATGCCTGATGCGAATTTCACACAAAGAACTCGCATAATTCGCTTACAAGATCCAAATGACTCAGCAATTGAAGGCACACGAGCACCAGATTCGTTAAGGCTTCTCAGGTTGGGCTCGAAAGCATCACGAAATTGACAATAATTTGAAAATATAATCTTTTCTGGCGAAGCGCAATCTCATCTCATTGGATATGTTAATAAGCAAACCTACAGAGCCAGTCCAGAGTTTTTCCATTTTCGGGTCTTCTCCCTCCTACTTACAAAATACAAAAACTACTCAGTAGCCAGTCCAAAGAATTCACCCTCTAACATAACCATCATATGACAGTTGTGGAATTTTCCACGTACACCGTTTCTATGAAAGTCTTCTGACATTTTCGTTTCCGCCACAACAACATTTTCTGTCCATTGCATTTTGTTTTCTCCACAAATTTATTTTGTTTATTTTCTTTTTAATAAAAAAAATTCTTTATATGACAAATTCTTCTACGGATAACCAAACCCCCAAAGATGCTCTTTTTCGTCTTGCCTTGGTACTTTTCACTCCCCTTAAAAATGACTGAAGTTTTTATGTAATCCTTAAAATATTGATCAAACTGGCACACGTATACGTTTCGTCCGTGCAGGCCGAAGTACAGTAGGACAACACATGCCATGCAGCCAACTGGCCAGTAAAACACATATAGTCATAGTCACATTCATTGTATTCAACTGGTAGTCATGGCAACCGTCGTAGTAATAAAATCCTTTACAACACCCATAAATAACCCTCCCCTTCTGCGTTAACCCCCAACGGAACGAAAAAAGCCATTATCCACCCTCTCCTCCTTAGATGTTTTCTCTTCCTTCCTCTTTTTCCAAAAAAACAAAATAAAATGAAGCCGGTAGTTTTGATGTTTTAGAGAAAATAGAAAATAAAGAAAAATATTACAAAAGCACAATATTTTTGCACCCTCTTGGTGGGTGGGTGAATGGGGAGATTGTTGTAATTGTTGTTTGTTAGCCACCCTCTAAGGATGACAACAACATTTTGTTTTTTTGTTACTGGTGCCGGCGGCGTTTTAAAGGGTGTAGGTGTGGGGGGTTTTCTTACACAACTCAGAACTGTTGAATGACCCGAAAAAAGAGCCGAAACAACCAAACGGCTATTAAAGCCATTTTCAATATTATTTTAGACTAGATTAAGGGTTGTTTTAAAAAAGTTTCCATAATTTTCAATAACTAAAATAGAACAACACACTAAACGTGTTGGAGAGCTGGCAAAATGAGAACATTGCTGAGGGCTTTTTTGTTTTTGGCTTTGAAAATTGTTCAAGTTAACCATAATGGCGGCAGAGGGTTTATAATACTTTTAATTGGAACTATTTTTTTAATCAATAACCTTTTTCAACTAGGAAGGGGGAAAGTTATGAGAACTCATGTAAACGAGGAAATTTAAACAGAGTTCCTTTTGTACAATGTCTACAAACGACAAACTTTGGCACTTTATTTGGGCTGTTTTTTAATACATTAATGCATCTATTTCAGTTTATTTATAGTTATCTCCATGTATTACAAAAATTCTAAAAAAAAACAAAAATAAAATTTGGGAAAAATCATTTTTTTCATATAGAATTTTATGAAATATTTTAGTTATACAAAATTTCGCGATTGTTCCAGTGTCCCAGCATTATAACCAGCTCTTATCATTTGCAATATTGCACATCGCCGGTCATGACCTGGTATTCTGATATTCTTAGGAACGAATTAATAATATTAAATTATTATTTAGAAGCCAGTCATATGTAATTTCAATATAAAATCTGCCTAAGAAATAATGGCGATAACAAAAAAAAACACTAAACTAATACCAGCTTTTTTAAAACAAATTCAGAGATGGACACCTGACATCGCCGATACGGGTGCTGATCTTGGGCCACAAAAGATCAACTGTAGCGTGGGCTGTGTGGCCTAGCTCTGAATACCGCTGAAACCGTTAAAAGGTCATCCAAGTCCATGTCTTCAATCGACATTAACTGAAATGGCGATTCCACCAGTAACTTATGCCACTAGCCTGTTAAAAATATAAAATATTTAAAGATTTTTTGTTTAAAACAAAATTCTTTTCTCGGTTATAAATTTACTATTAAGAACATATCCCTCAGTAGGAAAAGCAACAAAAAATACTCAACCGCCAGTCGAGAGAAATCATTTTAGGAAACGAAAGAAATATTACTGAGGAAGAAGTTCTTTTAAAAATGTAGCAGGAGAGTTTTGCAGTGTAGAATATATATGGCTTACTGTTACAATTGCTATCGGTTGTGAGGTGAGGTAAACTAAAAGAAAACAAAAACAATATTTAAAATATTTCTATGTCTCATTTTTTGATAAATTCTAATCTATGAGACATATTTACTATAAGAGCTTTTTGTCATATCGGTGATAATCAATTCGCTGACAAGAACTTTTTAAAAAATAAAGATAATAAAATATGCAGAAAAAAAAGTATTGTGAACTTGGATGTGTATATGCGTGGAAAAGATAACGTTCTAGAGATAAACAGAAATATGCAAAAAAAAAACATTCAGACGAAACCGTAAGGTAGAGCTGTGATACCAGGCAGAGTTACAAGTACAGTACACATAAACAATTGACAAAATAGACCATAATTTTGTTTTAAACGAAAAATAGCTCTAACTAAAAATAAGGAACAAATTTATCACAGAAAAAAGAATCATAAAGAAAACCGGAAATCTCCATTATTAATTTGTCAAAGCTCGATTTCAATAATTGTTGATTTATTTAAAATTACAAAAATTTGGCAGTTTGCATTTTAGCAAATTACACTGAATTGTACCTTCAGGGCAAGATTGTATAGTTATCTTAACAACAGTCATCTGCTATTTAATAAAAAAAGGTCAAAACATAATCGCAACAATCACACGGTTAAAGATAGTTGAAAAAACAAAACAGACCTTGAGCTTGAACAAATGAATACTTGAAGTTTTTAAAAAGGTCAACAATCAACCACTCAAAATGTTAAAATCGTTAGTTTAAAAATTCGTCTGTAGGAAAAAACACTTAAAGATGGCTTCCTTACACAATTCATATGTGAGAAGGTCCGGCACATTTCGCAAAAAGACGAATAGACCCCCACAATACGTGGTGAAAGATATACAAAAAAAGTTTAATTTAACAAAAAAAAATAGTTATCAACACATTGAGAGACGAGAAGTGTTGTCTGTGTTTAACATGTAATATTAATTGTCAATAATTGTCCGATTACGTATTGCACTGTATTGTCGGGAAAGGTTTAGGTCATGTGTATTTATTTCTGATCTAGCAAAAAAATTGATCTTTATAAACTAAAAACTTTTTTCACTCAATAAACAGATCTCGGCCAACAGATTTCAAAATTAAACCAATAAAAACTAAAACTCAATAAAACATTTATCTAACTTTTAAACATACAACCCAATTAATTTTCTAAACAAAAACAACAATGAAAAATAATTACAATAAATCAAATGTGTATTCCAAAGAATAAGTTATGAAACATCAACACCAGATTCTCTGAAACATTACAGAGCCAATCAGTTTTGGCACAAAAAGCAAAAATCTTCCATGATCCCCATGATTTTAATTGCAAACACATTTTCAATAAGATTGACGTATGTAGGTGGTGTAAGCATTTTTCGTTTAAGTTTTAAAACGTCATACATTCAATTTGATTAGACGAAAAGACTGAAGACTGTAGATGGCATCACCTACTACAACACATGTTGTTAGCGTGCTTTCCAACAATAATTATTACCTAAAACTAAAGTCATCGCTTTTTATACATTTCATTGTTATTGCTATTATTTATTTGAAAAACACCAAATTGACAGCGAAAGATTTAAAATATGTTCGAGTACAAAGTATTTGCATGATTATAATTTTTCAAATCTTTTTGGATTTTGATTTGATTTCTCTGCCAAACATTGTTTCGACTGTGTCTGCATGTTTCATGTGTTCGATGATTATGACTTGCATGGCGTGTGTGTGTGTGATCAGATGCCAAGAAATCAAAAATGTGGAAAATACAAAAATTATATAAATATACAAAGAAATACAATACAAGCGATGTATTCTTTCAATAACACATTGCACGCGATTATTAACATGGGACAGTTACAATCAAAAGTATGCGCCTATGGAGTCTCATAACCGACAATCTTGAGAACAGGAAAGACATGTTATATTTGCTTTGTTAGAACAAACAACAATTCATTATCACGATTTTAAGATTTTTTAACGAATGTCAGGTTCAAAATTTAAAGTGAAAGCAATTTTGTAAATGTTACAAAAAACTCTTTTTCCTCTTTATTTTTACAGACAATTTGAACGACTCAGAAGAATGTTTTTTATAAATTTTAGACAGTAGACAATATGAATGAAATATTTCGTACTTCGTTACTAAGTAGAAAAGGAACCATTTTCCTAAACTCTTTACATCCTGTAATTACATTTTAAATACGAATTTACATAACTAATAAAGAATCTTAAAGTTATGAAAATATTGTTACTCAATTTACTTAGTAAACCAGGCAGATCATCATGCCACAGAACACTTCCCTTCCATTTTGTTGCCCTTACAAATACCTCACACTATTTTCCAGTTTTTTCCATATGACGACTACATTTGTTAACAACTGTTGTTAGCTGACATAGAAGGTAGTAGCTCCCTCTACTTAATTTTCATATTAACTAGATGATTAAAACTTGTAGCTGTATACCTTTGATGTCAAAATTACAAAGAAGAAACGAAACTCACGCCCTTTCACAAATATTGTAATTAAATCAGCTCCAGAAGAAAAGAAAGCCTTTGGCATTTCCTAAAAAAAAATCCTAAGCAAAACCTAATAATGAAATATAAACAATATTTTGATACTGATTTAAAAAGCTGACGCCAAATGAACCCTACAGTTTCAGACTAGAATGGCCCAGAAACCGAGTACGATTTCAAAGGATGCTTTTCACTAATTGAATTGACAAATAATAATTCCCTTAAAGAGACACACATTGATTCAGGAGTAAATTGGATTTTTTTCTTAAAAAATAAACTGGCGCTTTTTCAGGAATAGAAATTGATTTTGAACTAGTTTGATATACCGATCGACTTGAAATAACAAGGGCTTTTTGTGGGGTTGTTCAATATTAACTATTTTTTTTAAAATTTGAATAGATCGTGGTGGAGTCATATTTACAATATAGTATTATGAAAATATAAGACGTATACTTCTGTGACTAACAACATTCTATAGATGGGAATGCAAATCGAAATACAAAATCAATATGATTAATAATTTCGTATCGCAAATAGTCATATTTCGACAAAGAGCAAAACGATTCAGAAAACAAAATGAACTTGAAATATTTTCTCCTTCAAGAAAGGTCACAAACAGTGTAGGGATCAACATGTTATCGGATGGTGGGCAAATGAAATTAAAAAGATTGTACAGCATTTATATAAAAAAAAAATTAATAGGATTTAAATGAAATTCAGCAGAACAAAGGCAGATGATCTGGCAAGAGTTCGAATTTTTTTTTGGATTTTATCTGAAATTTATGATTGGATTTTGTGATTGAACAAACTGACCAATATGTAAGGTAATGCAGTATGTAATGGCTGTGTATTTGAACTCTGACCGAATATACTACAAGTTTCAGGTCCCTATTCACAATTTATATAAATTATTAATATATGTATGTCATTGCCCATCGCCGAAGATCTACTCAGTCTGTCCGGTATTTCAGCTTTTTAATCTTTAAAATTGTTATGACATCATTACACATTGTGTTGCTTTTGAAATTGTGATTGCATTTGCGTTACACATTCTCATTGTTGGTTTCCTCATTTCCTACAGTTCGGGATTCGTTTCGGCTGGGCTATGCCCCAGCCATTTTGCAATAAATTGTTTAAATATTAAAATTATGATTATTATTTTGTATGACATCGTCGTTGTCGTCATGATGACTGTCTCTCCTACAATTTCAATCTATTCAATTTAAATTACGTACTCTTTCTCCACCGACCACCGATAGCCGTTGTTATCATCGTACATGGTCCGTGGCTGTCGGGCATTCTTGTTTCTACGACATATTTGTCAACGTCAAAGTTCCAAATGCTCGATGACGATGACCACCATTCACAAATGGCACACATGGACTTCCTCCATCTGTCGCAGCCAGGCAGTCCGGGCGGCATTCAGTTAGTTAGCCCTTTATGCTGTGTATTACAATATCATGAATTGCTCTACAATGGGGGTATTATCGTGGCGGTACAGTATTATTTTTTTTTTTTTGGATTCAACGTCTATTACATGTGCATACACACACGCTCATACGTATGAGCTTCAATAAATTAAAAGGCACTTGATTCGACTTTTGAAGTTTTTCGTTCGTCGTTCTTTTTGTGAAATGTTAATTCTTTTAAATTGTACTTGTACCGTACAACAACTACTGACATCATCGTTAAATTGCCGAGTAAGAAATTGTAAATTGTTTGGAATACAAACAAAATTTGGGCAGCGTTCACTACAATAATTGAATTTCGAAATATATTCAATGGGAATTTTAAGGGATTTACATTATGGCCACTTCCTATGACGGGGTTCGATCAAAGGTTTATACTCGACATGTGGATAAACATAAAACAAACATTTATGAGGGGAATAAACTAGGAAGCAAATATCTAAAGCTTCGATAGACACACGAGGGGGAAATGTGTCTATTAAATTCACACCAGTTTGCAAAGACTTACCCGATACGGGCAAAAGCAATCACGACAATATGACAAAAAAAAATTAATTTATTACAAAGTGTAAATTCCTCTGAAGCTTTCAAAACGAAGTTACGGAGAATTTTTAACTGAACTGTTAGCAGTTTTAGATGTTTCACAGAATCCGACTAAATGAATCGACGAACAAGATTCAACCACAAATATTCGCTGAAAAACATTCATGCGGTATCACCAAGAAGTGTATGTGTCAGTGTGTGCTGGGACTGGAAGTATTATTTCTAAACGGTGTATGTTATCTTGTGGCGCGGGTAGTCAGAAATCCCCTCAATGTTTGTCCTAGCCAGACAAACAACATAGCGGGTAGACCTTACATCGCCATTGAGTTGTCGCTAATTAATATAAAGGATGCGCCAAAACATCGTAATCGACTTTTCCAAACATTTCCTCCAATAAGAGATGGGCAGCTGGACAACAAGAGTTCATTGAGTTGCGACATCATGTTAGACAGGTCTGCATGACTAACCGATATAAAGTATTTGCCAAAGCAGCGTATTCAACTGTTTCAAACCCTGCAGAAAGCATTCTCCTACATAGATTCACCGTCATCTCTGTAGAGATGGATTGCTAGACAACAAGTGCTCTACTACTTCATTGGAGATATAGTTTTGTTTCGATCAAGCTTCCGCCATAGGATACCTGGCGTTTCAGAAAACATTCTTCCAGATATCTTCGCAGTCTTCCTTGTAGAGACTACAGGCTTCAATAAATGAAGTAGGTAGATCAGCGTTGCAATTTCCCGCCGTTAATCCTATAAGCACTCAAATGTTGCTCAAACGACAGCTGTAGTTCGCTTGTTATCAAACTTCTGATATAAGGTCCAGGCGATCCAGAGTTTGTGACACCCGGACTATTCATGGTCAGTATTATTGTGTAGCCATGATTCCAGCCGCCCGTTTAGAACACTTATAGAATGTTTAGAAATATTTTCGCTTTCTCCAGCATTCTTAGGACAGCCAGGACGTGTTAGTTCATCTTTCATTTCGTTCCCCCTTTCCATCAGTGAGGACTCATAATAATTGTCTCACAATTCTGAAAAAGTTCAGATCTCTCAGATCATATTGTAAAAGTTTTCAAAACTGTTGGCCCTTTACAAACTCTCAGAAATGGTAGAATCCCTGCCTGCAAAACATCACAGCTGTTAGCCAACCTAAGGGACCTTTATCTGAAAGCCAGCTCCAGTTCTCAAATTATAGCGTGAGAGATGTTAACCGCTAATGGTTCAACTATAAAAAAACAAATTCATAGAATACTCAATTAAACACAAATGATTCCATTGAATAAATCCTCACCTGACCATCCCAAAATGCCCCCAATGGCATCACCATGGATACCCTCTCCCACATTGCAAGTTATTTAGTTGTCTCTCCCCACTTATTATATAGATTTCTAAACAATTAATTGTGATATTTCATCGATATTGACAGAACGTAAAAACAGGGCAGGGTTTCAAAACACCATGAAGAAACGAGTAGCAAAGGCAACAAGAGGGGAACAACGAAGAGAGGAATGACATATAGAATTGCTGGCTGAACATATTAACCAGATTACGTCGTCGTTGTGTCCTGTGTCCTTTGCCATAAACTACAACAAACGAGTAGAAACTCATTTTCAAGCAAGCATTGAAGAAGCGCAAGCGCTAAATTTTTTAATGCTCTTCATTCGGTTGACTGGGTGGCGGGAGAGGGGCGTGCAGAGATACGCCATGGAATGTAATGAAGTCAAGTGCGTGAAATAGTTCGGCTTCCATGGAACAAGGTGTTATAACACAATTGCCCATGTGAATAACCCACACAGGTCAGAGGGGCGGGGTAATAATCAAGTAATAAATGTTTTTGTTTTGTTGTTGTTGTGTTACTTACTGGCATTCATTCATTATCTCCTCCTGACTGCGTACTTGGACGGGCGCCAGCGCCTCTACATTCTCCTCATAATTGCCAAAGCATTTGGTAATCTTTTCATCGAAAGTATTTACCAAATCCTCGAGACTGCCGCCGAATGCCTCACCGAAGTTATCGGCCGCATCGCCGGTACCCAAATGTTGGCCCTTGACATCCATGGTGGCATCCAAAGTTGTGGACATCTCGGCACTCAACATGGTATTGCAATTTGGACTGATATTGCCCGTATAGGCGACGCCGCCTCCGCCGCCGCCACTTTTGCTGACATGAGCATCTCGCACTGCTTCCTCGAGCAAACGTATTTTGTTCTCCTGAGCCGCTATCGGATCCTTCAGATTCAAGTTGAGTGAGTCATTGATGGTATTTTGATTGGAGATGAAATCACAACCTGCCCAGTCATCGGTCTCGTCCATCTTTGCCAAGGGAGCCTCAAATTTAAGCTCGGCCATTTTCGAACCGAGGTCACGCATCTCCTAAACGAGCGCACAGATAAATAAACAGAAGTCCCCCAAACAAAAACGTATGTTTGTTTGTTATCACGGCACCTTCTTCTTTACTTTATCACTACTTTTTCTTTCTGCGGAATTATTTGGTGGTATTAATTATATTTGTTCACTTTATTTATACACTAAAAACAACAACCAACAACACACTCTCGCACACACTTTACACGGCTACGGCTGCTGAACAACCCCCTTTTTATTATTCAGAGGGGGAGGGTGTTTTTTTATGTTGTGTTTTTTTTTGTGTATATTTTATTTTTGTTAGATTGTTTTTGCACTTGTTTCACAAAACGGGTTTTCTTAATTTCTGTTGTGAGTTTTGCTTTCGTTTTACTCTTTACTATTCACTGTTAGGTTAATTTGCATTTGTTTGTTTTTAATAAATTATTTATTTTTGCACTTGCAACTTTTCGTCCGCGCTCTCACTCACAATCATCCGTTCCGTTCAATATTTCAATAAATACTAAACAAACGAACTGAATCATTCTACGACAGAGTTGGTATTTTGGACACTTTAATTTGAGCTGCTAACAAATTGAATGTGCCCAAATAGGGCCAATAGCGCCAACAGTGTCCGCAAACATCCCGTTGAGAAATGTAACGGAATTGAATGAATTTATGTTTTTTTCGATTACTCTATTCCATGTTGCGGTGGTCGGCGATTCTATAATTTGATATGACAATATAAAAGACAATATAATAAGTTCTACAGTTGGAACTCGCTATCGCTTTCGTCCTTATGTTAAATTACTTAATTTGTAAGAATTGTTTGTGAACAAATGCCAAAATAGAGTGTGCCACTATTTACCAACACTGTTCTGCAAATACAAAGTAACGAGCGAATATGATAACAAAAAATACGGGCAACGATTAACAGAGTTGCCGGAGTTTTTTTTAATTTTATACCAGAAACATTAAACAATCTCCTAAACTAGAACAGGTGCCCTAAGAATTCTCTAGTTGACAAATGAATCAAATCAGGTATTGTTAATTAGCTTCAACTAAAGCTTTAATTATTATCCACTAAATATTGTCAGTGTAAATTTTCCATGTATTATATTGTAAACAGTATTTGATATGAAAAGACAACCTTTCAAACTTGTTTCAAATGTTGCGGCGGTTATATGAACAAGCGAAACTGACTCAAAAAGTGTCAGTTTGGTGCGAATTTTGGGAGGTGGCATCATTGGCACCATTTTTTCTTTGGAAATTATGGTGTTAACGGCACGATAAACCAATTAATGATTTTCCGATAAAACAACAATATGTATTTCATTAAATAGCTATACATATATAGTGCAATACAAACATTTTGCGAATAATATTCGTCATAATTTTAAGTACAAATGTTTTTCCTAGGATTTAATAACAATTTGACAACTTTTGGTAAACGTTGTCTGGGAACACTTATAAAACCACTAAACATATCTCGGACTGAACATACTCTCTGCTGAGATACCACATTGCCACACCGATTGACACAAAGGTTACCACACCGATTGACATAAATTTCAGTACTGTTACTTTTTACATTGTCTAATTGTTGGAGGATATATGTTTATTGTAAATATTCATGTCACTTCAAGTTCGGATATATTGGGCCAATGTAAATATTCATTTATTTTTAAGTTAAGTTAAGTTGGTCTTATCCAAAAGGACATGTAAGTGCGATATAAAGAGCTTTTAGAATCAGGAAAAAATTTATGAAATAGTTATTTAGATCGATTGGCGGGTATTTCACTAATGATACGTGTACTGTTGTCGTCCAAGGCAGCAATCTTGATGGGCTTGTCCCGCTATAGAAGGGAGACTTTACGTGCCCCCACCCAAAAAAGGTCTAATGCGGTCAACTTGCACGAACATCTCGTCCAATTGACAGAACCAAAGCGTAAGACAATTTGCATACCTCTCAATTGGTTCATGGAATGACGTGCAATGTGGCACCGTCCAGATGAAACCGCATTTCAACCCATGTATCTTACTCTTCTGACAGTTACTTTGCTGTCATCATAGTCTTTGAAGAAGTACGGTGATGTCACCGGCCCATTAACCGCACTAAACTGAGGCTCTTCGGAGCAAATTCGCCAGTTCACTTTCTCTGGAACATGCCTTATTGGGACAGGAAATTGTTGTTGCGACAATTATGATTATGTGCTTCATTGTAAAGATGAAATAAAAATGAATATGGATCGAGTACGTTTTGTTGCCGTAGTCGCTATTTCGAATGTTTGGTCTTATCTTCGAAACAAACTGCGTACTTTGTTATTATAAACTGTATACATACAAATATATAAATATATTAAAATATATATATATATGTATATATATATATGATGTTATCCGAATTCTACTTATTTCTTGCAATTGCGGTTTTATGAAGTGAAAGTTGTTTGATGATCGAGGAACGACGTTGTCGAGCTTCTTTTCGGGTGAAGTGGCGGAGCTATAATTCTTCTACCTCTTTGCTCGAACACCCTAAGGTTGCTATTGGCGGTTAGAAGTCGCAGGAGCTTAGATAAAACTCCTTTTTGTGGTGTTCCCCGGCGATTCAATTCCTCGACGTGATTTAATAATTCTGTTACACAGCATATTATCAATCCAACAAGTCAAAAGCTCTTTGTTTATGTTATTGGGAGGCTCCTTCTATGTCTATGCAAGTTTGGGATTTCTTTTTTACTAAATTTGCTATAGTTTCCATATCTCGTTCTATGAGAGACAGCCTCAAAGAAAACATACTTTGATAAGTCTTTGCCACCACCATAATTATCCTATTGACCAAATCAGCCAAGACTGGAATTTCTATAAAAATGGACAAGTCAATTCAAAAGGAAGATTTATATCCAAAACAAATTCACCTATCGCACTGTGCATTAGATTGAACGATCGATGCCGTGTTCTCATCATTAACAAATGTATGACGTTATAAAATAAATATTTTACAAATTCGTACAATAAATTTAAAAAAATTTGATAAGTCAATGTAGCGTTAATTTTCAATTTGCCGATAAGGCCCTTACGCTACTGAATGACGTTCGATTGTGCTGTAGAGAGTGAGAGTCTCAGTTTATATGTAACAACGGTTGAGTGTGAATTTCGCAGATGAAATGTGCAGTTTAAGAAAAATTACATATCCCACACAGTAATCATCGTATTTCAAACTAAGTACTTATCATCGTAGTATATTCTGTACTATATATAAATATTATGAAAAATAAAATTAACAAAAGCGGATGCCGCCGACACTAGTCAGCAATCGATAGTCAGTATTTGAGTCTCAATATGACAAGAACTCTCGCCCTAATATTTGTCAGTGTTTTACTTTGGCGTTCGTCACTGTTACAGGATGCTAACGAGCCCAATATTTATAAAACGGGGAAGTTTAAATACTTTATAGAGGTCAAAAACAAGGTAAACTCTAAGAACTATCCGACCAACAGTGTTATAATTGTGGATATTTACAGTATACTTGGTCGGAAGCATTTAAGGAGTGCAGGAGTAGACAAATGAATCTGGTGGCAATCAATAATATAAAGAAAGCTGATGATGTCTACATAATTCTGAATGAAGTATTTCTATGTAAGACAACTGTGAATTTAGACTTATGCCATCCAAACTAATGTAGAACATCTTTGCAGCTCAAAAAAAGCGTATACCTCGTATGTATATTGGGGCCAATGATTTGGACGAATATCGGGAATTCACTTGGATTTCCACGGGCGATCCGTTTAGCTACACCAACTGGGAAAAGCATGAGCCGAATAATTATAAGAAATTGAATGAACGTTGTGTTCATATTGGCTTTCATGGCACCGAACAGTGGAATGACATCAATTGTAAGCGGAAATATGGTTTCATCTGTGAGCAGGTTCTGGGCGTTGAAGATTTATCAAATTTGGTGCCCAAAGCATAATTTTCCGCTTTGAACACTTATAAGTGGATGTAAAGTATTTCAATAAATCTAGCTGAAATTGTTTAACTTTTTCGGCGGTCCATCTATTACACTTTGTATGAAAGACAATTGTTGAACAAAAGGCAAATATAACAACGAGGCGACGGTGGGATTTAATACAAACTTGTTAGAAAGTTCGTCATAACTGAACCCTAAAAAGAATAAAGCGCTACTATGTTTTGGCAAAAAGATACGAAGCATTCTCATAGGGGGCCACTGTACGATATGCAATTTGTAATTGTACAATTATATTGTAATTGTATATCTCGGGATGACTGCTGTAGAGCCACTCCCTGGAAGACGAAGATGAGGAATCAGTAGAACATGTGTTATCTTACTGTCTAGATCGACAGGAACATCGGCACAGGTTCCTTGACAACCTTCCCAAGCGAAACTTAGCAAAAGTACCAAATGGTTCTAGCATGTGCGTACGATACTCCATCTACCACCTCCTTCTCCAACCAAGGGTACCCCAATCGACCAATTTACGGCTCGCATTCACGAGTGGACAGCAAACCCATATTCGTATCCTGGCAGCCGCATCCACCTAATGAATGACAACGACTTAACGAGTCACATCGGAGCCGGTAGGTGAAAAAGTGACTCTACAAGAACCATTCCATGCTTTTGCCAAAGAATGAAAATGTAGACAAGTTCTAGCAGAAATCATAGCATTTATTAAAATAATTTCTTAATAAGCTGTTTCATTTCATTAGTTTCACAAATATAACCAAATTTCGTAGAACAATCCACGTCATTCCAAGTGCCGTCATCGTATAGACCAATGTGAACGCAGTGTTCGTTCTTTTTGTAATTATTCGGTTCGTATTCATGCCAATTGACGTATTGAACCTCCATGCCTGTTGAAAGCCAAAGGAAATGTTTATTTTGGCCCAAATCATGGGCCCCTATATAAAGTAAGGGCTTGTCCTTTTCTGTAATAAATGAAACAACAACAAACATGGCAAGACTTTCGAAAACACTTTGCAAATAAATACCTTTAAAATTGTGATCTATTAAATCCTTAATTTCCTTGGATTTTTCAGGAGTATCTATGGTTAAGAGTGTCATATTTTTGAGGGTACATTCCGTCCAGGATTCATGCCAATTGTACTGTGACCAACATTAATACTGTTTTAGGCTTCTCCATTTTTATTTATGCATACCTTATTTGTTGTCTCAATAAAATATGTTTTATTTTCAGCCGATGTGTAAAGTTTTGTCGGTGTTTCGGCTGTTGCCAGACCCAAAACACATGTAATTATTATTATACATGTAGACTTCATGACCTTTGAGAAAAGACTATACTATGGATAAATTCTGAGTTCAGATTTTATACTTTGCTCCGTGCTATGGATATAGCGGTCGACTATCTATAAATAATGTATTCTTTATTTTTTGTGGTGATGTTTGTTTTAATTTTATTTAGCGGTTTTTGAATTCCCATTACTTTTCCTTTATTTGTTATATTGTCTCGAGAATATGCTGTGAATCATTTACAAAACTGTTTATGGTCACCCTGTATTTATATAGGGTAGCTATATAAATGATGTGTGGCAATTAACAAATAAAACCTTAGACCAGGGCAGGAGGCAATTGAGAACCATTCACATATTCTCTAAGACCCATCAAACATTTTTAGTGGCTTTTACTTTACTAGTAAGAAAGTAACCTCTAAGCCATGTAAAGCATTAGCCGTTAGGTTTTATTTATAGCCGATGTGTAAAGCTATGTAGACTTCAGATATATGAACGCAGCACTGTCCAAACAAAGTGGTATTGCCAGAATTCGAACCTGGGTTTAACTATGTGATAGTCGCACACACCTACCTATCACACCAAGGCCGTGGTTTTATATATTAGTATTAATGAATGACGTTATAAAAAAAATATTTAAAAAAAAAATTGTACAACACAAATCCAAAGAATTGATAAGGTATTTTTCAATTTACAGATTATGCTTTTGTTACGGATGTGTATATTTAGGCTTTCACCGATCCAATGACAAGTTGAAGAAAACCGCATAGTCCACACAATAATAATCGTACTATAAAATGTGTTATCATCGTAGTATATTCTGTACTAAATTTATGTATTATGAAACATCAAATGTTCTCAGACCGCTCACGTTAGTAAAATAATTTCGCAGCTATCGATAGTCAGTATTTGAATCTCAACATGACAAGAACTCTTGCTCTAATACTTATCAGTGTGTGTTTTTGGAGTTCGTCACTGACACAGGATGCCAACGAACCCGATATATATAAAACCGAAAAGTTCAAATATTTTATAGAAGCCAATAATAAGGTGAAATCAAAAAAGTAACCGATCACCGGAGATATAATTTTCTATATTTTCAGTATACATGGCCAGAAGCATTGAATGAGTGCAAGAGCAGACACATGCATCTTGTGACAATTAATAATAAAAAGAAATCCGATGATGTCCATATAGTTCTGAATGAAGCATTTCTGTGTAAGGCCACTGTGAATTTAGACTTATGCCATCCAAACTAATGAAGAACATCTTTGCAGCTCAAAAGAAGCGTATACCTCGTATGTATATTGGGGCCAATGATTTGGACGAATATCGGGAATTCACGTGGATTTCAACGGGCGATCCGTTTAGCTACACCAACTGGGAGAAGCATGAGCCAAATAATTATAAGAAATTGAATGAACGTTGTGTTCATATTGGCTTTCATGGCACCGAACAGTGGAATGATGTCAATTGTAAGCGGAAATATGGTTTCATCTGTGAGCTGGCACTGGGCGTTGAAGATTTATCACATTTGGTGCCCAAAGCATAATTTTCAACCTCGTACACTTCGAAGTGCTTCAATATGTGTAATGTATGTATTTTAATAAATCTAGGTGAAATTGTTAAAATTTGTCGGATGTCACTCCATTATAATTTGTATGAAAGACAAATCGACGTTATCGATAGAAGGTCAAAGTAAAAAAAAACATAAAATGCTATTAAACCGCATTTGCTCAGAAGTGCTTGTGAGTGTCGTCGTTGAATTCGAGATTAAAAGGCTCTTGGTTAGTTTCACAATTAAATTAAATTTCAAAAGAAAAATGTTCCAACTTTAGTTTTGTGAATAATAAATTATATTCAAGTCATTATGGATATGTGCCTAGAATCAGAAAGAGAGGTAATTTCAAACCAACATTATATCCCCAGCAAGAACATTTCAAACCAACATTATATCCCCAGCAAGAACACAAAAGATGTTCTAAAGTTCTAGTATAAAATAACTTTATTAATTTGTAAATATATGCATACAAAACGATTGCTGAACTGCAGTAGTGGTATAAGTCCGATGGTCTTGTCGTGAGTTTATTAGCACAGATTTTTTTTCAATCTGTGGCTGAACTACTAATCGAAAAATATTATCTTCAAACTCCAAATCCGTCTTATTCTATGTAGATTCCAAGATTCTGGAAAGGAAATCCCATTCTTTGATCTGCACAAGTGTCTGAAATACTGTAGTATATTCTATTTCGGTTGATTTTAGTTTTTAAGAAAATCAATTCGTTGTTAAAATTGTCATTGGGAAATTTTCATTGTTAAACTTCATCGAGAAGATATCGAAATAAATATGTTTTTATTACAATTGAACGATTTCAAAATAATCGTCCTAAATATTCATTCTGAGAACATGTCGTACCGCTAGATTTTTGTTGGGGTACTGTGTTATGTTATGCAAACCAATCCATTAAAGTTCAGATTAATCCTTCTTTTGTGAGATTCAGACACTTAATGCGAATATCTGACGCTTTACCACCATCAAGAAAAAACCTTATTCGGAAACAATTCGCAGAGTTCAAAAGAAGAACAAGAAGATATTCTTTTGAGGCAGCCAGAAGCAACATTCCACTCAATGAGGCATCAATGCTTAGACATGCAAGACTACTATCAGAGTCTGTTTACAGGGAAGTCGCGGATGAGCTGACTCGAACGGGCTCAGCTATGCAAATTGAGAAAGCGGACCGATCGGTTAAACCGCCAAAAAGTTACTTTTCAAAAAGCGGAAGGTAACAGAACACTTACCATTGGGAAACATGAGTGGGTTGCAGGGTCGAAGGCCTTGTGGCCTAGGTTATATATAGCGAGAACAAGTGCACTGATGGGACTGGACAGAAGAAGTCTCAGAATTGCAGTAGGAGTCGGTATATCGGCTAATATGGACCTTACATCATGCCAAAAACTGGCTCAATCAAGTTTTTGTGTCAGTCGATTGTCAGTGTATGCGATTGTGCCAGTTGTTGGTGATATATGAAAACGAGTTTGATATTTTTATGATAGCACCCGTTTGTTGAGTCGTGTATGGACCTATTATGGCTCTATAAATTTGGCGAGTTTAGTAATGGAAGTTCTATATACGACCAGGGGTAGAATAGATAGCAACCTTAATTACTGCGCGCCGTAAATATATCCGTAGTCTCTCGAACTGGATTAAAGTTTTTTTACAATCGATTAGGACTTAGCACGCTGACGGCTTTTTCAATTCGTGTCTGCGTCAAATGAATAAAACTCACACTTTGGTATGCCGGTAGATTAGAAGCGCGCAGTTGTTTAGGCTAGCACTCTTACATATTTCAAGCAGCTGAGGCATCGTCTGGCTGCACACAACCAACATCTGGCAAGTCTTATTGGTTGTACTCGCCGTCGCCGTTAATTTAGCATCGGCTTTGTTCCACGGACGGGGTAAACTGCATTTCGATTTCGTGGTTTTTATTTCTTCTGTTTTTAAAACAACGTGAACATTTTGTTGAAAATATTAAATATGCAGGAAATATAATAAGATTTCACGCTTATTACAATTACACATGAACAATGAAAACACGAAAACAAACTAAATATATTTCGCTGTAACAGATCAGGAGAGAACGGGAGCAAGAAAAATCTTACTATTAATGAAAAAACAACAACACCAACCCAACACCGTCGTGCGAGAGAGGATATTGTGATTTGTTTAAGAAAAATAGTTGAATATGGAAAAATACAAAATTTTCACAATCCCCAAGAAGTTTTTAAAAATGAATAAAGCCAGTTGGTAATTGAACAAGATTGGGGAAAAATTAAAAAAAAAAATAAATAAAATAATTGAGAGTGAAAAAAATAAAACGAATAGCCAAGCAAAAGAAGTGAGTGAAGTGACGTCAAAAAGTTTTTTTCTTTCATCAATTTCATCAAGGTGGAGTGTCGAAATCTATCGACTGAATTTGTGAGGAGAATTTAATTTCTGGAAGACATCATGAACATGACCGACTGCAGCATGGATACGCTGCTGAGCAGCATGGCAAATAAATTTAATAGTGAATGCCCCAGTAATGCTGAGGTGGATTTGACCGATGATAAGACATTGAAGTGGCGAAATTTGTCCAAGAATCAGTTTGCTTCGAAACAAAAAAACAGCAATACAATACAAGCAAAACAAGAAGACCAACAGCAAGACGTAAAAAAAGAACAAGCTGATGTGGTGGAGGGTGTGAAGAAAGAGGAGGTAAACATCGTCAAGGTGGATCAAGAAATTGTCGATAAGAAAACATCAACGGTGAAAAAATCCTCTGAAAATTCAGAAGAGCGCGACAGTCAAAAAGCCGAAGATAAAGATAAAAAACTGACAGACAAAACAGGAAACAAAGAGTTGCTCGCTGTAACAAATACAAAGTCCGAACAATTATTGAAAATTAGCAAAAACACCAACAGCAACACAAGTGCTACCACCGTCAACAACAACAACAGCAAACAAAATCAAGGTCATCAAGTTTCGTTGTCGTCGTCGACATCGACATCGGCTTCTTACCAAGATTCGACTGATGCCACAGCCACAGCAACAGTAACAGCACAAGAACAAACGCAACATAATACTTTAGAGCAGCAGGAGCATCAACAATTGCATCATATTAACAATAACGATTTAAATTTTCAACACCAGCCGCAGCAGCGGGAAAACGGCGCTGCCACAGCATCATCTACTTCGGCTCAACAACAAGTTGTTGCCGTCAACAAATCCAATGAAAATCTTCTGCAGAATCACAATTTGCGAACAACAGCCGCCATTGCCGTTAATGATAATCTCCCCATAGATGTCAGCAAGACCCACAAAGTAGCGCCAATAGTAGGGGGTGGCACAAAAGTTGATAATGTTAATAACGTTAGCGTTGACGTCGACAGCTCTGTCAGTACTGCGAAAAATGAGAGTGCGCATATACTAGGCTTAGGCAAGAAGGTTGTTGATGAGGGTGAAAGGGGCAGTGGTGGCGGTGGTGGTGACAATGAGAACGACAAAGCAAATGTTCCAGCTGCTAATAACCAATTAAATGGTAACGGTAAAAATAGTAATATTGATGTTGGTGGTGGTGTTGGTGTTGATAAAATTATGCTCACGGGAGGGGTGGTGGATGTCGGTGTTGCTGCGTCTAAAGCTGTCGACTCTGATGTTAAAACTGAGACAGTGGCCGAGGCTAACATCAACAACGGTGATGGCGACGCCGACGTCGATGACGCTGTTAAAGGTGCCAGAAAAAGTGTAAGTATAATCATCAGAGAGTGTTCGTTTATTTTCTTGTTGGGTATTTTTCTTAAATGACTTTCGACTTTTAAAATTAGAGAAGACTCAGGGAAAGAGGAGGTACAATCTGGGCGAATGATTAAATTAAAGAAAAACATACAAATATATACAGCGAAAGCTGCCATAACGGACACCTTCCTTGCACGGACACCCCCGCCGTGTTCCATAGGAACATAATTGTCCCTTGAACGGACACATTTCAATGAGCACGTCGGTGTCCACTCAAGAGAGATTTCATTGCTAATTAAATAAACATTGTAATGTTATGAGTCGGGGTAGGGCCGCTTTTATATTACTCTTCTCGCCTTCCGACACATTTTGGTTGTAAAGCGTCCGCGTTATGATCAATTCGGCCACTATTAATTGTTTTTTAAACATGTAGTAGATGCCGGCTTTTGAATTGTGCGCCAAAGTCCATTTACATGTGTTTTGCATTTAATTATACCGTTCCCGTAGGGTAGAGTGTATACGGAATATAAAACATATTCAAAATCTGAAATCATACCAACTATACTATTGATCAGTGGAAATTATAAGGCGATTTAGCCATGTTCGGGCATTCAGAATCAGTGATGCAAAAGGGTCATTACACAAAATTTTCCAAAACTGACTTTTTTCCACTGACAGTTGAACGACACTTACTATAGATCCTTTCGGGTTTCTTTGGTTTCAAGTTCCTCTTGCGTTTCCCAACCAAACGCGTTCTTATGTCTTTTTGCCGGTCCACTGTTCGTTGCTCTTCGTTAATAATACGGAGTTGTGAAATGTTTTTTCATAGTATAATACAGCACGACGAAGGTATTGATAAGTCGCTTAACCAACGACGAAACGCGTCTACCTATGATTGTGTATATTGTACTTCCGCTGACCCATCATTTCTCTCCATATGACAACATCAAAACCCCGATCATTTAGCTTGCATTCCAGTATAACACACTCTTAACATAACGCAATAACAAAAATCAAACAAATTCAAACGAAAGAGTAAGTATTTTAGTACAAAAATGGAGTCCACAAACCTGTGCTTTTTCTTTCGTTCTTCTTTTGAATATGGATGACAGAGGTTACTACCATCAGCATAAGATAAGATTGAGTTCACCATCTGACCCAACAGGTCGTCAATGAAAATAATAAATAGGAAACAGACACTTCTGGCATTCCTGAGGTCATAGGCTGAAACACCATTTCGAATAGAGCAATCTCTTCGCAGCTTCTGAACCGTGTACAGATGATAGTTTATAGTAGGGTATCCAACTATATTGTCCCCCTACAAAATCGCCGGAAAGTGGGTTGTATATCGCTATTCTCTAGACATTTCAAGGGTAACTGTTCGTCAGATATCCGTCGTCTGGTCCCTAACGTTAGAACATTCAGCCGGAATTCCGTATCAGTTTGTACGGAAGCCTATACAGTTTTATCACTCAGAAGGCCGTTCTAACCAGCGTTCTACCAAACGGTGGTAACCCATGCTATCGGCTGAACATTGACAGCTTTCCAACGTGACGGCACGGCTAGTGCTGAAATGCCATCCGTTTTTTGTTTGTTGCATTATTACTGGGAAAGGTTATGATCAGATATTGGCGGTTTCATCATTAGCCTATTGAGTTATACATTTTTCAGTTATTTGTAGTTCTTAAAGTTTATTTTATTGTCATTCAAGGTGATGTTCGTTTCTATTTTTAGAAACATTAAAAATTATTGAAATATATTGGTTCAGCTGTTTTAGAACTACCCAAGGTTCAATGTTATGCGATCACGGAAATATTAGTATCTTTCACAGTAGGATACTCATGCATTAATCTCATATGCAGACTTGATGATCTTGTTCATTGTAGATTTATCCACAATATATATGGGATAATTGAGCTGACTGTAGTCGAACCACATATAATTTTACATAAATAAACGTTGCTATTAAGTTAATTCATTAGTCATAAGGCTTAAATCCAAGATGTTGTAGTGATTATAGCACAATTTGTCTTTGACCATTAATTGGCCAAATTGCCCATTAAGCTAAACACTACAGTCTACACAAATATGAACGTTGTGCAATTCTTAACTCAGGCCGATAGTCTTTGTTGCTAGTACCCTTATATTTTAGTTTATTATAATTATTTATTGTAATAAATAAATAATTCTTAGCTAAATCATGAATATTAAGTCTTCTGTCGCTCATGATCTTACGGAAACATCCTTACCTAAAAGATATTATGTCTTACGAATCTTGACTCTTGTGTCTGTTATTATCTCAGATTGATTATGGCAAAACGTTAATCTATTTACATACCCATTAGTGTGGCTTAGGCAACGTAAAATTGACAGTAAATTTTTTTTGCATGACTAATTGAATATCCACCCATTTTCTTTCCACAATTACATCACAAATTAATTAATTAAACTTTGCAACATTTATAATTAATTTCCATAGACTTCACCAACCGCCCCTGCTACTGCTTCCACCACCGAAATACAAACAGCAACAAGCAATGCCACCTCCCAAGACATCAACCCTTCAGCTGTGGATAAAGACATTTCGGAAAAGCTAAATGTGGCCCAACCACTTAATAAACGAGGACGTGGCAGGAATAAAAAACCATCTACCACAGACAATGAAGTACAACACCCAGTAGCTAATACACCGCCGGCTAATGCTGCTGCAATACTGTCGGAAGCCAATGTGGATCAACAAAACTCACCCGTATCCAATGAACGCAAAGCTGGCCGAAAGCGTAAACAGTTGGACGATGAAGCGGAGGTGGCGAATTCAAGTGGCAACGTTAAATCCGAAGACGAGGAAGGCAAACGCATGCGACGTAGTGAAAGATTGTGTAATCGTTTGGATGGTTTTAAGATTCTGGTGAGTTCTGACCTCAATATATCGTTATCTTATCTTATATATTTGGTGTATTTCATGTTTGCCTAGGATGATGAACCGGCTCATGCGCATGGCGTGCATTCAACGGATGATTCGCCCACACGTAAGACTTTGCGCATCAATATTGAAGAGAAAACGCCACCTAAAAGACGTGGCCGTAAGGCCAAAATACAAATCGAAGCGGAAAAGCATCATTCTCAGGCCCATAATGATCACAGTTTGGAACAAGTGTCTCCCACATCATCCTCTTACAATGTCCAAACCAACACAACTGCGGGGCCCGTCAAACGTCCCGGTGATGTGGCGGTGCTTCCCAAGCGATCTCAAAGACGTATTAAACCCACCACAAAGATTCTGGAAAACGATGAGTTGCGTTATGAATTTGAAACCAAAAATATTGAAAGAATGACCGCACAAAATTGGGATTCCAAAGAACAAAACGATACCACGCCAATCCATCAAGTTGTCCATGGATCATCCGGTGCAAGTGGCTCCAAATTGAAAAGCGAAAAGTCGGAGAATAGCAATGATAGTCATACCCAGCACCCCTCAGGCTCCAGTGCTATAAAAAAGAAACTCTTCACCAAAGCACGCAAGGATTTGGAACAACCCCGCAAACCCTGTCCGGATATTGACAAGTTTCTGCATGAGATTAAAACTTCAAAATGGAATTTGAACCGCTCGCCGGAGGATAAAAAACTCAGCAAGAAGCAGCAACGCAAGCTGGCCAAACAGAAGGAGAAGCATTTCGAGAAATTGGGCCTAAAACGTAATGGCAGCGATGAGATCAGCGACAATGACAGCCTCAGCGATAATGAGGAATTTGTTCCTACCACACGCGTGCAAGTGGGTAAACCTAGTGTTACTCTGAGAGTACGCAAAGAGTCAACACCACCCCAGCCCCAACAAACACAGCAGCAGCCACCAAAAACCCTAAACACCTCCACAACAACAACGCGTCGTAATCAACGGCAAAAGCCGGCTACGGAAAAGACTGCCATCGAGATCGATTCTAAACAGTTGAGGTCCCTTAATGCTTCCGTTATGGCACAAAATTCAGCGCATCAAACGGGTAGTACGGCCGTTGCGGCAACCGCAGTAGCCGCGACAGCATCGTCCAAGAATTCCAACCTGATTTGTCTGTGTCAAGCGAATTCCAAGTATTACACCCCCAAAACACCGGAAACTCAGTATTGCTGTGCGATTGACAATATAGATGACTTGAAAGTCGGCTGTTCCAATCAGCTTACGGGTGATATTCTCAATCTTTACCGGCCCAGTCAAAGGGTGGGCTATTTGGTGCTTTGTGATGATCACAAAAGGAGGCTGCACACACACAACTCCTGCGCAGAATGTGGAATTTTTTGTACCCAGGTAAATATTTCACAACAAAATCGTTATCGTCTGCACAGTTTTAATTTGTCACTTGTCTATTGCAGGGCGACTTTGTTTTGTGTAAAAATCATCACTTCTTTCATGCCTCCTGTGCTCAACGCATTGTACTCAGTTCAAAATATGATCCCCAACAACCTGCCTCGAAGAATACTAGTCGCACTTTGGTTCTGAAGTGTCCCCATTGTGGCATTGACACGACCGAAAGAACTACCACCATAACCATGAAAAGTCATACCGTGCCAATATTTTCGTCTACCCAAAGGCCCATATTGCCGCCCACCACCAAGGCAAACACCACAAATCCCAGCAATAACAGCAACAATAATAGCAACAAGACAAATTGGTCAAGTGATTATTTACGACCAAATACCAAAATCAATTACGAACAACTTATACCGGAATCCGTGATGAATGTGGTGGCGGCCCGTGCACGTTCACGCAGTTCCGTAACAGACTTCAGTACAAAAGACATGTATTATGCGGTGAAAAATGATGATCTTGAAAGGGTAGCCGAGATCTTGGGTATGTGTTAAGCGGATGTTATGGAAGGAATACGTTTAATATTTTCATTTTTTCAGTCTCGAAATATGATGTTACCACGTGTATGCGTGAGTCTTTCAATGGCACCTGTCTGCATTTGGTCGCCAACTTTGGCACATTACAAATGGCCTATTTGCTGCTGTGCAAAGGTATTGGCTCCGATTTTATAAATAGAATGGACAATGAACTGCGTACGGCGGTAATGTGTGCGGTCAACGAGGGGAAATACGATATTGTTAATTTATTTATACAACATCGGGCGGATATAAGCATGAGGGTAAGTAGACAATGTCCTATGAAGATGGTAGTACAATTCGATCACTCAAAATCTGTCGGAGTTTGTAGACGAAATCAAAAAATAAAAACCGTGCAGTTTGCGGAAATATAGTAAGATGACGAAGGAATACTGGTAGATCTTAAAATTAATTTAATCAATTGTGTTAATTGACACAGATGTTGCTATATAACATCCAACTTTGGAGTAACTAAGAAATGTGAAGCCTTAGAAAACCATAATGGGAATTATTTTCCCCATTGGTATCATGTCACTTCTAGCATCAGGGCAATTCTACTTGCATGACATCGGTCTATCCGTCTGTACCAGCCAAGCAACAGGACAGCTTAGATTAGGTTAGGTTCGAGAGCTAGTCTTTATAAGCAGATTTACTTAGGCCTGTAATCCATATTATAATACCACGAAAATAAGTGAAAACCATATCTCTAGGTCCCGTTCAACCATCCTGAGCGCGCCAAAAAGCCAATCACTAGGAGTCTTTTGAAAATAGTGAATATTGAACAGTCTGATTGGACGATTAGTTCTGTTTTGACATAAAGACATAACTTTTCACAAAAATTCTTCCCCTCTTTTATCCACCCCCCACCAAAGGGTGCTGACGGTCATACGGTCTTGCATATTGCTGCTCGTACGGGCAATTTGGAGATAGTGCAACTAATCGTGCATAGTTATAAGGCCAGTAAGAATATATCACAATTTTTGAGTTTTATAAATGCTCAAGACGACGGTGGATGGACAGCAATGGTATGGGCTGCCGAATTGGGTCATACGGACATTGTAAGGTACGTAACACTTGAAAACATTAATTTCCCTCCATACAGCCTAACATTAAATCACCCGCTTGTCTACCCATTTCAGTTTGCTATTGCAACAAGGTGCTGATGCCAATATTTGCGATAATGACAATAATACTGTCCTGCATTGGGCTGCCCTACACAATAATGATCTGGATACCATAACAGTATTACTACAAACTGGTATCAATTGTAATATACAAAATGTTGAAGGCGAAACGCCACTGTAAGTTTAAATGTCTCTTTAATATCTGTTAAGACGATCTTCTGAGTTTTGTGATTTCCTTGCAGACATATTGCTTGCCGTCATTCTAGTAAAAATCTTAGTCTACTTTTAATTTTCAATGGTGCTGATCTAATGTTAAAAAATCGTTCCGACGAACTGCCATACGACTGCATACCCAATGAGAATTCCGAATGTGCTCGTCACGTGGGCTTTCAGATGCAAATGCATGCGCTGCATCGTCGTCGCTCGCACATTGTTTGTGGTGACATTAGTAACGGGCGCGAATTGTGTCCCATTCAAGCGTTGCGTAATGAAAATAATGTTATGCCCATAGATGAATCGGATCAGATAATGTTACCGGATTTCCGCTACATCACCGATACGATTATATTACAGAATTCGGTGCAAATTGATCGGAGAGTTTCGCAGATGCGTATCTGCACTTGTTTGGATGGGTAAGTTGCCGGACATCGTTTTGTGTGGAGTAATAGTTGGTATTTATTTCAATTGTTTTACTTTCAAGTTGTATTACCGATCAATGCCAGTGTACGGGGGCTTCGGTGCAAAGTTGGTACACGGCTGAAGGCCGTTTAAGTGCAGATTTCAATTTCGAAGATCCGGCGATTATTTTTGAGTGCAATGATGTCTGTGGTTGCAATAAGGTAAGAAAAAATAAACAATAGTTTAAAGACAATACCAGCCAGCAGTCTGGCCAATAGACCAAGGGCGGTTGGATACACTTTCCCGCTTTCCGTTTCTTCGTTTATGGAAAAACATGCCATCATTAAAAATATCAATTTCTTGTATTTCCCTTTTCAATAGCTTTTTATCACGGCCGTTCCCTTTAGGCAATTTCATATTTTATTTTAATATTCCCACTCTACTTTGCTTTCCAGCGCTTTTGCAAAAATCGTGTTGTACAAAACGGCATAAGAATTCCTCTGCAAGTTATCGAGTGTGAGGAAAGCTTTAAGGGTTGGGGTGTACGTGCCATGGTGAACATACCCAAGGGCACCTTTGTGTCCAACTACACGGGTGAAATACTAACAGACATGGAAGCTGATCGTCGAATGGATGACACATACTTTTTCGATTTGGGCAATAATCATTGCATCGATGCTAATTACTATGGCAATATTAGTCGCTTCTTTAACCACTCGTGCGACGCGAACATTGTACCGGTGCGAGTTTTCTATGAACATCAGGACTATCGTTTTCCCAAAATAGCCTTCTTCACCAGTCGTGATGTGGAAGCGGGTGAGGAGATATGGTAAGTGGCCGAACTGAATGAATGTTCTTATTTGTGGTAGTTTGTCATGTGTTTTCTTTTCTTTTCATTGTGCGCTTAGTTTTGACTATGGCGAAAAGTTTTGGCTGGTTAAAAATCGTTTCTTTGCCTGCAAATGTATGAGCTCATCTTGTCGTTATGCCAATCTGCCTATGGCAAATGGCACAGTCATCGAGGTGAATGATGATGATGATGACGACGATGACATGTCCTCTGAACCCATCCGACCAGCACCAACAAAGGAGACGTCCAGTGTTTTGGCAATAACACCGACACCGACAGCGAAAGCAACAGAAACTGCTTCTCCAGCAACATCAGCCTCAAGTTCAACCACTGCACCGGCTGCGCCACAGCCTGTGGCAAATTCCGAAGATGTTTCAATAGTCAGTGTAAGTCCTCAGGTTACTTTAACCCCGATTGCCACCAATGGCAGTGTTAACTGTCCTTAGCTTGGGGAGTTACCCAACTATTCGATTATTATTTTATACGACAGTTAAAGAGTCGACACAGAAAGTGTGTTTTATAACTTGTAAGCAATTATTTTTTAAAAAAAATATAATACTTGTGTTAAGATATTGAAAATAATGGTCACACACACACGCTTTAGGTGTTTGTACAAAATGCTTTTGGTGTTTGCGTTCTATTAATTCCTTAAGAATGAAATAACATGGATCATGGATGTAGAAAACGTTCGTGACACCATTTTATTTGATTACGTTTTGTTATTGTTCGGATTTTTCATAAGAATTACGCCCAGCATTAAGATAAATACTATAAACACAAGAATGAAACGCTGTAACGACGTACAGTTTAGTTAGTAAGCGCAAAAAATAACAAACATATTTTGATAACAAATTCGATGCTAAACCAAATTATTTTTGTGAAATGTACAAACAAATATTCCTTTACACACTCAACAACGTTTTTTTTCTATTTGAGAAAGTCCGGGGTAAATCGAAAAGTGGAGGGTATTATTCAGGGGTTGTCAATGGGTGAACAAATTTGAGTGATTAGTTATTAATTCTTCGATTGTGAATACTCGGTTGAACCGGTTATCTTATCATATACATGAGTCATTTCATTTTTGATTTCTTTAAAAGTTGGCAACAAAAATTCGCCATTAAAACATAATGTGTATAACTTCAACCGTTTTGGGTTAGGATAGTCTTTCGCCACCTTAGAGTGTAAAAGTGCTAAGTCCATTTCTAAACGGAATGTTTTTCTTTATTTAAAATGAAGGAGTTATTTTATTTGTTTTTCCTGTTAACAGAGTAAAAAAGTTTCAATAGGTTGTCCAAAAACGGACATACCTATTCTCTCATGTATAATTCGAAAAACTGGACTTTTCTTAACTCTAGGGTAGCGATATATCATTTGGCATGTCCTAAAAAATACACATAATCCACAGTAGACAAAGTCTGCAATTTTCTCCTAAAACTAGCTGAAGCGAAGCGTAGTCGGTTGTTGCTATAAGGAATTTCATTGTCATTCAATTCAGATCTCAATGCACCGCGAGTAATCCGTTCAAGAAATATCCATCAACCTGGTTTAGACTTAGAATAGTGTTTATCCTATTAGAATAGAATAGAGTTCATCCTATTTGTTGTCTCTTTTGGTTTGTGGTTTTTGATATCCTTTGACAGTCTATGAAATACCTACAAGGACCAGTGACAGCAATTCTGTAGGTATTTTTCATGGCTGAGATTTCTGTCTTGTTCGTAAAGTCTGTGAGTGTAGGTTACTGTAGGCTTCGGCTGTCTGGGAAGTGTTTTAAGAATAATTTTTTGAAATTTTAGGTTAGGTTGAAATGGAGGATCGGTCATGTACCATGACGTTGACATACACCTAGGCTAGCAATTCGGCCTGTTTTTTTTAAGTCGATCTTTGGATGCACTTATCCAATTCACTTAAAATCCAATTAATTAATCCTTCAATGTTCTGAAACTTTTCTCTTTATTTTCTTTTTATTTATGGAATTCAATTAGAAACCAATTCATTGTATTTGAACTTACTTACATATTTAAGTTGGCTCTATAACCAGTGCATGGACTTGGCCTGCTTAATAAATAATTTTTTTGTGTGCTTTCGGTCTTGTGTGTGCTTTCTCTTCCACTTGGTCCTTCCACCGGAGTCACGGTTTAGTCTTAGCTAAACTTCACTAAACTAGACTCAAGAAACACTCTTATTTGTGTCCAGATTTTTCTTTCACGTCCCTTGAATACCACATCCACGTTTACCAAAGGGACATGCAATTTGTTACAAACCCTTTAAGGACTTTTTGACCTATAATTTCAATTTAATGTAATTCAATCTACTCTCCTTTCACAATGTTTGGTTTTCCTACAGTTGGACCTCATTCACCATTACAATTGATTGTCCGCATGGAATTTGAATTTTGTAATCGTTGGTTAGCTGTAAAAAAAACGGGCATTGGACTATGATTATTTAAACTAAGGCCAGTTGGACTATTTGTATTTTCGTTTTGAATTACAATTAAATTTTTTTTTTAAAATTTTACAAATTATTTTTTTTTTTTGTTATGAATTTTATTTTCTTTTTGTTCACAATGAAAATAAGAGCTTTTAAAATATTTCCTATATTAACATTTCGGGCAGGTTTGCTTTTGAAAACTTCTCTCAATTCCAAGAAAAAAAAAACTAAAATAAAAAATACATCACGAATATTTAAGTTTGATTTCAATTTAAGCCGACAGTACTTTTCGTTCTTTTTTTATTTTTACACCGAACTGCCATATGTTTTTAGGGGCTTTAAACGCTTTTACACACTCTTTTTTTCTACTTGTTTTTAGTTTTTAATAATTATTGTTTACACAAACAAACAACATATTTATACATACACATACGTACGTAGTTACATAAGAGAATATAAATATATATTTAGTATACCATAAGTGCCTAAATACCATTAATAGTTGTAATTCGTTTTTTTTTTGTTTTGTTTTGTTTAATTGTTTTTATTTTTATAATTTTTAAACAAGTTTTTGTTGTGTGGAATGTATTTTTCAACAACACCAACAACAAAAGTAGTCAATTATGTCGTAAGTTTTGTGAACAAGAAATGAATGAGAATAATGTAGAAAATCAAAATAATGAAAAATAAAATATGAAAAAAAAAGGTTTTTATTTTCCAAAGAGACTGCAATAACAAATAATAAGATACTTTTCTTCTTCTACGTTTTCACTAGTATACATACAAACAAAGTTGTTGTTAATTATTTAGTTGTATTGTTCTTCTCTTTCCGTTTAGATTAATTCCACGTCTAGCGTATACATAATCCCTAACATTAAGCATAATTCACACAATTTCCCTAGAATACTTAATTTTTGTAATAGACTTGCTAAGGAAACTCTACTCCCCACCCCCACCCTAACCCTCCACACATACTTAATTAATCAAAGAATATACTATATAGTGTATGTATAACAATATCTCTTCTTAATATCTATACATGTATTCATATTAATTAACATAACTTTTTAGCAATATCAAAAAAAAAAACACACACACACTTTGACATCATCATTAAACATCGTAAGATGAAACTATTTCAAAAAGAAAACTATTTTTATCAGAAACTTAAAGTATTTAAAATGAAGAACAACTTAACAAAAAAAAAAAAGAAAAGAAAGAACTATATAGTCTTGGTATAACTAAATACATATGAATGTTTCTAAACATATAAAATAGACAAAGTAATGAAAACAAAAACAAGATATTTATAATAAATCGTATACATAACAACCAACTATATACACTATTTTAAATGTTTTTATTAGTCACATAACAACACATATTATTAAATATTTAAAAGATAAAAAACAAAATATCAAAAAAAGATCATACAAAATAATTAAATAAATTTAAATTCAACACAATCCACAGCAACTATTTATTTTAATAATAAGAAATCGGTTCTGCATTGTGGGATTTGTGTTCCTAGAGAACAAATGATTCAAATACTTTTTTTTTTAAATAAAAAAGAAAGAGTTTGACTTTGGCGCGCCATCCTTCTGAAACCAAAGATGATTTCCAGTCCATGTCTTCAACCTGCGGCCACAGAAAATGGTTTGTCAAGCCTCTGTAGTTCTTACCGTTAATCGAAATGGCGCCTACAGCAGGCACAATGATGCCACCGCTGCAAACTCTCTGGTGATGCATTGGCAGTTTGACGATCACTTGCGTGTATGTCAATCCCCAGATTGGACTGTTCTGCTTGTTAACACAGCCACCGAGTCGACAAGGGGATGGAACTGAAGTCGTCTAATTGAATTCTAACTCATCATACGGAGGATTGCCTGTTCATTTTCACAGGATGGAAACGAATGCAAGAGATATTTGTGGTGAAATGTTTACCACGAGCATAAATCTTTTGAGTCTAGCTCAGAGAATAAACCGGAGCGTTAATTGGTTGGTTTCCTCACGTAACTCGAACATTGTGTGAAATAAATGGTAAGCATTTATATTAGGAATTATGATTATGTAGATAATAAAATAAGGTTTTCTTTGAAATTACAGAAATTGCGACCTGCTGTATTGTAGTATCTTGGCCTAAGAGGCTTTACAGTTGGAAATAAAACAAAGCCCAGATAAATAAAACAGACGTTTGAACGATGGCAACTAACCAGTTCGATGATAGCACAAGCCGATTTGAAAGAAAGCAGAAGGTAAAGAATTGCAATCACTTCTCTGAACAACACTTACGACATCAAGCCGTAATAACGAAACAAAAACGTAAGTAATTTTACAATTTCAATTTATTTTTATTGAATCAAACTGAGCCCTTTTGGACTATACGTTCATAGATACACATTTCAATTAATTTAATTATTCATATATTGTTTTTTGTGGTCAAATAAAAAGGTGTGTGGTGCTTATGATACAATTGAATTTGCTATATCTTCGTAAATATAAATGTTTAATTTTTAATATTTTGGTGGACAATTTTCCATTGAATGTCAGCGAAAGGCGAGTTTTGAATTATAGTGAATATATATTTAAAAATTTTATTTTGAAAAAAAATTTTAGTACAAAAATATATTTAAAAATTTCACAATTGAAAGAATGATGCCCGTATTCATTTTAAAACATCTTTACAAACCTTTGTTAAGAAAAATGTGCGAAAATTGTTTTTGTATTTGTATACATTCTTTATAAAAACGGTTTGTAAGCTGTTTTAAATTTCTATGAATACAGGGGTGACTATTCCGATTATGTGTGGATACCATACTGGAATAGGTAACCATCGACCAAGACGATAGAATTTGTACCGGTCGGTATAACGAAATGATCTACAAAGTCTAGGAGAGGAACAGAGACATGTTTGTTGTTTAAAAACCGAGCTAGCTTGAAGAGGATGTGCTTCCCTTTGGTGCTATTGAAAGGCCTTCTAGAAGATATGCACCTTATGGGAGTTAAACTTACCTGTAAGGATAGCGATCGACTCTGAATCACTTCCTGAATTGATTTAATGATGGATGTCCTTTCCGCTGTCCATCTCACATACTTTGGTTGGCCTTACAACCTGTGGTTGGTCTTGGCCAGCTAAATAATTGATTTGCCAGCAGTTCGGTCTGTGCTTGATTTTTCCAGTTCGTAATGCCAAGCATCGTTATGCCTTCCTCCACTTGGTCCATCCACCAGAGTACATCTATAGATGATTTTTAAATTAATTTATAAAAAACTGTGTTAATGTTTCTATTTTTAATTCTCGTGTGTTAAAATTTTGTTAACTCTTCTGAAATCTCTTTTTTTTGTAGTAATTCAACTTCAACAACTGTGTTTTGCAGTTTTTTTTTTGAAGGCCTATGTTTTGTTGTCTTTCGTCTTGATGGTCTATGATTAGAATCGAAAGTGGTTTTTACGAATAATCGCTTAAGTACATTTTAGGGAATTTTGATCTATTGATGTCAAAGTGCTACATTTTCAAAAGGGCTTTCCATTCAAGTAAATACAGTTAATACAAATGAATCGTTACTTTGTTTTCTTTGTTAATAACAACTTATGTTAAGATTTTTACAGAAGCCGCAATTTTAGAAATTATTCGTTTTCGCTATCCTGAGATGTTTACTATTATAACTTACGTTGTTATTCGTGAAATCCATAGAAATATAACAATGTACAGCCAGCATACCTGATAGCTCCCCAAAAAAGCCTTTGCCTTTCTTTTACCACTGGGATATTTGAATAGACTTTTCCCCTTAATTTGTATAACTTAAATTGTCGAACAGATTCAATATGCTGGCCTAGTGTCTGAAACTGAACGATATGAACGGTGTAGTCATCTTTCTCTTTCAACATACTTATTTCCTCTAACATTCCATGAAGGAACAGACGGGGAACTTCTCTTGAATCAGAGAGCTACTGTTTACAGCCGACTCCAAACAGTTGATGCTTTCTAGAGAATTTCTAATCCTAATGAGGTGGAAGCAGCTGCAGGTCTTACCAGATTTCGAGCCTGTGTTCTAGATAAAATAATTTAAACATGTTTAAATTAAATTTGCCTCGGCTGTGGTGTGGTATGTAAAGTGTGACTTACCAGCCCACAGCCGTGGCATGCATTTCATTTAAACATGTTTAAATTATTTTACCCTTGTCTCCTTGGTCTCCAATCTTATGTGCTCTATAAAAAAAACTTGTTAGCCACTTGTTTTTTTTTTTTTGTAATTTTTAAATAATTTTTATTTAGAAAAGTTTTAAATGCATTTTTGTCATGTTTTACCACAATTATTACAAAAAGTTGTCTCTTTTTTGTTTTTATATGTAATTAGCCAAAAGAAAATATATAAAATTCCACATATATTATTTTTATTTTATGTTTTATTTGCACAAAATTCTTCTTATTTACAAAACTAAATTTAAATTTAAATAAAAAAAAGTGGGTTTTTTTTGTTTAAGCTTATAAAATAAATGAAATTTTTCTATAAATGCTGAAGTGTTTTTATGTGGTTTTTTGTTTAAGTTCTTTTGTGTGTGTTTGTTTTTTTTTTACTTAAATTTATGTTCATTTTTGTTTTTCTTTTTTTTTTGTTAAATGCAATAAAATTAAGCACAATTTTCATTGAGTCGTTTTTAAATCAATATATAAATAAGTTATAAAATAATAATAATAAATAATAAGTTTTCTGCTTCTTTATAAAACATAAAGTTAAGTTTAAAGTTAAGAATTAAAACAAAAAATAAATAAATAGGGAAATTTAAAGGAAAGGGGAGAAATAAATAAAATTAAGTACATTTTTGTCTTGAGCTTAAATCAGTCTCTATGGAAGTTTTAAAATTTGATGTTTCACAGTGTTTGGCACAATTTTAAAACCTCATAGAAAGTGATTAAAAAAAACAAAGATTTTTGTTGTTTATATTAGGGCAGTTCTAGATAGTAATAGTTTAAAAAGTCCAGCTTTAGAGGAAACATTAGGGAAATAAAGAGACAGTTTTAAGAACACATTTGAAAAGTAAAAAAATCATTACTAAAATTTCATGTTTTTTTTAGGAAACAATTATGAAACGTTTTCATAAAATTCAAAAAAGCTTTAAGGCCATATTTAATATGGCTTAAGCTTAAGAAACACAATAGCCGAATGCTTTAAAACATAAAAGTAAAGAAAGCTATCTGAAACTATCACAAACACTTAATAAATGTTTAAATGTTTATGGTAAAGATAGCTTTCTAGAAATACAAAAGCTTTAACAAATTAATTTAGCCTCAAGTAAATTATGCATAAACCCATTTAAAAAAGATTAGAAAGCCTGCAGAAACATGTAAGGATACATTAAAAAAAAATATACTCAGAAATTTAGTTTTTCTAACAAATTAAAGGTTTAAGAAAACTCAGCTACAGCAACATTGAGTAATTCAAGCTCTTCTAGGAATAATTTAAGTAAAGCTTTCAGGAACTTCAAATGTTTTAAGATATTATATAAAGATTTCAGAAACTTCAAAACTTTTAAAAACAATTGAGAAACTGCAAAAGTTTTAAGAGAATAAAACAAGCTTTCAGAAAACTACAAAAGTTACACGAGTAATTTAAACAAAAGCATTTAGAAACTCCAAAACTTTTAAAAATTATGTAGGCAAAGCTTTCACATGTTGCAAACGTTTTAATGAATAATTTCAATAAAGCTTTCAAACACTCTAAAAGTTTCAAGAATAATTTAAATAGGGCTTTTAGAAACTCCAAAAGTTTTAAGAATAATTAAAATGAAGCTTTCAGAAACTGCAAAATTTTAAAAAATAATTTAAGCAAAAATTTAAAATACAGCTTTCAGACTTTTAAATAATTAAAAAAAAAACTTTTAGAATCTCCAAAGTTTTAAGAATAACTTAAATGAAGCGTGCACAAACTGCAAACGTTTTAAGAAATATAATAAAACTTTTAGAAACTCCGAAAGTTTAAGAATAATTTTAATAAAGCTCTCTCCGATAGCTTTAAAATTTGTGTAAAAAAGCTTTCAGTATCTCCAAAGTTTTAAGAATAACTCAAGCTTTCAGAAACTCCAAAAGTTTGAGGAATAATTTTAATAAAGCTCTCATATAACTTTTAAATATTAAAAAAAAAAACGTTCAGTATCTCCCAAGGTTTAAGAATAACTTAAATGAAGCTTTTAGAATCTCCAAAAATGTGTACGTGTAATTCAAATAAGTAATTTGAGTAATTCAAAAGCTTTCGCCATACTTGACAAAGCCAAGAAAAGCGTCTTCTGTATGCGAATTTCCCATGTTATCGAAAAGCTCCATTTTTAGTGAGCAGAACCCTTATCTACGCTTTAAAGTTGTGGGATGAGTTGAAGTAGGTACAGTTTAGGTTTAAATAGAAAGCTTTAAAGCTCTTGTTGACATGCAAAGCTCTAAAGCTTTCCAACTAGTTTCTTGTTTCGTTTACCAGATAATTTGTTCTTTTGCATCGTAGGCTTAAGTTTTACGTTATGTTTTCACTTTTCAGTAATCGTTCTGTTGTTTATCTGTTTTATAATAAAATTTATAAAAACTTACTACACTAAATATCTAAATCGAGAGAAACTCGTTTGCCATTCTTTCATGTCCGCATGGATAATGACGGTGTGCCTGCCATTTTGCTACGCAAAAGGGACCTTATATTTAAACTACATGCAACGGCATCTTCTCTTCGGCATCTCCATTCTAAGTTCTAATCCTTTTTTTTTGTGTTAGCTTTAAATTATGTTTAAAATATTTTATGTAAATTTAGGATTTGTTTTTGTTTTGTTTGTGTGTGTATGTGTATTTGTTGTTGTTGTTGGTTGGTTGGTTTCCTTTTCACTAAGACTTATGCTACGATTTTATGGGGCTGCATCCATTTCTTCATGTAGTATACAAATAAGGTGGAAATGTACAATAAGATCATGAGAGCACAGGTGACGGCCAAAGCCAACACGGATGTTTTAGTGGGGCAGGGTTCAATGATGGTGACAGTCTTATCTAGAAACGGAGCGAAATCAAAAATAACACATTAGTTAAAGCTCTAGAGCGTCGATTTAGTAGTTACCTTTAGCGAAATCTGTGCTAGGGTCGGACTTGAAGAATTCACGTTTCTCATCGCCGAAATCTAAAACTAAAATTTCCTGCGAAATGTTCATATCATCATCAGCTTCCTTGGTTTCATTGCTGGAGAAGGGTGAACCAAAAAAAACAAAACATTTGCAGGCAACTTCTTAAAGCCTTTGAAAGGGGTTGGCTTACCTGTCCACGGAACGACGACGTCTTCTGCCCAAGGACTCAAAGGATTCCATGTTCCATTCGCACACGGCTGGCTCGCAAGGTCCCAAACAATACTTAACATTGCACTGGAAGATGACACCGTAGCTTTCGGTGAATCTAAATGCTTCATATGTCGACTGCAGAGCATTGCCATCGGCTGTGAAGCCGGGGAAAATGGTGGGATCGGTGGGACAACCATCATCATCGATGATCTTGAAACTGGTGCGGGCATCCTTGGCCATGGCCACACAAGAACGAGCGAAAATGCCATAGGGAGCTAAAAAAATAAGACAACACAAACACAAAACCCCCCACTTTAATATCAAAACTTCTCTGCTGGACGCCAAACTTACTATCTTCGGGAATCTCAATGCGGAAGTTGAGACGATCACCGATGCGCACAGTCTCTACTTCGCGCTGGCGTGTATCCAAAATGCGTATCCTTGGTGGTGGAGCTTCAGGCGACGAGTTAATGTGAATCATTTCGGGATCGCGTATGGGCATCATGCCGAACGTAATGTTCTTGGAGCTCATGTCATAGGTACACTTGACCTTGTAGATTTTATCGGCCTTGGTCATCACAACGCTATGATGTTGCAGGACCACCGTGTTGGAGTAAACACCCGTCTGCAAGAGATAACAAACAACAAAAATCCCCTAATAAGTTCCCCTAAATTCCACACAAAAGAAAACCAACACAAACTCTTACCACACTTTGTGTATTACAATCTTGACCGGCCATTGTCAAGTCCAAACGGAATGAATCGGAATTGATGACATCGATGTTGCAGGTTTCCGAACGGCCCAAAGCGTAGATGCGGCCATTGAAGGGCTTGTTGGTGCGCACTTGGACAGCAATGCGGGTATCCTTGCAGTGCACCGAAACTGAAAGGTGGAAGTGGAAAAGAAAAGACAATTTAAAAAAAAAACACCCAAATTAACAAACTTAATGACTTACCATCGTAACAGGTGCCAGTCTTGTCACAGTTCACATCATTCCTGGTGATATTATTCAAATTGGGATCTTCGGTGGTGTCCAAACTAATCGACAATTGATCCAATTTATCCAAAGAAGCGCCACCGGTATTCGGACTGGCGCCGGCCCCAGGACTGGGCGGAGCTGCACTCGATTTATCGCAAACATTTTCGAAATATTGGCCAATCGGTTCACCGTGATCGATCAAGGGACGCTCGTGATTCAAATAGGTGGACGGACCATCGGGCAGGGTCTTGTGATCCAAATGATACAAGCGGCAGTTGTACTGGGCTCCCTGGGGCTGGCCCAAGTACAAGAAGGAACGACACAGGAATTCCGATTCGATTTCACAGGCCAGGCGGCAGGCTGACTCCGAGGTCACCTGCAACTCCTTGTCCGTATAGTAGTGGAGGCCCACATACTGGGCGACTTTTTCTTCGGAAACGCCGACACGGGCATTGGCAAAGGTGCGTGTCGATTTGCAGGCCTGTTGCGGTTTCAAACACAAGTTCTCAAAGTAATCGGTGCCCTGGGCATCGGCCAGCTGGACGAATTGACCGCCGCTGCGACGATCGGCATCGGACAACACACACTTCATGCTGTTGTAGTCGTACTCCACGGAACGGCAAACGAAACGTTTCTCATTGAGACACGCCGACAGGCAGGCTTCCTTGGTGCTGGTGTAGATGAGCGCATTGTCATTGCCACGTATCACCTTGTTGGGCACCCTCTCGAATGACCAGGGTCGATGGCAAACGTTTTCGCTGCGCAATTGCAACTTCACCATGTAGTACATGTTGGCCGATCGCTGAGGAGCGGCCGACGGATTGTGGGCCGACGAATCGTTTTGCAGCTGGCAGTGGGTTTCCTGCGACGGCGACAGAGGATTGACGACAAAACTGAAAGCCGCAGCCTGGCAGTCGGCTTCCTCGCGACACCAACCCTGGCACTCGTACAGCGACAGATTCTTAACGCTGTAATAGGTCGTGCCGGCAAAATCGAAATCTGTTAGCTTTTCAAAAGCCATGCGGCCGGCGGCCGGTGAGGCCATGGCGACGAGGAGGGTGCATAATGCTATGACAATACTGGTGGCGGTGGTGGGACTCATGATGATGTTTCGCTTGGATTGTTGCGAGTTCAGCAGTCGCATCTGGAAGAAGAGAGGACAGATAAATAAACGGTTAGAGAGAGATTTTCGCTTCAAGCGCAGAGAGAGAGAGAGAGATTTTCTTTCAAGGGGAGAGAGAGAGATTTTCTTTCAAGGGGGCAGAAAGAGATAGAGTTTGGGGCTTAATGCCCAATCAGCTTTGACGGTTGTCGGTAGACGATCAGCTGTTTGAGTTGGGATTGCATTTGGCTTGAGAGTCTTCTGAAGTTTGCTGAATCTACTGTCAACCGTCAAGACCGATCAGATGTTTATTGTTTTCACTTCGACATTTTGGGCGCGGAAATTGTTTATAAGTTGTAATTTAAATTTTAAAGTTATGAGTAATATACTTATAAACGAAGACAAATTATATTTTGTACACATGATTTTCGATCAGCTGTTTTTGTTTTGTCTTACCGTCATAACTAATCGCACAATATTGAGTCTAACGTCAAACGTCAGCCGTCAAGACTAATTGGACCTTTAGGTTGCATAGTGAAGGAGTATTTATTAAGAGAGAGGGAGATATAAATATAGAGAGAGAGGGAGGGAGAGAGAGAGGGTGGGAAAGAGAGAGAGAGAGGGAAAGAGGTAGAGCGAGAGAGAGAGTGAGGAAGAATAGGGAGAGATATAGAGCGAGAAAGAGGTAGACCGATATAGAGCTAGAGAGAGAAAGAAGTAGAGCGAGAGAGAGAGAGAGCGGAAGAGAGAGAAATAGGTTAAGATTTAGAGAGAGAGAGACAGAAAGAAAGAAAGAGACAGAGGTAGAGCGAGAGAGAGTGAAAAATGTAACAAGCCTCTTTCGTGTTGTTGCGGAAACGGCACGATGGTGTTGGCTGCGGCTTAGCTCGCCGGAAAGGGGGATTCTTTTCCGCAGAGGTTGCACATTTAAATTTTTTTGTTCGTGCCCAAAATTAAACTGAAATATAAATTTTAAATTTAACAGAAAATAAGAAAAAAGAAACAGTGGCTAAAGAAGGAAATGGGAAGGACGGACACTTGACATTTTTTTGCCGTCCTCGACTCAGCTCGATTTCTGTGAAGGAATGGTGTTGTTGTCCTTTCAGGCTGCCCACCCCTGATATGATTTATTCAGTCATCCGTGGTATTTTCTATTGCCTGTGACTGATGTCGAAAATACCCCAATAGAGGGAGATAGAACGAGAAAGAGAGATGAGAGGTAGAACGAGAGAGAACGCGAGAGATGGAGGGAAAGGTAGAGCTAGAGATATAGATGTAGAGAAAGAGAGGTAGAGATATATGTATAGATAGAGAAAGAGAAATAGATGGAGAGAGAGCGATATAGATGTAGAGAGAGAGAGTGAGCGATATAGATGTAGAGAGAGAGAGACAGTGAGTGATATAGATGTAGAGAGAGAGAGGTAGAGGGTGTTTCTTGCTTAAGTCTTTTAATATGTACTAGTTAGTATTGACGATTTTTTTGGTCAAGAAAACATTTTTTTGTTAAAAGTGGAATGGAAAGGCTCACTTTTTTTGTTTGGCGATAAATTTTTGTATTGTTACAAAAAAAAGGGGTTGCCTTTGGAGTACATGGACTAGTCTTTGGTATTTTTTTTTAAAAAATTAATTTGAGGGTTTAAAGTTCATCAAACCTTCTTTTAAGTAAATCAGCGTTTGAGTTTTCTATTCGTTTTACCTTTGAATGCATCACGTGCCACAATGTTTTTTTTTGTTGTTGTGTATTATCTAAGCCGCATGTAAAATATATTCTAATATCGGCATTCATTTGATGTTATCTCGCCTTTCTGTGTTCTAATGCCTCGGTTCGCGGGCTTGATTTAAAAAACATTATGTATTTAAATAAGTAAGCAATTACCTGGCTCAGCAACGAACTCAAGCAGAAACTATTTTATGCAACACTAAATCTAAAGATAACTCATTTTAATATAAAAAAACAACCGACCGACCGACCGACTCGCTTCTGTGTATAGAAATGTCAGCCTAAGGGCGTACGGCTCTGGCAGAGTACAAATGGTGGCGGTGGTGGAAATCAAAACCCCACCGACTAGAGAAACGTAACTTAATGATGTGTTTAGGTTTAATTTCCTATCGAATAGAACGCAATGTATGTTGGTGTACATAGCAGTCGGGAGGTGACGGGCGGCTGCCTGGTGTTTGTAATGCGATATGGAGAAAAAAAATGGTGCGAGAGAAAAACGTTGTAGTCTGAGATGTTTCCATGCTACATTTGCCAGTAATTACATATTGGCATTTGGCGATTTTTAGTCTGGTCGCGAAAAAGTCTGTTGAACCAGATGATATTCAAATTATGGCAGGAAATCTTTACCGTCTTTAGTTTCATAAGTAAGATGTCCATCATTGTGGTTTCATAGAGATATTAAAATAAATCACGTGGCTCGCGAAGAAAGTGGGCCTCTTTGAAGATCTGTGAAGGTTTCTTTGAAGATCTTAAACGCTTTGAGTTTTCGAAGAAAAGGGAGCTTACTATGTCCTCCTCCTCCTCAATTATACAAACAATGAGATGAGTCAATGACTCCGGAATCAGCGAACTTGGCGGAAAGTTTCCATCTCCACCAAATGGGCCCAACAATCTCCATCTAATCGTCATTCTCTCTAAGCGATCTCCACGCTATCTCTTAAATTCACAGGCATCCATGATATCCTCCAGCCCATCAAGAGATTACCTCAATTCCCATTTCATCTTTCGCAAATAGAAAAAAATATCAAAAATCTAAACAAAAGCTTCTACAGAGTTGTCATAACTGTCGTTTACAAGCGGTGTTAGTAAATCTTAAGCGGGAGCATCAAAAAAAAAAAAAAACCATAGCGGCAAAATCCAAACATTACTGTTGCTGTTGTTGTTGTCGTTGCAAGTTGGCATTTGTTATTGTATGTTTTGCATGTGACCCCAAGATGAACTTCGAAGTCATCATTTCTTCTCTCTGCACAGACCATGACTTAAATGAGCGTTTAGTCTCTGTGTGTAAGCCGTCTTACAACGTAAAGCGACATGTATTACTTCCCCCCCCCCCCCCACTCCTTCGACCAACGGAGCGAACGAACGACCATTCCAATGGCGCATTTAGCCGGAAGGCCGGCAAATGACAGTGATATGAACAGAAAAATGTTGAACATTTTTGTTGGTTTTTTTTTATTCTTCTTCTTTGCTATTCTTGGCCATTATTGTTTAGCCATTACGACGAGCATTGCAATTTGCCAACACACACACACAGAGACACCAACAACAGACTTAACGTGTCTTTATTTCTTGGTTGTGCCAAGTAACCACAATGTAATATTGTTGTTGTTGTTGTTGTTACTGTTGTTGGTAAATGATAGACAATGTTGTGGTTAAATCATTTATCTAACGGCACAATTGCTTTGTTTTTGCGGTATTGAGGGGATACAAAAACAAAAAAACAACGTTGTGGTTTCTTCCTTCAGAGAGAAAGAGAGCGCAGTCAGAGTAGACACGTACAGCAAAAACATGGGAACGAAACAACGAAATCTATTTTATGCAAAAACTGAAGTCAGAAAGGAAGGAGTTAAAAAAAGTTAAATCTGGCAATTTTAAAAGAATTATTCCATAACTACTTTGACAAAATTTACGTTAACAAATTTGGAAATGCAATGAAAGCTTTTAAAAATTTTCAAAAATTTAAAAAGCGTGTTAAAATTGTAGTACAACAGAAATTAAACACCCATGTTTTTAAGATCTTCCTATTAAAGCTTAGAGATTTTCAAAATATGCCTAGCTGTTTAAAATTACATTACAAAATGTATGAGTTCTTTTAAAAGCTTTTAAAATTTTTCAAAAATTCGAATAGAAAAAAAGCTGGATAAAATTATGAAACATGAAAGTAGATTTTTTTAAGCATAGAGCATTAAAAAGCTTGCACATAAAATTAAATTACAAAATTAGGAGTTCGTATAAAAGCTTTTAAAATTGTTCAAAAAATCAAAAAGAACAAAGCTTGTTAAAATTGTAGAACAACAAATTTAACTTTAAAAACAACAACAAAAATCACATAGATTTTATAAGCTTAGAGCTATTAAAAAAATGGTTCAAAAATTTCCAACAAAAAAAATGTAACCAACCAACATTGTAAAACAAGAAAAATTAATTACTTATAATTTTTTTTAAAAAAAAAGCCTCTTAAAATTTTAAAACAAGAACAATTTATCAATTATATTTTATAAGTTTAAAGCTTGCTCAATTTTTATTTACACATAAAATTATGTTAAACAATTGGGAATTCTCATAAAAGCTTTTAAAATTGTTCAAAAAAAATTGAAAAATTAAAAAGCTTGTTAAAATTTTAAAGCAACAACAATTAATTACTCCGATTTTAGAATTCCGTATTAAAGCTTCGAGCTTTTAAAAGCTTGCCTAACTATTTACGCATTAATTAAATAAAACAAAATTAGGAGATTTTGAAAACATTAACAAATTCCAAAGGAAAAAATCTTTAACATTTTATAACATGAAAAAATTAAACATTTAAATTTTAAAACTTAGCGTTAAAGCTAAGAGCTTTTAAAAGCTCTAATTGTATTCTTAGTTTTACCGTTTTTAAGCTTTTCAATAGTATCATTTAAAAATATTAAAATTTGTATGGAACACAACAAAAATTATTTCTTTTTCTAAAAGCTTTTTAAAGTTTTTCGAATTGAAGATAAAATTCTTCTAGTATTATCATAAACGTTGTCTATATTTTACAATAATGTGACGCTTCTAAAAGCTCCTCTCCTCCTGAGCCAAATTTACAAATCGACGTGCTTTGTTTTTTATAGATTTCTTCTTCCAGTATTTTTTCTACTATTTCCGTTTGATCCAAATTTACAAATCAACGAGCTTTCTTTTATATATTTCTAAAAGCTCCTCTCCTCCTGAGCTCCTGAGCCAAATTTACAAATCGACGAGCTTTTTTTTTTATAGATTTCTTCTTCCAGTATTTTCAGTAATTTTTCTTCTACTTCCGTTTGATCCACATTTACAAATCAACAGCTTTCTTTTATAGATTTCCAAAGCACTCGAACATGAAAACTCTTTTGCGAAAAATGTGTTCCACTTTCATATTGAAACGGTAAAATGTGGAGTTTCTTAAAGGCTCAAGAAGATTTCGAGACTAAAATTTGGATTATGCATTTCCGATGAATTCGATTAACTGAGGACCAGCCTACTGCCCATGCAGCTTCTCGTGTTAGTTGTGAGCCCCTCCATTGCCGGTAGTGCCTTCATTTGCCCGTTCCTCAATGCGTACGACCTCGTGACCTCTCGATTTGTCGATTTGTATAGAGGCGTTCATCCATTTTTTTGTTTTGTTATGTACGTATAGCTACACATCCTTTCATGATTTGTTTAGCTGATCTTTAAGTACACCCTTCAGTTGTGTAAATGCCAGTGGCCGCATCCTCCTCTAGCTGCCGCTTAATGTTAACAAATCATTACCACTTAGCGTTTGGGGCTCAGAAATTCCCCAGTTATTTCTGGAGTCATCTTCTCTCGCAATTCCTAAGAATTTCGAGACTAAAAATAACTTCAACAAGAGCTTAACCCCTCAATTAACCGGCACGGTAACGTGAGGATTGGCCAAAATGATCATTTACAAGATCTAAATAAATTACAAATAATCATACACACACACACATGTATAGATACTGTTATTAGCATATGTGTGTGTGTATTTGTTTGAACACATGTAGAATTTTCTCATTTCGTGAATGGTATGAACGCCACGACGATGTACCACCACCAACAACTATTGGAAGTTTTAAGCTTCCACATTGCAATCATTTTTATTGATTATTGATTACGAGCAATCAATTCAACAATGAGCATTTTCAAGAAAGACAACGGACAACAACTGTGGGCATTTCAGTGAGATACAATCACTGCGAGTGTGTGTATATTAGGGTGGACGGTATTAATAATGGAGGACAATCTTTGGAAACTTCTAAAAAAGGGGGCCACGATTTGTCGGGGATACTTGAAGAGACCTGGAACTGCTGGAGAAAGGTTACACGACAAAACGAAAGACTTAAGACACATACTGGGATATTTGTACTAATGAATTTATCGTGGGCAAAAGCAAGAACAGGTCTTATCAGGTTTTCTAAATTAGAAAAAATAGTAGACTGTCTTAAGGACCTAAAGATAGGACCATAGTGAGGTCTGCCTAAATGGACCATGGCCTTAAAATCGGACAGCGGTGGGATTTTTAAAAAGGCTAACGGGCCCCCTCCCCCCTATAGCCAAATTCAATTGACATGTGTATACCAAGTTTTAAGTTTAGGATATCCTGGATTTACCGGGGCATAGAACATCAGACGAATTTATGAAATACCAAGAAAAAGTCCACTTGTGTGTTTGGCTAAATTTTTTAAAAATCGAAAATAGTGGGCGTGGCTAAAGTTGTAAGAGCAGGACAATTTAGGGTTTTCTTAACTTTGTTGTATATGAAATAGAATGCCAAAGAAATGGAAATTTTGGGTTTTCTTAAATTTGTTTCGGAAGAAAAAAAAAGTCCAATGATTTATTCTGATTTATAAATCTTTGATAAGAAAAATGTGTGCAAATTGTTGTTTGTATTTTCACACATTTTTCTTAACAAAGGTTTTTAAAGCTGTTATAATTTTTTTATGAATCCGAGTCATGGAATTTTTGGGTTTTCTTAAAATTGTTGTGAAAGAAATAGAATTCTTCTGAAGAATACAATTCATAGCATAATCTCCGATATCTCGCTTTCTATATAATTTCGTATACTAGGAGACACCCCAGATTTGTTTTTAAATTTTTTTTCCTAAGTTCATATAATTTTAGATCTGTTGGTCAATTCGTTAATGACGAAATTTTTATAAAAATTTCCTTTACAACGGGCCACCCTAGTTTCGGTTAGTTATATTGTTAATTTTTATGTTTTTTTTTCTTAATTTGTTTTTTAATGAAATAGAATTCTAGATCTGTTGGTCAATCCGTTTATGACTCGATTTCTATACAATTTCGATAAATTAAGGGACACCCTAGTTTCTGCTGTTTATAGTATTTTTAATTTGTTTCTAAAGAAATATAATTTTTGATTATTTGGTCATTTCATATCGATTTCCACAAAATTTCCTTTACCACGGGCCACCCTAGTATCTGCTGTTTATATGGTTCGTTTTTTTTTTGTTTAAATTTGTTTTTAATAAAATAGAAATTTAGATCTGTTGGTGAATTCGTCTCGATTTCCACAAAAATTTCCTTTACCAGGGGCCACCCTAGTTTCTGCTGTTTATAGGGCTGATTTGTATGTTTTTTTTTATTAGTTTGTTTTTAAAGAAATATAATTTTCGATCTGTCTCGATTTCCATAAAATGTCCTTTACCACGGGCCACCCTAGTATCTGCCGGTTATATGGTTGCTTTTCTTTATGGCTGAATGTGGATGCACATAAACGTGGACTTGCATTAAAATGATATTTATGATACACATATGTGGCAGCAGCAAAGCAACAACGTTGCCAACAAACGAAGCAAACGAATAAAAGTAGCAAATGTTTTATAACAAACAACATAAACATATTTTACAGTTTTAGCTTTGCTCGGCTATCCAGCAGTCGATCCAGCAGTTAGCTGCAACACTGAGATGCTTGATGTTAAATCTGGCCGCCACTAGAATGTTTAGGCCAAAGCGGCCCGGTTATATACGATGGCAGTTGGTTTAAAGTGTCCAAGGGGAGGCGGAAAATGGTCTGTGTTAGATTTTAAGCCACAGATGATTATTGCTCTTCTTTCGTTACGTAAGAACAAAAAAAAAAACACAAACACAAACAAACAGGACACAAAAGAAGTCAAGATTTCTTTCTGCTGTTTGTTGTGATCTCTCTTGTGGTTTCTTTCATATCCCGAGCTATGTTAATTGTTATGTTCAAATGTTGTTGCTGGCTGGCCCATAAGTCAGGGGGAAATTTATGAGATCGTCTGTAAGTTTTTCAACTGTGGTTAACAAATTTATTTTACTTGTTTTGTTGTTTCGAGAGAGATTTTATTTCATTTGAGTAGGTAATTTTTGTGAAACGTGTTTAGCGCTGTTTAATGTTTACACACGGCAGAGCAAAGCTTAGGCTTTGTCCGGCAGTGACGTTAATAAAGTTTGTGTTTTAAGTCTTTTGTTTTGTGGGGTGGGGGGGTAATTGAAATGTGAACTCGCAATGAATTGTTGGCAATTTTAGATAGTTTTTTTTTATTAACAAAAATATTTTCTTTAGATATTTCTTAAATTCTTAAGGAATTCCTCGATTTCTGTTTCACAGTCGCTTCTCATTTCTTTTTCGCCCCAATGACAGTCATTTATTTTATTCGTCGGCCGTCTGCCATCTCACACAGCGTCACATCCTACAATTAATTTACTGCCTGCTGGGCTGTAAATGGACCATAGCACTTGGCCAAAATGGAACGAGCCAATGCTGTTCCCCTTCTACATTGAGATGTCCACGGCACACTTAAAGACCAGCCTACAGTCACAGCCTATATGTAATTGTCATACAGCAGGAGTTCATTTGAACTCCGGCCGAGTAGAAGAAGAAGCAGAATCAGAGAGAGAAAAAAAAACTGTTTTGATCTGCATTTCCACTGTGTGGGCAATTAAGGTAATTTTGTTGTGCTGCCCATGGAGTAGTGCAACAATCCAAGAAGGGGAAACAGTCACGCAAATGTAAAACAAAGAAAATCACAAGCACAGTGGAAAATATGAAAAAGTAGAAAATTTCCGGTTAAATGGAAAAACTTCCAAATGAAAATCCATGAGTTTTTGAAATGGCTCTGTGCTGAAGTTCTCTAAGATTCAAGTGCAACAGAAGTCCGGCAAATTCAATAGACTTGCCTTTTTGAAGTTATTTGCGATTGGAAAGACCCTTAAAATCCAAACTCAAACAAGGACAGAAGACTTAAATTAAGTTTGAGAAAGCATACAGACGATAATAAGGTCTTGTAAAGGGACAACAGTGGAACTCGTAAGAGACCTTAACAAAGAAAAAGAATCGTAAGTTTCTTTGAAGCCAAAAAAAAATATGAAAAATTGGGGACAAGGTTTCTTAAAGGTTTTGGAATAGAAAAATAGAAGTCTAGAGAAGGTGTTTTATGGACTACTCCACCTATCCATGAATTTAGTTGTGGACGTCAGATGGTCTCTTAGTGCACGAGCCTTTGGCTAAACAAATCATTTAAATCGTGTAACCGGCAAGACCGCCCTGAGGCGTTCTTCATTGTATTTGTATTTAGTTTCATATAAAATATTTCTAAGGAGTTTCCAGGATTTCTGTTTGGCCGTTTATTGGATTAACTCAACATAACCCTGGCCTTACTTAGCAAAACTACAGGAGAAAGTTAATTTTTTAATTAATCAAAAGACTTAAGAAACAAACATACGAGTCATCATTACAATCTTTTCTCACTCGGATTAGTAGAAACGGAAATTAGCATTTTATGCCAGTAAATAAATTGAAATTGAAAACTGAATTAAAATAAATCCCCACAAAAATATAACCAAAAATTTGTGGGGCACCATAAAAACCCCTTCCTGAAGATTCTAAATAAATTGTTAAGTGAAAAAGTCCAAGCAACAAACCTGATTAAACTAAAAGCACAATTTATGTTTGAGTTGTAAACTGTGTGAATTGTTTTGCAGTGCAGACAGACAGACATCGACTTTAGTGATTATGATTCTATGGTTCGAAAGGGAAGACAAATAAACAACGCCCTTTTTCTGTTTTAAGCTCTTGCTCTTGTGCTATTTACCATTTCGTTGTCATAGCTTTAAGACGAAGAAGAAGGAGGAAAATCACACAACATTTTGGGTTGGTCTCTTTGGACACTTCGGTCGCGGAGGACACTCCACTACTCCTGGCCTAGCCCAGGATTTATCTCACAAATACAATGATAATTAAAAGAACAAAACTAACTAACAACAAGATCAAGAACGACATTTTACATTCGAAGAGAATAATTTCTTGTCTCCAGCAACTGATTGACGGTGGTATGGCAAACAATGGGTGGCGACCAGGAATGCTTTGTTGTTTTGTTTTGGGACAGACACATGTTGAAAGGTCTAACTTTACATCCGAGTGGCAGATAATTTAGTAGTACGGCTTTCGATTGCAATCTTATCCAATCGCACAAAGAATTTGATTAAGGACGGTGGGAGAAAGGTAGACATTGTTGGGTTGAGTTGCCAGCCTTAGACAAACGACTTAAGACACCAACTTTGGATTTAGGTGTCAAGACTAAGCAAAAAACAAGCGAAAGGAAAAAATCAACGTAACAAAAACCAAAAACTCAGAAAGATTAAATTAAAATTAAAATATTTAATTTTCAATTTTAATTTAATTATTTATTTTTTACTTTTTATTTTCTACTTTTATTTTCAATTTTATTTTTTATTTTGTTGCAATTCCGAAAATTTTTTATAGAGTGTCAATTTCTTAAGTCTTATTAACGATTTTTTTTTTATTTTTGCTATGAAAGTGTTTTTTTCCCTTCCCTTGGTTTATGTTTTTTTTCTTTTCAATCATTCTTTCTTTTCTCTTCTCCCAAGTCATGATATCTTATTAATAATTTCTAACAAGTGTAACAAATTTGTTAACAGAATTATTTCTTCATTTTTTGTTGTTTTCTTTGGATATGAAATTAACACATCATCACAAGTGTCGGTCCGTTCCGGTCCGGTCTGTTTTGCACGTTTCTCTTTTTTTTTTTGCCACAAAGCGCGAATAAAACAAAATATGATTAATGGCACAACAGAGAAAAAAAATGGTCAAAATATTGTGAATGAAGACCGACAGCGAATGAGATTAGTTATGTCGTGAAATGTAATCGAATCAGCAAAGCACAGACAACACGAGCAGGTCGAATTCCAGATTCCCTTTTGTTGTGTTAACATGATCTACAGTAAGTGGGGTCTCACGGGCAATAAATAAGTCAAGCACTGACATTTCTCCATTTGGTAATAACTGGAATAAACAGCTCCAGCCTTGAAAAAGGTTCTTCAGGATTCAATAACTCCCCTGACCGAGATGATCTGTTCGAGTAATCGAGCGACATGGATGATATTTCCTCCAAGTGGAGATTACATTATCATTTTTGTTTTAACAAAAAAAAAAAAGGTTTCCGTTATCTCCATGCCCAATTCCCATAAAGACTCAAATGCTAATTAATTATCGCCAATAAGAACAAACGACTTAACACCCGGTTAGAATGAATAGCATTCCATTCATATTCTATTTAAGAATTATCCACTGCATTCTATGGAGCCGTCAAAGCCAAAACACAGAGGAAACTTCATATTGACATGGGGAGGAATAAACAACGATACGATTGATTAGAATCAAAACGAAATACTTTGAAAATAAACAAAATACAATATTTTCTCACTTTGTTCGCATTGAACTGAACAAGTGAATAGCTAAACAAAAGACTTAAGAAACGAGCACGGGTTTCTCAAGGACAATCTTTTTTTGAAATAAAGAGTTGTTCTATTATGAGTTTTGTGCGGCTATCAGACCATCAATCAGCTGCCCAGCGTTTAGGAAATCGTTTAGTCCCACTCCAGCTTTTTCGCTTACGTTTTAATTTGTTAATCGAATATTTTTTTTTGTAATATTTTCCTGGGGACAACGCAAAATCTCTTGGTACTCCTTCATTTTTTCTCTTCGAGTTCCAAGGCTTTTTGAAATAAAAAGTTGTTCTATTGATGAGTGGTGTACGGTAGGGTGGAGTGAAAACATGCTTTTTTTTTAATTTGAAAAAGTTAACCTCGGAAAGAGATGTAGTCTAGGGTCCTAATGAGGGGAAAAATAAAGAAAACAATTTTAAAAAATTTTTAGGGGTCGCGCCACTCCCTCGAAATTTGGAAATTATCGCTATTTTGGCGTTGATTTTAGAAAAATCCTAAAAATTAACGACTTAACTTATTCGAAATTTAAAAGTTTGAGCTTGTTCAGTGCCCAAACAAAAGTATTTGAGGCAAATATGAGGATAATCGACTAATATTTGTAGCTTTGGTGGCGATTTCATTGTTCAGTCAATTTTCTGAAGAAGGGACGATTTATTTTACTTTTTGAAATTTTTGAACAATGAGAAAATTTTTTTTAAATTTTTTCATGCCCTCATTTCATTGTTTACGCTATTGCAAACATTTATTGACATACAAATTTTTAGGATTTTTCTAAAATCAACGCCAAAATAGCGATAATTTCCAAATTTCGAGGGAGCGGCGCGACCCCTAAAATTTTTTTAAAATGTTTTTCTTTATTTTTCCCCTCATTAGGACCCCAGACTACATCTCTTTCCGAGGTTAACTTTTTTTTTTTGAATTTCACTCCACCCCAGTGTACGGGTTCGTGTACGGGTAACAGCCTCGCTGGATGGAAATCTTTAAACCCGACAGGAAATCCTTTGGTCCAACTCCAGCCTTTTCACTTCCGTTTTAATTTGTTAACCAATTATGTTGTTTGGTAATATTTTCCCTCTGACTTTACAGATCTGGTGACAACAGACAGTCTCTTGGTACTCCTCCTTTGTTTTCTGTTCCTCTTCCGTTTCCTTTTTCTTGTCATTCCACCTGAACACGGATAACGTTTGTTCTTGTTAACTACAAACCGAAAACCAAAGTCTGCCCTTTTTGCTGTTTTGTTGCGTCTGTCTGTCCATCCATCCATCCCACCATCCGTTCAAGCTCATCAAACAACCAATAATATATATTACCGATAATTTGTTTTAATGTTATGACACAAGCCAATGTACTTTTATGGTCTTGTGTTGCCTGGCATTGCTCTGGTCGGTTATACCCTTTTTTCTGCCATCCATCCGTCCATCCATTGCCTCCCTACGGCGGGGAACTTTATTGCAAGCCACAGTTGGTACTGGCGTATATAAATAGACAAATGCCTTAACACATTAATTAAGGTAGTCAACATAAATTAATGTGGCCTTTACCATTGCAAGGTATGGCCCCGGCCGGCCATTGTCTTTTCAGAAAGTTGGTTTAGTTCTTAACGATTGTGCCACATGAACAATGTGAAGACGGGCCCACAAAGTTGTGCCACAATGCAGTGGGAAGAAATCAAAGCGTGCCTAATGATAACTTCTTCTGTTGCCGATTTCCTAAAGAAATTAACAACAGCAATAACACACACAGACACACACATTTCCAGAGATAAGAGACAAGGGGCTCCCTTTTTGGTTGAGAAATATTTCAATTTTAATTATAATTTCTCTATTTTTTTGTTGTTTTCTTTTCTGAAACCTTAAGATTTATTAACCCCTTTCTGGTGTTTTGTCGATTTATGTGTATAAAGTTATCAAAACGTGTTTCTTATTAATTAGCTACTTGGACAGTTCCAAGTTTGAGAGGCATTCCTGAAGACGCTTCGTCGTCTCGGAGGGGTTATCTCTTCTCGAAACTGGTGCCATTCACTAGTTATTTCCATAAAATGTTAACATTTTTTCAGTCAATGCCACAAAGATTTGGCGTCATTATTAATTGGTATGCTTTTGATGTTGTTGCTGCTGGTGGTGCTAGCATTTGAAACGGCGGCTTGTTGGCCAACCTCATTATTTTTATTATTATTTCTTCTTCGCATCTATTTATAAGCGGATTCTTTTTTAGTTTCAGTTGAATGCAAGTCCTTGCCGGTATTCTAGTGAGACTGTGCTGTCATCACAGATACTTTTCTTTCCATAAGCCAAGAATAGTCTGCCAGTTGTCAGGTTGTTAAAGATGTTAAACAGCCTCGATGTTGTTTGTGTTGTTGTTGCTGTTGTTGTTTTATCAATAGGCCGTCTGTGGTCTCTAAGGCCGACTGTACATATAATTTATTGTATTTATAGTTTTCCCTGTCTTCGTGTCTGTGCTTTAGACCAGCAACAGGTGTTAAAAACTTCATAAAGCCGATAATTAGTATTAGAAATGAATAATGTCTTTAGATGGCCTATCACATTTAGTTTCTTTCAATCTGTGCAAGCCGAAACAAGAGAAACGGCAGAGAAATAAACAGCAACAAAAACACAAAAGATCTAAAGAAAGTTTTCACACCTTTTCAAAAACGCCTAAGCCGCAAACATGCATTTGTAAAACAAATAGAAAGAAAATGCATTTTTTAAAAAAAGACTTTTAAATTTAATGATTCTTGAAAATGTTTTAAGTCTTGTTTTAAGAACAAATAAAAACAAAATACTTAGCAGACAAGTGGGATTTAAATTGAATAGGTTTTTTTTTGGAAAATTTCCGACTTAGAATCTTTTAATTTATAACACTTTGGAACAAAAGACTTTTAAATTTTAAATGTTTCTTGAAAATGTTTTAAGTCTTTTTTTAAGAACAAATAAAAACAAAAGACTTAGCAGACAAGTGGGATTTAAATTGAATAGTCGTTTGTTTGAACAAATAAAAACAAGCGGGATTTACTTTGAATTGTTTTTGGAAATTTTTCGAATCTTTTAATTTTTAATACTTTGGAATAAAAGACTTTAAAATTTAAATAATTCTTGAAAATGTTTGTTTTAATTTAAGTTACATTTTTGGAAAGCGCCCCGGTATGCAAGTGGGTAGCGTGCCTGCCTATCAGCGTGGGGTTTGTGGGTTCGATTCCCACCAGAGGCTTTGGCCGGTCGCTGCAAAAATCTAGTTGTGGACACCAAGCTCGTCTCTTCCGGAAAATGGGATTTTACAGAATAAATCCATTTAAACAAAATGGTGAAGGTATTTTCCATTTTTCTTATTTGACTAACACGCAGGGGATTATCCTGATAAAAGATTGGAAATAAGTTCATGGAAGAGAGGAAAGCGGAAGTTGTATTTGTTTGCATTTGCCTTGAATTTGATAATATCAGAGCTAGCGGGATAGAAACTTTCTGGCAGAATATTCCACATGCGAGTATTCAAATTAAATCAGGAGATGAGTTCCTCTGATGTGAAACAAAACTAGAGCTGGCGGGACAGACAGTTTCTGGCAGACTAACCCATAGACAGCTCACAAATTTGAGATGCGTTCCTCTTATGTCAAACCAAATTAAGCTCTTCCACAAATATATTTGCTGTAGCAATGAAAATTCAAATTCTATTCCACAATCTAACTTGTCCGTAGTGGGTGGCCTCGTTGCCACAGATAGAGCGTAGCAAAGCCAGCTTCATTTTCTAGTGAGAAACATTTCGCAGCGCTCATTTGTTCCATCTCTTAAAAGGTCAGGCAGACTAGACAAAATCGTTTGTCTCTTTTGCTTAAGAAACCGCTGGCTTTTTATTTCCCCCAAACCGTGGTCAAAGTTATTTCCTTCGTTAATACGTTTTGACCAAAATTAAACATTATTTTGACGGGAACCGTTAACAATTTACCACCTAACACCCACCACATTGGCGTATCGTCTTGTTGCAGCTGATCTTTCAGAGATCAGGTCATCGAAATAAATAGCATGGGCCATAAACAATGTCTGGGCTACACCCACCACCACCACCACCCTCCCCCCTTTTGGAACATTATTTAAATGTATCGCAAATGTTTAAGTCTAAGAAGAATTCCAGCCAAAGAATACCGCAAAAGCGATAAAACCGGAAATTGATTGCATAACCACCTTGGAGCAAAAACTGCAAAACGAAAAGAAAATGACGTTGATGATAATCATGGACAATGCGACGCCAAAGACGATCATGAAGCCTAGATAGCTTAGATATCTGATGCCAGCTATCGGTTGATGATCATCATCATCATGACGATGACGACGTTGGTCATGCACATAGCTCAAGGTTGTATAGAACATAAACATAAACTCAAAGTAGCAAGCGTACTTTGGAATAGGCCAGCAAATCCAAAGGCTTTCTCTTTTTTTCTCCTTCTTCTGGTTGTTAGCAGTTGCTGTTGTTTCGTTGACCAAAGCACAGTAAACAGCTTGAAAATGGTTTGAAATGTACACTAAACTGCGTTGAAGTTTGCTCATTTATCTTTTTTTTAGGCTTGAAGCCCGCCAAGGAGCAACTGGGGCACAACTGGCTGATGAGCACCGATGGACAAAATGCTGGTGTAGAAGAAACCAGAACCCCCCCCCCCCCCCCCCATAAGAAATCGCATAACGTAAATTTGAAAGCAGTTTCAAAGATTGGCCAGGTGATATGTTAGAATGGACGATGCCATACACACACACACAGAGACAGACACTCTCAAATTCCATGCTTACATTTTGGCACAGCATGCGGTGCTACAGGGAGAGCTTAAGCGGAAGGACGCCGGTTACTGGTTTCAGTTAAGCTTCGACTCTTTGGTCAAAACTTAAATAAATCTTAAATAATCGATTATTTTATTTTATACAGAAAACCGAGTGTGTGTGAGCGATTGTTTGCTTTGCAGTTAGAAAGGAAAGGTGTGGTTGTTAATCCGTTGGTTTTTTTTCCCCCGTTTTGGGGAGGACAATCCTTGTCTTGGAAAATATTTGGCATTTTCACAAAGATGTGCTGTGGATAATTTAAGAGTTATATGCTATTGTTAGCTTAATATCTGTTTAGACGTGGTTAAATGTGGAAATGGTGGGGGGGGGGGGGGGGTGGAAATAATGTTTCGTTAGGTAGCAGGTGGAAAAAAAACAAAAGACTGAAGACACATACACCCCATGGTAGATTTTTTTAGAATATGGGAAAATTCATTTAAATGTAGCTTTAGTATTTTGTTGTCAAGAGGTGGGGCTGTTGTTTTTGAAAGAGTGGAATTCAGAGGGTTGGAGGGAGAGATAGAGAAATTGATGTTGTCACTGATAGTGTAGAAAAGAGAGATAGAGAAATCGATCTTACCTCTGATAGGGTAAAACAAGAGAGAAGTAATGAAATTGATCCCTGATAGGGTAAAAATGTTAACCCGGATAGTGTAGAAAACGGAGAGAGAACGAAAAATCGGTCATACCTCTGATAGGGTAAATACAGAGAGAAACAGAAATCGATCTTACTACGGATAATGTGAAAAAAACCAAGATATTTTCAGAATTTTTTGTTGGTTTATGTCTACGTCTACCTTACGGCTGTTATTTGCAGAGAGAGAATGACATAAACGTTGATAACAGTATTGATTGTTGACAAAACATTGAAATGTTGAGTTAACATTCCAATGTTGACAACAAATTGTAATGTGACAAAACATTAAAATGTTGAATTAACATTCAATTGATGGCAACAAATTGCAATGTGACTAAACATTCAAATGTTTACAACACATTCAAATGTTGAGTTAACATTCCAATGTTGACAACAAATTGCAATGTGACAAAACACTCAAATGTTGAGAAAACATTCAAATGTTTACAACACATTCAAATGTTGAGTTAACATTCGAATGTTGAGAAAACAGTCAAATGTTGAGAAAACAGTCAAATGTTGAGAAAACATTAAAATGTTAAGAAAACATTCAAAAGTTGAGAAAACATTCAATTGTTGACAAAACTTTCAAACGTTGACAACACATTTATGTTTTTCAAGGATAATTATCCTTATAATTATAGTCCGGAGCAACTATAGAGATTCAGAGGGGGAGGGGGAGAGGGAGAGAAATATAGATATCAAGTCAGAGAGACAGATTGTCGTAAGCTCAACACGATTATAACCGTGAAGGCCTCAACCATGGTCAAGGGCATGGTTCGGCTGCAAACTCCAGATGTCGCTAATACTTGTACAGAAATTCCATGATACGTAGAAAAACCATTCACAGGAATTACATCTGACTTAGGTCGCCTGCCCTCTCGATTGTCTTTGGTATTCGTTTGCAGGTCCACAAAGGCAAACCAGCCTTGTAACACTAAACATTTTTCCCAAGTTTTCATCATATTTTATAGAATTACTTTTTTTTTTTGTATACAAAAAACTTCTGAGCACTCACTTGTATTATATAAATATTTGCCTAGGTAGTCTTTTTATTATAATTTTCGTATTTCTTATTGTGTTTCTATAATAAGATCATCAGTAATATCAATAAATCCATTCATCGCCCCAAAAAGCAAACAAAAAATCCCCTTAACGGCCCCTCTAAGATTTTAATGGTTCTACATTAAATTTTAATACCTTTGGACTACTATAAGTATTAAAGATAATGAAATATATAACATTATTCATAATTACCCCTCCAAGGCCAAAGACCAAAACTCCTTTTCACACACACACTTATACACTCATACACCCAGAAGTACTCGATATTTCCCCCCACTCCTGGCATACTCCAGTTTTCATGTGTTTTGTTTTTAATTAAAATACCTGTGATGTGAAAAATGCGAGGTAACACCTTGGCAGAGGTGTTGTGGCGAGTTGGAGCCTATGACAGGCCTCAAGAAACAACCAACAGCTTTGGCAAGACAGATTGAGAGGGATAGAGCGAGAGAAGGGGGCAGAAAACCAAATCAAAGTTTACACAGCTCTATGCAAGACAATGATGGCCAGCCATGATGACAGGTGCCACAAAGTAGTAACAAAAAGACTGAAGTGATTGTATTGTCTGCCAGCAGAGGAGTTGAGGTGTTAGTAGAGTGTTGCAGATGGATACCGAATGTACGGAAGTTTATGCAGCCTCTGCATAAAATTGATATGTGTCGGAGAGCATTATACCTGATGTCATGAAGACAAGTGAACTGGAGAACATTCACTGGCCACTTTAAAATAACAAACAAATCGTAAGCAAGTCTTCGGCCAAAAATTTAATAATAGAAGGGAAACAAATATTAAAAAAAATTCTAACTAAAGTAAAACAAACGGATCTTCACAAAGTTTTCCTTCAATTAAACATTGATTTCTACTAAGAAATGCTCTTCTCTTAAAATGCATGTGCTCCGGCTGGTCTCTCGTTTATATGTACCGTTCCATAAGTCGAAACACCAATATCCGATAGAAAAGTTCGACTTACGGAGGCTTTGAGTTATGGAATTACTTAGAAAATGTTTAAGGGAATTTATTTGGCACAAGAAGTGCTTCCAAATTCGACATATGGAAGTCAGTTGGAACTCTCTTCCTTTAAAAAAATATATTTCATATACTCTAAAAGTGTTTTGGAGGAGACAAGCAGCCCCTTGCCCTAGCTACGCTCTTTCTCTGAAAAATGTACTTTTATACTCCAAACCATTTCTGTTTAGTTGCATCTACCAACCAGATATAATGTTCTTATTTAATTTACACTTTATGCCCTCATTTTGTGTGTGTGTGTGTGTCTTATAGCCCTTTCATTTAACATAACTACCATATGCTCATAGAGGGCCATCGTTTTAATGGCATTCATAATAGTTAACCATTAAATCTGATTGGAATTTTAATATATTTCTTTAGCTACACCAGTGTAGACCCCAATGTGTGCGAAGGGCAATCAAAACTAAAAAGGGAAATCAAACATTTTAACACTTGCTGTGATGCCAGGCGTCTCTCTCACCCTCTCTCAGTATCTCTTACGTTAATATGGAAATTTATGAAAGACTGTTAAATTTGAAACAACAGGTGTCCTAGTAAGAAAGCAACCGAGTAGCTGAGCGAGTCAATGAGTGACTGATTGACTGTTGACGGTAGAAGCAACTGTGGCCTGATGTTGCAAGTGTTGCAAACTGTTATTTATCATACAATAGGTGTTGTCAACAATTTATATTTTAATTAAAACTAAATTGTCTAAATGGGGTTTGCAACTCTTTCTCTCTCTCTCCTCACAAGTATTGAATTTCTGTTATGGAAATTAGTTGATTTTTATATGGCAAAGATTTCTATCAAAGGTTTGTTTAGTAAAATCGTGTGTTTTTTTGTTGTTGAAAAAACAAGTTTGTTGCTTAAGTCTTTTGTTTTGTTAGGCTTTTAAGGCCATAGTGAAATAAGGGCGACAACAATTTTCTGCCTTAATTTGTGGTTGTTTGTGATTTAAGAGTTCTAGCAGTGTCTTGTGTCTTAATTCGTTTGTTTTCAGTTTACCGAGGTGTTTGGAAAGAGTTGAATGGGCAGGATGCGCTCCTGCGAAGAAAAACGGCTGCTTTGGAAATGAAATCGTGTTCCAAAAAATAATGGCAATGTTGGCCCGTTTGAATAAAATGCCAACAAATATGATTATCGTTTAAGTTTTTTGAAATTTCAACTTCTATTTGGACCAATATTTTTTTAATTACTCCAAAGACTTCTCAGCACTCACTTGTTTTGTTAGTAGCAGGTTATGGCGTTCAGATTTACCTACAATGAAAAAGAAAAAAAGTTTTATTAGAAAAAAAAATTCTTTAAATAAAAATGTTAAGGAAAATATTTTAAAAACTAAAAGAAAACCAAAATTATATTACAAATGACTTAGACAACTATCATTCTCAGTGGCTGTTAAAAAAAACTCTAGCTTTATTGGCTAACCAGAAGTGGCAAGAGACAAGAATTAAAATTTATTAGAAAACAATTCTTAAAATAAAAATGTTAAGGAAAATCTTTTGAAAACCACATTGTATTACATGTGACTTAGACAACTAAACTAAAAGAAACGCAAAATTATATTACAAATGACTTAGGCAACTGTCATTCTCACTGTTACAAAACTCTAGCTTCATTGGTTGCCCAGAAGTCACTTTTCGTAGAAAAAAATTCTTAAAATAAAAATGTTAAAGAAAAGCTTTCAAAATAAAAAAAAAAGTTTAAATGACTTAGGCAACTATCAAACCCCTTGCTTCATTGATTACCCTCAATTCAGTTGCCCTCTGCCCCATTTCAACCTCTTCGAGAGGCACCACCCACCAACCATGGACTTGGAGCGCTTAATAAACTCATAACTATTTGCTAAAGCTCCTACAATACAAGCCAACTAAAAATATTACACAAAGCTGGCATTTATTATAATAAAAGCAAACGAAACTCTCTCACTACGAGAATATATTTAAGGCAAAGCCTAATACAATTACAATAGCAAAAAAATAAAACCCAACAACTTCAGATTAAACACACAGCTCTAAACATTTATAGCTTAGGGTTAAATAGAAATTAAATGTTCTGGCCAAACTTAGACCACGCGGAAATTATGAAACCACTCTTAACACACACACAAAAAAACCAAGAAAGAAAGAGAAAATAAAAACCAAAAAAAACGCATGATCTTCTTCACTTTAACTGCCAGCGACGAGTCGCAGCACGACTTGCAAGTCAGTTTAGCCAAGTAAAAGCAGTCATTAGAAGTCAAAAGCATGTGTAGCCATTTCTATGTCTTCCGCAGGAGTACGAAAAAAAAACCGGGACACAAACAAAAAAAAAAAGAGGAAAAAGAAAAACCACAGCAGAAATCATACACCTAAAATCTAAGGTTGGAGTTTCTACTTGGGCAGAATGGAGTGGTGCGGTGCGGTTCATATGGAGAGTGTGTAGAAAAACCCACAAACACAGCCATCTTCTAAGGAAAAGCATTGTTGAAGATGTTGGCTGTTGCCAGTTCTTAGTTGCATGTTTTATGGCAATTATATTTAAAGCTTGTCCAAGCTGTTTGAGAACATTCAAAGACACACACACTCACATGGAAATTGATAGAACCACCGTCACCATCACCAGCTCTGTGACTGGGGGTCTCATCTAATGGCTGTCTTAACAACCATCTTCTTTCCCAACTTCTTGGAGTTTTTTTTTTTTTTTCTTTTGCGCCATTAGATAATCGGGCAACACACAAACACACTCATATTTCCATGCAGTTAAAGGAAGACCTGATAGTAATAGAAGCTGTTACTGATAGCCAAGGACGCTTTATAGTTATGAACATATACAGTTTCTTTGGTTTTTCGTTTTTCTTTCGCTTTAATAGAAACCATAGATTTCATTTTGGCTGTAGGGGGCAACAACGACAACGACGCTGTTTGGTGTAGCAAAATATATGTGAGCTCATTAAACGTTGTGGCCTGTGCAGTGATAGAGAGAGAGACCGGAGGAGTTAAAGGAACTGCAAACATTCAGATCATCTGTTTTTTTTTCTTTTGGCAATTCCGGGAATAACGTACAAAAATCGCTTAAGAGCTTTAAGGAAAATGCAATTATAGTTTGGGTGTATGGATTTCGCTTGACATTTCATGAAGGAAACGATTTTTCACCAAAAAATCATGGCTCTAAAGAAAATCCCTAGCTCGCGCAAATCAATTTTGTATTTTTATTTCAAAATCGATATTTTTTTAAATATTTTCTACAAACTACATTTGTTACATACATTAGATGAAGAACATTTTTAAAAAAAAAAAAAAAAACCTTTAAATAAAAATTATAAAAAAAGATGATTCCCCCCAAAAATCAAAAAATATTTTAGAAAAATATAATAAATTTTTCTAAAATATAACCCATAAAATAAATATTTTTTTTAAAAAAAAAAAACCTTATAATAAAAATCTTAATATATATTTACCCTCGACACTGATTCACTGACTCTGTCACGCAGTACGTAGGAATTTAAATAGGCATTCTATAATTTTCTATAAATAATAATAATAAAAAAAATATTTTTTTTTTTTAGAGAAATTGTGTTTTCCCCAAATTTTTTTTAACCAAAATTTTTTTTCCAAAATTTTTTTTTTACAATTTTTTTTTTCAAGAAAAATTTTTTTTTTCAACAAAATTTTTTTTTTCGACAAAAATTTTTTTTTCAACAAAAATTTTTTTTTTAACAAAAAATTTTTTTTTTCAACAAAATTTTTTTTTTTCAACAAATTTTTTTTTCCACTAAAATTTTTTTTTTTAACAAAATTTTTTTTCCATATTTCAACGGGCGCTATAGGCGCATTACAACTTACTAGTTATAAATAAAGATGATTCCCCCCTAAAATCTAAAAATATTTTAGAAAAATGTAATAAATTTATTTATTTATTACAATAGAAAGTAAATTTATATTATAATTTTGGGTCCAAAAGACCATTTGGCTTGATTTTTGCAGCGACAGACCAAAGCCTCTGGTGGGAATCGAACACACAACCCCCACGCTGATAGGCAAGCACGCTACCAACTCGCCTACCGGGGCGCTTAAAATCTAATAAATATAATAAATTTTTCTAAAATATAACCAATAAAATAAAGAAATTTTTTTTTAAAAAAAAAAAACCTTAAAACTAAAATTATAAAAAATGATTCCCACCTAAAATCTAAAAATACGAAAAGTACTTAATTTATTATATTTTTCTAAAATATAACCAATAAAGATTTTTCTTTAAAAAAAAACCTTATAATAAAAATTATAAAAAAATCCCTAAAATCTAAAAATACGAAAAGTACTTCATTTATTATATTTTTCTAAAATATAACCAATAAAAATAGATGATTCTCCCTAAAATCTAAAACTACGAAAAGTACTTAATTTATTATATTTTTCTAAAATATAACCAATAAAGATTTTTCTGTCAAAAAAAACCTTATAATAAAAATTATAAAAAAAGATGATTCCCCCCTAAAATCTAAAAATACGAAAAGTACTTCATTTATTATATTTTTCTAAAATATAACCCATAAAATAGAGAAATTTTTTTCAAAAAAAAAAGAACCTTAAAACTAAAATTATAAAAAATGATTCCCACCTAAAATCTAAAAATACGAAAAGTACTTAATTTATTATACATCATTTATTTATTGCCATACATCAACGTCTCTGTATGTACATCATTGGCAGTAACACTTAATCCTCTCGCTCTCCCTCTCTCTCTCTCTCCGGCGATTGTGTAGTCCATTTCATACAACTCTGTCTCCTTTGGTTTGTGTCCTAAGTCTTTTGTTTTGGAAACTTTTAACTAGAATTGCTGTAAAACCCTTTCAGCAAATACGCCTGATTTCTATTGAGAGTATTTAGTTTTCTTCTTTGTAAAGAAAATTTTAAACAAATATTGCTGACTTCTAGGTGTTTCCGGTGGAGAGTATTTAATCGTCTTCTTTGTAAAGAAAATTTTAAACAAACATTACTAACATCTCGGTCATTCATATTGGGAGTTGATATAATGCTCTTCTTCTTGTTCTTATTTTTTGTATAGAATTTTTGTCTCTGTAATTTCTAAAAATGTTGTTCATTTATTTAGTCTAATCTCCCACCTGAATGTGAGATACATTTGTTGAATTATATTTTTTCTTTCTTTCTTCGCCATTCTAGTTTATGATTCTATTAAATTTCACACTCGTTCTGTTGTTGTTCTTTTCTTTGGGTTATTGAACACAACACAGTCTTTTCTTTTAGCATTGGCATTGTTGGCTGTCTTTTCTTTTAGCATTGGCATGTGCTAATAACTTTAATCAAAGCCATATTCCTCCAACCCTCCTCCGACGGACTAGAACCAAGTGGGTTACAGTTTATGGCAATGCCATGGCTTACACTGGGGTGGGGGGTAACAACTGTAATTTAATATAGCTACGGATGTGTGGTATGTGCTGGCTATGGTGTGTATGGGGGTTTTTATTGTGGCAGAAACATTTTATGTTAATTGCCTTTAAACTAAATAAAAGAAATCTGAATTACCGGTGCTTAAATACAGACTCATATGTTAGAGTACAATAATTACAATCGCACACACCAAGATGCTGAGTATGAATGTTGAATGTTTAGTTGGAGATGTATCTTCTATTGGTATCTGAGAGACTTTCAGTCTGTCCGTCTGTCTTTCGTTTAAAGAATGGCAAGCGTTGACTTTGGTGTGTGTGTCTGTGTGTGTTTATTCTTTTGGCTTTTATAGATATGGTGTTATAAACCTGTGGTACTCTAAGCCGTTATTTGGCCTAATTTGAGCCAAATTCATGCAATCTACATAAATGTTCACTGGGGTGTTGTGATGATTGGAAAGACGTTCTTCTTTTCTTTTTTTTTTGTTATGGAACTACGCATTAATCTTTGAAAACGTTTCGAAATATTATGATTAACAGCCTTATTATTTCACCTATATATTTTGTTTTTGTTATTCTTTTTCTTACAAACTTGACCATGAATGATAACAACTCGAAAAGGAATACGTTTTTGTTTTTTGTTTTGTTCCTATTGTGTTGTTGTTGACCCATATTTCCCTCATTTCTGTGCAGTTTATTATTATGGTTGGTTGAGAAAATCATTTTGCGGATTTCCACGAAAAATTTATCATTTTTGCCCAGTTGGTGGTTCGTTCTTTGCCATGTCTTTGCTCGTCGCTCGCCAAAGCCATTTTTCATGTAACGTTGCTTTTGGCCGGATCGGCGTTGTTGTAGCCATGATGAGGCCGCATTGCATGTGGCAACAGGAAATAATTTTGATTCATAAGTGAAGGAAAAGCCAAAGAAAAACATTTTCAATTAATCATAAAATATGTGCTAGAAACACCACCTCTTCCTTGGCTTCGTGTTGACTTCAATTTAAAAGACTTACACACACACACTCACATATCAAAAGCCATTTAATTTGTTGTGATTGCTGGAGAAGTGTTAAAGAAGGCACAAAATCAAATGAGGTGTTATTATCAACCAACAAGTCGGCAGTTTCCTGCAGACTCGGCTCACACTCGCTTTATTATGTGAGAATGGAAAAATGTTTGAATAATTTCCACAGAGAATGTTAAATAATTTATAGAAAGGCCACATGCAACACCATCGCCATGGAAGTATTTCCCTTGGGTGAAGCAACGACAATGAAAATATTAAATACCCAGCCTCAGGAGCCACTGCAGATGAACACTATAATAAACGTTCAACGACCCGGAAATTCACATTCAACTCTTCGCTTTTGGGGAAACCTCATTCATTTGTAGGGCGTGCGGGAGCCATCAAGCCAAATAATAATAATTAAAACAAAAACAAATCATTTAAATATCCATAGACACTTCTTCATTGGAGACGAAAAAATGTATAATCATTTAAATATCGATAGGCACTAAATAGTTTACGAATATCAATTTAAAAGAATAAATAAAAAACAGAAGCTACCCATGGTTTGTGTAAAAATTGTCACGTGCTTAATGTTAAAATTGTCATGAGCATTCATGTCTCTACAAACAACCCATAAAATGTGCGTGGATTATCAATTACCCTGCCTCGTTTTGGCTTAGACAGCAAACTCCGAAGACAATGAGACACATTGAAATGGGAAAATTGTGTTAATGTGTTTTGGAAGACTTTGAACAAACGAAGAAGAAATGTGCCAATAAAGGTATTCTAGAAAAATACGTCATTTGTTTTGTAAACAAAAATATTAATTGCGACTTTGAAAACATTTTCAATTAAAATAAAAATATTCGTATAGAAAAATGACCAAGAAAAAATCATTCAAAACATTGAAAATCAATTGCAATGTTTCTTACTCAAGTCTTTTGTTTTTTTTTTTTAGCCAAACATTTTCTGTTTGAAAATGTATCAAGAAAATCCATCAATTGTGAATTTTAAGTTTCTGCTGTGGCTCCAACTAAGGAGAAAAGTGCAAAAAGTATTTTAGAACAATAAGTTTGTTGCTTAAGTCTTTTTTTTTCTTTAAACAAAACTATTCGTATAGAAAAATTGCCCAGAAAAAATCATTCAATTGTGAATTTTGAGTTTAGAAAAAATTAGTTATTTCAGAACGAAAAAAAAAACGTTTGTTGCTGAAGTCTTTTGTTTTCTTTAAACAAAACTATTCGTATAGAAAAATCATTCAAAAAATTGCAAATCAATTGCAACTTCGAACAAACTGAAGAGAAAACTGCCAAATTTAGAATAGAAAAAAAGTTTCGTGTCTTTTTTTAGCCAAAAATATTTTTTTTCAGAAAAAGTGTCAAGAAAGTACAAAATTTTTTTTTTTAGAAAAAACACATTTGCTGCTTAAGTCTTTTGTTTTCTTTAAGCGAAAATATTCGTATAGAAAAATTGCCAAGAAAAAATCATTCAATGGTGAATTTTGAGTTTAGAAAAAAATTAGTTATTTCAGAAAGAAAAAAACGTTTGTTGCTTAAGTCTTTTGTTTTTTATTTTATTTTATTTTATTTTTATTTTTATTTTTATTTTTATTTTTATTTTATTTTATTTTATTTTATTTTATTTTATTTTTTTCTTCTACTAACGATGGAACAGTTTTTGAAATATTCCTATTAATATTTATTTGTAGTTATTTATTCATCTCGTAATACTTAAGACTTCAAGGCCAAACAAACAAAAACCTAAATAGAAACCTAAAATTAAAACTTAATTAACACAGGCTTTGGGCGGTCTCTACAAAATCTCTAGCTACCTGTTGTCTGCCATTCAGATGTCCTTGGAGAAAAAGCACATCCAATACAATAACAAATAAAAGAACTTCCTTAGTCTAACTATGTAACCCTTGAACAGTACAGCCTTGGTCTATGTTTGACTTTAAGTTGAGAATAGAGACTGAAGCCTATTAATCAGTTTTCCATTTGCCTGTTTAATAAAAGATTTGCTTTAGTTTGGATATTCTCTTTCTGGTTTACTCTGTGGGCCCCTTGGGTTAATTCATCTTCATTCCACACTCGCACTCGCACTCAATCTAAAAATAATCTCTGCCGGTTGCATGTGTCTTCAGTCTTTTTGCTTTCATTGCTGCTGACACACAACATTTAATGTAATTTTCCCTTTAACCACACAGACAGTAGGTGTCATTTCCAATCACTGACATTGTTTGCAGAAAAATCGCTGTCTGTGTCTGAAGACTTTGTTGCCACTTTCTGCTGTGGAACGAACCGCTGCTCAAGATGTCTCAGCGTATCAGTGTCAATGGTATGTAAATGAATTTCTGCAGAAATGTTTTTAATTTGATGCAGCAGCTTCTTTAATAATTTCAAATGTAAATAAAATCAATTTTGCAAACAAAAAAATGGCATTCAAAATTTATTAAATTTGGCGAGAGGTTTCGGTTTCGAATTTACTTTTACTTTTATATTTCGATAAATTTTTTTTGGAAATTTATTTACAATTTGATATGATAAACTTTCCTATTTATGTTTCTCCCTCGTGATATTTTATGAACTAACTTTGTGAAATATATTGTAAATAAATAATCTTTCTCCCCTCATGTGGCTCTCTCTCTCTTTCCGTATATATGAGTGAGTGTTTTTTCAGAATATATGAATAAAATCTCTTTCGGTCATGCCGTACACGTTTTTCTAATAATTTAAATTTTTCTCTCCATTTTTTTTTTGCTGAATTTTTAGAATTTATAATTTTGTTGTGTTTTTTTCTCCATCTTTTACCACTTCTATCAGATCTTGTCATGCCAAACAGGTGTGCGCTGCTGCAGTAGACGAGGAGAAAGAAGAAAACTCATTTGAAATGTGTGTGGTGTTTGTTCGAAAAATTGTTGAGTCAGGTCGTTATTGTGACGGAAATATGAATATTGTGTTGTTTTTCGTTTGAAGAGGAGAGTTGTGGTTTCTGATTTTAGAATTGTTTCTTTTTTGTTTGTGAAAGCGAAAGGGAATCGAAAGGTCATAAATTAGACAAAGTCAATAATTTATTTGAATTTCTAGTCTTACTTTCATTGCGAGAATGTGTATACGATTTTGACTAGTGATTTCATAATTCGAAGAAAATGAAAATATTTATTTGTGATAGGCTAAAAGGGAAGAGGGGACGGCTCAATGGGTATACCCATTAACAGAACAGCTGAATTTGTCCAAAGAGAAACCAGAGACTGACAATCATACCTTCTCATTGAGTTCAATACATCCAGACTGAGTCCTTTATTTACTGACTGTTTTTCCTGAGTTCTGTCTTTCCTGACTGAGTCCCAGTCTTTCCTGACTGAATCCTGTCTTTTCTGACTGATTCCTGACTCAAAACTGTATTTCCTGATTAGGTTCTGTCTTTCCTGACTGATTTCTGTCAGAGTCTTATCTTTCCTGACTGATTCCTGCCTTTCCTGTCTTTCTTGACTAGGTTCTGTCTTTCCTGATAGAGTTCGGTCTTTCCTGGCAGAGCTCTGTCCTCTCCTTCTGACTGAAACCTGTCATTCCTGCCTAGATTCTATCTTTCCTGACTGAAACCTGTTATTCCTGCCTAGATTCTACCTTTCCTGACTAGGTTCTGTCTTTCCTGACTGATTTCTGACTGAGTCCTTTCTTTCCAGACTGAGTCCTCTCCTTCCTGGCAGAGTTCTGTCTTTCCTGACTGATTCCTGCCTTTTCTGTCTTTCTTGACTAGGTTCTGTCTTTCCTGACTAGGTTCTGTCTTTCCTGACTGATTTCTGACTGAGTCCTTTCTTTCCTGACTTAGTCCTGTCTTTCCTGTCAGACTTCTGTCTTTCCTGACTGATTCCTATCGTTACTGACTGGATATCTGTCTGAAATCTCTTCTAGCATTTGGTTGAACCTTAACTCCAACTTGAGCCCAAAACTCTGTCTGTGATTTAGACAGACTACAAAACTGACAGCAAACACAAATTTCCAGGCTAAGGCAAACTGATATTGGCCACCTGCTGCTGTACCCGTTCTCACTGCCTAGCAAAACTACTTCCAGTCCAGCCTATTCCAGACGCCCAGCAATCACTCAACACCACCTTCTGGATAAAGTCGTCTGTCTTTAGATTTTTCTTATCAATTATCAGGTTATTACTTCGACTCGGAAAAATGTCCGATTTGAATCTGATGGCGTATTTCCAGCTTGAAGTTTGGTAGGGTGGGATTTGGGGAATATTTCTGGCCACTTTAGCTGGGTTTGCCCATTCCAAGTGTGGTGTGTAATACAAAAGACTTAAGCAACAAACGTATTTCTTTGTTTTTGGATTGTTGGTACTTTTCTAAAGGAATGTGGTCTTAGTTTTGCGTGAGTGTGAGTGTGTGTGTGATTCTGTTGTTCAATATTCAAACAAAAGACTTAAGACACCAAACTTGATTATAAGGTTGTTGTTTTGCCTGCTTCCCTGCGCAATTTCATTTCTGTACAGTGGGGTGGTCATGTTGTAGTTATCATATACAACGTGTATATACATACATATGTATGTATATTTGTGTGGTGGCCATTTGTTGGCTGGTTTGGGGTTGTTAATGTTGGTTGCACGCGACACAAAAATTTAAGTGTTACCATACAGCCCATAAACAAGTCGCCGCCAGCCAGCATTAGACCTGAAGTCTTTTCAAATATTGTTTTTTTTTTTGTTGTTTTGACTTGAAAAAGAAACGAAGCCAAACTTTAAGGTTTTTTCTGTTGTATTTTTTGTGCAATGTTCTGGGCAATGAGCAAAAAACAAAAAGGATGTATTGTGTTAAATCTTATGAGGTTCGGTTCTTGGTGTAGTAGTTCTCGCAATGCATCTTTTGCTGGGTTTTCGGTTGTTAGGTTTTTCTTTGCCAAAGTATTAAAGACAATGTTTAGATTTCTCTAAGAGTCTTGGTGTGCGTTTTTCCTCCACTTCTTTTCAACTTGTATAAAATACAAAGAAAAAAAAAACCCAAAGAAGGTTTTGTTGGCTGAAGTTTTCCTTGGTTTTGTTGGTTCTTCGACAAGCTGGGAAGACCTTTTGTTGCTGGTGCTGGTACGGGTGTTCAGCCAGTTGTTGGCTGGCCATTTTAAAATATTTCACTACACATATAACAAATGTTAAAAGAAAAGTTCATGCCCTTCTTTATGGTTATAAGACGTCATGATGACGGCGGCGACGACGACGACGACGACGACAACAGTGGATGAAACAACAGAACTGCTGCTCACGATGACGATGACGACGACGATGATGATGATGATGATGGTGCCATCTACATCACATTTTCAAGGCATGAAACGACTGGTTCGTGGTGTACCTGGAGACCCAGACCGAAGACTTACACACATACACACCACTTCAATACATATCTAGGAATACACCACATAATGGCAAAGTTGTTGTTGTTGTTGCTGGTGTTTTCTAAAGAAAAAATATGCAATTTCACTTGTGACAAAGCATGACACAAAAGCAAAAAAAAAAAAAAACCCAACGTTGGCTTTGGAAGAAAATTGCTACAATTGCATTAAATTTGAATTGGAAAACTACAACCGGTGAACCGCCTCTCGGCCGTATGTGGTCTACCTGTTTTGGAAAAAGATTCCACAGAATCCGTACTTTTCGCTTTGCCATCCAAAAAAAAAAAAAAAGGAAAAGTTAACTTTGTGGGAGTTTTAAAGTTTTTTTCTTCTTCCAGAAAATATTCAATGAATGTGTTTAAATTTTGCTTAACCATCTTAGTTACTCGTAAATTGCCAGCAGCCCAATATTCCTCAAGTATCCGTTTATGGCCTACGTTATGGAATAGACCAAAAAAAAAAAAAAAAGTCATTGCTTTGGTTTGTCGTTTGCCATCAAATCATTTTGCAGCAATTTACTAAACTATTACCTTTTGTGGAGGCTAGAAACTCGTTGTCCTGCTGCCTGCACTGCACAAATATTTAATTTGAATTTCAAAAATCATGGTGGTTAATACGAATGCCGGCCACACAGCCCCACAAAAACCGAACAAAATGCTCACCAGCAAAGACACACCATGCAGTTTACATGGACGGACTGTGACTGGCGACTGTGGATTTTCGTTGGCCGTCAATTTCTGTCTTCGTTTCTCAGAATTTGTTCTGGGTTTTGACTCAGCAGTCACTGCGACCGTCGATTGTACGTATAGACCTTCATTAGCATTAACTAAACCAAACAAAACCAACACCAGCACCACGCATAAAATAATGGTCGCCGTCTTCATGCAACGGCCCGGCATAATAATGCCAGCATCCAATTTTCCCTCCATATGTAATTGTGGTTTTGTGAAATTTCGCACAACAACAACAAATGGAGGAAAAAATACGAATTATGAGAATTGTTTCGTCTTCGTCAATGTTTGCAAATGCCCATCTGAAAACTTATTATGTATGAAAATTATGCGTAACGAATTTGTGGAGAACGATCCAAGAATCCGAACAGAACAGAAATCAATCAATGTGGTGGCCATGGTAGGACATACAAAAGACTTAAGAGACAAACTTGAGACTGCAGTGGCTATGGGAATGCTGGAAATTGCCCAACACGAAAAAAACCGGGCACATTCCATGTTGAATTCAAATGATAACCTATGGAAATTTAAAGTCAGCATATTTGGCAGGGAATTGCAGAACCAGTAAGCAAAAAAAAAAAGAAGACTCAGGGTCCCAGTATTGTGTTAGAGGTTTTTGGGCATTTGAAATTGATATGTAAACGAAAAATGTGTAACATTTCCCTCAACAGGCACCATCTAAAACTTAAGTTTGGAAAAAGTCGGGTTTGTAAACTCGGCTTCTGTAAATCTAGTTTTTTAACTCTATTTTAGGGATTTTTTTTGTAAACTCGGTTCCGGTAAACTGTTTTTTTTGTAAACTCGGTTCCTGTAAACCTGTTTTTTTTGTAAACCAGGTTTTTCTGAATTCGTTTTTTTTATATTGACAAATAAAACCAGTTTTTTGTAAAACAGGTTTTTCTGAATTCGTTTTTTTAAGTCCGGTTTTTGTAAACTCGGTTTCTGTAAACCCGGATTATTTGCAAACCAGGTTTTTGTGAATTCGTTTTTTTATTTTTAAAATTAAAACCAGGTTTTTTTAAACCAGATTTTTGTGAAAGTCCGGGTTTTGTAAACTCGGCTTCAGTAAACCCGTTTTTTTTAATTAGTTTTTTGTAAACTCGATTCCTGTAGACCCGTTTTGTGTAAGCCGGGTTTTTGTGAATTGGTTTTTTTATTTTTAAAAATAGAACCAGGTTTTTGTAAACCAGATTTTTGTGAAAGTCCGGTTTTTGTAAACTCGGCTTCAGTAAACCCGTTTTTTTTAAATTAGGTTTTTGTAAACTCGGTTGCTGTAGACCCGTTTTTTGTAAACCAGATTTTTGGGAATTCTTTTTTTTCTATGTCCGGTTTTTGTAAACTCGATTCCTGTAAGCCCGTTTCTATATAAACCGGATTATTGTGATTTCGTTTTTTTTAAGCGCAGGTTTTGTAAACTCGGTTTTTGTAAACCCGGATTTTTGTAATCCAGTTTTTTGTGAAATCGATTTTTTCGTTTTGTAAACTCGGCTTCTCTAACCCCGAATTTTTGCAATCCAGGTTTTTATGTATTCGGTTTTTGTAAAGTCGGTTTTTTTCTTCTGAAATCCTGTAAACCCGTTTGTTTTTTTTTGTTTAGATTAATCTTATTTAATTTAATTAGGTCTTTCGTTGTTAACCGGGTGATACAATGGAAAAAAAATTGTGAAAAACCGGTTTAAAAAAAATCTAAAAACCCGGGTAAAAAAAAATGAAAATAATTTTTTTATTTTTGAAAATTTAATTAGATTAATCTAATTAGCTAAGTTAAGTTAACCTAGATTTTTTTTTTGTAAAAAAAAAAATACTATCTCGTATGGAGAAAAAACCCACATATGGCACCAAGGGTAATTTTAAAATATTTTAAATATTTAATTTTCTATAACCAAAGATTTAAGACATTATTTACCAATATTATCAGTTTTCAGTTTTTTTTTTAAAATATTTTTTTTTCTTCTTAATATTCTGAAAACCCATTTAATTTAACAACAGCATTTGTAATTATTTTCATTGATGTGGTATTTCGTTAAAAACCAGCAATCCATATACCCTGATCCCTGATCAGTCGATTATCAACATACTCTTAAACAAAACCCAATGCTTTTGTTAACTCATTAGCATTAGGGTTTTCTTCTTCTTCTAATTCCTTTCTTGTCTTAGATATAGATCATCTTCAGTTATCGGTGCTTTGCTTTAACATTAACACATCCGAGAACCACAGATTTGGGCTGTTTTATTTATGACTTCATTGTTAATAGATATTGTACTCGTGTCTCTCTCGTCTCTCTTGTACGGTCTCTGTCTCTCTGTCAAACTCTTCAAACCGAAAAAACACAGCAAGTAACTAAGTGAACAATAAAGATAACATACATCATTACCAACAAAAAAAAAGAACACACACACACAGCAACACTGTAATCTTTTGGGGGAAAACAATAACTGAGTGCTACCGTTTCCAGCAGCAGTACAAAAAAATTGCTCCACTTTCTTTCAGCCATCAGTAAATGGTAATGAATGTTTTTTTTTTCATTTAAACTGTCTGCATGTCTTTCTGTTTTTTTCTCGGTTTTTTTTAACAATTTCCGTTGTACTGTTTATATCTTTCTTTTCTTCTTTTTGTGTTGTCTTGTGTTTTTTTTTTTGTATTGGCATTTTGTGTGTTTTCGACAATTTACTAAACATGGCGTAAACTTACAATTAACAGACTTTACAGAAATAACAAGAAGAAGAAGAAAAAGTTCAATACCCAAGGAGCAATTTTATTTATTGCTTCGAGAGCAGTAGTTGTTGTAGATGTTGTTGGTGAAGCCAAACACAAATTTTCCATGTAAAATTGAAAACAATTTTTTATTGATATGTAAATTGTTTATAACGGTTACGAGTCATGGTGGGGGCCTATAAACTTTGAGATACATATCTGGAGAAAGAAAAGTGTAACGAAAATGCGGGCCATGCTGATGTTGTTGTTGTTGGCAATACTTTTGTAGTTCAGCATAGGAGGAAAGGTTAAACAAAGTTTGTATAGTGTAATGGAAAACAACAAACGCTTAATGAAATATTTTAGTTTCCACAATTTTCGAAAACTAAGCCCAGCTATGACATTTTCATTTAGCCAAATCTAGTCAATTAACAAGCTAACCTCTGTCATTAACTCGAAGAGAGTTGAGAGTTTAACACCCCAACATCACTTTGACATCGCATGATTATCTGTAGATTTACATCATTTTTACTACACCAGATTTGTTTGTAGATTCTCAGAATAAAAGCTGCGAAGATGAAAAAAGAAATCATTAACATTTTTGACGACCGCCATAAACCCAGCCAAAGTCTAATTATGTTCAAATGTTTAACAAGTGGCTCTTGCGGCCGAACCATGTGGTGGCCCATAAAGAAAATCATTGAAATTAAATTATTTTACAAACACACCAAACGAGAATGGCCAATAGAATTCAATGGGAAACCGTTTTTTTTTTAAGAAAGTTGTTCTTAATACTCCCCATCGTTCTGCGCTTCGTACGCTTAACTGTCAACCATTGTTGTTGGAGGCGAACAACAGACAAACAAAAAATGCCATAAAAAGAAAAAGTTTTCTCTACTTAAGCTTCTGCTTTGCTTTTTCTTGCTGCCACCGTTTTTTTCTTTTTTCATTATCATTCCCATCATGAGCTAACAAGTGCAACAATTTCTTTCATTTATTTGCTAAGCCACATGGAAAACGTCAGGCCCCATTGTCACTTGGCGAGAAAACAGAAACAGAAACTGCACTCAAACGACACCAGCCAGCCAGCCCAAAAGCCAAAGAACGCTTTGCAGTCGTCGCGGTGTCAGGGAAAACCGGTTAATGTCAAACACACACACACACACACACAAAATTAACCTACATTACAGTGACTTGAAGCTCAAAAACCAAAAATAATCGCAATAAAACTCTAAACTGGAAATTATGGACGCAATGGAGAAAAAATAAAAAGAACGGCTCTTAAAATGTCCCCTCCTCTGCAGGGCGAGTAAAACCTTTAAAAACCGCAAACAGCAGCGCGGTCATGTCATTAAAGTGTTTTTTTTTTTTGGAATTTTGGTTTTGGTTTTCGTTTAAAGGAAAAACTTGTTTCATTAGCTGAGAGTTCAAATGTCTGTGTAGGGCTGAAAGGCAATAAAGTCCATAAATTCACAGCAACCGTTGTGGCGTGATTTATAAGAGGGAGGCTGCAGTCACAGAAAAACTTTCATTTCTTGTTATTGGCAAAATGCTGGCGATTGGAGATTTATGGAAAGACAAACAAAGCAAACAGGTGAAATAAAATCGAAAAAAAACTAAATCTCCCTCACTCCCACTCATAATAACTCTATCAGAAGTCCTTTTCCTGGCTAAGGCTCTAATTTCCTACCAGGATGTTTTTTTTTCCTGTACAGCTATTCTTTGTCTTCAGCAACTCGTTGTATCCCTAACTGGGCCCCAGGAACAAAACCATTAATGAAATGATTACTTGTCTTGCCTCACGAACTATTCACAAAACGTGACTTTATATAGCTCACGTCCGAAAATGCAAACACTTGGCAATGTAAGCGTGGTCGGACAGACATACTTTCCCCGTCCGCCTTCACAGAAAAACGTGCCAAACAGACATACACACCAAAATGAGTCTTTCTTTCTGTTTTCAGCCTTGTAAAGCCAACGCTTTGGTATGTTTTTCTTTGTGTGTGTTTTTTTGTTTGGCTTTCATGATACACTCATTAATTTTAGGTTTTTAGGCGATAACAAGATATATGTGTGTATTTTGTATAATGGTTTCGGCTTACAAATATAAAAGAAGAAAACAAATCATTGCCAGACCAACTGCCTCTATTTTAGTTGGTCTCATGCGGAAGTGTTTGATGGCTGCTGGACGCTAAAGGATGAGCTTGTGGTATTTCTGGCAATTGCGGGAGTATTTAGACATTCATTACGGTTTTCCTCTTTGAGAGAGTGGGCGGGGGGAGGCCAAAAAAGTGAATCTTAAGACAGAACCAGAACGATTTACCCCAAAGTTATCTACTCAGTGTGTGAACAAAATGAATTGAAACAAATATTTGCACTGCAGCCAGAGCTAAGAACAATTTGGGGAAAATCATGGGACAAATTGTGGCCAAGGCTAAGATTTTCATTTCCCATCCAACCTAAAGGAAAAAAACCAAATGTTTTAAGGCAGAAACATAATTTTTTTAATTTTTGAAAATCACAGCTAGAGGAACCCAATCAAAAGGACTAAAGACACAAACTTAAGGCAAGCGAAAGACAACAGAGTAGTGTGGAACACACCCCTGACTGCCGTCTAGCACTAAACAAGTCGGGTTTGGATTATCAGTGGAATTCACCCGAAGAAAATAAATAGAAAGACTTAAGACACAAGCATTCTATAGGAAAAAGGATAAGCAGAAAGCCCGGGTGTCACACAAAGTGAATGCAGTCAAGGCGTACGTCACAGCAAGAATTCCCAGTTGACATCACAGCTAAAGATCGATCTAAAGGAACCCAATCAATAGACTTCAGGCACAAACTTAATACAAGAGAAAGACTACAAAGTAGTGTCGGATATTTTTCCGACTCCCGTTAAGCATTACACAAGTCAAAGTTTAGAATGTCATTCGTGGTGGATGAACCCAATCAAAAGACTTAAGACACAAACTTTCTATATGAGAAAGGATTACCAGAAAATCCGACACTAAAAGTAAATGCAGACGAGACCTACGTCAGAGCAAGAATTTTCATCATTTCGAGAAAATAATTCAAACTCTACTTCCTCAAATTAAACCTTATGGTCGATCTGTAGGAACCCAATCAAAAGACTTAAGACACAAACTAATTACAAAAGAAAGACTACCGAGTAGTGTCGGGGTTTAGATTGTCTTTGGAATTCACTTTTGAAGATCGAACGGAGAAAATAAATCAAAAGACTTAAGTGGGGTATTTTTAATCGAAGCCGTCTTTATAGTTCTCACATCTCCAACAAATAACTTGAGACCCAAACTATCGACAATTGAATGCCGCTGGGGGTATCTTAGTAAGCATGATTTGGCCATCAATGCTTCACTTTTCGCCAACTATCTTGCAAGTGGGATATTTTTAAATTTAAGCCGTCTTTATAGTTCTCATATCTCCAACACACGCTTTAAGACCCAAACTATCGACAGTTGCATGGCGGTAGGGGGATTTAAGTAATCATGTTTTGGTCAGTGGGGTTTTTTTTCAATTTAAGCCGTTCTCAAATCTCCAACAAACGACTTAAGCCACAAACTACCGACAATTATATCCCGGATTGGGAAATTCCTTGTTCTGTCCATCGCCATACAAGTAATCCCCGGCTACCCCAGGTACTTCTCTCAGTTTTCCTGTTTCCAAAAGCAATCAAATCGTTTTTTCCTGTATCCTACACAAATGAATGAATTTCTCTAGTTTTTTTTGTGTAATTTTATCTAAAAAAAAACGTCTTTTCCTGTCATAAAAAAAACAACGAATATTGCCCCCAATGAGTTGCACATTCTCCAGCTGAGATGGCAACTTTCCATTCACACTTCTCAGCGGCCAGAAGTCTCTGCCTATGTAAATCCATTTGTAATAAATGTTTAAAAAAAAAAGATGACAACAGGTGTGTGTATATGATTTCCCGTTCCATAGCAGACGGAGTGGCAAACAACACTTTAAAGGCCTTCAAACATGCCACATTCTACTTGACTTCGTTCGATGGACACCGAACCGCTCACCCGGTTCCCTGTGTTTGTCGTGTGTGTGTGTGTGTTTGGCAAACTCATTTAAATTTATTTGCCACAATCATTAAAGCCAAAGGATGCTATTTTACATTTAATAATAATGTGGCATTGACATGACAATTATCATTAAAGCATTTGAAGTCGTACCAAAACACACACACAAATCACCAAACACTGAAACAGCTGGAAAAGACCACAGTCGCCTTGTCCACTTGCAGAGAAAAGCTAATTAAAACTAATGGCATTCAATATCCAGATAACATCAGAAGTCATGATGATCGGTCAGTCATGTGGGGTTAACATGGAGGGATGAGCTGATGATGATACCGACCTGGCATGAAAACCCTTTTTGGAAATGATGGCTATCAGGCTGGTTAGTGATGGGCAGACATGTAAACAATGGAAACCATTAGAACGGGCAGATTGACAGCTACACGACAATGGAGTGAAAAGGAAAAGGGCTTTTAAATAAATTATGCATAATTTTCCAACAGTTAAGGAGTTGCACGTAAGGAAAAACATTACATTACCAAGGAAGCTTTAGCATGTGTTGAATGTAATAGACGCTAGTGCTTGACTTGATTGGGGTGCAAAAGTTATTATCAACGACAATGTTTTAAGAGGCAAGTGATTACATTTTAAGACAGACAAAGACCTCTGTTTTGCTTAAGATATTGCAAGGACGTAGGTACTCGAAGAAAATGAACCTTGGAATGGCTTTTTCAACAGATCTTACCAATAATGAGACCGGGGTTTACAATTAGTTTTGTCGAGAGTCGATTGTTATGATCAAATTACCTGGAATTAGAAAAAGAAAAAGGAAAAACATTAGAAATTGAAAACAAAATAAATATGTTTTAAATATGTTTAAAAAGACAAAAAATATGTTCTAAATATTTAAAAAAAAATATTAGGAAAGGAAAAGAAAAACCAATCGAATTGAAAACAAACAAAAAATATGTTTTAAATATTTAAAAAAAAGAAAGAAAAGGAAAAAACATTAGAAATTGAAAGCAAAAAAATATGTTTTAAATATTAAAAAAAAAATTAGAAAAAGGAAAGGAACAGAATAAAACATTTGAAATTGAAAACAAAAAAATAATGTGTTTTAAATATTTGAAAAAACAAAAATTAGAATTTTTAGAATTTTTTATTTTTTTTAATATTTTAAAACAAAAATTACAAAACGAAAAAACATTAAAAATAAAAAAAATATGTTTTAAATATTTAAAAAAAAAAAATAGAAAAAGGAAAGGAAAAGAAAAAACATTTGAAATTGAAAACAAAAAAAATGTGTTTTAAATATTTTTAAAAAGACAAAGAATATGTTTTAAATATTTAAAAAAAAAAATATATTAGAAAAGGAAAGGAAAAGAAAAAATAATCGAAATTGAAAAAAAAAATGTTTTAAATATTTTAAATAAATAAATATTTAAAAAAAAAATTAGAAATAGGAAAGGAACAGAATAAAACATTGGAAATTGAAAACAAAAAAAATATGTTTAAAATATTTTAAATAAAAGAAAGAAAAAACATTAGAAATTGAATACAAAAAAATGTGTTTAAAATATTTAAAAAAAATTAGAAAAAGGAAAGGAACAGAATAAAACATTGGAAATTGAAAACATAAAATATTTTTTAAATATTTGAAAAAAAAATTCGAATTTTTAGAATATTATTTTTTTTAAAAAAATTTTTAATGTTTTAAAATAAAAATTACAAAAGAAAAAACTTTAAAAACAAAAAAAATGTGTTTTAAATATTTAAAAAAAAAAATTGAAAAAGGAAAGGAAAAAAACATTAGAAATTGAAAAGACAAAAATGTGTTTTAAAAATTTAAAAAAACCTTAGAAATTGAAAAAAAAAATTATGTTTTAACTATCTTAAAAGACTAACCCCCGTATTCAAAAAAAAGAATGTATAAATGCTTTATAAACCTTTTATATGAAAAAAATGTCTGAACATTTTTTTTATATTTTCACACAGTTTTCTTAACAAACGTTTATAAAGCTGTCATAAAATTTTCTGAATACGTGGTTAAAATCATAAAAATTTGAAAAACATTTGTATGAAAATACAAAAAAACAAATTTTTCACACATTTTTCCTAACCCAAGTAGCGGCCTGCTTTTAATTGATAATATTAAAGGACCGGGTGCGATTTAGTTTGTAATAATTCAATTTATTTATTTTTTTTAAATTAAATTTTTACAATTAATAATTGAATTGCATTTTTTAAAATAAACCTCTCCCAAGTACCGGGTGACATTTAATTTAATTGTTTAAGTTAAACCTCTCCCAAGTAATAATTTAATTTATTTATTTTCAAATTAAATTGGATTTAATTTTTTAAATTAAACCTCTCCCAAGTACCGGGTGACATTTAATTTGTAATAGTTTAATTTATTTTTTTAAATGAAGCCTCTCCCAAATACCGGGTGACATTTAATTTTATTTTTTAAATTAAACCTTTTCGAAGTAATAATTTAATTTATTTATTTTCAAATTAAATTAAACCTCTCCCAAGTACCGGGTGACATTTAATTTGTAATAATTGAATTTAATTTTTTAAATTAAACCTCTCTCAAGTACGGGGTGACATTTAATTTGTAATAGTTTAATTTAATTTTTTAAATGAAACCTCTCCCAAATACCGGGTGACATTTAATTTAATTTTTTAAATTAAACCTCTCCCAAGCAATAATTTAATTGATTTATTTTTAAATTAAATCCCACCCAAGTACCGGGTGACATTTAATTTGTAATACATTAATTTATTTATTTTTAATTAAACCTCTCTCAAGTACCGGGTGACATTTAATTGAATTTTTTTAAATTAAACCTCTGCCAAGTAATAATTTAATTTATTTATTTTTAAATTAAACCTCTCCCAAGTGGGGGGTGACATTTAATTGTTTTTTTTAAAATTTTTTTTTTTCATTTAACACACTCCCCTCCACATTTTCATTATTTCCCTCTTATTAAATTTTTTCAGCAATACATTCTCCTCCTTCCTCCTTCCTCTTTCACATTTCCCTATTTTTATGGCCATTTATTAGAGCTGTTTCTCGAATTTGCGGAAGCTAACACAAAAGACATGTTAACCTTTGCCAAGGATCCCAGAGTTTAATAACAGCTTAACACACAAAAAGTATAAACGAAAAAAAAATATAAAAAAAAACGTTACTGTTTTTAATGATGAGAACACGCCTTGTCCATTAACTTTTGATCAACAATTTTTGCAGTTGATGATTGTGGAAAACACAGCAAGCAAACAAAAAAAAAAACAACACGTCTTTGGTTTAAAAAAGAAAAGAAAAATAGAATAGAACACTAAGGCGTTCTTTCCCCCGAAGAACTCTCAGAACAATATCCTCCGTGATCTAATCAATTTTATAGACAAACAATACAAAAACAAAAAAAAACATTGTGCAAATAAAAGAAATAAGTGGTTTAAGAAAAAAAATTATTAGAAACTACACACACGAAGAATTTTGAACATAGAAATATTTTTGTTTTTTTTTCATTCAAAGAAGTTGTTAGAGTTTCAGCTCCACGTTTAAGCATAACAGAAGACTTAAGACAAAAACGTCAAGTCCAAACAGAAAGGCGTTGGACGACAACCACCATGGAAGGAGCAGCAGACAGGGAAGATTGATAATAAGGGGTAGGACAAAGAATAGAAAAATCGTCTACAAAACTTAATTTAAACAGAGTTTAACTCTGAATTTATAACAAACACATAATGGAATATTTTAAAAAGTCTAGAGTTTTTTTGTTAAATACAATTGGTGTCTTAGGACGACACCTACCGCGAAAGCAGCAGGCAGGAGATTGAGACTTGATATAAAGAATAGAAAAATCTACTACAAAACAATTAAACCATACACTCTTGGGCTCAATTTTTTCGATTGAAGTTCATTTTTCAGTTTAAACAACAAATCTGTATTTTTTTTTTTAATTTTTTTGTTTTAATTTTTTAATATTTATTTTAATTTTTTTTTTTAAACCAATAGAGATTTATCCGACCATCTCTCTTTAACAAAAGAACATCTAAAATCTCTGTCTTTCCTCGCCAGGCCATTCTGCCCAGGACCTTCTTTAAATGTCATCTGTTTATTTTCTTCGTTGTCATCTTCTTCTTAATAAACACCTTTCCGAAATCATTACATATCATTTAATTAGTTTCCCTTTTATCTTTCCTACACTCTCGGCTTGGCCCATTATCACAACGGACAGTCGGCCGGCATGCAACGTCAATTGATTTTGTGAGGCAATTTTGAAAATGGCCATAATAATGGCATGGCCTTCATGCAATGGGCCCCAGAAGGTTTCCAGCTCCAGCCATAAACGGCTAACAGACAATGACTAATGCGGTGGCCCTGTGTGGTGGAGACGTTCGTTCCACGTTGGACAGCAGCCAGGCAGGCTGTAATCTTTGCACACTGGAGGTGTCTCCGTCTCTGTGGAGACAACAACGAGTGGCCAACAACAACATGCTCTACACACGGATTGTTGGTGGAAACGTGTGTATGTTGTAGACAAATGTTGTAAACGTCCATCTAACTACAGGCGTTTGTTAAAACGTTTGACTGAACGTCTGTCGGTCCGGCGGTCTTTGGCAGGGCCTTCATGTTTTACGTATACGTTGGCATCATTATCATCATTATGCCCATACGTATATCCTTTTATCATTACGAAAATTGATATTAGGCGTATTTAAAAAAAAAAAAGAAAAAAAGAAACTGCACCGAGAATTACTAAATTTCATCATTTGTTTTGCCCACATTCTTTTCTCCAGTTGGCCAGAATTAAAAGGATGACGCTTAATGGTTGTAATAAAGGTATTTTGCTTCGTTGCCTGCCCACCGCACACCCCTTCTTATAGAGCAATAACATCGGGATGGTGTCTTTTTCAGTTTATCTGCAGACATTTGAGTGCAATTCAGGCAATTAAATCGTAAAGACTTAAAGAAGTCAACTCAGATGTCTCGGCTTGGCTCTGAACTAAGGCCAAGTGAATTATGGTGTTATTATAAATGATTACAATTAATCATACAATTTGATTTACAGCTTTAAAGCTTACAACGCATTAACAATACTAGGGAGAAGAAGAAGAAGAACGTGAAAAATAACAACCAAAAACAATGCCAGCCCGGCCAACGAAGATGTTAATAAAGATATTACAGTGGCCCGGCTAGGCAGCAGTCGCCCAGCATCAGGGCTTAAGTGGCCTCAAAATTTGCATTTAAAAAGATTCCACTTCTGTTGCTGGCTCTCCCTCTCGGCTTTCCACTTATTGTCTCCTTGTGTCACTTCTTTTTCGCAGTGACATATTGCGAGTCCTGCCACAGATCATGTTGTCTATTTATATGCCATACAACTTAATAAATTCATTAAATGCTCTTCGCCAGCACGGCCAAGTGAGAAGATAAAATATTCGAGATTTTGTGAAAACAAGCCAGAAAACACCAACTCCGCTGGTCAGACTTTTAGCGTCGTATGTATAAGTTAAATATTTAAAATACACACATTAAAAAAAAAATAAAAGGACAGCTTAGTCAACCAATACGAGTGTAGGCCCCTCAGAGTCGGAGATACAAATGTAAATAAAGACTAAAATGTAAAGTGAGTAAATCTCATGTCTGGCGTTAACGTTACGGAAGCAGTGACTTGAAGGTATGCCGTCTTCAAATGAAAGACTTAAGACACAAGCAAGATGGAAATTACTGAGAAATAGAAAGACAGGGGATTGGTAGAAAGAGAGAGACAAATTTAGAATGATCTTTTCCAAAATCATATATTTTACTTAGTTAAAACAAAAGACTTAAGACACAAGCTCAATAAAAAATTACGTAGAAAGAGAAAGGCAGGGGAGTGGTAGGACGAAAGAGAGGGAGACAGAGTAGGATGCTCAATTTCAAATTGACATTTTTCAGATTTGGTGATGACTTAAAACGATGGTGATGACTTAAAACGAAAGACTTAAGAAACAAAACAATGCAAATTACCGAGAACGAGAGAGAGCAGGCGAGTGATAGACAGACAGAGACACACAGAGTACAATATTCAATGGTATATTTTTGAAAGAAGAGTAATGGAAATATTGAATTGTCTTATCCATGATTCATAATTTGTTTTAAATTCATAAAAACGATGGTGATGAGTAAAAGCGAAAGATAAAGATGCGAGCACAATACAAATAACCGAGAAAGAGTGATAGAGAGGGAGAGAAAAAAGCGATAAATGGGACAGAGATTACGTGCAATAGAAGGAGGTAGAGCAAGTGTGAGAGGGACAATAAGCGAGGAAGAGAGAGATAGTAAGCAAGGGAGGTAGAGAGAAATAGTAAGCAAGATAGAGATAGAGAGAGGTAATGAGCGAGGGAGAAATAGAAAGAGGTAATAAGCGAAGGAGAGATAGAAAGAGATAGTAAGCGAGATAGAGCAACAAAGAGAGTGAAACGAGAACCTCCTCAAAGGCATATTTTTAGGATTCTTAAAATTTAGATTTCTTTTCAGAAATTCGAAATTCTTTCCAAATTTACGGGAAGAGCTAGAGAGAGTTGTAAACAGAAAGCTAGAGAGATAATGGGATAAACAGAGAACTATAGAGAGAGACAGAGAGTTATAAACTGAGAGCTAGAGAGATAATGTGACAAACAGAGTGCTAGAGAGAGAGCCAGAGAGTTATAAACAGAGAGCTAGAGAGAGAGACAGAGAGTTATAAACAGAGTGCTAGAGAGATAAAGTGATAAACAGAGGATTCTTAAAATGTAGATTTCTTTTCAGAAATTGGGAATTCTTTCCAAATTTACGGGAAGAGCTAGAGAGAGTTATAAACAGAGAGCTAGAAAGATAAAGTGATAAACAGAGGATTCTTAAAATGTAGATTTCTGTTCAGAAATTGGGAATTCTTGCCAAATTTAAGGGAAGAGCTAGAGAGAGTTATAAACAGAGAGCTAGAGAGAGTGATACACAGAGAGCTAGAGAGAAAAAGTGATAAACAGAGAGCTATAAATGGAGAGTGATAAGCAGCGAGTTAGTGAGAGAGACATATTTTTTAGGTTTTCCTAAAATTCATATTTCTTTTTAGAAATTGTGAATTCTTTTCAATTTGATGGGGGGATAAAGAGAATGAATTCTACTCGCTGTTGCCTTACTAAGTGTTGCCTACAGGGATCACTCGCTGTTAGAGATGGAGTGTTGACTAAGGATCTTTCATTCCGTTTGGAAGAAGAATGTCCCTCCAGATCTTCGTGCCAGTTACTTTGTTGCAGAGAACTTAACTGCAGACTTTCCGTTTGGAACGAAAACCTATCACAGATTGCAGTGGAGTCATTACAAAAGACCTCTATCTCAGTGTGTTTGTGACAAAGGGCATTGACTAAAAGTATCAACTAGATGTTCTAGACAGTTTATTTCATATTTTTTACCTAACAAGCATAACAAAAACCTAGACTCAAATTATGTTTACACTCCTTTACAGAACTGCTTGACAGCGGCTAAGCAATCCACCACCTCCTGTACTTGTCCGTTCTTAACAGATCTTTATGGCTGCCCTTTTCCTTACAAACAAAAAAAACAAAAACAAAAAACACAGGCCATTTACAACGTTGTTACACGATGCAAACAGACGACAGACATAGGCATGTATTTGTTAACAAGACATGTAAATATTTAACATTATGCAAATAAACACTATTTTTTTTGTTGTTTTTTTTTGTAAAAGATAAAAACGAAAAGGGATTTTTACACCAAAAACGAAAAAAATAAAGCAACACAACGAAGGAAAAACATTTATACAAAAAAAAAAAAACTCGGTGTCCGGCAATCTTTCTTTTCAGACCAAAAACCCACCCTCCCCCCCTCCCGAGTCCGCTGCGGTGCCCCCGTTACAGCCGGTACCCCATCAGGCCATTAATATTAACTACTTTATATGGTTTATGGAGTAATTTGAGAAATAGCTTTGCGTTGCATTGCGTTCATTTATATGCGAGAGACGTTAAGGAAAATCACCCCATATAAAGAAAATGAGGTTCCTTTGAATGGCAGGGAAACATACACGAACATCGATACAATTTTCAAATGGCTTTCCTGCACCGCATCTCACACCCAGACGAGGCGAGCGAGCGAACGCTGTGGTGTATCGAACATTTTAGGTGTATGCTGGCATTGCCGCACTATATTTTATACTTCCTTATTTATCGGTAATACCAATAAAAAAATGAAAATACAAAAAAAAAATAAACCAGCTTAGATGTCGATTGAGCCGAACGCAGCAGTGCAAAGCCAAGAAAGAAAAACAGTTAAACATATTTTCTTGTTGAGCCCCAAAGAAGAATGAAGAACAAACACCAAGCCAAGCTGCTTAAAGGAAAACAAGTTCACAATGTAGGTTCGTCCGTTCCCGGGCTCTGACCACAAATCTAACACAATTTTCATGTTATGGACGTTATGGTCCAGTCTTGGCAACTGGCTGTGCATGTGGCTAACTAAGGCCAGCGCTGTTAGATGAATGCAGCCAAGTATGTCCGTCTGTCTGTCTGTCTATCGGTCTGTATGTCCGGCTGTCTCTACCACCATTGCTGGCCTTTACTTGGCTTCTCTGTGGCCATATAATGCAGCCAATTGATTTTTCTTGGCATCATTCATGTTTTTCTTATCTATTCTGGAGTGTTTTTTTTTGTTTTTTCCTTGTTCTTCATCCTCTTGTTTTAGCTCCGTCTTCTTCGTCTTCATCTTTTCGGCCTCGGCTATAATTTGCGTGTCAAATAAGCGTATGTGCTACTTTGTTGTTGCGGCAACTAAGGCTGTGTGCTTCAGTTACGGGGTTCAGCAACGCCATCGTCATCATCAGCAGCAGCAGCAGCAGCATCATCAAATTGAGGCTGGAAGATTTTGTTGCATGGTGGTGTTGATTAATCAAGACTTAAGGTCATTTTCCGAGGTGATTTTAATCTAAAAATGTCTAATATTTCTTGGCTTTTTTCCCCCCTCCCTGAGTGTGGCATATGGAGCATGTCAAAAGTTTAGAATAAAATTAAAAAAAATACAAGATATGGTGAATATTGTGGAAGGTTTAAGACATTTTGTTTCGTTTTGAGGTAGGGCCATAAAAGCCAAAAGGAAGGTGTGTCGAGTAGCAAGAAGGTGCATATATGTAAATGGGAATTTCTGGAAATCACTGAATGACTAATTGAGTTTAACAGCTTGTCTGGGGATGGCAGCCCGGAGAAGGGTCCGTATAAAATCTGCTATGTTAGAGCTTGGACCCGTAGGATGTGTTACACAAGAGTCTCAGTGTGTGTAGATAATGTGTATACGAGTTTTTTTCTCTTTCTCTCTTGGTTCTGAAATAAAATATTGCCTTCTACAAGGCTGGGAGGTGATCATTGACCGTTGTTTCAGTTCAGACTTCACGAGGCGATTTTTCAAAAAACATTATTATATTTTTTTTTTTTTATATTTCATGTTTTATGTTTTCTTTTTTATTTTTTTTATGTTTATTTTTTATTTTTTATTTTTTAATGTTTAATTTTTTATTTTGTATTTTTATACAAATTTTTTAATTTTTATGTTTTTTTTTCTTATTTACTTTTAATTTTTATGTTTTAATTTTTAATTTTTAATATTTAATTTTTATTTTTTATTTCTATTTTTTTATTTTTTATTTCTATTTTTTAATTTTTATATTTTAATTTTTAGTTTTTAATTTTTATTTTTATTTTTATTTTTATTTTTATTTTTATTTTTTATTTTTTATTTCTATTTTTTAATTTTTATATTTTATTTTCTTATTTATTTTTTAATTTTTTGTTTTTATTTTATTTTTATGTTTTATATTTTATTTTTTACTTTTTATTCTAATTTTTATTTTATGTTAACTAGACATGCTACTCCTCATTGTTATGTTAACTACAGACCTCAATTTGCGTTGGGACCTCTGTGTCAATTTTTCATAGATTATGTGGGGGATTCTTCAGAATTGATGGGGACATTTTTATTTAGGCTTTTTTGGGAATTCCTCCTTTTTTGGGGGGTGTATTTTGGCCTTTTTTCATAGCGCCAATTGTGTCGTAGGTCTTTTGTTTAAGGAAATTCTTCCCCTACACATTTGCCTGCTCTGGTTGAACGATCTCAGTCGCAATTTTTCATAAATTATGTGGGGGAATTTTTCAGAATAGTTGGGCATTTTGGGGTTACTTTTCGTCTATTTTGGGCATTCTTTTTGTATTGGGGTATGTTTTTTTTCCATATAGCCATCTAGAAATGCCAGCATGCATATTTAGTGTTTGTGTCTTAAGTCTTTCATTTATTGCGAAGTTTCTAGTTTGGAATGACAGTAGTTTTTTCTGAAGTTTGAATACCCGAACTCTCATAGTTCTTCTGTAGTTGGAGTTGGAACACAAATATATTTTTTTTAAACCCTTTCACCCTTGATTTTTTTTTTTTTTTTTTTTTTTTTAAATTTTTAGGTTTATTTAAATTTTAATATTTAAGATGCATCCCTATGATATAAGCACCTTCGCTGGGACATATGGTTAAACCAATCCTGTAACCCAAATGATTTCTGTTACCTAAATCTCTTCTTTTATGGCTGAGACTTTATTTTCTCTATTTCTGGCCATACTTTTGTAAGTTGTTATTGTACATCATGAGGCAACAAAGAATATCGCAGCCCTTGTGATGACTTGAACGATTTTCTGCTGTCTCAATGGCTTTAATGATTCAACCTTTTTTTTTTTCTCCCCAGCTAAATACAACCAAAAGTTCTTCTATTCTCTCAATGAGCCATAAATCATCGTATTAGTTGGCCACAATTCTATACGTGGGCTTGTGTGGAAACCGATTTCTACCTTCTGCTCACCTCCTTTACTGTTTGGCAAGATCGGTACGAGCACCTCATAAGTAAAATGCCGCTTGGAATTCTAAGCTTTTGTATAAACAGAAAAACACAATGTATGAATGCCAGGCATGATGAGAGATGCTGGGATGTCGGCCGTATGGCCTGTCTCGTCTATCTTGTCCACAATCAACATATGAGTCATGTTGAAATGCTTGCGAATTGACATTGAAATATATGAAAGATTTTTATGACAAAACAAAAGAAACACACACACTAAGAAACCATACTCCTGTAAGGTCTGAAAAGGCTGAATTTGAGTCGGCTGTGACTCCCTGACTGACTGACTGTCTGACTACTGATGTGAAATTCTTTAAACAAATGCATGCTGGTTTTGTAGATTATCGTTTCTCTCTCTCTCTCTTTGTACGTCCCTTGCATATTGTCAACTTGTCTATGGCGGAATGGCATATGCGCAATAAATTTCTATTTGATTTCCCCACAAACATTTGTATGTCGTCACCGAAACCAACCAACTGAAAATTTCAAATCCTCAATAGAAGTTAAAACCTAACACTAAAATCCAACTTCCCCTTTGGGCAGAAGCCCAACCTGCCGGGGAGACATGACATGGAATGGCTGTTACAACCAGCGATTTATTTATAACCCTGGAAGGCAGGCAAAGTCAATATGTTTTTTTTTTGCATTCGTGTCTTTCATACAAAGGATGAAATTATTTGTACTAAGCCAACTGATGTATGACCAATTTATAGTAATGCTTTTGTGCGGCATGTGCTGCTGCTGCTGCTTTCGCGACCGCTGTCTCTGCCTCTGCTACGTGTAGATGTCAATTTTATTTAAATGATATTCTAAATGAGTTTAACTATAGGCTTTCAAATGGAGGGGGAGGGGGGGACGAGTGTTTTTAGGTTTTCCCCCCGCCATCCCACAATGTCCGTCCGTTGATTTGTAGTTGGAGTTTGCCGGCGATGTGGTAGCACTGTTGTTGCTATCGTCAACGTCACCGTTGCCGTTCTCGACGGTAGCTTCATTTGAGAGGATGTTAAAAATGTAAATGACACATGTTTCGTATGAAAAAAAAAATCTCTCGTTTAAAGGGGGAAAAGATCTACAGTGTTGCATTTTTCAAGTGCTGGCAAAGATCTGCAGTGTTGCATTTTTCAAGTGCTGTCAATAAACAGACTAGGCGAAATTGATCCGAAGAACAGACTACACCAAAAAAAAATTATAATCGAATATTTCTGAATATTTGGCACATCTAGGGTTTATTATACACACGGAGAAAGACAAAGGTCCACGAAGAAGAATCAATGATTTGCTGTAGAAAAATCTCTAGTTTGTGAATATTGAGAACGCTTTTAGTGTCTTGGATATTTAGCACATAAAGACTGGATTCTTTTAAATTATTTTCTTTTCTATGAACTATTGAAATCTCTTTGGATTTTTTTCATAAAGACTGGATTCTTTTAAATTACTTTCTTTCTTATAAACTTATATTTATTTAAGCTCGAGGTCTTGTTGTTTTGTACTAATTTAAAATGTTTCTTTTATTTCTTATGATTTTCTCTCTCTAGAATTTCTCCCTCGCATGCAATGCTACTGTTTTTTTTTTTTTGTAATTTCTTTTGCAGTTCCTTGTAAACTAACAGTAACGTTTTGTATTTAGCAAAAGAAACATGTTGGCATTTTTCTGTAATAGTTTTCCCCTTTAAACATTTTTTACATGCAACTTTTAAGATGATTATTTTCAAATCATTAAAAGAATGAATTGCTAAATAGCCGTTGATGTTTTGTGGCTGGTGGTATTCTCTGGTTGGGAGAATGGGGGGTTGGTTATGTTTGTTTGTTTTGCCGAATGTGAAAAAATATCATAAAATACAATGCCCCCCCCCCCCCCCCCCCCCCTTTTGGTAAGCTGAGCATTTTGCATATTTAAGACAATGCCAGGCAACGCATTTAAACACTTGGAAAATGTTTAACTTCCGCCTTGTTTTCGTAAAAGAAAATGAACGCGCAGAAGAAGAGTTTTAACATGAATGAAAGGCCTGAAGAAGCTTGCGGCAAAGCAACAGCAAAGTTCAAGAACCACTAAGGTTTGCTTTATAAGGAGAAAAAAACATTACCCGATTTTTTTTTTGCTTTTTCTTTCTGTTTTCGTGCTCGGTCTTCTGTGGAAAGCAACAAATATACACATATTATTTTCCCTTAACCTAACATCATTACATATGCAAGCGCTAGAACAAAGCCCCCCCCCCCCCCCCCCAGCAGAACAAATGAAAGAAGAGAATAACCACTTGCGGGTATAATCATAAAGCAGGCCCCAGCCATATATGAAGGTTTCCATCAGTGCCAGTGCACATATAAAGACGTTTTCAACACCTGCTGTGTGCAAACAGCGCATTCGGCACATTCATTTCTATTACGCACTTTTGTGTTAAAAAAAAACGGCAAAAGGGGCAGAACTCACCGGAGGAGTTGGCTCTGTTGCGTTTGGCTTCTGCCCGTGTTTGTTTAGGTTCGCCAAGAAAACCCTTTCTTTGGTTCGTTGTGTGTTGCCTAATAGTTATGAGTGTTATTTAATGGTAATGAAGGCGCCCTTTAATAGCTGCCTTCCCAGTCGACTGACTAGCTGACTGAATGTTTGCATGTTTATGTGATGCGATGGGTTTTCTAATCTTTTCCGAAAGGCCCTACAAACAGTAGAGATGCTGCCGTTGATTGTCTTACCTTTTTGTTTAGAAATGCCTTTTTAAAGCCGTGTACGAATGGTCTTGCTTCGGTGCTCTGTTAAAACTCCACACGATGTCGGTGTCGGCTGGCGATGCTGTAATGACAGGGAAATGGGAAATTATTATAGAAAATTATTAAGAATTATTGGATTTTAATTGAAATGGAAATTGTGCCAGGAAATCGATATTAGAAATGTCTATGGAGAGTCAGAGATTAGAAAAAAAATAATGTAAATTGCCGGAATGTGGAATTGTAATGAAATTATAGATTGTCGGGCTTTTTATGTGTGAAAAGCCGTTCATACACACTGTGACTTCTCACTTCCTTTCGACCAGTAATTTCATTATTCAAAAATGCACCATAAACTCATTTACGGAATTTTAGAGGCTTTGGTTTATTGCTGTGAAAAAATCTAGCCATATGGTCTGTGTCATCCGGTTTATCCTTATACCCAAAATTTTAATTAATAACAAGTAAATCAATATCATTTATATTTTTTCACATTTCTTTCTCTCTCTCTTAATTTCATTGCCATTTAAACCTGTCGGTGTCACCCGGTTTATCCTTTCACCCAAAATTAGAATATGCCTTTGCTTTTTGTAATTAATAATAAATAAATCAATGTCATTCATATTTTTTTTAACATTTCTTTCTCTCTCTTAATTTGATTTCCATTTAAACCCTTTTCGGCCTTTCTCTCTCTCTACATTTCATTGCCATTTAAACCTGCCTGGGCCCAACATTAGAATATAAATTTACTTTGTATAGCAATTAATAAGAAATAAATAAATAAATCAATATCATTCACATTTTTTAACATTTCTTTCTATCTCTCTTAATTTAATTCCAATTTAAACCGTTTTAGGCCTTTCTCTCTCTCTCTTAATTTAATTCCAATTTAAACCGTTTTAGGCCTTTCTCTCTCTCTCTTAATTTAATTCCAATTTAAACCGTTTTAGGCCTTTCTCTCTCTCTTTTATTTTAATTTCACTTTAAACTGTTTGAGGCCTTTCTCTCTCTCTCTCTCTCTCTCGTAATTTCATTCATCAGACAAGGTTTTTGTCTTAAGTCTTTTTCGTTATTTCGATATGCAAATCATGTTTTCATTAAATATTTTCAGTGTTTTGTTTTTTTTTTTTTTTCGCTTAAGGTTTCTTTTGATGTTCATCAAGATATCGCAGAGGGAAATGATGACAATAATAATGTATTTAGGCTAAGCAACGGTCAAGCGGGCTGGTTGACCATCGGTTGTCACAGAGATCAACGTGAGTGAAAGGGCTGGACGATAGTTTTTTTCTTGCTTAACGAAAGATTTTCTAAAGAGACCAACCGTTGTCTTATTATTAAAGATTTCTTTTTAGAAACAAAAAACTGTCTACTGGTAATTTTTATTGTCTTCAAACGTATCGAGTTTTTATCGGTTATTTGCGGAAAAGACTTTTAATTACTAAAGTGGGTTTGAAGTTTATATTTTGTTTGGCCTTTTATGTAAATCTAAAATTAAAAGTTTCTTTTGAGAGTGGAACTTTCAGGTCAGGCTTGTGAAAAAAGCAGCTCTATTCGGAAATTCGATTTAAATCGTTTGTTTTTGTTTTAAACTTTATTTTTGTTGTTGTAAGGAACTTACTATTAGTAAATATGCAAAATGCAATGAGCAATATTTGTTTTAAACTTTTTTTTTTGAAAATTTCTTTCAAAAAGCTCTAGAATTTTTTTTTTCTGGTTTTTAAAAAACGTTTTTTGGAACATTTTTCTAGAGCATTTTCAAAGAAAATGCAATTTGAAAAACGGAAAGGTTAAAAAATTCGTCATTTTTCATATTTACCAAGAGAAAATCTCTCGAGAATGTATACATCACTTCCAGAAATGATCGAGAATGCCAGTTGTCTCTGGTGGAGATAGAGAGGCATTCGTCGCTTACCCTTATAAGGCTTCCTGGTATGTGGTTGATAAATGAACGTCTGATGCATTTGCGAGAGTTGGAAATACTATCAACTAAAGTGAGTTAACGTCTGATACATTTGCGAGAGTTGGCAATACCCTCAACTAAAGTGAGTGAACGTCTGATGCATTTGCGAGAGTTGGCAATACCCCCAATTGAAGCGAGTGTAGTTATGATATGCCCATCTCCCTCACTGAGAGTAAACAGCTGATATCACAGAAACTTCATCTCATTGCGGAAGACTGGTGGAGCAAGGAAAACATCTGTGTGAAAATCAAAAGGGGAGGAGCCGGACCTCAATTTTCGCCCTCAATAAATGGTCTGCCATGGCTATGCAGAGCTCACCGTTAAACGAACTGGCGTTTTCTGTTGATTTTTCTAATGATGCCTTGGTACGTGTGAGTTTTCCAATCTGGTTTATCTTTAAAAACATCAACATCATATTCCAACCAAGAGAACCGCATTTTTTTCTATATCAAGTATTTATTTTCAAATTCCCAAAAACGGGTTTCTGTTCTAAGTCTTTTGTTTTATAATAACCTCAACTTTCCTGGTGTCCGCCACATTTTTCTTAAAGGAAATTATTTCAAATTAATTCCAATTGAGTGCGTCGTTCTTAACACGATACGATTGCAGGAAGTGAGGTTACATAAATTAAGCCATAACATGCGGTAGCGTGGCCCGATCCGTTCGTTCTCTTTAAAAGACTCAATCAATTTGAAATTAAACACTAATTACTGGTAATAATTTCTGTAGAAACTCTGGCCGTACCAAGACACCAAGAAAATGCATTATAACAAATGTGGAGTATTTAATTTTTGGTACTTGCGCTTAGAACAACAACTCCAAGGAGAGTTTTAAATTTCCCATTATTAACCGGGGGTATGCATTACAAAGTAGCCAGCTAGAGAAACGCTGGTGAAAAAGTCAAATCTTATGAAGCGAAGGCCTTTGCAATACCAAGTCTTAATTGAGTTGAAGTGTTTGTGGAAGTGCCAGATAATGGGGCAACGTCCGAGTGTGTGTGTGTGTGAGAGAGTGCAACTTCAATTTTGGTTTATCAAGTTGTGTTAAACAAAGATCTTGAAGATCAGGCCATGCTCGATGGCTGGCAGTGGCGGCTGCGGTAGAGGCATTAAATACCATTATTATTGAATAACGAGTATAAGTCAAGTAAATTATATGCCGTTATTTGTGCGGCTTTAAAAGAAAAGTGCCAGAAGAGAAGACAAGACACGGCAGCAGCAGCAGCAGCAAAACAACTCCAGAACAACAAAAACAACTTCATGCGACCAACAGGCACAGAGTTTTTCCGAAAATGTAATGGGAGCACACAATCAATGTACGGATGGATGTATGGAGGCTGTGAACAACAGCCCCGGTGAACGATCACAGCTATCATTAGTCAGCAACTGGTAGTCTTCGTCGTCGTCGTTGTCGAAACAGAAGAACAACAAGAAGCAGCAGCATGTATTGGTGGCAAGCTTCAACATTCTAAACCGTGATTGCCGCCACACGGCACAGCGCTAGTCAATGGACGTTGGATGGTGTAGCGTCGCCTGCCTGCCTTTCAAGGCAATCCAATCACAATATCAGTCAGTCAGTCGGTTTTAGGCGTTTACTTTGGTATTAAAATTTTAAGTGGCAACATTTGTATGCTTAGACCGACTAAATTAAGAGCATCATCTCGGTGTTTCAGCCGAAACAACGAAATCAACAAAGCAAAGATTAAATCTTCATTTTGTCTATGCCAGCGCGACAACATTCGAAGCAAGAAGAAGACCACGATGCAACCAACTCAAACATCCAAATGATGATTATGTTGTTATACAAGATTGCCTTATGGTTTCTTGGGCTGGAGCAAAGAATTTTGACGACCGACCGCAAAACGTGTTGCCGCAGCTCCTGAAAAGCTTAAAGCCAGCCAGTGAAAATTTCTATAAAAGAAAACCGCATTTTCATCTTTACTTTGCTGCAGGTGTGATTGTAAACAATCAACAACAAAATGTGTTAAGGCAACCCAAACAGGTGAAACCGGGAGCTTGGACGAACAACAAGAAACAAAAGACCTGGTTTATGAAATCAATGAAACGTCAGACTGGCTGAATTCTTTAAGTAGATTTTTCTATAATTAACACAAACGAGTCATTACGAAATGTCTTCTACATGGCCGCCATTTGAAACATGATATAATTACAAAAAACACAACAACGAAAACGAGAAGTGCAAGTTGTCGCTCGTTTCTGAAGATGATCTCCGTCAAAACGTGACGTTTGTTCGTTCGCCGAACAACTTGAACTTTTGAATATTTGAAAAACGTGATAATTGCCTGTCATTAGAATGAACCGAGAAATATAATACGGCGGTGCGGCGTTGACGTCCGGAAACCTAGCGATGGGCATTTCGAAACTGATGGAAAAGTGGTTGTTTGCCATTGGAAAGCAGTTGCTGAAACGTGCATGTGTCCTAAGTCTTTTGTTTTGGTTTGAATGGGAGGTACGGTGCTGTCAGCAAACAATCTGCAATCAAAAATGTTTTAGTTACAGAAAATTACAAGCAAATGTAAAGTTCTCCAATATCACCCCGCCCCCCCCACCCCACACTTTTACATTTAAATAAACAAAATATTAAGAAGCGTTTAAAGTGGTTCTACATCGCCCGAGACAGAGAGAATGTGGAATGTTGTTATCTGTCACACCACCCATCAAATCGCCATTCAGGCCGAGATTCATAGGTGGAAGTGGCGTCAGGAAATCGTCCGAAGACGTTACAAGAGGGGTACGCGATTAGAACGCCCTAAGGCCAGAGATAAGGTGGTAGAACTGCCCGTCAAAATAGAAGTTCCCCCTAAAATCGAAAAAATACTTTGGATACAAAGTAAATAGGATGCGGGTTTAGTTGTGAAGCGAATATATAGATAACTAAGTAAAGAAATAAATAAGTAAATAAACAAATAAATAAAATACAAAAAAAAACGGTTTCCTCCCGAAATTTTGAAAAATACGAAAAATAGTCAACTTTGAAAATATTTCTAAAATATATCCCATGGGGCGATTATTAATGTTAATATCTTCAAATCATTGCTAAAACTTGGCCTACCACTAATTTTTTACAGAATTGAAAAATGTTTACTATATCCAAAGTTATAGACTTTTGGTCGATTACTGAGAAATACGAAAAAGTTTATTGTAATAAATATAAAAAATAAAACGAATCAGTATTCAACTTTGACAATTTTTCTAAAATATATCCCATCGGCTAATTATTAATGTTAATATATTAAAATCACCACTTACCCCTTTCCTTCCACTAATTTTTTACAGAATTGAAAAATGTTTAACAAATACAAAGTTATAGACTTTTGGCAGAATATGAAAAATACAAAAAGTAGTCAACTTTGAAAATATTTCTAAAACTAGTAAGTTGTAATGCGCCTATGGCGCCCGTTAATTTGCTTGAGAAAGTATTTGTTACTTAATTTTAAAAATTTTGTAAAAAATATTTTGTAAAAAAAAATTTCGAAAAAAAATAAAATTTGTGGAAAAAAAAATTTTGCTGAAAAAAAAATTTTTGTTGAAAAAAAAAATTTTTGTTGAAAAAAAAAAATTTTGTTGAAAAAAAAATGTTTGCTGAAAAAAAAAATTTGTTGAAAAAAAAAAATTTTGTGGAAAAAAAAATTTATCTTAAAAAAAAAATTTTGTGGAAAAAAAAATTTTTTTGAAAAAAAAAATTTCTTGAAAAAAATAATTTGGAAAAAAAAAATTCTTGAAAAAAAAATTTTGAAAAAAAAAATTATTGTAAAAAAGAAAATTTGTAAGAAAAAAAAATTTTGGAAAAAAAAAAATTTGGGGAAAACACAATTTCTGTACAAAAAAAATATTATTTTTTTTATTATTATTATTTATAGAATTATTATAGAATGCCTATTTAAATTCCTACGTACTGCGTGACAGAGTCAGTGAATCAGGGAATCAGTGTATCAGTGTATCAGTGTATCAGTGTATCAGTGAATCAGCGAATCAGTGTCGAGGGTAAATATATATTAAGATATATCCCATCGGGCGATTATTAATGTTAATATCTTAAAATCACTGCTAAAACTTGGCCTACCACTAATTTTTAACAGGATCGAAAAATGTTTACTATTTGTCCAAAGTTATGGACGTTTGGCCTATTACTTAGAAAATACGAAAAAGTGTTTAACTTTGAAAAAATATCCAAAATATATCCAATTGGCCGTTTATTAATGTTAATATCTTAAAATGATCGCCCATTCCTGGCCTATCACCAATTTTTTACACAACTCCGGAAAATTTTGACTATAATTGCATTTGAGCCATTGCCATTGCAAGTGTCCATTCTGGTACCGCCACTCATTTTAACACTACCAGCAACTAGAGTTTGATCTGCTCAGCCCTCTTTCCCACATTTCTTCATCTTTCCAGGTGAGTGAACTTGTTGTTTTTTTTTTGCTTTTTCCATGTTGCTGTTGCGTTTGCTTTTGCTCTGATATTTATTACAATTTTTGCACTTTAATCTTAAGCTAAGAATCATCATCATCGTGTTGGGCAGAGGGGGGTTTGGAAAGAGTAGCCGTTGTAAAAAAACAGAAAATATGCTGGTTGTACTCACAAAACGGCCGTAACAGCAGAGAGTGCCATAAAAAAAGAAAAACAAGCTGCTGTTTAACACGGTGTTATTGTAGAGATTAACAAGAACTAGAAAGGTTCAAAATTCTACTGCTCCCTCTGTGTCGCCCTCTCCCTCTGTTGCCTACAGCCTCCATTAGAACCTCCCCCGGACTGTGGCCTTTATAGTTTTGCTTTCACTTCCCAGCCAGCGCCGAAAGAGAACAATGTTCTAATTGTTAGTCCCACCGTTACGTTTGAATGCATTTGTGTGTTAAGTTGTTGGCTAAGCTGGCAAAAACAGCTCACCCAACCAATTGTCTGTCCGTCCGTCCGTTCTTCCTTCCCATCGACTGCTTCTGGTCTGTTATTACAATTTTTTTATGTTTTCAAATATGTGGCTGTGTTTGGCTTTGCCTGTTGCCAAGATTATTGTGGCCTTTGCTTCGGGTGCTTTTTTTTTTTGGTTGTACCTAGGCCGTCTCCGTCTCAGCCGCATCCTCCGCACTCCGTTTAAATGCTGGTAAACGGGTGTTATCGTTACAACGTTTGTAGCCACACTTTTCTAACCATTCTAACATTTCGTTACATGTTTCAGTTGTGTCTATTGTTGGCTAAAATATTGTTATTGTTTTATGGCAGCTGTAGACGTTGTTGGCTTTTTCAACGTTTGTTTTTTTTTTTTGTTTTCTTGTGCCTCTTGCATTGTTTGCCTGCCTGCCTGCCTGTAGACAACAACAAAGTGTTGCTTTTCTATGGAATTTTTTCGTTTTCTCTTTGGCCGTTGTGCTGTGTATTTTTTTCCCGCAGGCTTCGGTTTGCAACATTTTAAGAGATGCCTAATAAAAGGGTTTCCTTTTAGGTTTTCCATGGAAATGATGGTGATGATGCAGTAGATGAAGAAGAAGACCAACACGATGATGATGATGATATTGTAAAGTTTTGTTAGCTATCGTAAAATACAATATATCGGATGTTTTTATAATGCTTTTAATGGATAACACAGGGGCAAATGTTATCTAGTCCCCAGGAAAAGCTTGGGAAAGATATTTCAATTTTTTTTTGTTATGCTGGTGGAAGTCTTTTTTATAAGTCAGAAGAACCTAAGAACCTGGAGGGTCTGGTGGTGACTGAATGTGGCCGGAAAGAGACTTTAAGTTGAATCTGTTTCAGAAAAACACTGAGAAGTGATGGAAATCCAATCAGGATAACCTTTGGATCCCAGGCCTGGGATGAGAGATTAAATTTGTGAAAGATATTTTAATCAAAGGACCCTAAGAACCTGGAGGGCCAGATGGTGACTGGATGTGGCCGGAAAGAGACTTCAAGTTGAGACTGTTTCAGAAAAACACCGAGAAGTTAGTTAACTCTAATCATGATAACCTTGAAGGCCCACTAGAAGAACCGGTGTATCGTATGATTTGTAATATCATTTTTTTTTACATGAAATCCCTTCAGATGTGACATTAATTTTAGAAAATACTCATCGACTATGCAATTTTATGAGACAAAAGACTTAAGATACAAACAATTTTCTCCCCCAAATACCACACACTATCATCTCATTAGAAAGACAAGTTGTTTTTTTGTAGATCATTTCATGATTTTCATTTTTTTTCCCGGCCATTTCACTTTCTTTGTCATTGGCAGGCAATGTCGATGGTGGAAAAACGCTTGTAATCTACTTAAGATCACATGTCAGAGCTCCATCTACCGTCTACCGTCGACCATCACAATTCGCACACTCCAAAAACATACTTTCCATTGCAATTACCAGCTCCCCCACCCCGCTTCCAACAAAAGCAACAACGCGCCTTGATTACACGACAGTTTTCTTATTGACAATACCGAAAACTTTAACTGGGGTGGGGAAGGGGGAAGGGCGAGGGGTATTAACATTATTTCTAACTATTTCTCTTCTCTAAGTACGGAGACATATGAGAACTAGTTTTTGGAGTCAGAGACAAAAGAAGAAAACCACAATGACGACAGCAAACGATGTCTAATAAAATAAAGAAACTAGAACACATTAAATGAATGGAAAAGAAAAGATGGAAACAGATTTGAAATTAACATTAATTTCAAACAATTATTTTAAATTGGTTTATAAATGACAAACAACAACCGAAACAATTGGACGAAAAGGGGGGAAATTTTTGGAAATTTTCAGAAGAAAGTTAAATGGTTGGGCTTTTTCTCCCAAGAGATTGTGCAGGTAAACACAATGAAATTGAAACTTTTCGTAGGCAATTAACCGAAAGCACAAATGAATGAAACCTTACAGAGAGAGAGAGAGAGAGAGAGAGAACAACGAAATGAGAACACTTTCACGGTGGACGAGACTGAAACAAAAGAGGAAATATACAATTTCGTGTGCGTTTCGTTATAAAAAGGGAGTGTTGAAGAGATCTACGCAAAAGAGATAAGTTTACAGACAGAATTATTAATAAAAAAAAAATAAACAGATATGTAACAGCACACACACACACACTGAAGAAAGTTGTATGAGTCAGCTGGTGGAATAAAAAACAAACACAGAAAAACGTATTTAGGCAAACCAGGCTAAGTTTTAAATAAATTATTTCACCGATAGACAATTAAGCCGTTAGATTTATCAAAACCCTAAGCCTAATCATAGCCAAGCAAAAGCTGGGAATTTTTATAATTTCCCAAACAAAGACAAGAGGTGTAAAGAGAACAGAGAGGAAACAAAAACAAACAGACCAAAAACCGTTGAGTAACATACATTTTTTTTTTTTTTGACAGCTCTTTTGTGTGGTTTCGTTTTCATTTTCGGAGTGAATCACTTTCGAAATAAGAACACCCAAAACTGCCCTCTCATGTTGTTTGTATAAATAAATGGATAGGGGGAATCAAGCCCTTTGAAGTGTTGTTTGGTTACTCCAAAAAAGAAAAAACACTTGTGCTTAAATATTTTTTTGTCTCTCTCCTATTTTTTTTTTTTTTTTTGTTCCAAAAACATTTATTTATCTTATTTTGTGAACAAGGAAGACAAAGCGGCTTAAGCAGCTTAACAGCCATTTCACCAGGTTCTTAAGTGTGTACAGTGTGTTTTGTTGTTGTTGTTGTTGTTATCTTTTCTTCTTCTTATTTGCTCTCTCAAGCTGTTGAAAAATTAGAGGCTTCAGGCTAATTATGCTCAACGTCTGACAATTAACACATAAATATCCATAAAGCTTGGAGATCTGTGATGATTTATGGCCTGCACTGTAGCACAGGTGTGTCCGTGTGTGTTGTGCTCATGGTGATGCTGAAATGTAGCGGTTTATTCAACGATTTATTGTTGTTCTTCGGCATGTCTGCATGTTCCATTTGGCAAATATTCAGAACAAGGTTGCGTTGTGATGAGATTGTTGTTCTTAATTGATGAGACAACCATTAAGTCGTAAGGAGAAGAAATTCTTTGGATTAGTGTATGGGGAAATAAGTAAGTATGTGTCATGTCATTACATTTGACCCATATACGAATGCTGGGGGCAGTTTTGTTGTAATGTGTGTTCAGCATTTAATGATTGAGGTTTGAACAACTGAAATCTCTTTTAAATTGCATTGGTTGAGCTAGAAACTCCGCGTGTCACTAATTCTTTTTGTTGAAATTCAATGGTAGAAAAAGAATCGCAGCTGCCATCTACACAAAGGCGTGGCCTCATCTAAGTTAGGATGTCAGACCGCTAGATCAACGTTGGTAGCTCGGTAATTATAATTAGTTTGTTGAAAGCCGTACAACACCATAAAAGTACTGAAACAAAAAACATATTCCCACATGTTGATTATAAATACGTTACATGACTTCTCCTCCTTTGTGGGAACGCCTAATTTGGATAATGAAGATGTTTACCAAGTCTACTCAGGATGAGGTGTAGTCTTCAAAAAGTTCAATTCATACGTCCAATGACATTCCCAAACCTCTACCTCTAATCAAACCAGAAATTGACTAGCAGTTATATACTCTCATTGTAACAGCAATTCTCAATTCCATTTTGTTGCCAACTTGTTCCCTCAACTCCCTATCTCAATTCCTTTTTTCGCCAATTTGTGCCTCAACTCCCCATCTCAATTCCTTTTTTCGCCAATTTGTCCCCCCTTGGTTAGAAATTCCTTCGAAAAACGTATGCAAATACCAACCCTGCTTTTGTTGCATTGCTACATAAGAAGTTTGTGCTGGCAATGCTGCCACTGTGAGAACAGCTGACATTGTGTTCGCTGGTCGTTGTTTATCAATTGCCGTTAATTTTTTTTATCAGTTGCGATTTTTTTTTACAGCAGAGAAATGTTTTATTAATGTGTATGCGACTATCACACAGAAGAACCCGAGTTCGGAACCTTACACAGCCCACTGATTATAGCCCCAATATAATACATACATCATAGGAGATAAAGGTAAGCAGATTACAGACCCCGACGAGACCACATAGCATCGCTAGTTCCATTTTGCGAATTCTGGAATTCTTTATAACAAAAAAAAAACCTACATTGGTATGGAGTTCTCAACATTTTCAGGGAAACACTAACCCCTTAATAAGGTTCGTGTCTTAAGTCTTTAGTTTAACTTATGCTGTCGCTTTAGAAGCAGTTTTTAGTAATTTTCTAGTTTGCTTTCAAACGTTTTAAGTGAAAGTGTTTCTTTTTCTTTTTCTTGGCTTCTGATGGGAACTGATCAGTCAATATCTCCACCTCCCCCTCCCCTCTTTTAACCCCTGTCATAAACGGTGGTTAAAACTCTTTTCATGTTCAAAAACCTAAAAAAAAAACAAAATTTTATGCTTTTAAAATTGAATTTCATTATGATGGAGCCATCAACCTCCACCTTCGAAACCATAAAAAGTGAAATTTTTGTTATTGGTGTTTTGGCGAAAAAAAAAACGAAAACGAAAACTGAAGCGCAAAAAAAAAGATATAAATCATAACAAACACTTTTGATTGTGACTGATGAAATGTAAGAAGTCGAAGAAGAAAAAAAAAACCGGCCACAGCGGATGATGATGATGATTTTGGAGAATGACTCAAGTGGAATAAAATTAAAACTTAAAAAAAAACGGAAAAAAATGATTAGTGAGGATATGGAGGAGTAAACAAATTTTAATGAAAAGAAATACCAAATTGGAGCTGTTATTAAGAGAAATCTGGGCATTAGGGGAATTACTTTAAAAAATCTAAATATTTTCTGTTGTTTTTGTTTTTCATTTCTAAAGTCACATTGTATGAGTTTCTTTTAAAAATGTTAATCGTCTTAACGTTTTCTCCTCTACATCTATAAGGAGTGTGTATGTGTGTGAGTGAGTGTTAATCTTGACAACAGAAAAAAAATCATTAACACTTAAAACCGTTAGTTAAACCACTAAATGGCCAACATTTGTTGGGAGTTAAGAACAAGACTGTGAAATCCAGTAACTGGCACTGCCCGGTAGTGTCGGTTACCGCCATCAGCTTCAGCCTCAGCTTCAGCATCAGCATGCCTTGGTCACATATGTATGGTGCAGACGTACGTCTGCTCTGCGTTCATCTTTGGCGGCTACCGTAAGCTGGCCCGCACGCAGCCCCGTCATAGAGCTGTTGGGGCTACATTCACTTGTGAAACTTTATGCCAGGCCAACCAGTTTAAAGTTTTATGCCGCGTCTTCACAGCTTTCTGTGTCAGCCGTCAATGCAGCTCGTTGGATTCTTTGAATTAAAACCATGCGACGATACGCACACACACACACACAGAAAACCGTGTACTAATGTAACGGCCAAGTTTTCTGCTTTCTGACTTTTTTGGGGGTACGAAAGAACATGTGTCCGTTGACAACGGGAAAGTGTTAAATTAAAGCGTTTGGCTTTTGGTTTCTGTTCTGTTGTTTCGTTTATTGTCTATGCTTTGAAAAAAAACAAAACATAAACACAAGCATTTGGTTCTCAACGTTGGCTGTTTTATGAAAGCATTTCATTGTGTACATTAAGGTCTGGGGGCAAGCGAGAACAATTAAGTAAATTCAAGGTGTCCGGCTGGGTTTAACTGTTAGACTGGCTGCAAGGGGGGAGGGGGTTTTTTATTTATTTTTAAATGGAGTGTCAGAAGACGAAAAAAAAAAAACAAGAACATTAACAAAATACTTAAGCAGCACACTTTAGGGAGTTTAATTTTTTAAAAAAAAAAAAACTAATTTACAATTTACAAAAAATCAACTAAAAATCTAAACTTCAACATGAATTGCTTGAAACACTCACACTACAATAGAGAAGAAGGCTCCTCGAAGCGATCGTTTATCAGAGGAAGAACAGATGCAAGGGTTTTGGATACCCTCTTGGATATCTTCAGAAAACGAGTTGCGACGAATGACTGAATGGTCTTTGCATTAAGTATTTCAAAACAACTTCATAATTGAAGCAGACTCAAAAAAATTGCCCCGAAAAAAGGAGTCAACAAAACACATCAGCAGTATGAACATCCCTGTGTTTACGTGCTCAACCTGCAGGAATGCAACGTTCAGAGTCCGAAGCCGATGTGATATTATTGGCGGCGCCAACTCTCCGTTAATTGTAGAGGCCAGCGGCGTCGAAAATATTGAGTTATGTATAAAGTGAACTTATACAAATAAATTCTCCCACTCTGGGTATTGTAAATTTTTAGAAACACACGCTTTAAGTTTTCTCTTCTTTCGAAAAAAAAGCTGAAAAACCCCGCACTAAAAATAGAAAGAAAAGAAAATCATCTGCCAAACAATTTCCCTACTCGCCGACCACCTCATCTTAAATGTGCCAACATTGATGAATGATTTAATTTGATAAATTACTATTGTTGGACTTTTGTTTTATGGCCTCACTTTAACGGTTCATTTATCATAAAACAATTACCACCTCTTTATAAGCAATTATCCCGGGAACAAGCAAAACAACAACAAACCAAACGAAACAACAACAACAAAAATAAGAAATAAATCAAGCCAGCACAAATGTTCCCCACCAAGCAGACTTTCCAAAAAGAATTCCAACTAGAAAATGAAGAAAACAGAAAAAAAAACACCAACATGACCAAGCAGGAGAAGAAAAAACAAAAATAAAACTGTATTTAAGATAAATTAAGGTCAACTGGCCAGAGACTCACATGCATTATAAGCTTAAACGAAAGAAAAATGCATTTCTAAAGGCCCAAAAAGCAACGAAAACCTCAAACTAAACATTAAAAAAAAAACAGAGAAAAAACGTAAACAGAATATAAAGCTCGTAACAAAAAAAAAAAAAAACTAATGCAGTGCATGGAAAAAAAGAGACAGACAGACAGATGAACGATCAAACGAGAAAGTAAAATGCAAAGAAATCATTAATTTTCTGGTTATTTGGCCGTAGTGAAATATAATATTAGTTGAGGGTAATTAGAAAGAAAGAAGGAACATTATATTTGTATTTATGTGCAGTAAAATGAAAGCTCAAAACTACAAGAACAAGAAAATAGTCGATGGCCAAAACAAGTTTAGCCGAATGAAAGAAAACCAGAACGAGTACAGAATTTGTTTAATCGCTGAAGAAATTGTTCATTTTAATTAGCCAGAGACAGAGGAGAGAGAGAGAAAAACCAGAGTGGGAAAAATATGACATTTTTTTCCCGTTCGTTTGATCGCAAACCGGGACAACAAAATGTTATACAATTCTGTTGCTCCATCGAGTGGCGGCTTAAGATAATTGTTGGCTTTGTAGTGTAAAAGAAAATATATAGGTGGACGGGCCATGTTAAACGAATTTTTGTTTACAAAAATTTAAGAAGACGATATTGGCAACATTTGGTTTCAACAGGACGGCGCTACGTGCCACACAGCCGAAGCTACACTCGATGTTTTGCGCCCTGTTTGTTGAAGATCGCATTGTCAGCCGCAGAGCTGATGTCGTTAGGCTACTGCATGGCCAGCCGAGGCAGCAATTTGAATGAAATTATTTTCCATTATTAAGCGAAAGGATTGTACTCAAAATATCCATTATTTTTTGTATAGAATTTTTCAAAAAAAAAAAAAAATAATTTGTAACAAAATACAAAAACTATTTCCACACATTTTTCATATTAAAGGTTTATAAAGCTGTTAGGAAGTTTCCTGAATACGGGGGTAAACTTGCACGTTTGCAATGTAAAAATATAAGGGCATGTGGAATAGTTTGGACTTTTAAAATTATTAAGGATGTCGGTCCAGTTGAAGAAGGGATATATCCCTGTTCGAGATTGTTGACCAATTTGTTTTGATACATTTTATTGCATTTTTGAAGGAGTTGGCAGTTTGTTTGTATTGGATCCGTATAAAATGTATTCAGTAGTTGCTGATTAACCCTCGTATTCATAAAAAATTAATTTAAAAAATTATGAAAAAAAAATTATCAAAAACAATTTGCCCACATTTTTCTTAACAAAGGTATATTTTTTTTTTAAAAAAATTAGTCATCAGCAGAATTTCAGAAACCTTAGCTTTGTATTTTTCCTTGAGAAATATTTGCGAATTTTATGAAATTTGGGAAATTTATAAAATGAATGAGCCAACTGAAAATAACTTACTGTCTGTTGCCTGATGTCGATCGAATGTGACTCGTATTAGAATTTGTATTGAAACGATTACGTTTTCTTTCCATTTGTAGTGCCAAAACGAGAACCCATTTGATAGACCTTGTGAAACCGGCACTTAATATTTCAGTAAGCCAACTGAAAATAATTCAACAATTGTTCACATCCAACGATTTTAGAATTTATTAAAAATCTTTGAAAATTGTGGTTTAAAAAAAAAAACTGAAAATAATTCAACAATTGTTCAAATCCAACGATTTTAGAATTTATTAAAAATCTCTGAAAATTGTGGTTTAAAAAAAAACTGAAAATAATTCCATAATTGTTCAAATCCAGCAATTTAAGAAATTATTAAAATTCCCCGAAAATTGTGGGTTAAAAATGAAACCTGGGTAGTTTTCATTTCAAATAATTGAGAGAAATTTTGTTGAATTTATACTTTGGTTTATTTGATTTGAATTTAAATTGATTTAAATTATGTATATTAAGGAAATATAATTCTGTAAGAAGATCCCCCGAAGCAATCGAAATATGTACAGCCTGTTTTTTTTTATAAAACTCATACGCCGTCTGAGACGAACAGCAACGAAACTGAATTGTGTTACTGTAACGCCAACGAATCCAATTAGACAGTACACACAAGAAATACATTGGAACAAAATTTCAATTAGAATTTAACTGAGAGTTTTGTGTTTGCAAAAACCCAAACTGACGAAATAGAATTTCTGTTCGTTATTTTAATGAAACGAAAGACCCATTCGTTTTATAAAAACAGACACAAAATCAAAAGACTTAAGAAACATACATTATTGGGATAAGGTTCACTGAAACGTGAGGTCTAATAAGAGAATGCTGGCCTTGTGCTAGGTGTTCCCATCATTGCCATAGATGGAATTTGAAATACAAAACAACAAAAAGAGCAGAGAAGATAAGTGCAACGGCTGACTTCTAATCTAGAAAGAGTTTTTTTTTTAGAAAAATCAATGTCTCATTGGTAGAAATAATCGGAGGTTCAAATGTTTCCATACGCAACAAAAAAATTCCATGCTTTTAATTAACAAAAAAAAAAAAAGTGCGGGAGGCAACAAGAAATAAAAATCATTTCCATGATCGACTTGATAAATTGTCTGCTAATGCCTTTATCAGCAGCAAAGAGGTGGTTCAGAATATGACATGATTCTTCCTAACCTAACCGCAATGGACCCTATTGGTTAGGATGTACCACCCTACCAAACCCATGACATGATTCTCTGTAATGTTTGCTAGATAATTTTCCAAATATGCAATGTTGTTGAAGTTGGGTCATTATTTTTAATACTATAGAATAGAATATTTTTTAAAAATTTTATTTATTGAAATTGAACAATTCTTTCTACAAAATTGAAAACTCATGTACCATATTTGATTCGTATTGAAATTGAACAATTCGTTCTACAAAATTGAAAACTCATGTACCATATTTGATTCGTAATTCTATCAACTGTGATGCTGGCATGAATACATTTTGAAATAATTAGAATAACAAATGCTGTTGAGAAATGTAAAATTCTAAAAACTCCCAAACAAAAGGTTTTCCGCCACACATAAAAAAAACAAGGAGGCTGAACAAACCTCAACACATTTAAATCATCACCTTCAGAGAACACTGACGATTCTTCAATCTATCAAGTGAAAAATGTAGTGACAGAGACACTTTTTGTTTTTAATTTAGCGCAATCTTAATATTTTGAAAAAAGATTTTACAAAATAGTATCTTGGCTTTTATCTGAGTTGAAATTTTTTAATAATTTTAAATCATTGCAAATGGTTACCGTTGAAGAAGAAGTGCAATCAAAGCAAACACAATGTTTGAAACCGTTTTTAAACATTTCTATTTTTTTAAAAAAAAAAAAAAAAAAAAATAATCGAACTCGACTAACAGAAACAAAACTGTATTTTAAACATTATAATGCGTAAAAATCTTTCTCCATTATTGTTTTGTTGATGTCACCGGGGAAAAGACCTGGAGATCAAAAACATCACCTGTTTTGAATTCAAGGTACTTTCAACGCTTTGAAAATCTTCAAAAGGCAACTATTTTGCTCTACCATTGCCTGTTCGACAAATTCTTTATTTTCGAATAATTTCATATCCCAGTGTTTGGAGATGTCACCACAAGCAAGCTTGCTTTGGCAGAAATAACCAATTGACACTTTGCATAGCCAACATTTCAATGGTGGAGTAATATTTTCTCCATTTTGAGGTCCTTTTAATATTTGAAAACTTTTCTGGACTTTGAAATGAATTAAAATGGAAATTTTTAGCTTGGCTTATTTATTGGACAATTTTTTTTTAATATTTCAACTTTATCCTTTTGTTTGTTTATGTATGGATGATCTATATTCTTCATGCAGTTTTGTTTGCTGTTAGTCGAGTTTGAGATATTTGATTTGCAAAAATTTAAATTTTCCAAAAAGGCTTTTTTAATATTTCCATGCAGCTTTTCGTGTCAACTTGTGAATATTTTCCTTTTTCGCTGTTTAATTTTTATAAGACAATTTATCGTTTTTTCCAATATTTTTTTTTTTGGGATTTTTCATACGATTTCTCGATTACAATGCAAAAGGAGAAATTCCATGCCTTGACCACAGTTTAGAAAGTTTTCGGATTTTTTTCTCGCTCTCTCTCACTCTCTCTGTGCATTTTTGTATTTCTTGTAATGTTTCCAAGTTTATTTCTTAAGTCTTTTTTTTTTCATTTTACTGGCACAGAATGTATGTTAACCAGTTTGTGTCTTAAGTCTTTTGCACACCATTTACGGCTGTTTCATTGCTCTTTTGTAAACATACCTTCTTCTTTAGTGGTTTGGCGAGGACCAAACTTTGTTTTAACAGCGAATTGCAGGATCTGAGTTTTAAACACTTTTCCACTAAAATCTTTTTTTGTTTTGAGATTTTTATAATTTTTTGTTGTGCACTTTTTTAAACTTTAAAAGAATTTAAAGTTGGTGTTTTGTTTTATAGATTTTTTTGTTGAAATATTTTCTGCTGTCGATTTTTTTTTTAATTTAAGAGTTTAACATCACTTGAGTTTTTTTTTCTTAATTCTTATTGCATTTTTTAGAATTTTCTAAATATTCCTCCTTTGTTTCGCTGGAGAAAAAGCAGGAGTCTGAATTGTTTTAGTTGTGGTTTTTCTGTGTGTGTGTGTGTGTTTTTTTTTTAGTAATCCACTGTGTACAGGAAGATCCACACTGTGCTTTAGTAATGCTGGGGCCTGGTTCGGTTGGCTTGTGTATTCCTGGGTTTTGTTTTGTTACCGATGTTAACTCCACAATTGCATCATGAGCAATGACTTTGAACCTGTAAAATATGTGTCTTTTATGCTTTCCGCTCAGGTCTCCAAGAAGTGCTAGAAAAACAATTGTGAAAGAAAGACGAGCCAACACAACTCAAACACGCACACACACACCGCCGCAACGCCAGAGAGAAAGCAGCAACCTCAAAGAAAAAAGTGGCCAAAAAGAACACACATCGCACCGCATCCATTAACAGACCAAAAGAAAGATGTTAACAGCTCGGCTAACAGCAGTGCCAACACACAAAGTGGAGACTTCACAATACAAAAGAGAACACCACACAACCCATCGCCCAGAGTAAATGAGAGCGAGAGAGCCTGTAACCATCAGCAGAATATGACCATATTTTCCACTTACAAGATCAAGGTTTATCTCTGTGGTTTGTGCCAGTGTAGACTTGCTCTCTTTGGCTGTTGTGTGCTCTTACTCCAGGTTGGGTGAGAGACCGTGTGTACATTTTAGCATTGAACTTGAACGTTAATAGCATGGTTTAGCTCTCAGTCATTCGACTGCAGTCAAAACTCAACTCCCAGTTGCTGGCCCGGCTGGCTGGCTGGGTGAGTTGCAACAGTAGCTTTGGCATCAAGGTTGTAAGCCGCTGTAAAGTTTAGTAAAACAGAAAAACAGCCCAACAACATCACAACATCAACACCAAACTGCCATTAACTAATGCCAAGATTTATTGGCAATTTTTTTTCTTCTCGATGTTTGTCTTCCTCTGCCCCTTCGTGCAGAGGTATTTGCTACTTTTTTTTTGTTTTTGTTTCTGCGCTGCAGAATAAAAGGGTTTCGCTTCGCCAAACAACAAACGGTCGGGTTGCCGGCAGTTCTTTACAAATGTTCTGTCGCTGGGATGCGATGGAATGGGATGGGGTGACAGGGTATATGAAATTTGTTTTGGTATTTTCTTCATCGCCTGGACAGACACAGCGTCTGTTGCTGCCGAAAGAGCGTATTATAATTAGTTAAAAGTCACAAAGCATTAATGCCAAAATGAGTTGATTCCATTTGATTTGGATCTGTGCAATTGATTTATTGACCTTTCTGTGTCCGAATAAATGTGATTATTTTATTTAATGAGTAGTGAAGGGTCATATCGGTGAGGCTGCCGAATTATCAATATCCAATCCAATGAAGTTCAATTCTACGAAAACGAAATCGATTCACAGTTATTCGAATTTGCCGCCTTGATGATGTTAAGTTTGGCGAACGGAATCATTGTGTTCTTCTTCTTCTTTTACCACAGTGCGAATCATTGTTTTGATAGATTACATCCTTCATGAAAGGGCCAACCAAACTAAACAAAAAGCACTAATCAGCTGTGTTTTAATTGTCCCAGAAAGCAGTGTTACCATATCAATGTTGTGAACTTATAAAAGGAAAACATTTACATGTCCAGAAGACAAGAGACAGGTGTGACTAGCCGAAGAATCCTAATTGAGCAAAGTTTTGTCAAGTGGATTTCAAAATTGTTTTACTCTTGTCTTGCCTATCATCTTTACCCCATCTTCCCTAACAAGAAAGAGTTACCTGACGTTTTCAATCTCACCACCTACCCCATACACACGATCCAATGATTCTCATAGACAATGACGGAAATTAAAAATAGTAACAGACCGATTCTGAGATAATTCCCGGGGAATTTACTTGTCTTCAAAAACATTATCCTCCTATTCTAAACAAACCGAGCGAATAATAATAAGGGACATACAATTTCGATTTTATTCACGGAAAAATTTAAATTGCCTGGGAATTATCTCCCCATGAGTATTCAGAATCGAGTATTCAGAATTTGTGGTTGGCTTTTTTTTTTTTTGTAATTAATTTCAACTCAATAGTGATACTGGCCAAGACCACAAAAAAAAAGAACATTTTGTTCTTCATACTCAACTTGTATGGCTGGTGGTACTACCATAAAAATATGAAAATATATTTTCTTATAATAATTTGACTTAGAATTAACGATTTTGTGGATCGCCTCTAAGTTTGCTCAGCCTATGGCAAGACACCATTAATATTTGTCAATGTTATTTGGTTGCTTGTGCTTTGCGATCTGTTTCTTTATATTTTTGGCTATGACACTATAAAAGTCCATTACGGTAAGCCTCATTTGCTGCTCTAACATCGTTTTGCTCTCCCCTATCACTCTCCCTCTCTCTATCTCCCTCTCTTATTCAATAACTTACACAATATGTTTGCCATTATTTGTTTAAGGCTCGCCATAACACAACCAACAGACAAGACAGGTGGCCACCCAAATGACAACACCTTAATATGGCAACCCGTTTTGCAGTGTTGCTACTCTTCAATAGAGTGAACAAATCCAGCCGCCTATACCATGAATTGTAACAATTCAGAGCAAAGTGTTAATTTCGTTTTGTTTCCCACATAAATGCTTAATTTCTTTTGTCATTAGACCAAATATTTCTAACTTAAGGCCGAATAAATATTGATCGATGTCATTGTGTTGGCTCTGGTCGAGTCTCGCTTCTCTGTGTGTCACAGACATTTAGCAAAACTAGGCTTATAATCGGTAAAGAGCAGCAGCAGCAAAAAAAACAACAACAACAACAACAAAAATAATGAACATTAAAAAGAAATTATATGTGTTTGTTGGGGTTTTGAGGCAACGAAGGCGAAAAAAATTAACAAATGAAGCCAATCATTTATACACACACACACACATACACATTAAGCTGTATTATTGACAAAAGTAAAAGCTTTCTTTTGTTGTATGCCGAGAAAACAGAATTTATGTGTATAGGAAGAAAAAAGAAAAAAAAGAATCCAAAGCAAATGACACCAACCATAACAAATTGAGTAAATTACTAATAGACCGAAAGCGACAAATAGATCAAATGCCAAAAAGAAAACACGAAGAAGAATAGCCAACAACTAATGAAAGATAACAAAATGTGGCAAATATAGTACGAGTTGATTTTCTGCCAAGATATTGACAAATATGTGTATATAAAATATATGACAAAATCGTAACGAAACGAACGATAGACTAACAGAGAGAGAGAGAGGGAGAGAGAGACAATAACAATACATAAAGCAGCCAGCTCTATAAATTGCTAAACAAATATTTAGAGCAATCTATAAGAAAGTCTAGATGGCAGATGTTGAGCGAAGCAGAAAAAATAGGTGATGAAATACCATAACTAACCGCAAAATATTACAAAAAGAAAACAACAACAAAACATATCAGCAACTGATCTGTTCCAATACATACACTCACACACACACACATATACAAAATGATCATCAAACAATAGACAGCATACAAAATTCCAAAAAAAAAAAAAAAAAAAAAAAAAATACTGGAAAATAATAGAGAATACTCGCTGTGGCATAGAGGCTGGCTCTGGGCCAAGCCATGTACATCTCGGTGGCATATATTATAATAATGACGATGATGTTCAGGCTGCTGTATGCAGATGGTGCCGATGATGATCATCAGCATTGGAATGGACAATGGCCGTGTGGAGATGACCATGGAGTTGGTGAAAAAGTGGGTGCCGGTCTTCGGAAATGCACAGTGGAAGTTTACGGTATTCAAATAAGATTAAATATTTTATATAAATTCTAGCAATGTAGGGTTGCCTTTCTCTCATTGGTTGGCAAAGTGGTTCAGATCTCAGATTTGGTTGTTTCAAGTACTGGGATCAGCTGAAACTACGGGCTGAAATGAATAAATAAGTAAACCAACAATTGGAATGTAAACAATGTGTTTGATAATCTAAACTGTGACGAAATGACAAAAATTGCAATCAGCTGTTTGCATGGCTCTGCCTTCTACTATTGTGCCATGGCATGAGTGTGAGCGTAGTTATAATTTTGGCATCCCTCTCACTGAGAGTAAACAGCTGATATCATGAAAACAGGAATGAAACTTAACTAAACTAACTGAAAATCAGAAACATCTGGACTGTTGTGCACAAGCAAAGGAAGTGGACCCTGATAAGTCAGCCAAGATTCGGAAAAATATCCCAAAAATAAAATGAAGAATGCACCAAATGAAAAATCACCCCAAAAATCATCCATTATGGAAATGTCCTCAAAAATTCAGAAAAATCCCAAAAAAAAAAACCAAAAATTCCCCAAAATTAAAAAATTGGGGAAATATTATCTAAAAATTATAATGAAAAATTATGAATTTTTCATAATGAAAAATTATGAAATTTTCATAATGAAAAATTATGAAATTTTCATAATGAAAAATTATGAAATTTTCATAATGAAAAATTATGAAATTTTCATAATGAAAAATTATTATGACTTTTTCATAATGAAAAATTATTATGACTTTTTCATAATGAAAAATTATTATGAATTTTTCATAATGAAAAATTATTATGAATTTTTCATAATGAAAAATTATTATGAATTTTTCATAATGAAAAATTATTATGAATTTTTCATAATGAAAAATTATTATGAATTTTTCATAATGAAAAATTATTATGAATTTTTCATAATGAAAAATTATTATGAATTTTTCATAATGAAAAATTATTATGAATTTTTCATAATGAAAAATTATTATGAATTTTTCATAATGAAAAATTATTATGAATTTTTCATAATGAAAAATTATTATGAATTTTTCATAATGAAAAATTTTTTCATTTTTTTTCAAAATGATTTTCGTAATGAAATTATGGATTTTTCATAATGAAAAATTATTATGAATTTTTCATAATGAAAAATTATTATGAATTTTTCATAATGAAAAATTATTATGAATTTTTCAAAATGAAAAATTATTATGAATTTTTCATAATGAAAAATTATTATGAATTTTTCATAATGAAAAATTATTATGCATTTTTCATAATGAAAAATTATTATGCATTTTTCATAATGAAAAATTATTATGAATTTCCCCAATTTGACCAATCGATGACAAAAAGCATTCCTTTGTATTCTCCCCTTTGTTCCTGTATTCGGAAATCACTACCACTTGTAAATCCCACGTGATCTGTCAAATACTAATGCATGAAAATCCTAACCTCAAAAAAATCACCCTTTATAATAAAATGTGTTCGTTTCCTAAGTCTTCGACCACTGTTAATCAAACATATGCATGGGCAAAAATTTCTTTTTCAAATGGCATTTCCCATTTTGATGGTGTTTTTTTTTGCATTTTGAAGAAATATTCATCAGCCATCGTCATCGTGAACGTCATTATCATGTTTGGACCATGTCCATGGCCAGAGGTAAGCTGTGCGCACAGCTGTCGAAGATGATTTGACACGGTTAATGACACTGTCACTCTTGTGTTGCTGTCGTCGTCGTTGTTGTCGCCACCGCCGCCAGTGTTTTACATTTCTGGTCGATTGTCTTGCCTGCTTCTGCTGTCGTCGTCTCACTAAAGCCATAAAACAAATCTATATCGGCCGTTTTACAACGGTTTTATTATTAAGCTTCGGCTGATAATGTTTTGTGGGTATATTCGGGCAGCAGTGAACACACCGACACACACACACCCAGAGAGGGGTTTACATATGCTTGGTGTTTTTCTGTTTGTTGTTGTTTAGAAAATTCTCTAGATTTTGTTACGCTTTCCCAGCTGGTAACTGTGATTTGTATCCCCCTTTTCGTCTTATTATTTCCACATATACATACACATATAAATGTGTATGTAGAGGGCCTCTGCTGTTTAGTTGAAGCTCTTAATTATTGTCACTGTACATCGTTGCGGCAGCAGTAGGGTAAGGTGTTGCTATACGCTTGCCGGCACACCGACATGCGGCTCAGTCTAGGCAAAGCGTACCATCTGAATGCAGTTCGCTGTTGGGCTATGGATGGTGTCCGTCCATCTGTCGTTATGCTGTAGATCCAGCCATCCATCCATACATTCCGGCACTTGGCTTGTTCGACAGTCGTCTCTCATCTTAGACCGCAATTAAGAGTGTGGATGGAGTGGCTGCATGGATGGTTGGCTAGCTGGCTGACTCTGGCTGTGTGTGTGTGTTGGTACACCTAGAAGCCCTGGCGTAAATTCAGTTATGTCAACGGATTCATAAGTTCGACAGCCATACGCTGATTGATATGTCTGCTGTTACGGGTAACATAACACCGCCAACGCTCTGTTAGATAACAGTGTGTTCACCAGAATGTTAAACGGCAGTTTAGAATTTACACCGAACAATTGTCGATTGCTGCCCCATCTTTTGCGACTCTGACATTTCCATGTCGTCGGAGTGTTTTGTTGTTTTTCTAAGCTGTTCATTTTCTTTGCGCCGCCATAAGTCATTAAGTGACAATGACCCAACGTAGACGCTTGGCTGGTTTTTGTGTGTTAAGTTCTTTTGTCGTCTGCGACGGCTGCTTTTGCTGTTATTGCTGTTTGCCGTTTCGGCCCACAAAAAAAAAAACACAAAACGTAAGTGCAAATATTTGCCGATTTACGGTACAATTCTTTTAAATGATATTTGCGCAAAAAAAAAACAAGAAAATAAACAACAACAAATGGAAAACTTTCTTTAAACAAAAGGTACTCCCATCGGAATGTACGAGTATTTGCTATTTGATTATTTGAGTGTATTTCCTCAAAGTACTTGGCATATTTTTGCAGATGATTTAGAAGAGATTTAGAAAAAAAATCCACAAAAATTAAAAAAATACAAATATACACGATTTTGAGTGGATTTCATAAGAATTCAATTTGACATCCGAAAAACAAAAGAAAATAAACAATTTTGTGGGATGTTTTTAGTCCTTATCTCTCTCTCTCTCTCTCTGTCTTTAAAGAAACGAAATGTTTCAAATACAAGCTACAAGATAATTTAATTAAAACACACACAAAAGGCCAAACATTTGTTTCATTTGTGGAACAAGATTTAATTTATTTGGCTGAGAACGTCTCTAGTATAGAAAAAGAACTTTGAGGTCGACGTTAGTATAGAAAAAGTCTTCTGAGGTCGACTCCAACATAGAAAAAGACCTCTGAGGTGGATTCCAGTATAGAAAAAGACTTCTGAGGTCGGCTCTAGTATAGCAAAAGACCTCTGAGGTCGACTCTAGCATAGAAAAGACCTCTGAGGTCGACTCTAGCATAGAAAAAGACCTCTGAGGTCGGGTCTAGTTTAGATGAAGACCTCTGAGGTCGACTCTAGCATATAAAAAGACCTCTGAGGTCGGGTCTAGTTTAGAAAAAGACCTCTGAGGTCGACTCTAGCTTAGAAACAGACCTCAGAGGTCGACTCCAGCATAGAAAAAGACCTCTGAGGTCGGGTCTAGTTTAGATGAAGACCTCTGAGGTCGACTCTAGCATATAAAAAGACCTCTGAGGTCGGGTCTAGTTTAGAAAAAGACCTCTGAGGTCGGGTCTAGTTTAGATGAAGACCTCTGAGGTCGACTCTAGCATATAAAAAGACCTCTGAGGTCGGGTCTAGTATAGAAAAAGACCTCTGAGGTCGGCTCTAGTATAGAAAAAGACCTCTGAGGTCGACGTTAATATAGAAAAAGTCCTCTGAGGTCGACTCTAACATAGAAAAAGACCTCTGAGGTCGACTCCAGCATAGAAAAAGACCTCTGAGAACGACTCTAGCATAGAAAAAAACCTCTGAGGTCGACTAACTCATAGAAAAATAACTCTGAGGTCGACTTTAGCATAGAAAAAGAACTCTGAGGTCAAATCTAGCACAGAAAAAGGACATCTGATGTCGACTGTAGTATAGAAAAAGACCTGTGAGGTCCATTTTTTTTTCTTCCAAAGTTCAGCCATGGACTTTGAGTTGATTTGGCAAAATTGCAGAGCCCACCGAAACCTCAACTATGCCAGAAAACTGAGATGGGCGAATTATTTGATTTCTCAACAGTTCAAACATTGGCTGCTTATTGATTGGGTGCAATGGCAAAAATCTTGGTCGCCCACTCTCAGTAAAGTAAATGGAAGATGGATACGGCTCGTGAACAGAACAGAATCGGACAACAGTAATTTTTTTTAATTTATCTCAACTCCCAGTTTGGTTTATTGTTCCCCTAAACCAAGCGTCTGCCGACCACCAGATAAAAGTAGAGCTAATAAATAGGTGAGTCAGGGCGCTGGTAGACTGTCATCTTAGGTAGAAATGCTTAGCTTAGTGTTTATGGGGACTCCATTGAGAACGTATTCTATAAATCTCAAAACAATATACACAATTTTTTTAATTTGGGTGGACGATACGTTATTTTTTGAACTATTTGAAATAATTCGAAAGACTTGACTTAACATAAGTTGGCTTTACACCCTGTGGTTGGTCTTGTCCTGCAAAAAGATTCCAAGAACTCCAGAAATAAATTTGACTTTTCCTATAGAGGACATATGGAATTATTTGCTGTGGGCTAGGGGTCTAGCCGAAGTTCTGTTACATATTTACCACTTTGTGAGTTAATTAATTGTTCTATTCTATCTAAAAACTTCATTTCATTTGTTCTAAGTGGCATTTTCTTTTAACGGGCAATTTAGCTTTCCGTCCATTACAATTTCCTTTACTTTTTTTTTATAAGGAAACAAGTGTCTTTTTTACAAATCGTTTGCCCAGTTATTCCCTCTTTCATTTCATCGTAACCGTTTGAAAATGAAAATGAACATGAATCATGGAGTCATTTCCAGAACATAACAAACAAATTAACCCCACCAAATCTCAACTCAACACCCTGTCATTCGGTCTACAGTTCATTTAAAACCAATCACTCTTAACACTCTAGTACCCACACCTGTGGCTGGAATAGGCACACATTCTTGCACTGGACTATGGTACGGTACGGTACGGTACGGTAGTGGGCCAGGAACAATTTTGTTATATTACTAATTACCCACCAATTAAATGCACTGTCATAAATGTCAGCGCATTTGACTCAAGTAATTTATTTTCTCCCTCAATCAGCAAAACCCCAGCGAAAAGTGCGCTGTGAGATATGAACAAAAAACCAAACACCAAAGCAGTGAAAAGAAGAAAGAAACGACATGAAAAATGACTGGATTTAATTAACGCTTATGTGAGTATGCGCTCAAAGACACACACACACACACACACACCACATCCAGCTGACATGAGGCTTAATATTATTTGGCACTGAAGTAGATTTTTGCTGACACACTCACACAATGACAACTAAGAGTAGCTCCAGTACGACAACATTGTATGCACCTAAGTCTAGTGAAATCATCTTCTTTTCAAATTCGAACAAGACTGATGACGGGAGGAGATGAGCCGTCCACTCATCTAGGCCTCCATGTATTGGTGGCTTACATAAATATGGCTTTGACTAATTTACATTATGCTGATGATCGACTTGCTTCGAGGACAGGCATTGGTTTACGGGGCACAGTGGTTTGGTGGGGCATTAACCTCATTCGACAATGAGTTCAACTTGTTCACTTATTTCCCTTAACATTTTATGAAGGAACTGGCGGGGGAACTTCTCGCGAATTAATGAGCTGTGCACCGGTGGATCTACAGTTTAATCTAAATTATATTAATGCATCAAGAATGCGACAAAAATTGTAGAGAAAAAACAAAATAATATAAAGTTCAAGATAAACTTCAACAAACAGAAAAGACCCCTTTTTTCCACCCTCCAATACCCTTCTTTCCTATGGCTAACACAGTGCATTGCATTCATAGTGTTTGTAAAAAAAATCCCAAAAAAAACACTTTTTTTCTTATTGTGAAAAAAAATTTTATACCAAAAACGTTTTTTTTTTTGAAAATTAGAAAAAAAAAATCTACTTATTTTCTTCTACTACTGAATTTGTTTAGGAAAAAAGTGTTTTCTTTTCAAACAAAAAAAATCTACTTTTTTCTTATTGTAAATTTCTCTAGAAAAAAAGTTGTTTAAACAAAAACTGTTTTTTTTATAAAATTAGAAAAAACTATTTTTTTTTCTTATTGTGAATTTCTCTAGAAAAAGTTCTTTAAACCAAAAACTGTTTTTTTTTGAAAATTAGAAAAAAAATCTAAAGTGTTTTTTTTTCAAATTAAAAAAAATCTATCTTTTCTTGTAAATTGTAAATTTCTTGTAAATTTCTCTAAAAAAAAGGTGGTTTAACCAAAAACTGTTTTTTTTTTATAAAATTAGAAAAAAAATATTCCTATTGTGAATTTCTGTGAAAAAATGTTTTTTTTTTAAAAAAATTATAAAAAAAATTTAAAAATTGTTTTTTTTTCATATTGAAAAAAAATCTACTTTTATCTTATTGTAAATATCTCTAGAAAAAAAGTTGTTTAAACCAGAAACTGTTTTTTTTTAAAAATTAAAAAAAAAATGTACTTTTTTTGTTATTGTGAATTTCTGTAGAAAAAAATTTTTTTTTTTAAAATTAGAAAAAATTTTTACTTTTTTTTTTTATTGTCAATTTCTCTAGAAAAAAAATTTTTTTTTTCAGGAAATTATAAAAAAAAATGTCTGTAGAAAAAAAGATGTTTCAGAAAATTAGAAAAACAAAAATTTAATTTTTTTCTTATTGTGAATTTCTCTAAAAAAAAGTTGTTTAAACCAAAAACATTTTTTAAACAAGTCAATAACGTAGAGTAACGTATTCACAAGGCTTCCTAGCCGCATTTATGATTTTTACATACTTTCTTACCTTTCATCATAGCTTTGCCTCGGGCACGGGCTGAGCAGCCCAAACTTCTATTACGTTTTGCTGCATTACCGTTGGTATTCTTATGTGTGGCAGTCAAGAGGATATGCTTTACATTCTCACCACATAGAAATCCTCTCCGTATTCCAATTGGAATTATTTGCCAACACATTAACTTCCTTAACGGCTAAAGGGGTGAAGTTTGCCTGCTCCTCCTCAGGACTTATCAACTGAGGCAGTCATCATTTCTGTTGGCTCTGCCTTTCGTTGTTTTCATTGGACTTGTCTACTTTGGTCGCCATCGAGAAAATCTCTTCCTGTTCAAACTGCCATCATTTTATTGTCTTCCAAACCACGGTCCATATCACGCCTCTGCAAAGAACACGCAAAGCAAACATCGATCATATTTTGATATTTAGTAGTTTTTTCATTAGAATTAATAATGCGGTATTAAGATGATTGGCAACAACAACAACGACAGCGAAAATCCACACAAGACATACAAATAAAAAGTGAAATGCTATGCGAGACAAATTGGCGAACGCAATGCTCCCCATCAACCCTCTCTCTGTCTCTGTCTCTGTCTGTTCTTCTTTCTTTCGCCAGCCTCATGTCGAGCTAATGACTTTATGTTGGTTTGGTTATTAAATTTAAGCTGTATTAACGATTTATTTGCCAGGCATTAACAGTATACTCACCATAATGATTACGGTAATGCTAATGATGATGGTGATGATGTAGCCTGACTTGCTAAGACGATTGATCTAAAGAAGCTGAAGTGACTGTGGTGGATGGATGGGATGGGGGGGAGGGGGGTCAGCCAGTGAAGGAAGTGGCATTTTTGTGTAATGTCGAATCAGTAGAATTCAATTTGTAATTTTTGTGAAAGTCTTTTGTTGGGTTGGTTATTTGTTTTTCATTAGAGCTGAATAAACACACGGAACTCCAGGAACAGCAGCAGTGTACACTGTACAGAAGGCAGGAAAAACTCCAATGCTGTTCATAGCACGCGAATGTGTAATTTAAATTGGTAGAAGAAGAGAGAGAGAGAAAACAGCACCACCGAAAAGAAATCAGGCAATTGCTGGCGATTGGAAATTTGAAGTTGCTTAACAAAATGTACAAACAAACAATCGCACCAGCAATAACAAAACAAGAATTTCAGTAATAAAAGCCATAAATTTTAAAATCACAAGAATTCAATGAAAGTTGTAAACAAATTGTACTAGATTTTCACAAAGCAAAGACGAAGAGAATATAAAAAACAACTGTACTCACATACACATAAATCTGGCTTGTTATGGGGGACTGGGTCACACAACTGCTGAAGTTTTGCAAAAAAAAAAAAAAAACGACAAAAAAGAAACAAGGTCAGGCAAGGCCAGTTGCCACCGGGTTGCCAATGCGATGGTAAACAATGCGATTTATCAAAAACACACACAGCAACAAAAGCTGTTCAATGACATGTGGCCAAAGATTGTCCCCAAAACGCTGTGGGGCAAAAAAAAAAATACTAAACGCTGGCTGGTGTGTCAGTGTGTTTATCGCAAATGTCTTTCAATAAGTGTTTCATGTGTTTTTTTTTTTTTTGTTTATAAGTTTAATTGTGGGGATGGTGGTAACAGAAACTTTGACAAAAATTTCGTATCTCAAGTCTTTTGTTTTATAGGTGAGTCTTCGTTTTGTTTTCAAAGTTTGTGGTTTAAATCTTTTGATTTATTGCCTCACGAGTCAAATGTTCGCCTGGTTCAGTACTCAATGACAAGCATGTTTTAGCCCTTAAAAGGGAGATTTTTTTTATGTTTAGAGAATAAAACAGTTTATTCTACATGGATAGTCACCTATGTTGTAGAAGGCGAAGCCTTAATGTCATGCAGATGTGGAAACGGAATATCAAACTTTTTTAAATATAAGAAGAAGAAAAGGAGGTTGGCGATGAAATGATGGTACGCTGTGTCAACGAGACCCCAAAGGTATTAACACACGTCCAGTCATAAACGTAAAGTACTCCAAATCCAATTAATAGAAAGTCCTTTATAATTTCCAATAAGGTTTTGTATTATAGATTGAGGATCGAAATAAGGGTATATTTTCCACAAAAATTGTGGGCAAATGAAGAAAAATTTTCAAAAAGATTTATCTGCAGACAAACGGTCTTTCGCGTAGCCCCAAAAAAAAGTCTAATGGTGTCAAATCGCATGATCTTGGTGGCCAGTTGATGTCGACACGAAGAGAAATTACGCGGCCAGGAAATATCTCTTGCGATAAAACCATATTCGCTGGAGTTGTGTGGCATGTGGCACCACATATTCTCCAAGTCGTATTCTTCAATAGCAGGCAAAAAAAAAGTCGGTTATCATAACGAATTCACGGTGACAGTCGTTCCCTCGTCGTTTTCGAAGAAGTACGGTCCAATCACACCTTCGGACCAAAGAGCCCACCAAACAGTGACATTCTGTGTGGATGTAATGGCCTCTCTTCAATTACTTGAGGATTCTCCGAACCCCAAATACGACAATTTTGTTTATTAACCCACCCACCGAGTGAGAAATGTGTTTCATAACCATAAACCATAATCTCCTCTTAAAGAACGATATGTGGATGTGCCAGAATCACCATTTTTGTAGTAGATTTTCATAATTTTTACTTGTTGTGTGATGGTTAAGCAATCCATTTTCGTCAATGTCAGACTTCCAACTGAAAAGAAAAAAATTTGGTTTAACAACTTAGTTTGGCAGATGTCAAATTTCCAGCCCTATATTTTTGAAACCACGAAATGGATAACCCAAAAACTCGAAATTTAAAAAATTTTGAGTTGTGTCAAATGTGGTTGTGCGTTATATATATTTTTTTTGTGCAGCTCGCATATTTCCTCTAACAAACAGTTTGGAAATTGTTTAGTTTGCTTTATAACTTGCACTTTTCAATTATGTATTCCATTGGTACACGGTCAGCTGAGCTAAAGTTGAATATCACATATAAATAACAGCTACACATAAGGTTCGATAAAATCCTCTCGATGACGATGGCGATATGAATTTAATCGGCCACAACAACTGCATAACTCAATGACAGCAACTGCAACCAACTTCACTATAGTTTGTCTCTCGCCAAGAAGATAGAGAATTGTAATATTCAATCACTAAAATTCATCATCATATTTAAACGAAGAAATCTCCCGAATTTCATAATTAATAATTGTGTGGCAGACTTGCCAGTCTTAGCGGCACCGGTTTTATTCGCTGGCGCCTCTGCTGCAGATTTGTGAGCTGCAACGTTGTCTTTTTTGGGTTAGGTTTATCCTGGGTGTGATCAGCGATTCGGAGTGGCCTTCTGGGCGGAAACATACCTGTTGATGAAATCGTCAACCTATGGGCTTTTGGCATTTATATCTGCTGAGAATTTCTCATGATTTGTCAGCGGGAGCCATGTTTCATCAGCAACGCCAGCTGGAAGACTTAAGAAAGAAACCTTCTACATTCACTTCATTCCGGAAGAATTATATGAAAATGAAGAAGTATTCTTGGCTGGACGAAAATACAAATATTTTGACTACAGACAAAGTATTGACTCAGGAATACTGCCTCTTCTTCCTTTTCTTATAATTCGTCCAAGAAACAACTGAATGTAGAAAGTTTGTGTCTTAAGTCTTTTTGTCTGCCCAACGAAATTGTTTCAGTTTGATTTCCCAAAAATAACTTTTAAGAATCTCCATTTAACGTAAATACATTTTCAATGCTTTCTAATGCATTTCGGGGGATTTCTCTCGTTCTCGTTCTTCTTCGTCTTATGTGTAGCTCTGTGCACTTGTTGTAAATTGTTTTCCAAGATTTTCACATTGTTAAAACGTTGAACATGACTTTGGTTCCGTTTGTTTTAGAGTTTTCGGATTACTTCAAAAATGTTCTTCCAAAGTTGTTCGTCTTCATCACTGCAGGTTCGTTTAAAGTTTTATGTGATAGTATTTCGTGTTATTGTTACTTAATTCAAGCGGAAATAACCATAAAAAAAAAAAACAAACACACACACGGCAAGATTACAAAACCTAGAACAAACGTTAAGTTAGAAAAACGGCCAAAACACCAATGCCACTGCCACTGTCACTGCCTCTATTGCTACATTGCCATTGCTGTACCTTTGCCCATTGCCGGTGAAGGTAATAATAGGGTTTTCATTTGACGGTTTCCAGTTGAACTGAACTGAACTGACAATGTCAGTTAATAGCGCATGTATTTCTTTTGGGTCGTGTTGTGTTGTTTTTTTTTTTGAAGAAGAATACAATTCTCAGAGTTTTGAGTGAAAGAACGAACGAATGAATGAATGAATGAATGGCTGGCTGGCTGGGTTGATGGTGGTGTCATGGTGGCGGTGGTGGTGGTGGCATGTTGCTCTACAGTTAGATCATATTATGTGGTAATTGCATGCGGTAATCAAGTAATAAAAAATTATGTCTTTCTTTCTTTCTTCTGGTGGCTGCCTTTTCACCCCGACACGTTTTCCGTAACGGGGAGAAATGGCTATGACGCGACTCGGCGGTAGAAATGATATGCTGTGGCATTTGCCGGCAATTGTTCCTTCATTTATTTGGTTCTTATTAAAGTTGACGTTCATGGGCGTTTTTTTTCTCTCTTTCTACATTTTTTTTTTGTATTTTCTGACATGGTGTCGTTCGGTTTGTACGTTTGTCGTTTTGTGTGTTTTTTTTCTTCTTATGGTATTTAATTTTAAATTGTCTACTTGTGTGAGTGGTCTTGTTTTATGATTAAACATCGACTTGATTATTTGGAAATTACGCATTCTTTTCTTTTTTTTTTTTTGTTTTTTTTTGTGTTGTTGTTAACACAATTGTGCTTTATGTGTGGAGAAATAAATGGTTATAGCCAATTTGCCAGTGACAACAAGAGGCTCCTTTCATCAAATTCTGTTTGTTTTCTGTCGGTTTTCCATTGTATAGAGCTTGTTAAGGCCCAATGGTTTAATGAACTATGGAAAATGCATAATGATCATAAAAAAAAATAGAGCTGATGAAATGACTTGAAACCGTTAAGGCAATGTTCGTTTTGCGGCAAATTGATCGCATTTCTCATGTGGAAATGATGTAATTTTTCTCCGTCTTCCACTGCTGTGGTTCTAATCTGTGTCCCATAAACATAATTATGACAGTTAGTTCGCATGCCACATTAATTCAATAGCCGTGTTGTATAGCTGGGTGAAAAGCATATGTCTCAAACCGACAAAAGGTTGCAAACTGATTGTGTTGCAAGAAAGAAAAGAATGTCACAAAGAGTTGGCGGTTGCCATGGGAAAATGTCAACGTTTAATAGTCAGTTGAATAGCATACATATCAAATCATTTATTATTTTATTTATTTAATAAATAAAGGGTTATCCATTTAGTGGTTTCAAAAGTATAGGGCTGGGAACCAAGTTTTTTTCTTTTCCGTTGGAAGTCTGACATTGGCGAAAATGGATCGCTTAACCATCACTCAAAGAGTAAAAATAATGAAAATCTACTAAAAAAAATGGTGATTCTGGCACAGCCACATATCTTGCTTTCAGAGGAGATTATGGTTTATGGTTATGAAGCACATTTCTCATTCGGTTGGTGGGTTAATAAACAAAATTGTCGTATTTGGGGTTCGGAGAATCCTCAAGTAATTGAAGAGAGGCCATTACATCCACACAGAAAGTCAGAATCCTCCAGTAATTGAAGAGAGGCCATTACATCCACACAGAAAGTCACTGTTTGGTGTGCTCTTTGGTCCGAAACGACGAGGGAACGACTGTCACCAGTGAATTCTTTATGATAACCGACTCTTTTTTTTTGCCTGCTATTGGAGAATACGACTTGGAGAATATGTGGTGCCACATGCCACGCAACTCCAGCGAATATGGTTTTATTGCAAGAGAAAAAGCCAACAGAGTTGCCTTCGAAGAGTAGAAACTTTCAATAGTTCTAAACTATTCTACTACAATGCAAACCTTGTCTCTTAAGTCATTTGTTTATAACATTCCATTTTGCCTTGAATTTATTATTTTGTTTTGTGAACTTCTTTTTAGACAGCGATTTTCTTTCTTTAACTCACAGCACATGACGAAGGCGAATGATTAATGTTAGTGGTTAATGTTTATGTCACAGACGATGTTATGGTTTTCTTTTCCAAATCTTAAAGTACATCCTTTGTTTAAACCTCATCATTGGGCTGCATTAGTCTCGCTACAGTCCAGTGCTGACATTTCAATAATAAAAATAAAAAACGATGACACGGTTTTCCACATAATTTCATTACCTTTTTCCTTTAGCAATTATCTGCATGACTTGGCGGGGGGACATGATCTATTTTCATACTTAGTGGCGGACAGCTCAACTTGAATTCATTAGAATTCTATTCAAGAAATTTGCATAAGAATTCCCCCTTTGAAAGAGAACAGAGATAACAATTTGTATTCTACATTTTTGTGGAACTAACGGTGAGAAAATCATATATCAAACGATTTTTGAAGAATTTCAAATGTAACCCACCATAAAAAGACTTTGCTCTATCTGAAGTTATCAGCAAGATATGCGGTGATATATGAATTTCATTTTGAAAGTAGACAGCTAATGGCCAGAACATACAAAAAATGACAGGAAAATAAATGAGCAAAAAAAAAACGCATCACAAACATTTAATAGCATTTGTCAGAAAAGAACATGTATTAATTATCGGCCGGTTTGTGAGAAGAAAGGGAGAAACCAGACTGCAGACGAATGATACGGAAAATGAAAGGAAATACTCACGTTTGAAAGAGGATCACAGCTTTGACAACTTTGTTTGGAAAGGGGGGGGAATAAACTTGACATTTTTCCTTATCTATTCTAATCTGCAATAAGAAATTGGTTTTTTGTTTCTGTGTTGAATAAACATGGTAAATATCGATAACAAACAACATTGTCAGGGATAAATGACAAACTTCTCTCAAGCCCGTAAACTGTATGCCCAATGATCTGTCTGTCTCTGTCTGACTGAAAAGTTTCATGTTTATTTCCCATTCAATTTTAATTGACGCAATTCTCTGCTTGGTGGAGAGAGAGGTAAAGGGATAAAACTTGCTCGTACTGGCAATTCCTTTTGTGTTGCGAAGTTGACTGCAGTTTTGAGATTAGACATTTTGAGAGGCAATAATGAAAACATAAAATTGCCCAAAACAAATTTCCTTGTGTCTTTCGTTAGTTCAGTGAGAAACTCTTTAGGAAGATACAATGTTTCCCTAGCAGGAAGTTTAGTAATGAAACTGGGATTTCATTATCTAAGAACTGGCCTCATATGACTTGAGAGTTTCCTGGTAAATATCAAGCCTGAATCTCATATTTATGATCTTTGTATAGTAGTTTTGTGAACTTGTGTTCAGTCCGTATCGAGCTTCTCCACAATCCTTCTTGTTGGCTGCCATTTGACAATTAGCACAGCTCAAAAACAACAACAACTGAATAATAATTTCAAAGACCTCAGCAGGCAGTGGTGACAACCTTTGGGAAATAAACCACCTAAACCTTTTATTACTCTCTCGCTTCTCCCACGATCCATGGAACAACAATTGAGTGACAATTGCCCAACAACCAACAATCAGATACAACCCTGGGTATTTTGTTTGTCAAATGCTTACATATAAATGACAGACAGCTGGCAATTACAACTCATGGTACAATTTTTAGCAAACTAAAACTTTATTTTGTAATAATTTCGAGTGCTCCAAAATTCTTTGTTTGGCTTTTTGTTTTCTAATTCTTTGATTTAAACGTTTAATACGAAAATGTATTCGACATTTGAAAAGAAAACTAACTCAACAATTAAAATGTAAACAATGATTTTGACAAATCAAAATTCTGCAAAATGAAAAAATACTAATCTGCTGTACTGCATTATTTTTTGCCACAGACAGCACTTTCTGTCCCCGGATTATTCCTGTATTTATTTTTATTGTCATCGTTTTCATTAAATCCTCGTGAATTTTTTTCTGGGATTAGGTTTGGGTTAGGCATTGGGAATTAAATTTGGGATGGGGATTGTGATTAAGAATGAGGTTGGGATTGGATTTGCATTGGCAATGGGATTGGGATTATAAAACAGTAACACAAAATACTGGAATTCCTTAAACTTTTGCCATTTCAACATCCAAAAAAACTACTCTTTATATTCTCTGTCAGTCTTGACATTTCATTCAAAATGACTCGAATGATTAATTTTGTTTATATAAAAATCCAATATTTGTTAACTTGATGATGTTTTCATTTAATGAGCAGCATAATAATATCATGTTAACGCTCATGTTTCGTTAGCCATCAACAAAACTTTAACATATGCTAATAATTTAATAAATTTGTATAAATCATGGCAGAAAATTAAACAAACAACCTGAAGGTGTTTTAAGTTATGTGGTTTGTTCTCTGCTGCTGAAGTTTGCAAACATTTTCTATTCTATTATATTCCAAATATGTCGGAGAATTCCCCTTTTGGTTGATCATCTATTTGGATTTGTTTTGGGTGGGTTCTTCGGCATAACGACGTCGACGACTTCCTCTGGTCTCATTTATCACTTTGCTTTCATTTTAACTGCCATATACGTATGTATGTACGGACGTCAGCTCGTAAATGAGTTTACAAGTTTTCTAATTTAAATTCGAACCACTTTTGTTTTCCTTTCTTAATACCAAAATAAAACATAAAGTTCTTTTTTTTTCCGTCTCAAGCTCAGCACTAATATGAGGTCATTCTTTTGTCTGGCCTTTGGAGAAAAGCAATTCATTAGCAGAGTGATTCATAAGAGTTCGGCTGGTCGTGGCTGGTTCAATACCTGTCCGTCTGTCTTTGCTGACCCACTGATATACATTTCTTATCTGGGCTAATTTGTATGTTTAGAATCTGGTGAATGCTTCCACAAAAATAAACTAAAAATAAAGCTTACCATTTTATAGAAATTAATAACAAACAGTTGGTCTACGGTTAACTAGTGTCCAGTTAAGAATTTAACAAGTGAGAGTTTTCATGTTCAGTGTTGGCCGAATTCGTTACACCCTATGTTAACAGACTAACGCTTAAGTGAAGAATAATAAACACACGTTAAATACATTTTTAAAAGACAAACAATCGGGAGGTTAAGACGGAGATTGTACAAAATTAATTAATTTTTTGTTAACCAATTTTTTAATAAAGACAGAGCGGGTACTTTTAATTTATTACAAAGTGTGTCGTTATGTTATGGATAGAGTTGGGCAGTGGGATGATAGATAATGTGTGTGATTATGAAACGAGAAAGTCAGTTCATCTATATCTTTCCAACTCATTCAGACATAGGCCCCACCAACCAAAGGCATGTGAAAATTACTTAGTTCAGACCAACCACACAAAATAATATATTGTTTATAAAAAATTGTTTTTAATCGTACATTGAGATAATGGGCCTAAATCTTTGATTTGAATGTTTAATACGAAAATGTATTCGACTTTTGATACAAAAATGTACACAAACAATTGAAATGTAAACAATGAGTTTGACAATCATAATTCTGTCAAAATGAAATAATTGTAATCAGCTGTTATTTTGCCATGATTATCAAATACAATTTGTTATTCTTCTTTACTCGCTGTTGTTCTTATTGGAATTTGTCTGTGCGTGACAAGAACAAATTAGTTCTCTTGTAATCCCCTGTCAGCTGACTGGGCTTGAACACAAAGCTCAGCCGACATATTTGTAAGTGCTAATGGGAATTAATAATAATCCAAAATCTGCTTTATGTAAATGCGATGAAACCAACCTTTCAACGCATCTTCTTTGCCTACCTGAACCCCGCTCAATAACTACTCTCTAGCCTGGCTGTTACCAACCTGCAGACAAATGATTTATACCGACCGGCCGTACGCCAAGATTTTAAAGGCCTGTGCAAATCCACTGTTTACCAAACACAAAGTCAAAATGTGAATATGATTAGCATATTCATTCATATGATTATTAATTTAATTTTTCAGTTTTAACGGTTATATTTTACTTTCACATCTTTCACGTTTATTTTTTTCTTTTTTTTGTATTATTTGCTTTTGTTTTTATTTCAAATTCTTCTGTTCTTTCTGACATGGCTTGGCTATCGGAAAGAAGCACAAATGCAAACCCTTTTTAGTGGTCATTACTCTGAGAGGTGCTGGGCCTTTAAAGTTTTTTTTTTAACAGAAAAGAAGAAGAAAAAAACCTGGCCAATAATTGTTAATAATTATTGTTAACAATTAGTTTGAAAAAAAAAAAGAACTCCAACAAGAACTTTTACCCGGAGAGAGTGAGCGGCCTTAAATGAAAGTAATTTTCAATTTTGCTTAAGTAAAATTGCTCACTTTACCGCTGAGGTTAGCCGAGCTCTACCAGTCTTGCTGGTGTAAACTTTAAGGCCATTACAATAATTGTGAAATAGATTATTGTGTTTATCTTAATATATATTTACCCTCGACACTGATTCACTGACTCTGTCACGCAGTACGTAGGAATTTAAATAGGCATTCTATAAATAATAATAATAAAAAAAATAATATATTTTTTTTGTACAGAAATTGTGTTTTCCCCAAATTTTTTTTTAACAAAATTGTTTTTTTTCCAAAATTTTTTTTACAAATTTTTTTTTACAAATTTTTTTTTTCAACAAACATTTTTTTTTTCACAAAAATTTTTTTTTTTACAAAATTTTTTTTTTCAACAAAATTTTTTTTTTTCCAACAAATTTTTTTTTCTCAAAAAATTTTTTTTTCCACAAAAATGTTTTTTTCAACAAAATTTTTTTTTTCAACAAAATTTTTTTTTTCAACAAAAATTTTTTTTTTCAAGAAAAAATTTTTTTTCAACAAATTTTTTTTTTCCACAAAAATTTTTTTTTCCATATTTCAACGGGCGCCATAGGCGCATTACAACTTACTAGTTATGGAATATTTCCCCCCGAATCATCAAAAAAGTGATACGATTTAATGAGAGTTATCTGGTGAAGGGTGATACATTTTTTCATAAAAGACCTAATCTGGGAGAAAGATAGACAGAAAGTTGGTAAGTCTTCTGATATTACACCCGATAGGCTTTACTATCAGCGTGGGGGTTGTGTCCATTCCCACCAGATGCTTTGGTCGGTCGCTGCAAAAAAACTGGCCATATGTCACCCGGTTTATCCTGGGTGCCAAAATTAGAATATTAATTTACTTTGTATTGTTATTAAATAAAAATAAAAAAAATAAAACTTATAAAAATGAAAATAAAACATTAAAATAAAATACATTCAAATTTTCGTTTTCATAAAAAATCCATTCTTCCCTTTCGATTGATTAACATCCTATCGGTATTTGATTTTAGAAATATATAATTTGTGCAAAAGATGATAATTAAAGGTGGGTAGAAATATTATCTTGGCAAAGTGAAAGAAGAGAGTTTTTTAATCGAACGATTTGCGAAGCCAACTGAATTTATGTTTTAGATTTTCTAATACCCGCAAATGTGGCGTTTAACACTTTTCGTTTCCCTAATTAATATGGAGCAAAAGTGAAACCTTTAAATCGGGGTCGATGAGAATGATTGTGTCCATTTTTGGGCCGTCTTCCAAAAATATCCATTCGTATAAATCTAATGCGGACATATGTGGTGATAAACTGTTTTAATAATTTCCATAATTAAAAGTGAAACTTTTGCAAGGGCGGTTATTGGCTACAGAGGAAGAGAATTCCGTTTAGAAAGATAAATCTACAATATCGTGATTATTATGTATTTAGATAGTATTTAGCAAAAAAAAAAATAGAAATACGGAAATTCCATAAAAAGAAAAACTCAGTAATTTTATATAAAAATTTTTTGACATTTTTTATTTGGAAATTTTGTTGTTGTTTTTTAAGTCAATTGGGCAAAAATATCAAACTTTCCAAGATTGGAGTTACAAAGGGATCAAAGGGTGCCAATGTATTTAGGCGAGAAAAACTTCTTCGAGAGCAGCATTGTCCTAAAGTGCTATTTTGTACCAAGGGGCAGTAAGAGCTTTTGACGATGACCCGTAAACGATGACCAGATATTCACCAAACCGGTGAATATTTTTTGAATGAAATACTTGCAAACAAAGTGGTCTTTGCCTGAAAGCAGTAAACCTTGGTGATCAAAAACGTTTCTAGTTCGAAGCCTTAGTTATTTTTTCGAACACAAGTCTTCTGGCAGATCACAACGTGAATAGAACTCCGGGACCGTATAATATTTCAGCACTTCTCCTATGTAAGTAATCTTCGACGCAAGCTCGTCCATTGCCCAATCTTTGCAACATGCCGTACCGTGCTGATATTTACCCTTCACGTTGGCAAGTTGACCAATTTTCAGCCACCTTTCAACGTACATCAACTCGTATAGAGGGATCTTTGAGAAAACTCGAAATGAATCGAGAAAAAGTCATTCCCAACACCACATTCACTAAGCTTCGTTGTAAGAGTACCATCCAGAACAATCGTTACTAATATTGATTTGCAAATAAACGATTTTTCAATTAAAAGGCGTGCACTTATCCGAATTAGACTGTACTTGTTTTTGTAATGCAAAACCCTTAAGACACAAATATGTTAAAAAGGATTGTATTTGATTTAACACCATTTGTTTAATCCCAAATCAGTTGCAATTCCTTTCCTGTCTCATCCATTTTGTTTGCTGGCAATTTTTGCAATCACCAGCTTTCCTTGTTATTTGATTATGTCGGCTGACATTCAATTAATGTCTCACATACAGTTTTTCTGTTTACTGCCAGTAAAAGAATTCCATCCCTACATTTTACTGGCCCTTTATTTAAAAATGTTTCTAATTTCCTTTTTCTGTTGTTAACTTTTCCCACACTTGACACAAAATATTTGCAGTCATTCTACAGACGTTCATGTTTGACAAATGACCTAAGACCCAAGAATGATTGGTTGGCAGTGTCTATTGGATTTGGACACTTTTGATTTCCTTAAAAAGAAAACCAATTATTATTGAATACATGCATTCCTTTGATTGCTGTCCATTTAATTTAAAAATATTTGTCTGGCTTTCCTTAACACTCAACAATTTGTTGTCTTTTACACAACTTTAATTTGACCAAATATATATTATTGACCCGCTGACTATCGGTCTGTCCACTTGTAACACTTTTTCTTAGCTTGTTTTGAGTCATGGTCGGCCGTGTGATTATTTATCCATCCCCTCCAAGTTCAAGTAATTGCTCGCAAATATTTGGTGAAATATTAGGAGGTTTGTCTGTGAAGTTTGAGGGGGCAAAACAAAAGACTTAAGACACGCACACTCCATAGAAGAAATATTGAATTTTGCTTAGTTATGTTTGTGGAATGGACCAGGTCGTCTTTGGCAGCTTAGGACACATTGTTGGGTGTTGAAAATTGTGTGGCTCATTTTCGCCTCAAGTTGCACATCTTGTACACATTTTACTCTCACATACTTTGTCTGCGGTCTATGATTTGCGTTTTGTGTTTGAATATATTTTTTTCTTTCTATTTCCTATTACTTATGAGTCCGCTTGTCATTTGTTGGTTGATGTTTTTGTTTTACTGCTGTCCTCGGGTTTTTGTTTTTTTGCTGCATTCTAAACCAATAACTTTCTTCGTTTCCCATGATGTTATCTAAGTTTCAGCGTATATTCAGCATACCATCATGATCGGGGCGAATGCCGGGTGATGATGGGGCCGCTGATGGCGGTTCGTGATGATTTTCATTTCTGTCTTTGGGTCTCCACTTACAAACGAATCAATCATGTGTGACTGAGGCATCAATGTAAGCGACAGACAGCTAGACATTTTCGTAGCAATCGTTTTTCTTGGCTGAAATGTGATTCGCCGCGAGGGGCGGGGGCTTCGGCTCTGCTCTGACTTTTTGTCCCAGCCACATTCCATTGCATATTAGTTGTGTTGGTAGAAATATAAGCGATCACCTGAATGCACCAAAACAGTTTTTTTTATTTCGAATTATTTTTTTTTTTTCTTCAGATTTAGTCAAAAAGCAAAATATTTCAGCGGTTTGGTTTTTTGTGCTGAGTGTGCTCTTAAAATATAATTTAGCCGAAAGCCATAATAACATTAGCTGTAGGTAACAGTAATATCTGCTGAAAAATGCTAGTCCAAGTGTGTATGTGTCTGAAGTCTTGTGTTTAAAAAAAAAAAACTAAAGAAAAGCCACCAAACACATTAGTGCAAGCCAAAGAATTTTATGGCCATCAAACGCCGGGAAGACACGACGTAGATGAAGAAGATGACGAAGAAGACGGCGAAATACAGAAAAAGCCACCAACTAAGCAAGTTTTCTGTAATGTTTTCTTCGGCCTCTTCTCCATCATCCAAAGAAGCAATGGCAATGTCGGCGGCAAACTAAGAAAATTGAAAAAGAAAGAAAGAAAGTTTTTCCTGTTGTTATGGGGTTTTGACAATTTTCCATAGATTGAGTGTGCCTTGTGTGTGTGTGTTTTTTTTTGCGCCATTGTAAAGCATTAAATGTCTGACAGACAGCCACGACAACGGCAGCAGCCACCGCAATTGCGGCAAACAAAACTGCTATCTAACGGCATCAGTTACACTAAATAACTGTTCTCACTTTCTGGTAGATGAAATTTGAGGTTTGTTTTTTGTCAGACTTTACCAGCGATGTCGTTGTCGTTGTGTCTTCTTGCCCTTTCCCTTGTGTGCCTGTGTTGTGTTTTGCGTGTTATATCCGGTGCCGGTTGTTCTCTGCCGACAAAGAAATAAATTTGATTTCCAGATTTTGATCTTGTTAAACCATATAAATTAGACCGGAATTAAGCGGCCACAGAAAACAAACACAAATTAAAGCTACAAAAAGAAATTTCCAAAAAAATAATAATTCCTTTAACAAACAATCATTCATCAATAATCGCCCCTCTAGACTTTTCCCTTTAGTTAACGATTTTTAGGGAAAAAGATTAAAAATCCCAAACACATAAATTCTCTATAACATCAAATTCACTGGCTTAGGGTTCCGATGCAATTGTTGTGGTGTTTCTGAAATGAAATCGAAATTTCTCCATGTCTTTTGTGTTTTTTTTTATGTTGTCGGCCAGGAAATGTGATTGAAAAACAATAGACCAGCAGTGCTGGGGCAGATTGATTTGATAATAAAACCGAAAAACAGAGCATCTCAACAACAACATTTCGAAACTTTTTATTAACTTTACAAGTTGGTGTTACGATGCTAAGGTTTTACGGAAGTTGCCAGATGCCATCATTGATTTCGATTAAAAAAAGAGAAACCTATTCTCAATGTATTTGTGTTTAATCACTTGTCCCATTCAGGTGATAATCGTCAAACCACCCACTTTGCTAACCAATGGAGAGAAGTGTTTGCATCCAAACCTCAGAGGGAAGAATCTGACATAAACTTTCTTAAACACTGTGTTTGAACACATGTCCAGTTAGATAGCAAGGGCGAAAGAAGATTGTCGTCCCCTGATATCACATGAAAATGGCATAACAAGCATTTTCACAAGTTTACAGAAGAAATCTTCTCTTATTACAAGACTCCATGATTTTAGCGTTGCCACCTCGGTCAGGACTATGCGAAACCACTCAATCAAAAAGTCAGCCATTCAACCCTCCCCCACCCCCCCTGGCACATGTTTCTTTGGCCAACACTTTTGTTTATTACCGCAAACGATGCTGACATTATTATTTAAACACACATATTATTCTTTTGTCCAAATGGTTTATGCACATAAAAGGTTCTTTAATATTTTGCACCTTTTCATGTGAATGACAGCGAGAAATCATCAAAGTCAAAGAACTTGCGTAAAAATAACGCCCTCGTTTTTTTTTTTTTTTTGTCATATTTACACAATTAGCCAGTGGGAATGGCAGACATCTCAACGGTAGGGCACCTCCAAAAATGTACACATAAATATTAATTGCCGTCTTATAGTAGTTGTTTTTTTTTTGTATTCGTGTTGTTTTTGGCTGAATAATTACTTCAATATGCTGAATATATTAACACCTTTTGGCAGTCACAAGCTTCGCGGTGATCGACATAAATAAACAACATTAAGTTACCGCTAACCTAATCAAAAGTCCCACTATGATGGATGCTAAAGCGTTGATGATGTTTTTGCCTTGCCATTCGGCCGGAGATTCTTGGTTGGCCATCAGAGAGGAAGAGGGTTTGCTGTATTTCATTCATTTCTTTTTCTTCTTCGTCTTTGCAAACAAAAGAATTCTCGAAATTTTGCTCAGGAACTGACCTAGTCAGCTGGTCTGTTTTCCGACATAATTTTGTACAAATTAAAATAAAGTTAATGCCGCTGTTTGCAAAGAAATGATGAGCATCAGGATGATGATGATGACGATGATGCTCAGTGGAATCTGTAGGTTTTATGGAGATATTAAACAACAACAAAACACACACATATTTCCCATGACATTGTTATTAACAACAACAACAACAACACCAACAACAGAAAAAGCACAGTTGGTTCTGTTGCTCGTTGTCGACGACACCGCAGTGGGTTATTTATGCTACCGATCTGGCCAAGTTCTAATGCCACCACAGCACCCCACTCTCCCAACTCTCTCTCTCTCACAGTCGCCTAATCAGACATTCATACACATACGAACATACATATGTATATTAAATACATCTTGTGCTGAAGAGTCTTCTTCATGTTTGGCGCTGGCATTATTTTGGTTTTAGTTATGTTCTGTTTCCTTTCTGCTCAATTGATGTCGTCGTCTCTGTTGTTGTGCCAGCAATATTTGTTGTTTTATGTTAATCTATGAACAAAATATGCTGTTCATGTGTTCATAGTGTTTGTATGCTAATAAATCTTTGTTGTTCTTTGTTTTTATTTGTTTTTTCTTTCAGAAATTATTGAATTAAATAGTTTTATTGTTGTTGGTGTTTGGTGTTGGCAGTTTATAACGGTTAAATGGAAATTCAAGCAACAAAAATTCCAACATATTTGTTGTTATTGTTGGTTTTTAGGGCAGGGAAATAAATTTCCCACTAACCAACAATGACAGTTGGGCTTTGTTTAAGATTTTCTTTAACTTTGGCAGCTCCTTAAGAAATGACTTAAGACACCAACAAGTTTGAAAGAAAACAAACAGAAAAAAAATATTTAAAAATTTCCCACCGCCAAGGTGTTGAATGGCAATAATTATTCATAAACTGTTCACAGTTATGTAAAGGAACATGATTTAAGGGCCAACAGTGTTTGGGGAAAATAAACAATTTATCTCTTTTAGATAAGAACTGCAGCTGACGTGAGGGAGAATCCCTTATGGTTTCTTAACAAGATAAGAAGGTAAACAAACTGGAAAATAATAGGCATTTCCCCTAAAGCAACATTAAATAAAATTAATATTTTTACATTCAATGATTGACCTGCACTGAATTGACACAAAACTTCGATTCACTCTAGTCAATTTTACTTGCAGCAATTCTTATGATTCCCTTTTGAACTTGCCCCTTGGGTTCACACAAGGCAATTCGATCTTGAAAATGTCAAACTAGTCTGCAGCCAACTTCATACTATGCAAAACACAAAAGGAATTGAGAGTACGAGCAAGTTTTTCCCTTTCCATTCTCGTTACCACACCAAAGGCCATATCTCCTAACCTATGTGAGTTACATTGTCATCATCGGAAATATAGGGCGAAATATAACCGTTGGTTTTACAAGAATCGACAAAGATGGCGATGAAAGAGGACAGAAAAAAAACGTCTGCTTACAACTGCCCGAGAAACGTTGCGATGCCAGAAATCCGACTTAGTAGAAGCCGGCAATTGCAGTGCCAAGCTAGTAGACGAAATTCTTTACCCGGGCTCCGCCATCAATAGAATGAATGATGTCAGCTTCGAATTACAGCGGAGAATCGTGCTGGCAAAGAGATGCTACATGGGGCTAAGCAAAAAAATGTCAAGAGTCGACCCTTCTCTCGACGAACTAAATAAAGCCAATCTAGAGGACAGGCGATGAAAGTAAAATGTGAATTTTTCCAACAGAGGGCAGTAACACCGGCTGGTCAACTGTTCTGATTTCAAATAGCTACATTTTCTTTGAAACCGAAAGTCTTATAGAGAAATTGAAAGTCTCTCTCCTCCAATAACACCCAATTGGACAGAATGCAAATTGTGTTTTAAATCATTTGCCTGTTATTTAAACCGCACTCTTTTTTCCTCTCCTTTCCAACACACAAATTAATGAATAACAATTTTCAGTTTATTTATGACAATCGGACAATTTACATAAAATAACAGCAATCCAAACCAATCGTCATCGGCATCACCATCGCCATCACGACAGATCAGAGGAGAAATTGTAAACATTTCACCGGGCGGACAGACGAAGCGCGAGTATGCAATTAAGTAATAAATGAAAGTAAAGAAATGGGAAAAAAAACGTTAATTTGAAAATAATTTCAGCCAACAACTCAGTAAACCAAATATTACCAAACCAAAACCAAGACGGCCCAAGGAAAGAAAGAAAAAAAAGCGTCAGAAAAAAAATAAATAATTGTTAACAAATAAAACTAATTTTTGATTGTATCGACGTTTTTTTTTTTTTTTTTTTTTGGTTAATTGAGGCGGCGGCGTCGCTTGTTTTTGTGTTTCTAATTGAACAGTTTGCAGACGTAATAGTTTACGTTATTACATTATCGCCGTTAACAACAACATTAGGGGGGAGTAAATAATAATAAACAAAAGTAAACAATTTAAAAAAAATAATTCGATATGTTTAGGTAAAGATGGTTTGTTGATGTTAAGGTTTCCATTGCCGTGCAGTAAAATATTTTTTATGAAAACATAATGTCTTTGAAAAGTGAAAACATTTCTTTTGTTGTTTTGCGATTAGATGTCGTCTTATTTGTTAAGCTGATTTATTTGTCGAAATATATTTAAGTACCCTACTCGTAGAAGCCGGGGTGTAAACGATGGCAGAGAAGTGGACTATCATTTGTCACGCAGGCCATGACCAACGACAGAGGCCCTTCATTCATATATGGGACATCCCTGACTGTTAGTAAAAAAAAGTTCTGTTCGATGTGAAAAACTTAATCGCGGACATCCACACTTTGAAAGATGTTTAAACATTGTACTAATATCCACAAGCCTCTTGGTTCTGGAATGTATAGTAAACAATTCCAGTATGACTCAATTCTGAAAAATACATCCTGGATTCCGAGTTGTCTTTTCGTGAGGATTGAGTAACAAACTGTGATAGTTCAGAAAGAGAAATCCACATACTTTTCAACAAATTCCTATAGCAATGGGCAAAGACAAATCAAGACTACAACCTGTACTACCATAAATAGAAAATTCAAAATCAGATATTTCCGGTCAAACCAAAGTCGAAAGACTATGTTGTCTCCACAAGGAATTCAAAATCAGATATTTCCGGTCAAACCAAATTCAAAAGACTATGCAGTCTCCACAAGGATTTCTCTTCTTCTAATGTAGAATGTTTTTTTTTTAAAAATAAGGAGTAAGTAAATTTATAGAAAACATTAATTACCAGCCAACGATTACTAAGTTCGAGGAAACACTGAAAGAAAATCGTTACATTATTCAACCGACAAAACATGACATTTTTAAAATATGTTTCTGTAAGAAGATTATTTACTAAACTCAAGATGTAAATAGACCAAATAATCGTCTCTTAGCTGCTTATGTTGACTCTACAACCTGTTGTTGCTCTTAGCCTAATAAGCAGTCCTAAGGTCGTATTTATGTATGGTCAGGTAAATATAAAATTGTTATTTTTTAATGTTTAGATTTGAAATAAGGCAAAGGATTATATTTCCAATCTCGAGAACTTTCCATATTTCCATAAGACGAGAACTTTTGCTGAAGCAATATTTGTATTACTGGAGATGCCTTAAGAATAATCCTCCGGAATACAAAAGACCTTTAACTAATTTTACACTTTTTTAGGCCACTAAAAGCAATTCCTCTAAAAGCAATTGAAGCGACTTTCTATTAAAGACTACACCATGAAGCTAAGCTCCTTTAAGAATACTCTTGGCCAAAAACAGCTGCAGCTGCCTCAGTTTATATTTCGTATGACTTGTATGTAAGGGTACTTAAAATTCGACCACTCCTCATATAAAAGTAATTAAAGTTTCCAAACTCTATAGAAGTAAATAAAAAAAAAAAAACCTTAACAATTTTTTATTTAAAGAGCCATAAATAAAAACAGTTTCATTTTCATTTGAAGTGAAATCGTTACAACAAAGCCTCAAAGACACACAGGCACACACGGAGCAGTCTGATTGTTATTGTATCGCGGGGCATTTAATTCGTCTGATTTTGTTAATGTTGTTGTGTGTATTAAAAGTGTTGTAACCAAGCGAAACCAAACAGGCAGACACTACTGACCGGCCACACACATGAGATTTATACTCGGTGTTTTTATTTTTCTTTTTTTTTTCTGTACATAAAACAAGTAGCCACACGTGAGTTTTGGAGCTTATCAAAAACAAAAACAGAAACAGAAAATTGCTGTTGATGGCGAGCGAAGAATAAATGAATGAATTTCGTTCGTTGACGATGCGGGGAAATGCAACAACAAGTGTTTTAATGATAGTGTAATAATAATTTCTTTCTTTTTTTATTTCGGTTATTTGTTATTTGGATTTGCTGGTGTGGGGTTTTTTCCCCTCGGGTTGGTGGAAAAATTGTTTCGTATATTTTGTAAAGCGTGTGAAAGAATGTCATTTCGCTTTGCTAGCCCGTTTATTTAATTTTATTTTTTTTAGAAAATTTTCTATTTGGGGTAATTAAAATGTTAGCTAAGCTCAGCTGAGCAGTTAGAAAGGTGTTTGGTTGGCACATGACTCTGTGACTGTGAAAAGAAACGGATATGAAATTACTCATGTTGTCTGCATATGTAGATTTCGATGTAGAAAATTAAAATCAACTGTAATGAAAAGACAGTTTGCCATACCACAGCGACGGATTGTATGTAAAACATTCTTTCTTATTCGTTTTTTTTTTCTTTTTTGGAATAATAAATATTATTTTAACCCGTTTCACCTCTTTGATTTTTTCTTTTCATTACTTCTCGACTCGTCTCTGCGGAGTTTGTAATTTAGAAGCCATTGTTTAAGGTTGAATTATTATTTTAATAACTTTAGCTTTAGCAACTAACGTTGGCTTTTGTAAATCTTCACATATGTATCGCTGTGTGGTGTTCTTCTTTTTTTCGGCTGTTCTATTGTTGTTGCTGTGGTGGTTACGTTTTCTCTTCTTGGTAGAAGAAAGGCCGCCATGGCATTATTGTTCTTATGATGACATATTAATTTGTGGCACATGTGTGTCATTGTTAAAAAAAACGAAAATGTTCGTTGGGGGGAGATTTTCATACACGTCTACGCTTAATCTTTGCCATAGAAAGAGGTCATCTTTTGTGGCATGATCTTCTATGGCATGAGCAACGGTTTTCTTAAATGACATGAGTGTGTTTAAATTAAGATTTGTAAACAATTTAAAACTTATGCGCTGGCTGGCTTATGCTTTCAACTATAATTATCTAGAATAATTGAAAGATTGAAAAGAGATATTATTTACTTTTTGAAGAACAATTAACAGAAACGTTTCAAATTAAATTTTCTTTTAAAAGGTTTGCAATGGAAAAAAAAACTCCCTTTAAAAAAGATAGTAAACAGAGCGCATTAAAAACAAATTGTCCAAAAGGCAAAATTAAGACGTTTTTAATTTGAAGCATTAAATGATTGCTCAATCTTAAAGTGGCAAATGGTGGTTTGAAAACACAACTACAGAAATAGCTCAAAATGTTGTAATATTCAGCAGAGGAGGAAACATTGCATTTTTTTAATATTAGAAGGGAGTTTGAATTTTTAGAATTGTTTAATCGTTCAAAAGTTGTAGGAGACAAGTTGCCCAAGTGTTCCTTTTTAGAGAAATATGTAAGTATTATTTTATATTGGAGGGCACATTCAACCGTAGTTGTTAAAGAGCAATAAGCAATTTCATTGAAAACAATTGTTGTAAAGGTAGCGACTTTTTTTGCCAACCTCGGGCCCGATACCCAGATTTAGAAACATTCTAAAAACAAGTACATATTCGGAAACGTGTGACAAGTTAATTTCATAAAAATGAACATAATTTAAAAAAGAACATACTAGACTGTTTACTTAAGGATTTATTTAATAAACCATTGCCTGCCATTTACTTTGTAACGATTTTAACATGCAAATGTTGACCACGTCTACTCTTCAGTTGGATCATTGTGACACGTATAATTGATGTCTTCCAAGGCTGCAAACGTGGTTGGCTTGTCACTATAGACGAGAGACTTAGCGTGGCTCTACAAAAAATACTCTAGAGGGGTCACATCTCATGACTAAGGCGGTCAATTGACAGTGCCAAAACGCAAGATTGATTGCTCAACAAACTCGGCTCTTAATTGTTTTATTTAATTGAGGGCTAAGTGGCATGTGCCGTCCCGCCTGTGCCAACCTTGTTCTTCCAAATTACGCAGATTATCTTTTTTTTGGTCTTTTGTCCACAATACACCTACACTACTAATAAGCAAAAGTGTCCCACTTTATGGCACCCTCTGGCCTAGAAATTTACTATCGATTCCAAAATGTGCAGCCAAACATTCTGGATTTACACCCTACACCCACTCGGTCCAGAATACCTGTAGCTATTCCAATCGTCCGTCTTCTGACGATGTTTTTTTCTACCAACAGATGTAAAAATATAAATAAATAATCTGAAATATTGTCTAAAAAGACTTGCAATTCATTTGTTGCGAATATACCCGGCATGTGCAGTGTGCAATTGTCTGAGGATCCCAATAAGAAAATTGTCTAAAGTTGAAATGAAATTTGCTCGCTTACCATCAACAATTGTCCAGCTGTTTTTCGCACTTCATGCGATGTCGAATTAACTTTTATAATTCGATTAAGTTTTTATAATTTCTATTAATTGCACCAGAACACTTTTAAAAAATTCAGTAATATCACTCGGTCGAATAAAATTGACCATGTGCCAGTCAGTTGTTCAATGGAGATGAAAAAAAGCTTAAGCCAGGGATGAGAAAAATTATTGTAGTACTTTTGTTGATAGGGTGTATCCTAACAATGTACCATGGTACAAACAGTAGGCACATGTGAGTTTTAGTTGTTTATTTTCTGAACAATGTATAACAACCAAGTTGGTAGGATGATCAGAAGACCCACAAGCGCCCACACCTTTCAATGATAAACCAGTGATGATAAATGAATTTAGTACGTTCTCAAAAACTGTATGGCCTTAAAATGTATTATGGTAAAAACACTGAAGCATGTGAGTGCTAGTTGGTGTTCGGTTGTTTTTTATTTCTAGTTAAGGCGTACACTTGGTTGGTACACACGGTTACGAAAATAAACAACAAGACCTCACACGATTCTACTGTTTGTACCATAGGACACACCGTATCAAAAAACGTACTCCATTTAATTTTCTCATCCCTGGCATAAGCGTTTGTTCATCTCAGTTGAACAGCTGATTTTGGCACACGGCCAATTTTATTCGACCGATTCTAGTACTGAATTGTTTGAAGGTTGCTGGTGAAATTAATACGAATTATCCGTTGCCACAAAAATAAAGTTAATATGAATCGCATGAAGTGCAGCTGAAGAATGGTGATCAAAGGTGATCATGCAAATAAGGGTGGGTTTCATTTCAACCGTGGACAATTTTCTTATTGGGATCCTCCGACAATTGCACACTGCCCATGCCGGTATATACGTTACAGAAGAGTTGTAAGCCATGGTAGTCCACGTTCAGGTTTATGTTGATTTACCTATTAATCTGGTCCGTAAAATAAAACGACTACGACGTCATTCTGCTGGAACCAAGTCGAAGTCCATGTCATGAATATACGGCATCAAAATAGTAGTTGATCAGACCTATGTAATTAGGAATTCCATTTGCAGGACAAATTAGCCAATGACGTCACCATTCCAACACATTGCCAATCTCTGAGGATGCAGGCTTGCTGGATGATTTCGTGCTGTTTTTGTGATCACCTGATGTGGCACGCGAAATTCCCACAGAGGTCAGCGATAGCTACGAGACTCATATGTAGTTTACAGACAGGACGTCTGTCTTTGCTTTAGAGTTATGTATTTAATTATTCCTTAATTATTTTCAACAAAGTATTTTTTATTTTATCAATCTTTTTCTTTTTACAGTGTTTGTTCGAGATCATTTATTTATTGCAAAATAGAAATGTAAACAAAATCATACATATTTAACTATGGAGTTAGATTCGTTGTCTTGTGAGTGACTGTCTCAGCTGTTTATTCATCTGTATGTGTGCTTTGTTGTTTATTGCGGCCGAGCTGTGTGTGCGACCACCACATAGTAAACACAGAATCGAATCCTGGTAAGACCATCAACAATTTTTCAGCGGCTACTTTAGTCAGTAAAATCTAAGTCAAGTAAAAAGCATCTGTCGTTCGGAGGCCGCCTTAATGTAAATAAAAAAAACTTAAATAAGTTTCATGAAATGTCAAACTTGTTGGGAATCACTAATTTGGATTCCCTTCAGCATATTAAGTACTTAATTACTCTATAACCTCTTTCTGCTCTTGACCATTACATTAAGAAGTACATTTTAAACTCTTTTGAATGCTCATACATTTTTTTTAGAAATATAACGCACGCTTATACTTCTAACTAAGGAGTAGACCAAAATCGCCATCTAGAAATAAATTTAAATTCTGTCACAGTATAAAAGCCAACAAACATTTGCGTTGGCTTCAGTTTAAGCTCATTACTATTATGAATAGAAATACTGCAACATTTAACAAATGAGACGTGATTATATGCATATGTATGCCATTATTCCCTTTTGTCTTCTACAGGTTTAGATTATTTTCTATGATAATCACATTTTAGAAATCTTGCAATAACTTTGTTGCTGTCTTCTATTTCTTCTTTTGCAGAACTCGGTACTTTATGAAGACCACTTTATGGCTTTGCCGCTGTATTCATTAGTGTCACAAAAGCACAACTTAATTTACTGGAAATTATTGTTAATATGTACGTACGAGACGAGTATCATATTTGTACAAGCTCTACTTACAAATAAATGATCTGATATCAAACAAAAAAATGCAAACAAAAATAGCAACCATAAAGAAACCACTCCGGGGAAGTCAAAGAAGACAAAAGAGAAAAAAGGCTATGCCATGATAGCTATCAAAAAATATAGAAACAACAGGTTGATTTTGGCAAGGAACATACAAGAAGAGACACGTACCTCCTCGTCTACCTACATGGCAAGAAATGAAAAGGAAAAACAGAAATGTATATCTAAGACTACCCGGCGGAGTACTCCGCGGCTGTGGAAATTTAGAGAAGCTTAGAAGTATTTTAAATGCAACAGCAACAATAGCTTGTACTGCATACACAATTAACAAACAACCCATCTTCATCAGCAACAGCAGCCGCTACATCAGCCACACTGGCTCAGCAACATCATCTCTTCCAGAGTCTAGTACGAGCCTAGCGTAGATGGTGGATGGATGGATACCTCTATTGAATTATCGGTGGCATTAAAGGCTGCATCTTATGCTTTATGTTGACAAACTTCAATGTCAATGTTTAACTTGGAGTTGCCGCTTTTTTTGTGGTCTCTTTGCTGCCTCCCTCCCCCTACGGTAGGTTTTTCCGATAAAATTGTCGTACAAAATTTAGCTTTGGTAAGTAACTGTTTAAGAGTCTAGCGAATGCCACACAATTGCTAAAAGACGAGTTGAAATTATCGCTAAAAACAATCTGCTTTAAGAACAGACTTTACGACAAGTCATACACATCTCTATCAGCATCAGTATCGCCATAATCATCATCAGCAGCAGCAGAAGCAGCCAGGCAGCCAACCAGCGCTGAACTTCTAAGGAAATGTATAAATAGAAGTACGAGGTAAGTAAGTCTTTTTATTCGACAGTTTAAGAAAGCTTAAGAAATATCTATTGCATTTAATATAGAGTGGAGGTGACTTGGAGAGTACTCTACCATAAGGAATACCCCAATTATGTACGACAATTCCGTGAGAGTCTGAGCTATCAATGAAGGCTTGTTGTTGTAGCTTACACGTAGATAATACAACAGGTAGGCCGTAACCATTCATCGACTTTTCACATTTTAGCACCATGACTGCAGCTGTTGGTTGCTTGTCATTCAATCAGACAGTGTCCTATCAGACTAAATAGACTTCAGATCTTGAAGATGCTATGGCTGAAACTCGCTGGCGACGTTCGGTTTATATTTTTTAAGAACACACAGTGACTACTACGTCGATGGCGACTAGTGAACGATGTAGAACCACCATCAACCAGTTTCTGTCAGTAAGCTATTTTTCTGTACAATATTCCTTGTTCAAATCCTTCGTCTGAGAGTGTAGGGTATTCCCTTACAATTGAAAAATCGCCGTACAAGAAAACATAAAAATTATTTTGTTTTCTTTTTGTTCCGCCATGACATTTAGACATCTTTTCAGTTACTCAACAGCTTAAGAGGGAACTAAATTGAGAATGTTCATGATATTTGCTTTTTTTTTTTTTTAAATATTTGTTCTTATACACTCTTAAAGCATCCAAATAGCTGTTGGGAAAAGGGAGATTTAAGCGTGATGCCAAGGGTAATTAATGACAGAATTTATAGTGCTATGGTCGGGAATGTGCTAACGGAAAATATTTCGAAATGCATTCAATTAAAATAAGATTTTGCATGAAATCCATTACCGAGAGTGTAGCCACATAAACGGAAAAGCATGTCTGAAATTGTAAATTTAATAAAAGGAATCAGCTCAGCTCTTCCAGTGAATACATCTTTTAGAAATAAACCTCAGCTACCGAATTTTTCATGATAAAAATAATCCAGAATTCATGATAAAATTGTTGACAGCAATTTCTTCCCGACTCTAACAAAACTTACCATCACCCCAAAATACATTGTAGAATATCCATTAATTGTTTTATACTTTATGATGGGCATAATCATCATTTCACATTTGTTTCAGTTGCGCTGTACCTCCTTCGATTCCAGAGACTTAATTTTTTTTATTTTGCAACTTTAATAATAGAGAGATGATTGCAATTGCTGTAAACGTTGTCAGAGGTATTGCTGGCGGTGGCGTTGGTGGAGCAGTTACTGCCATTGTTCATTCACCTGGGATGGGTTATTGCCGCTGCCGATGTTGTCTCCAATGCTAGTGACACTTGTCGTTTGGTTGTGTTAATATTGTCGCTTTTTGTGCCCGAAGCTGTTTAAACGTTTAGCTCGCTTTTGCTGTTGTTGGCATTGGTGGGTGTTTCATTTGGTAACGTTCTTCTATGCGCTTGAGATGTTTGTTGCTGTTGTCGTTGTACAATTTCATTGTTAATGTCATGTTTTTAGCAATTTTTGACGCTTTGAAGTGTGACAGTCTGAGTTTTGCCGTTTGTTTTTGTTCTGTGTTTTTTGTTTTTGGTTTGTTTGGTCTTCCATTTCTGTTATCTCTTTAAGGCGAATTAATTTCATTTGTAGCATTTCAATTTTCGCAAACAGTTATGGCTAGAAAATGATTTAATTTCAAATGTACATTTGATTTGTGAAAATGATAAACGTGCAATTAAGCAGACAGTTGAGGGAGATTTTTTTTTTTTGTGAATTAATTACAAATTAATTACGGAGCTGTTTCTATAGAGAACTAAACCGTTAGAGTGATTCGAAGCAGACCCCTAGAGATATACGGGTCGACTTGGCCAGTGTCGATTACGTTACAGATAATTCTGGCTTTGGTTTGAATGGCAATTGTTCTGCCACAAACGTATGATCTACTTAGCAACCTCTGATCTATTGATAACGAGTATCAGGCAGCAGAGAAAGAATTGTGATAGGCTTGTCCCTATAGACGAGAGACGTAACATGATCGGAGAAACATGAAAAAGACAGGAGGAGTATCAACAGCATCGACATCGAAGATTCCTCCTAAATGAAGGAACCTAAAAAGACGCATAGATTTCATCACTCATGTGGGAAAAACGTGTTAAATTACTGAAATATTAGATGGGACCTGAACTAGTCTCGTTTGTTTGTTTGCTGGACACCTTATCTTACCAGCATTTCTTCCTGTTCCGTTTGAACTACCTTTGGTGTCTTCCGGACATTTCCAAATCCAGAGGGTTACAAAAGTTCACAATTGAAACTGTTAGTTCACAATGAAATCTCTCTACTCTCTGTCTAATGGCAAATCCATCTTTTATTTTGTGATAGACCTACTTGGCATTTGGGTTCCTCTTCTGTGTAATGTGGATTACGGCAGCAGCAGTTTTAACTGTACAAACATTCATCAACAACATGATCTTGACAACGGCAACATCACGGCTCAAACGGAGCATGGCTGGCATTTGGGCATGCGACAATTTCAGTTATTACAGCGTGTTTATCCAATAAACAAAAACACAAGAAGACAGCAGCAACAAGAACTTTAATAGTTTTTCTTTTTTGTTTAAAGTAATTTAGATTGAGAAACTAAACAATATGCAGATACACTTTGCCCAGGTAAATATTAAGAAGAAAAAAAGTGGAAAACAGAGCAAAATAAAACACATAAAACGTGGGAGTACGTTTCGGTTAAAAATCAAGTGACAGTTTTTGTCGACTGAAGCCTGATCGCTGGTAGGCTAATGAACAACAGCGTCGAAGAACAACCACGAGATTTTGTATGACTTCAACAAACGATCTGACAACAGAGTCAGAGCAACATTTGCCTCCCTCCCCACAGGAACAATGGATGAATGACGACGACGACGCATTTGTATTCATCTCGAACAGCAGTGTCAGCCATAACAACAACAACAACAAGAGGCCTTATTTTGTCGGAGTATATAAAAATCGCATAAAACTTAAGACTTAACCACTGTGTATTGTTGTCTCGTTACGTTTTTTTTTCTCAAAACTCAGTTTGCTGAGATGTGTGAAAAGTTGAAGAAAACTGGGGAGGAAAATGGCATCTTAAAACGAACTTTTATAAAGAGAAACAACAAAAACATAGCAGTACTCATGATCTCTAAAACAACGATATAACCAGCACTGTTTAAGAGGGCCGGTGTGCCAGTGTTGGGAATACTTCACTCATCATACTGCAGACTACAAAATTCCTAAGACCAACTGTAGAGATTTTATTTCATGTGGAAGAGTGAATCCCTACGACAATTTTGGCTCAGCCTATGTTGGACATGCCCCAGACAAAAAAAAATCCTTAATTCTTCATCGAATCGAAGACGCATTTCCAATTAAAAGTATTAGATATTCCAGAGGATGATATATCCCGTAAGGATCGCCGCTAACCCATTATTTTCCAACTGAAAAGTCACAGAACTATGGAAATTGTTATTGGGTTAATCATGTTGAATTCTTCCTAGCTCTACCACATCATCACTTGTGATGATTCCCTCGTAGAAAGTGTACATTGGGGAAAAAAAGAGCTGTGGTTATTATTGTTGCCGTTGATTTTAATGGTATAACCATGTGTACATATTGAATGCCGACAACACACTTACAAACGAACATATGAGTCTCAACAAATATAGAAATGTATATTAGGGTGTCTTTTTTTGTTCTTAGGCCATTTCAGGGAATATAAAGTTCCCCCTCTAGATTATATTCAGAAACAGAGAAGAAACTTCTATCTAAGCTTTAAATTGTACAGATACAGATCAGAAACGAGCCATATTCTAGATAAACAAATACCATTGGAAACGACCAAGAAAACCACTCATACGAATAGAAATGGCCAAAAAGGAAGACCAAATAATAACATATCCCAGATGGCTATCGAATGGAACCCGCAAGGATGCTGAAAGAGAGAAAGGCCCGCCAACACGTGGAGAAGACAAGTGAAATTCGAAGTAAAGATGTCAGCGATGAGCTGCCATTTAATCGAAAGAAAGAAAAAATACGGGACACCCTATGGACATTGGTAAGTATTTGATTGTGTACATAAGAAGAGTTGGTTGGCTTGTTGGATAGTTTAAATTGTGGTTGGTTCGTTGGTTTTGTTGCTTGACTGTTGTTTGGTTTATAATATTAGTTTTCCTAGTGACCCACTTTATTTTAAACAACAACAGTAACAACTGCAGCAGCAGCTGATGCTGCCGCAGAAATAGCAACCACAATGCAGCACACCATATGCTCGCCAGTTGCATGCTACAAAAACAACAAACACACACGAGGATTACTTGAGTCAAAAGAGCCAGCAAATGTTGCATTGGCAAGCAGCAGCAACAACGGCATCTATAGCCAACTGAAGTCAAATGTTGTTAAGGTTCACAATTGCATTAAATAATAAAAGAAAAATAACAACAACAACAAATCTTCGAAGGCACCAGGCAGCCGTATGTATGTTGCTGTGGCGGCTTAAGTTGTTGCCAATGTTTGCTGCAGCTTCAGATACAGTTGTTATTTTATTAAATTGTATTTTCTTCTCTCTCCCTCCGCCGCGATATAGAAATGGTACTTTTCTCTTGCTGCCACCCAAAAGCCTCCAATATTTGTGAAAAAGTCTCTGTGTGAAGCACCCAGCAGTGTACTTCACTAAGTGAGCATGTGACTGCTAAATCCATTGGATCCATTGGTGTGCCCCTATGTTTGCCGCATTGAAACTCAACTCTCGACATCGTGTTTGCCACTGGGAAAGAAGAAGACGAAGAAAAAAAGTTACATGGCCTCATATAATCTTAATGATATGCGTGACATTAATTTCGCATTCATATCAAGTGCGTTTGTTTGTATTCAGTTGTTCATGATGTTGGTTTATTTCTGTTCCTCCTCTGGCTGTTTGTTTAACTTGTCTTCGTTTTAAGAAGATGTGTTAAAAAGCGTGGAAAATCGCTGCTGCAATTGGCCCCTTTTGAAAGGGCCGAAATGGTTACAGCTGAATCTTGGCTGGTATTTAAGCTGCCGATTAGATCCGTTTCTAAAATGAATTTTCAACGGAAAAAAGCTTGTCGGTTTCGGTGTTTGTATTTTTTTTTTTTGTTTACCAAAACTGCGTTAGCTTTTTTGTTGCTGCTAGTATTGAGAAATTTGTTGCATCTTATATGAAATATTTCAGATTCATAGATAGGAGTGAAAAAGTGTTGTTTTTTTTTCTTTTGGGTAAATTGAAAGGACAGGTCTAAATGACAGGAAAAGCGGCGAAAAGACATAGTAGGTATGGACGGACAGAAGGGCCGGACAAATAAGGTCTCAGAAGACTCAGAGCCTAAAAAATCTCCTCAGCCTTGGAGATCACAAACAAGTCTTCCTACGCCCTCATTTACTCACCATCATTCCACATCTAATGCAGGAATTTCACTCTCAAACACTATCATTTGACATTTTTAAAAGAAATTTCAATTTCTATGCTAATTGCACAACAACTTTCTAGCCAGGAAGAACACCACTGGATGCGGAAGACCACCACTGGAATGCATCTTAATCAACTCTCCCCCTCCTCAATGGTGTTATTTGAATATCAGAAAGCTCAAATTGTATTCAAAATTATAGTTATTTAAATAGCAGAGCATTATGCTCAAGGCCATGTTTGCCGTTGTTGTTAGTGTTTGCATGTTTGCTGACGCATAAATCATGTTGTTCGGCTTGGCTCCACATACTACGTACACAACATTCCACGATGCTCCAGCACCTGAACCGCAACAAACATCCACCCATCTGTAAGTGGACGCATGGACATGGCTGCATGGGATAAATGAATGGATGGACGGCGACTGGAACGCTCACTTGCCCGCACGCCTTTGCCCATGCACACGGTAATGATGGACAGCCGTTTTAAAATTGATTGTCTATGGCTTTTGAAAACAGAGCCGACAGTGGTCGTCTCTAACTTGAGCGAGCCACTAAGGGCTTTGGTTTAGTTACTAAATCATAAGATTATCTTTCAGAGGAATTCCCATTTGTGTAATGAAAGCCCCTTAAGGTGATTAACACATTATTTTGACGCCTGGCTAAGTGGTTCGCAATAGGCGTCTCTGCCAGTCAGAGCACCAACAACATTTATATTTAGAAGACAATGATCGCAGGGCGAAAACTGCTCTCTATGCAATTTCTGCAAAATGTAAAGGTGCCAAGGTGCATGATGGAATGGTGGATTACACGCTGTTTCCTTAAGACATCAATCAAAAAGGATTTGTATGAGGTTGAGGTGGAAAAAAGGCCCATTTCCGAGTTGCTTCAAGGTAGGTATGAAATTGTTTTAATTCATGTGCTGTTCTGCTAACAATGTATGGAGTTTAAATATTTACAGAGCCCTACAATCGTAGGTTATCATCTTCGGAGGAGAGTTAAGGAAAGGAAATTTGGAGTGATGGCTGTGTTGAAAGTTAATGAAAAGCTGGAGTTTTGTGGTTAGCTGTCGACCAAGATACATACATCATAATAAGGGAATCATTTGGGAGAAGCAGCTGCACCTCTATGAGAAATGTTTCCTGGACAAAACTTCCGTCTTTTCCATGCAAGTTAGATTCTAACAAAAGAAGATACTTTCTTTATTATTATTCACTCGATATAGTCTATTCCGTCCCAGTGATTTTTCCACGAAAACAAACAATTATATGAAATAAATAAACAACAATCAAATTAGGTGAGATCATCACGATTCTCAACAAAGTAACAGGCTAAAGTCCCCCCCCCCCCCCACAGTTTCAACAATGTAAACAAACCATAACCTGGTGGCAGCCAACAAACAAACAGAAAATCGCATCTCTCTGTCTCCCCTAAAAATTCCTGGTAATTGTTGGCCAACGCAAAAGGTTAATAACATAATTTGAAGATCAAATTGTTATGGAAATAACGCCTGTTTGCCGCAACCACTAACAGAATAAGGCGACTTAACAAATGATGGCCAAGAAGAAAAAGAAGCAGAAGAAACCAGTCCAAACGACGGCTATCCATTACACGGCAATCATTCCAGAGAATCTGTTTTCCCCCCACCATCAGCCAGCTACAAGTGTTATTTACTTTAAACGCCAAACAAAAAGGAAATCTGATGTTGTGTTGTAAGGAAAACCTTCCCACATCGGTTGGCCACTGGAAAAGCCACAAAACGCCTTCGCGCGCTCGCGCCTGGCCACATGTAAGATGTCCAAAGATTTCCCTGTTACTGATACAAAATGTTTTGACGCAAGATATTTAAAAAATGTTGTGGAACATTTTTTTCTTTTGTTTGTTGGCATTTGTTTTTGGGGATATTTTTGTGTTCTGTTTGTTGTTTTTGCAGTGGCAACATGTTAAACCTAAGGAAATTGTCACAAGAGCTTTGGCGGCGGGAACGAAATCATAGTCATGAATTCCTATGTTTTCTAAGTTGCTGCGCTGGAAGCCAATCATACCTTAAAACTCGTGACCACATGAATTGAAAATTTCTAAAAATAAGCCTTCCCCCTAAAAAAAACCACAACACAGAATAAAAAACTACAAAATGTAAATTAAACAAGTTCAAGCAGTAAACTAGAGGCAGCAGAGACTTGGATAATACTCTACAGATGCATAATCAGTAATAACTAGAGAAGCAAAACAAAGGGAAGGGACATTTCGAGATGTTTGAATGAAATCTTGGTTTATAGTGAAGTTCGTTTGCCAAGTCTTTTGTTTTTCGCAGTCACATACATAAATAAGCAGCAGAGACTTGGTAAATTCCACGTACATAATACATCACTTTTTCAACACTTTTCCAACTTTCCAAATGGGTATTTCATTATTCAATATCTATTAAAAGAAAAAGGTTGTGTTGGTCCAAAGTCAATTTTTTTTTTCAACTTCGATACTTTTGCCATTCTTCCTACAACCAAATTACTTTTGGTATAAATAAAAGGTTGATAATAAAGATTAATAAAAGAGATATAATAAAAAAAGATACGTTTTTTCATGGTTTCTCAGCCGCTAGCTGCTCGAAATTGTGAGAATGGATAGCTGTCTCCACCATTCGCCATTTAGACCATTGGATTTCAATGCTGGTTGTTGTAACAGCTATGTTTCGTCATTTCGATGTTCGTGTTCTGGATCTGGTTCGCCTGTGGCCACCTTCAATGCATGTGTCCAGAGTGAACTTGGCGTTAGTTTGACTGGGCAATCGAAGAGGTTTTGCATGGCCTTGTCCATAAGGCGTTAGGTGCAGTGTCATCAATTCCAGAGTAATTGGACTCCTGTTCAACGAGAGCTATCACCCATCCCTAGGGAATTTTGCTGTGCTGAGGTGGATCAACCGCAGTTTACACTCAATCATTTCCTAGGTTTTCTGTTTGTAATACTCAATTATTTTTTAAAATTAAATTAATTATATAAATTAAAAATAAAGACGAGCCAAAGCTCAAAAAATTCCCCTCAACCTTGTTACCAAAATCGTACATTTTGCAATTGTTACAAACACTTTATCTATGAACTACTTCCCCCCCAAAAAAAAATGGTTTGTCATTCTTTCATTGTAGCAATAAACCTAATTTTTGGCAACTCGAAAAAAAACGATTACAAAAAGCGAAAAAAAAACAAACAGTACCAGCAGATTTATGTATCTTGTTTCGTTTTTGGCGGTTTTGCGGCAACTACTGCCAAATTAAGGCTCACATTTTGGTGTGTGTGTTTGCTATACGAGGGGGTGCTCCCAAAAAAAAACATGATGATAAACACGCTACTACAAATTGCACACGAATTTAACCAAGTTCTGTGATGTTGTTGTTGTTTTTGTACTTTAGTTCAGAGTATGCTGGCCACATTTGTTGCCGGCACGGTGCAGTAGTAGATTCAGTTCATTAGATCGGTAGCTGGGGCTGTGCCCGCAATAAGCAGCCAAATGTAGTTTATATGTACGATGTTGTCGGGTTCGCGTTGGCGTAGCTGCTGCTTGTTGTTGAAGATATTGTTATAAGCCTGGTTTACACCAATGTTTAAGCGAACTCTTTAGTGGGTCTAATTCATCTAAAAGCCCGTATTTTAATCAAATTAGGAGAAATAAAGCCAACGACTTCAACCGAAAAAAATTAATCGATAGTTCGACATAAGGATTCAAGGGAAAAGTTAACCTCATTTCCAGGCACTGAGGTGGTGAAGCAGATAGCCAACATTCAGTACACATGAGTATCTCATGGAAAGGCCAACGTTTTGTACAGCATGTGACCGCGAAACAACGGTCATGTGCGTGGAGTGGTTGGGTAACCAAAGACAAATAAATGACATTTTAAACACAACTGGTGTTGAAAAAAAGAGATCAAGTAGAATAATCCATTAATTTCACTGATCTATACAGAGGATGTTCAATAGTCTAAACTGAGGATGAACAAACAGTCTTAACAGAAGATGAACCCCCGTCTACGCTCAGGATAAACCTCAGTATATACTGAGGAGACTTGACCTCAATCTATATGGAGAAGGCTGAATCTCAGTCTATACTGAGAAGACTCAACATCCGTCTATACTGAGGAGACTAAAGCTCAGTATATACTGAGGATGCTGAACCTCAGTCTGTAGTGAGATAAAGTAGAATAATCCATTGATTTCACTGATCTATACAGAGGATGTTCCCTAGTCTAAACTGAGGATGAACAGCCAACCCAAGTCTAAATTGATGATAACCCCAATCTAAACTCAGGATAAACCTCAGTCTATACTCAGGAGACTAAAGCTCAGTCTATACTCCGGAGACTAAAGCTCAGTCTATACTGATGAGACTGAACCTCAGTCTATACTGAGGAGTCTGAACCTTAGTCTAAACTAAACGGCCAATCTAAATTGAAGATGAACCCCAGACTAAACTAAGAATGAACCAGAGTCTACGCTCAGGATAAACCTCAGTCGATACTGAGAAGACTCAACATCAGTCCATATTGAGAAGACTCTACATATGATTCCCCTCAGTCTCTACTTTTAGTTTAATCCCCCAAATAGCCATAATTCCGCAGTACCCTAATCAAAAAGCCATTAAAGATTATACAGAAGAAAGGAAGAAAAAAAACTTGGTGGCTTTGATCTAAATATATTTTGGCATTCTACAAAATTATTCAATTAATCCCGAGTGCTTGTGGTGGCTGAGTACAGCAAATTATGTACTGGGCTTTTGTGAAAAATTTTGCTAAGTAGTCAATATAAATCATGTTTATCGCGTTTATTACTTAAACATTAATAAATGGCTTTAAGCCAGCCTTGCCGTCCATGGTGGTAACAAGCCGAAGCGGGTAACCACCAGCCCGAGTCATATTGCTGCATATCACTTAATCAATTTCGTTCAAGTTAGACGCTCGAGCAGCAACCCGCACTAACAGCAGCAATAGCAATAAGAGAAACCCCGATAAGCGTATAACAACAGCCATAAAAATCATATGAAAAATAGTTCAAGTTCTTCTTTTGGCACATATGTAAGTGAACATTTCCTAAAACGATGGCAGAATTTTTCTTAAGATTTTTCACTTTCCACCCCACTCGCTCCCGCCATGCCCGCTGTCACGAGCTCGTGTTGTGTTTTGCTCCAGCAAAAAATCCGCTATAGGTATTTAACATCCTTAAACATCATTACCTAATGTTGCAGCAATGTTCTTGTGGCGAGCATGCCACAACATACGAGTTGCTGCTTCCAGACGCTGGTGTTGGCATTGCTGTTGTGGTGGTGGCAACTATTTTTATGTTGAACAAAATCGTGTCGCAAATCTTTGCCACCATACATCATTCTTTCATTCATTATTGCCACCGATATCTCAAAGAAAATATCTCATGGCTGGTAGTTGTTGAAGCCAGCAGAAAAGTCTGCGGCAGCTGTACTCGTGGACCTGATGATGATGGCGGTTGAGCGTGTGTTGTCTGGCTTATACATGTTGTACACTAAACACTCGCAGGGACGGACGTACGTATGTATGTAAATTTGATCGATCATAAGGTCTATTGGAATTCTTTTGGGCTTTTCACTGCTGTTGTTGTTGTTGCTGCGATTATTGAATATTACCGCTTAACATACATTAAAAATCACTTTAGCCAACACTTTGAATTATTGCCAAACCACCGTACAGATTTTGTGCAAAATTAATGATCCTTCAAAAGATGGAATTTTCACAAAATAGCAATCAAGACAACCATAAAAAAAGAAAAGAAAACGGAAAAGTGAAAAGATTGATTGATATCGATCGGTACTAATTCTGTAGAAAATAAAAGGGCGTTTTGGAAATATTTTTCTGGAAATTCAAGGGTGTAGAACAAAACTAAAAGAAACATGGCTCGAAAGACTTGATGATATTTTGTGAACAAGATCCTAACCGGACGCTGGAGTTGTTGGGTTCTCAAAGACGAAGTCGTGCGGTTATTTCTATTTTCCATAGATCTCCATCTCCTCACGATACCGTCTTAACATTTATTCGGAATAGACAGGGTTTACTCTCCTCTACTAACGCTACGGCAATTTCCTTTTCGGTTTCTTATAAAACTCCAAAGATCTGCTCCACAAAAATTATTTGTTCTATTAGGGTTTGTAATACAGAAGTCGTTTAAAAGAAAAACATTTATCTATCAAACAATTTTCTATTTTACCATTCTACATTTTTACCTTAAAGAAATTTCACTATTTTCCCAATCAATTTTGAAAGAAACATCGAACAATTCATGAATCTGTACATAAATCCATCGGCATGGAAGCTAATGTAAAGACAATTATTTGAAATTAGGCTTTGAAACGGAACACATGTTTTTGGGGTTTAGACCGAAAATCCATGCCATGCCACTGATTGACCTTTATTTACACCTTTTTTTACGGCCCAGAATAGACAACAAAACAAAAGTGAACCGAACGAAAGAAATGAAATGGAGTTCGAACATAAAAATAACAAAATAATTTGTATAATTACCAAAAGATAAAGAACAAGCAAACAACTTAGAAAGAGAAAAGAAAGATGTAAATCTTAATCTCTTTTTTTCGAAAACAAATTAATACTTTTCGGAATCTAAGATACAGAAACTCCAAAAGCAAAAAAAAAAGAAATAGTAATGAATAAACCTTGTAGTATTTGTGTGTAACAGCAGAACTTAAACGCAGCATGATTAATGGATTTTGGGGGTTTCTTGTACGTTCAATTGTGGAGTAATTTGGCCATAGACCAAGAGCCACCATCGGCAGCAGTATTCGCTGTGCATTCCCAGGTGGAACAGACACAGACGTTGATTTTGATGATGATGATGGTAAAAGTGTTTTGTAATGTAGATCACAGCAGATCATGCTAAAACAACATGATTTTTTCCCCTTAATTTATTTAACAACAAACAACATCTTTTCCGGCAATTTGAAATTCCGTTCAGTGAGCTCGCATTTAGGTCAATGCATGGGAATTCATTTTCAATATGAACGAAGTGGTTTTGTCTCATCGACGCCAGTTGTACGAACTGCTGCTTCATTTTATTCTCAATCAGAATTTTTTTTTCGTTCCTTAGTTTGGAAAATTTCTTTTGTCTTCTAATTAAAACTTTAGTTGTGTTCAGGGGGGACACCTGTTGTTCTAGTGGAATAAAAATTACTTTAAGCTGAATTTTAATGTTGGTGGTTAATTTGTAAAGGCCCCAATCTAAGTCTTTGATCTTTTGAAGCTTTAAATCTTCTAAGAACAAAGATTTGTTCCTAGTGGAAATTAGTAGAGTATTAAGAAAGAAACAAATATATTCGAATTGGATTGTTTTCTTTGTAAAGTAAGGAGTATTTAAGGTAATTGAGTTTTAAATTAGATGAGTTTGGAAATTGGAGGGTTCTTTTGAAAAGAAAGACGAATATCTGGGTAATTATGTTCGTAATTTGATGAGTGAGTGATTAACAGAAATACAGCATCAATTTACGCTGAGAATAGAAGCAATGGTAAAATTGATGAGCAATGGAAGAAACAAAAACTTAGACTTATACCTGCAGTCTGCATAAGTGTCTGGAGAAGATTGTATACTATCTTCGGGTCATTTATACAAATTAAAAACTCCTAAAAATTACCTGATTCTAGATGAATGATAACCTACGATAAGTAAATCACATAGTCATAAAATATAGACGGATGACAGTCATTGACGATGTGGAAGGCATCTCGCAAGGTGAAGTCAACCATCGATGCCACCAATTGGCGGGAGCAGTATGACTAGAGAGTCAATGCCAGGTAAATATTGCTCCACTTTCAGAACGCTTGCAAATCATTGAGTTTTTTTTAACCAAAAAACGTGTTTTATATAAAAAAAAAGTTATCCTCACATGTTTGGCTCAACAGAATTTGATCCGGAAATCAGCGAGAAGCTGTTCAAAGCTGCAATCTTTATAGGACAATAAAAACCTCGGTCTAAGACGTCTTTCGAAGAATCCAATCCTCTAGCGCAGTCTACATAGATCTCATTATAGCTAACCAATAGAGTTGATGATAATGTTCTATCACAAAAGTAAAATTTATATGCCAGCATGGATAAGCTTGCTTCGGATTTTATCTGATATGTCCAGGGCGGTTGTATTTTCTCAAGAACCTCTCTTCGCCTTCCACCAAACAGCACATCCCTAGGTCAACATTGCTGTCATCGCTGAGGTATGGGAGCAGTTTTCTTGTCATCTATTCAGTCTGGAAAAATGTATTAAGGAATAAGAACAACTTTAGAGCGGCTTTCTTGAAATGCTTACCTGAATGCAACATTGTATGCGTTGAGACTTATCCGGAATACAAGTTGTCTTAATTTTGAGTTTTGAACAAGGCTTGTAGTCAAATGACCTGTGACTTGGCTTCTATTCCCCAGTTGCTTCTTTACTTACCAACGCCTTCCTGGTTGGTATTAGATCAGCCGTAAAGCCGTGTGTGGCTAAGATTATTCCACAGAAATGTATCTTTTACATCACTCTATATCTCTAAGATATGTCTGTCTGTCTCTCTAACTGCCGGCAACTGTTGCATGTTCAGTAGTTGTAGATGTTTTTGTGTTGTTTGCTTTGTTTTTGGACAAATGTTAAGGTTTTGGCCTTATGCATACAAAATCGCTGCTGCTGCTTCTGCTTTTGAATGGTATGCAATGCATAAATGTGGCATGCAACATTATAAACACACGAACGAACGTATAGGCCGGGATAATTTCCTAGTTTCCCAAAAACGGTAGTGACATTTCAACCTTAGCACACAACCCACTCGAATTTAGACTGCCGCAGTAGATGGAAACGGAATGGAACACGGCACGGCACAGAACAGTTTTGACATAACATTTCTTTTGGAATACATTTCCCTTAACTACTCCATCTGCATGTAATGTTGCCCGGTTGCCTGACTGACTGCCAACGAACTAAGACACAGTTTGAATATCTTTATTTCGCTTGTACAGCACACATGCCACACATTAAATGTGCCCGGAAAGGCAAATAAGAGGTGGAAGAGAAGTGGGTGGAGTAGGAGACCCGGCAATCATACAGTCATACTCGGCGTTGTGTGTTTTGATTGGAGCAAAATGATGATGATGATGATGGTGGTGTTGGTGGCGTCGACGTCGGATGATGTTGACGATGATGGTGTGGCATAGTTTAATGCATGGTTAACATGGTTTAAAAGAATCTTATGGCTAAGAGAATGCAGCGTTGCCAAGAAATGGCATTGGTATCTTTTAACATGAATATATGAGACCTAAACTTACAATGTAACTGTCGTTTTTCTGTTGCCACAATTGCCGTTAGTTACAGTGGGACATCAGGGCATGTGCAGGGAATGACTGTCTGGGAGAAGCGGGAACTGTAAACCGATCACAAAAAACCTTCAAGAAGTGTTCTCAAATTTTCAGTATATATTCAAGTGTTTGTTGTCATACTACTTCCGTTTGTGTCAAACACCATCCGACTGATAGAATAATGTCTACCAATCAGTATTAGCTCCTTGTTGTCAACTCGATGCACATTATGCTCACTTTTATTGGAGAAGTAAATGAATCCGAAAGTGGCCTGGTGGTGAACAAGGATAAGAGAAAACTTTTGATGGTAAGGAAAAGTACGTATTCACAGTTACATCCAGGCGGCTGCTGAGATGACGCTGTCAGTTGTAACACTAGGTTGTGGGCGAATTTATGTACCACATATGAGCCATCATCAAAAATAATGACGTTGGACTGGAAATGAAACATGTTAGAAAAAAATATTAAATTGAACAAACTCTTGACAAATACAAACCAGGCTCCACTACTTACGACGCACATTGGCGACTTTCGAAGAATGTTTGGAAATAAATCTGCCATTTGGAATGCTTTTTGCGATTTGATTGATGACGCAGACCCAGCTGATGTGTGTTCGAGCTAAAGTCTAATTCGGTCCGGTAATATCTCGTACTCTGAAAGCTTCCAGATCCATAATGTCGGGGTTTCGCAACTTGTAAGAAACGAGAAGACCAGGTTACTCATCATTCAAAATGTCTATGATCGCCCTTGTTGTTTGAGCAGTTGCACCCTCCTGTTGAAGTCACATGTTTTTCTCAGATTCCGGCACACTGTTTAATTATCAGATCATTTATTATCAAAAGTATATCAAGTAATAGCAATGTAACTTATGTTAGTGATAGAGATGGTAATATAAATAAGTTGAATGATGATATTAGTGATGACACATACTATGTTGTAACACACACCAGTCATACTCAACCGGTAACCCATATCGGTCGCGAATATGAAAGGTCCCATGTTTGTTGTTTAATGACGCGAGTTTGGGTGGATGAAATTTCTACGGGGGATCAAGTTTTTCACCAGAAGGCGCTGCGACTAATAGGGGTCAATTTGATGGAAATGTCTATAGTCGATGTCGACAGCTCATCCGGGACATTTGAGCCCCAGTGGCGCCTATGCGGCCTCTGATAACCCGTTTTTGGCACAGTTCTTTAGTGTCTTAGGAAATTTGTTCACGATCCAAAATGAAATGCTATCCATGCTGGAAGTAACGTATATACGAATCAGCTCGGTCAACCATAGTGACTTATAATCCATAACTTATAATGCATAACTCGGAATCAGAGGTTGAATGCATTAAATGTTGTCTGTCTATCCGTTCATCGGTCATTCAGTTCTCCTGTCTGTCCTTCTTTCAAATTGTCTCCTTCTGTCAGTGTTTTCCCTTAAACACCCATTAGTCCATGAGTCCTGTATGGGCCGATTTTCGTTAAATTGCAAACCGGGTTTCATCAAAGAAAACCAAAAAAAATAACGGTTTGTCCCCTTTTCCACAGGCAAATTTTTATTTGGCAAATTCTGAGTTTGTAGGCGAGAGGGGTGCGAGGAAGAGAAACAAAACTTTGCCTGTTCAGAATTTGCGGTACACGCAAATTCTGCTTTGCTCTGTTCGTTGCAAACAATTTTGTTGACATTTCCTTTTTAACCTATTCGTTTTACTGACACACAGCCGGCTGACTCCATATCAAACGCGGATTTTGTACAATCCAAAATCTCTTTTATTAAATTATGTTTACACTCCTTGTCCATTATTGCACCGATTTTAAATTATGTATACACTTCTTCGAAAAATTCTTTAAAATGTAAACACTTTTGACGTTTCTTTCTTTCTTTTGTATTTTGATTCGCAAATTTGGCAAAGAAAAAGCGAAAATTTCAATAGAGAAAACAAAAAATTTGCCAAATAACAATTTGCCTGTGGAAAAGGGGACTTTCCACATCTCCACTGAACAGAGGGACTCTTGAGTAGGTGAGACATGAATGACTGCTGCATTACGGCTTAGAATGTATACAATTTTGTTGTCGCTCTGACTGGCAAGTGTACGTACGTATGTTTTGTCATTCCTTGGATGTGGCTGACAAACATTTACAACTTAAAATGGCTTAAATATCTTATTTAAACCATATGCGATTGCCAGCAACACAAGTCGTCGCACGAAAATTGCTATTGCCGGCAACGCGTTGCTGCCACTTTGTGAGGCACTGGATATGATAATGACCACGATGACGAGTGGAATGACGATGAATCGCACTTTGACGCTGACTCTGAAGAGGACCTGGATGATCAGCAATTTTTATGCTAAATAAGAATTAACCAAAATATTTGAATGTCAACAGCGGACACAATGTGAAAATGTTTGGAACAACGATTTGTAAAAGCTTCTTGGGCCTGCACATTCGCCCCGGCCATAAACCTGTCCCAATGGTCGAGTGAGCCAGAGTTGAGTGGCACCTTCGTCGTGTTGTTCTTTTAAACACGGCCATTAAAAGTTAAACGTTCCAAATGGTCCAATGCCAAAATCCTTTTAGATTTTGAAAGCTTAAACTCATTGACACGTTAAGACTTTTGCAATGAAAATTAACCAGCAATTGAATCTCTGAACATTTTAGCCATCCATATGACCATTAGCTTATACGCTTGGCCATAGCACACATACACACACACGCAGTAAACTTGTTTCCATGAGATGTTCATCCCATTGCAATCATGGGTAAACTTTAACTTGGCATTTGCTGGTGCTGTTGCAAGAGTTTTTCTTTTTCTGTATTTCTTTGGTTTATTCATTCCTGATTTCCTCAATTGGCTATGTATGGTTTTGGTGGCTGTATTGGCAGTTTTGTGGGTCAGTATGTTTACAGTTGATAGGTTGTTGCTGCTATTGTTATTGCCTATTTCTTGGCCGTCTGTCTTCCGTAGCTGGCCATGTTTTGCTGTATGACCATTTGGCGGTTGCCGCAGCCGCTGCCGCCGCTGTATTCTTATTCGATTCTGGTCATTATCATCATGGCTTATTTTGGATTTTTGGTGTCAATGTTAGAGGCGTTGTTGGAGTTTGCTTGTTCAGAGAGAGGGAGAGAGAGCAGAAAAAACATAGTTAGAGATTTATAGAAAAGAAAAACTAAAACGGCATCAGCTGGTGCTGGCGGCTGTGATGGTGGTGGTGGAGGTGACAGCTGGTGGGAAATTCTTCAGAGAAATCGTTGTGTACGCTTTTCCACCGTGGCCATCAATTACGTGCCGCCAATTTTCGTTTCGGAATTTAAAGTATAACAATGGAAATTCCAGAAATCTGTTTTTGGCGGGAAGAGAAAAGACAATGAGAATTTGGTTTTGGGTATATGTCAAATTCATAGCAATCAAACCATACAGGAAGAACAAATGTGGCACAAGCCATGCTGGAGGTACGACAATATGTTTGGGGGGGGATAAAGAAAAACAGTATATAGTGGACCAAACCGTATGGAAAGGGATTAACTGGTTGAGTCAGATGCGTTGGATTAGTCGAAAGGTAGGAATGACTAAACTTGGTTCCCTAATTAACAGACAATTAACAAAGTATCTGTCAGGTACAGTTCTGTTAGTAACAGTATCAGTCAGCTACTGTTCTGTTGACAACAGTATATGTCAGATACTGTTCTGTTGACAACAGTGTATGTCAGATACTGTTGTGTTGATAACAGTATATGTCAGATACTATTGTGTTAATAACAGTATATGTCAGATAATATTCTGTTAATAACAGTGTCTGTTGTGTAGTGTAGTATTAATATCTCTCAGACAAGAAACACCAAATACCAACATATCTGGTGTTATGTTACTTTCCGTATCTCTATCCAGTTTAGTACTTATTTTCCATTAAAACTCTATGGATTTTATTATTAACATTTACACTAAAATATTATTTTATTTATTTTTATCATTAAGTTTTGTTTTTTTTACATTTTTGGGGATTTCTGTTTCTGTTACTTTTCGTTTTTGTTTGTTTCTTAGTGTTGTTTTTTGTTTTGTTCTTGTTCTTCTTCTCACAAAAAAAATTCAAAGAACAGCTTAGAGCATGGAAGTTAAATTAAGTTCTCATTTGTTGTTAAGTTTTTTTTTTTGGTTTGTTAGTTTTAATAATCTTTTTTTTTTATTAGAGGGATTTCTTTCGTTTGTATTCTTTTTCAATGAACTTTTTTTCTGAAGAGTTTATTTTTTAGAAATTATTTTTTTTTGTAATTACCTTTATGTTTTAGTTGTTTTCTTTTCATTCCTTTTTAGTTCGTTTTGTATGTTAATAATGTGGGAGAGATTTATGATAGAATTACAATTGTTCTTCTAAATAAGTTTAGTTAGTTTTTTTGCTTTGTTTGTTTTGTGAATTTTGGCAGCATTCTTTCTTCTTTTTTTATAATTCATTTTGTTGTTGTTCTTGTTATTTATGTTAATTATACTGGTTTTGTTGTAATTAATAGGATTTTTGTTTTTGTTTAATTAGCTGTTGTTGTGTGGTTTAGAGTTTATGGTAATTGAAAAAGTTTGGGATATTTTTGATTGGGTTTGGATTGGTGGGAGAAAAAAAAAAGAATACCCCTTGGGATGGATGTGGTAACACACTAGCTTACAGAATGAAATTAGAAAACTAAATAATAACTGCGCTCAATTTTGTCCATTGTCTTTGAACATAATTTGATTTTCTTTCTTTCCAAAGTACGTGAACTATTTAGACTAAATTCCGCTATTGGCCCTATTTGGGTACATTTAACGTGTCATTGAGCCACAAACTAAAGTTTTCAAAGTACCAACACTGATAGAAAGTAGGGTTAGGAGACAAACCTTCATGGCTTCACGCTGCCATCATTGAACCGGAACATCTATTTTGGATTTTTGAACTTTACCAGCAATGTAATGCTGTAGAAAAACCCTAAAACTGCTTTATGGAGGAACTTGAGTTTGCAGAATAATGGATGCCAAAACATGGAAGTAGATGCTGATCACCAGACCTATACTCACATACAGATCACTGTCAAGGGCCCTCTCATCCCTTAACCCTGGTTTATCACCAGGACTGAATCGCGTCTTACCAGAACCTAACACTCAGAGGATATCCCCTACCTTACTCATGGCAGTATCTGCAAAAGAGGTCGTCGAAGTTCAAAGAGGATCACCACACCTATACTCACATACAGATCGCTGTCAAGGGTCCTCTCATCCCTTAACCCTGGTTTATCACCAGGACTGAATCGCGTCTTACCAGAACCTAACACTCAGAGGATATCCCCTACCTTACTCATGGCAGTATCTGCAAAAGAGGTCGTCGAAGTTCAAAGAGGATCACCACACCTATACTCACATACAGATCGCTGTCAAGGGTCCTCTCATCCCTTAACCCTGGTTTATCACCAGGACTGAATCGCGTCTTACCAGAACCTAACACTCAGAGGATATCCCCTACCTTACTCATGGCAGTATCTGCAAAAGAGGTCGTCGAAGTTCAAAGAGGATCACCACACCTATACTCACATACAGATCGCTGTCAAGGGTCCTCTCATCCCTTAACCCTGGTTTATCACCAGGACTGAATCGCGTCTTACCAGAACCTAACACTCAGAGGATATCCCCTACCTTACTCATGGCAGTATCTGCAAAAGAGGTCGTCGAAGTTCAAAGAGGATCACCACACCTATACTCACATATAGAATGCTGTCAAGGGCCCTCTCATCCCTTAACCCTGGTTTATCACCAGGACTGAGTCCTGTCTAACCAGAATCTAACACTCAGAGGATATCCCCTACCTTACTCATGGCAGTATCTGCAAAAGAGGTCGTCGAAGTTGAATATGATTTCAGCACAAAATGTTCATCGAAAAATTGCCATCACAATTTTTGCAAATACCATCGCCCCTGAGCATTCCAAGTAAATGCAGTACGCCTGAGCAGGCCAAACCGAGAATTCGCTGGGTAAGCGAATCCTCCCTATTGGTTAGTGGTTAAGGCCTACCCAACACCTCTGCTACACTATCTTTACATCCAATCACCCGGTTGATATCGCAAATTCACGACGAGCTGCACTGTCCTTGCGATTTAGTTGGTAAACCAATGCCATAGCGAAACTTTCCGAAATTGTCATTACAATTTTTGGAAATACCATCGCATCCTGATCATAAACTTTCCGAAAGGCAGTTCCCAGTTGGTCAGGGTAGGCCAAAAACAAGGGTATTTTGACCTTTCGCTACACAGAGACTGCGTAGCGTAACAACTTGCAGTTCCCGAACACAACAGTTAACATAATGTGTTCGGGCATTGGACTATAGGTACGACGCCATCTATACCAATTTCTTCCGGCAGAATGCACACATTTGCAACGATCTATGAGAGACGTAGTAGCCAAGACTATCAAGTGGACAGACATTGTAAGTGTGATTAGTACTTTGGTTGGTTTTTTTCTATTAAAGAATTAGTGACATCCGGGGTTTACAGGCAAACTTTAGGGTGTGTTAACAGACCTAGGTAGTCGTCCTCTGCATATATGCTTAGGTAGCCTGTCCTGTGAAATATCTTGTCAAGTGGACAGACGTTGTATTCTATTAAAGAATTAGTGACATCCGGGGTTTACAGGCGAACTTTAGGGTGTGTTAACAGACCTTCTACATAGTCTTTGATTGTGAAATCTACACTTTGAGAGGTAATACTTCTGCATATACACTTTGGTCGCCTGCCCTGTAAATTGTCTTGGGTTGCAGCTTTTCTTAAGACACGTAGGCGGAAGACATCACTGATCTGGAACCTGAATAACAGAAATACAAATCCAGTGAAACGGAAGAACTAAAACAAAACTCCTAAAGGGCTTCAAAAATTCCATTATTTGGGATTTGTTGATCATTTATAATTTTGTCTTCTAATATAGTCTAAATAGTCCAATAAACAATTTAATTAAAACTTGAATTTATATTTTTAATAATTGCAAATAAATAATAAAAAGATAAAGGAATTATATAAATTAGAAAACCCGAATTCAAATTCTATTAAAAAATGATTAATGTCATTGTGTAAAAAAATGTTATGATAAATAAATAAAAAGAAAAGGTTTAATACTACTAAATAATACTAAAATTAAAATGTTTATTTAACATTTCTTTTATAAAATTTTTGAGTACATTCCGCCTTGACAAATAAATCAAAACAAGGAAGTAAACTGATACCTACGAATACAATTCAAAACTAACTGAGATTACAAATTAACTTAAATCAAGTTTTGTAAAGTAAATTATTTAATATTTTTTTAATATAACATAATACAATTTTTCAAAAATTAATAGTAATAGGAATTAGAAAAAAAAGAAAATCTACAGAAAGCACACAAAAATGAAATTAATTGAAAAACAAAACAAAATATTTTTTTGAAAACTAAAAAGATTGTTTTCTTTCAGTAATTTTCAAATTTTAATTCAATAATTTAAAAATCCAATTTTATAGTAAACATTCATTTTTCTTTTCAGAATTAATCCAACCTGGTGTTTGAAAAAAATCCTGCCTGTGTAAACTAGTGTTAATTTTTGTGGTAGTTCTTATGGCCAAGTTTTGATTTTAGGTAAAATTTTTGTTTGTTTTTTTTTTTTTTTTTTGAAAAACTTATTTGTGGATTTTTTTTTTATTTTTGTTGTCTAAAATCTATGATAGTTTATTAAGAATATTACAAAATTTAAATCAATATTATTTACTACTTATTCAAAATTATCTTTTAATATAGTTTACTCTGTTGTGTGGAAAATTAGGATTTAATTAATTTCGTTTATATCTGTTTTTAGTTTCATATTTATTTCCCCAGGAAATTTAACAACGAAAAGTGATTTTTCTATCAGAAGTTCATTAACCAGGAGGTTCTCAGCCATAACTCATTACCTGGAATGGATAAAGAAGGTTCGAGAACAGGCTCAAGAGGGGAACTGTCTGGCTTTGAAAGCCTTACATTTTGAACTCCAGAACCCAAGTTCTATACCATCTTCTATGACAGTAAAGATGACATCTCAACTGCTCTGAAACTAGGTGGCATAAGTTCCTCCTTCTGAGTGTTTCTTAGGGCTAACTTTTTCTCTTGTTGTCTGTTTGTTTCTTATTTGTTTAAACTAACTGAGACTTTAGTTTTTAATTTGTAATTTTTTTTAAACTAATTTTTTTTTAGTATTTTTATTTTAAGGTTTTTGTTTTTTAATTTTGAGACTATTACACTAATCAACAGATGAAACAAAAAGTTTGGAGTATTTCAACATCTCCGAAATGTATGATTTGATTTGATTTTGGAAATTTTGTTGTTTTTAGTTATTGAAAAGTGTGTTAAGTTAGTTTCTCTAATATGGTATTTGTTTTATTTTTATTTTTTAATATTCTCTCTAATAAATTTCATAGTTTATATTAAAATTATTATTGAACTATTGATAACGGATTTGTTGCTTTTGTCAATACGTCATCGAATATTTTTAAAATGAAAATGTTTTTTTTTTTTAAAAAAATTTATAAACTTAAATGAAATTGTTCTTTAATGGCTACATAACTAGATAAAGTAGTTGGTTTGGATTTCATTTGAACATGTCTAAAATGAGGCCTCGACCAAGTAGGTACCTTCCATGGGTTGATTGTTTTGATTACTTTGAGCGTTGCTGGTGGCGGGCATGTACTTCCCACAGGCCTAAAGAAAAAGGAAATTAAACCAAAAGATAGAAGAAAGAGCTGTAAGCTGGTTTCTTACCTGATAACGTTGTGAACAACAGCGACCGCAACATGACTGCACCAGACCCATGGCACTGTTGGTGGAGTGGGCCGGACTGGCCATCGGCGATGGTGATCGGGGACGTTTGGGCTGTCCCCCATTGAAGGGTATTTCTAGCTCAACAAATTCACGATCCTGTTTACATGTTCATTCATAAACAAAACAAATGACAAAATTATTCAATTTTATATTCCGAATCTTTCGAATTTTAGTTTGTAATCAAACACAAAGCAACAAATGAAACATTGATTATTTTTTCTTGCTCGATTACACTTTTTTTAAGCAATTGACAACAAACAAAAACAACATGGAAATGGTGGTGTTTATACACATTAAATAGGTTTTTGATTTGTTTTTTTTTGTTTTCGATTCAAACATTTACACAAAATGATTTGAAAAACAGCTATTCCATTCAATGTAAAGTCACTAGGATGACATGTAAAGGATATGATTTCAACTATAGTTCTACAGCTTTATTTTTTCAACTCCAATTAAAAGATAGAAGACAGATTTCCAAATTTTGCTTTTCATAAAGTTTTCTAAATTATTATGGCTGAATGCACAAGGTTTACCACACGCACACACACACACATAAACACGTATACACGAATGTGGCATTCATACAACTTTTGTCCATTAAGAAGTTTTCTATGGCCTGTCCTCAATGTTGCAAATGTAGACCAAAGTTCATGAAATAGTGGGTGGCATTTAGAAGGACAACAGACAAATGGGCCAATGAAACATTTACGAACATGACATTTTAGATTTAACACAGCAAAAGATATTGAGAGTAAAAGAGATCCAGAGGGTAGATTTTGAAAAACAAAATATCTAAAAACTCAATGAAAAGTAGAATATTTTATTATTTTGATAACTTGGAAGATGACAATGTGACAATGAAATGAAACGAATTTCTATATTAAAATATTGTTAATTTCAGTTTGATGAAAACTCAGCGCTTATATGGAGCAAAGGCCATACAGAAGGCAAGTCGTTTGCTGGACATTTCCATGAGAGGGCGTAGGTGTATTTTAACCAGTATTTGCTGGGAAAAACAAAAAATTTGCTATGAAAAATCAACCGACTTTGGACGTCTGTCCACTGTATGGTCTTCGATATAGTGTTGTTTTATTTCAATTTTAATTAGGCGAACACTCAGCCAGACAAAAACATATGGAGGAAATGTCTGTGGTTTTAAACCATAACGGTTTGTGTCTGAACAAGAAGGGAGTGTAGCAGTGAGTGTAAAATATGATTATCTTTGGAAATTGTTAACTTCTCAAAGTCTTTCTACAAAAAAATGGTAATCGAAAATGCTGAAAACGCTTGAGGACTTAATGGACAAGAAGAAAATAAAGCAGTAAAGGGATAAAAGTTAGGAACCTCGATTAACTGTTAACGTCTCACAGTAATTTCTATAAAAACAAAAAACTGGTTATCAATACAGATCTTAGAAAGTGTGGACGTGGTGAAGAAAGGACCGGCACAAAGAACTGCTAATCAGTTGATTTTCGAAACAACTGAAAGCAAATGGAAAGTCTATGGAACTGAAGGCAATGTAGCGATGAGGAGGGAATATGGAGAGTGGTTCGTATCAGAAAGACTGTGGTAACATATAGAGACCTCCGATCTCTCTTGCTGGAAAGTCGACAGCATTTACCAGGTGAAAACAGCCGATCAAAAAGTCTTACCAGGTTTCGAAACGGAGTTTGATGGGTTTTAGTCGCACACACCACGGCCGCTCAGCTAAAAAGCCATAAACAATAACAACAAAAACACACACGTACAGGTAAGTAAACTGGCAGCAAATTCAACTCCATTTTTAAATACCTACGTGCAGTTAAAATTGTACGTGTGGCCGGCCTAATATGTAGGAATGGCTATGGCCGCCCTCTGTTGGAAATACCCGGATATTAGCAGCATAAACTGCCGCATTCCGTGGGCATCATTAGCCGATTTTACTTTGAAAACACGCCACTTCTGTTAACAGTGAGCCAAAAAGGCTACTGCAGCCAAAATATGTCGCTGAAGGTCTTCTATGCGGTCCTTCCTCCGTCGATGTTTACTAACAAGAGTTAAAAATATAAATAAGTCAACATAATCTGGAATGTTGACAAAGTTGATGGGCATACATTGACGTTTTGAGCAGGGCACAGTTATCTGAGGATCCAAAACTGTCTAAAGTTGAACTGAAACCCACCCTTATTTTCTGCTCACATTCAACATTCTCCAGCATTCTTTTGTCAATTTTCTTCGGCTGTACTTCATGCGATTTCAATTATCTTTTATTATTCATTTATTTTTTTATGAATTCTTTAATTTTTAATAGAATACTTTAAATCAATTCGGTAATATCGCTCGATCGTATAAAATTGGCCATGTGCCAAAATCAGCTGTTCAACTGAGACGAACAAGAGCTTAAGACAGGGATGAGAAAAATGAATTTAGTACGTTTTTTTATACGGTGTGTAGTTACAATGGTACAAACAGTAGTGAGAATTTTTAACTTGGTTGGTACACACAGTTGAGAAAACAAACCTCACACGTTCCTACTGTTTGGACACACGGTATCAAAAAGCCGTACTACATTCATTTTTCTCATCTCTGGCTTAAGCTCCTGTTCATCTCAGTTGAACAGCTGATTTTAGCACATGGCCAATTTTATTCGACCGAGATATTACTGAATTGTTTGAAATGTTCTGGTGAAATTAATAGAAATTATAAAAAGTAAATCGAGTTATAAAAGTTAATCGACATCGCATTAAGTGCGGCTGAAGGATTTTGACGAAAAAACAGCTGGAAAAATGTTGATGGTAAGCGAGCAAATTTCATTTCAACTTTAGACAATTTTCTTATTGGGATCCTCAGACAATTGCACACTGTACATGCCGGGTAATTCGCAAAAAATGAATTGTAAGTTTTTAGATAATATATTAGATTATTTATTTATATTTTTACATCTGTTGGTAGAAAAAAACATCGTCAGAAGACGGACGTTTGGAAGAGCTACAGGTATTCTGGGCCGAGTCGTTGTAGGGTGTAAATCCAGAATGTTTGGCTGCACATTTTGGAATCGATCGTAAATTTTTAGGCCAGAGGGTGTCATAAAGTGGGACACATTATTAGTGGGGAAGACCAAGGCTGGTACGTGGTAACATGCAGGGCGTTACATGCCATTCAGCCCTCAATGACATAAACAAATTAAGAGCCGAGTTTGTTGAGCAATTTATCTGACGCTTTTAGCAGCCTTGTCCGTGAGATTAAACCCAACTTGACTCTTTTTTTGAATGGTTACGTTAATTCTCTCATCTATAGGGAGATGCGAACCACGATTTCAGCCTTGGAAGACATTACACGTGTCGTTGTGAGTTACCGTACGAAATGTGCCAACTTTCACAATGAACCAACGGAAGCGTAGTCGTGGTTAATATTTGTATGAAAAACTGGTTAAAAAGTAAATGGCAGGCATTGATCTATCGATCCAAATCAAAATGTATTTAACTTCTATACATTATCTGTTTTTTTATTTTCAAAAACTAAACGATTAAGCTTTTCAAGTATTATTGTTTTAAAAAATACACACTGTTATGGAATTAACTTGTCACTCGTTTTCCCATATGCAGTTATTTTTAAGATTTATTGGAGGCTCGCACCCATGGGCTCTAGTTGGCTCTTGAATAACTACTGATATGTTTTTCGCCACATCGGAATGGCAAAACCATTATCCTACCGCTGTAGGTTGTACTGTCTACTGTACAGTACCACATTCAGACTTTTCAATGGGGAAAATCAATTTCCTTAAATGTTTCTTTACAATTTTCCTTGTTCTCATCTGCTTTTTGTTTACAAATATTTCGCAAATAACACAAAGAAATGCCCTATAAATATTTGCGCCATAAAATGACATAATTTTCATAAACAATATCTTTTGATAACAACTACGAAAGTGTACATGTTTCTAAACTTTGACAACATTAGCCTTTCAATGAGATGAAAAGAAATGTTCATGTTCATTATTTTATAAGAATTACAAAGGTTATCTTGATGTGCCTTCGTATGACGAGTCTTTGAAATTGTTTAGTTACAAGTATTGAAAAGTGGGCAGACGAATTAAGAGGTGGGTGACGAATTAAAAGGAGGAGATTTTGTTTTTAGTTTCTACCACAAATGATGATATAAGACAAACTGAACCACAAATGAAGATTTACAAAATCGGCTTTAACTGAATATACTCCGTGATGAATATTAGTTTTTTTGCGGCAACCACACTTTTTGGTCTGTGTAAACGAAACGTAAACCTAGAAATTCTATTGAATTTCAGAATTAGCTAAATAATCATGATCTCTAGTCATCTACAGTGCGGAAATATACAGTGGGTGCTCTGCTCTAGATTGGATATGAATAAAATGGTGGAATAAGGGGAGAATGCACTAAAGTTGACAAAGTACAAATGACCCTACCGGCTATTCCCAGTGACAAACTAATTATGTTAAGCAAAAATAATCTTTTTGTTCTGATTTGCATGATCGGGAACTGCTAAAACCTACTGATAACTTTCAGACACTAAATGGGGGGAAACTTTTAATTATACTGGGGGGAGCGGGGATACCAACTTTAAACGAACTGCGTGGATCTGATGGCTATCGATGCGTTAACACACACTCTGGTATCCTCTAAGAGTTACACGGACTAGCTATTCGATTAGGATTTGTATACTTACATATTGTAAAACCTGCTGATATGTATGGGGGGCTTTTGCCTTTATAGATTCAAATTCAAATAATTGAGAATTTAGTGTAATTTGTCGTTTAATGATTGAAGTCAAGAGAAATGGTGTGTAGGATGGAGGATGGCGTGGGGTGCGTTAATTGTAAAATAAAATTTCAAATAATAACAAAGAAAATTAAATAAAAATACAGTTTATTTTATATTTTTTAAAATCAATTAAAAGAAAGCTATAACAATGTTTTAACCAAAATTTTATTTAATTATTAAAAAAAAAACTAAAATTAAATATAGTTAACGTTTTTATATTAACAGAAATTAAACAGAAATAGTTACACATCATAAGTATGACTGAACTGAATTATACATTATGTTTTTTTTTTTTTTTTTACAAAATTAACTTAAGAACTATAGTTTTACCAGTTAAGTTTATTTTTTTTTTGTTTAACAGTATATCAGTGAAAAAAACAACAACTATTTAGAGAGAGAGAGAAAGAGAGTTTAAGAAAAGAAATCACAACATAAAAACTTATACACATTTAATGAAATTATACAGAAAGAAATAAATAACAATTATTACACACACGGCAAAACAATAGAAGGAAGAACAAAAAGATTGCAAAGAGTTCAACAAGTACAATTTTCGTGGAGTTTTTTTTTTCCATTTATTTGTCAAAATTATAATTTAAAAAAATACGCACTTTTCATGTTTTCTTGCTTCTAGTATTCAATACATTTTCAAATTGATCGTGAGTGTTTTTTGGGTTTTGTTTTATTTTTGGTTGTTTTTTTTGTTGTTTTTAGAAAAAAATAGTTATTTAGATTTTATAAAAAATACATATGTTGTCATTGCTTTTTGTAATTAGAACAAATGGTTGCTACATCTGTTTTCCAAAAAAAAAGAAACGAAAAAAAGAAACAAATCAATAGGAGTAATAAAGAAATCATTAAAAGAAAACAAGAAGAAACAAAGGAAAATGAAAAACAATGTAAACTATTGCTAATGAAACAAGAGAGAACAAAATGAGGATTCAAGCGCCGGTCGATCTTTGGGATACTCTATACCACAATGCCCACAACATCACAATAGTTGGTGGATCCACCGTTACCTCTTACCTGTGCCAAGATTATAAGCAGTGTTTGAGGAAACTGGGTGAACTTTCCCATAGCACATACAAAATTTAATATCACGATGAAATTTGCACAAAGCCTGTTTTTTTTGTTAAGATAAAAGCTTTTAAATTTGGCGCTGACAAAATAAACTCCAAACTAAAAAATAACATCCGAAAATTTATGAAAAATTCATTTGGGGATTATTTAATCGACTTTGGGTGTTATTTAAGCGGTGGTAGCGTCGAGTCGGTCAGCGTGGGGCGCTGTGAATTCGATCCGCAACAGACGCTTTGGTCTGTGTCATCCGGTTTACCAAAATTAGAATATAAATTGACTTTGTATAGTAATTAATAATAAATGAAATAAATAATTCATTTGGATTTATTTAATTTGTCAATGGGGGGTTATTTCATATCGCCTTTAATATTCATTACAACAGCTTTCAGGAAGAAATATTATTTTCCAAAAATATAAAATTGCCTCATATATGTATGTTATTTTTTTAAAATGAATTTACTTAAATTTGAGAGCTAATGGGGAGACCTTTTCTCAAGTCTGGAAGTTCATACCTATTTTTATTTTGGGCATTACTTTTATGTGGACATGCATCTGCGATTGGGCGAAGAACGACCTTCCAGAGCTTCCATTGTTCGTTACAAATCGTCAATATTGAAAGCGTTGATGACCTCATTCAGTTCTGGCTTTCTGATATCTGGTAGATATCTGAAAGAATGGTCTCTGTTTACCGATAAATATCCGTTTTATTTTTGCCTTCAATTTTGACAATTTGTAACGAACGAATTTGTAACAAAAAAAAATCTGAAAATATTTCCAAAATATTCTTTTTGTCGGTGTGGTCATGGAAACAATTATTGTAACAAAACTGTAGCTCAACCATAATTTAATTAAATTAAAGACTTACAGCTTATTCTTAACATTCCCTGAAGCCACAGATGGAGAACTTCTCTGAAGTCAGTGAGCCGTGCGATTCCGAACGACTATTCATTTTTCTAGAGAAGTTTTACATGACTTAGAATTTACTCTCTTACTTGTAAAGTCGCCGTCATTAACGAGTTGGAAATGGCAGCTGAAAAATGTTTTTGATAAATTTCAAGCGCTGATGCAGAAAATGCTGTTCAAAAAATCCAGGGTTGCCACATCGCCTAACTCAATAAAAACGATGTCAACCCTGGAATTTTTTTTAATGCATTTTCTTAATCAGCGTTTTTATTTTACCTAGAAAATGGTAAAATACAGACATATGTAGGTATAATTGATACCTTCTCAGTTCTACTAAGAAAACATACTAGCGAGGTGTAAATGAGCGCAGAAAAATGTTTTTAGATACAATAAAAGCGCTGATTCAGAAAAGAAACTTCTAAACAAATCCAGGGTTGCCATTACACTTAATTTATTAAAAAAAACATGGCAACCCTGAAACTTTTTTAAGTGTATTTTCTACATCAGCTCCTTTATTTCACCTAGAAATGACCGCTGAAAAATGTTTTTAGATCAAAAAAAACTCGCTGATTAAGAAAATAAACTTTTAAAAAATCCAGGGTTGCCATATCACCTAACTCAGTAAAAAAAAGTTGGCAACCCTGGAACTTTTTTAAGTGCATTGTCGACATCAGCTCCTTTATTTCACCTAGAAAATGGGTACAATCTAATATAGGAATTTATGAAACTTCTTCTCACAAGTTGTACCGTAAAAACAGCGCATTACCGACGTGGAAATGACCGCTGAAAAATGTGTTTAGGTAAAATAAAAGCGCTGATTCAGAAAATAAACTTATAAAAAATATCGCCTGACTCAGTAAAAAAAGATGGCAACCCTGACATTTTGTGCACAGAGGTATTACACCTTTATTAACTGTTTGTTTTTTTATAAGAAAAACAATTTTCACACATTTTTCTTAACAAAGGTTTATAATGCTGTTCTACATTTTTATAACTACGACAATTAGTGAACATTTTTAAAAACCATCTAAAGCGCCTTCTCAGCTAATCGGTGAATAACGCTTAACGCTGTTCCTGACTCCACCTCCAAACCTTCTGGAGAATCCAGGAAATTTCCTCTCAACTTTTGACACATCTCGATGCTCCATCTTTCATAACCTCATGCCAGCCCAAAGCTCTTAAGCCGGTGCAGTTTGATATGTTTAGAATGTGAAAATAAAAAAAAACCTGCCCACCTCATCCCCATTTTTGTGGTATAGAGTATCCTGATCATCCCTATCGTCCTACAATGGTCTGCGGTTAAACTTACCGTTGTCTTCTCTAAACATCTCAGTAAGTGATGATGCTGTAACTCAAAGATATCCTCATCACGATAATTGTCATCCAATTCGATGCCCGACTCCTGGGCCGCCCAGCGTGCTTCGGCGGCCTTCTTTTTGTTAACAAAGGCAGCGCCGGATGAAGCTTTGGCAATGCGTATGCGCGCCAAGCGGGCTTTCTATAAAAACGAAAAATGTAATTTAACTCAAAAACATAAAAAAATAAATGCCAGCCCTGTCTAACCAAGGATAAGAAGACCATAAAGACGAAACATTTCTCACGGGCTTTCGGGCGGCAAGATCACGCTGCATGAACGAAAGAGCGCTGCGAGTCCGGTCGCTCTTTCGTTTTACACTCCACGCCACGGAGTATAACTTGATCTTGGCCGCCACCTACGGCACCAGCAGAGAGGAACGCGCCATCTTTGTGGTTTTAATATCTTCGAATGTTATAATCAAAAGTCAACTTACTCTTTGTGCTTTTCTTTTATCAGCTCGTTGATTTTGATGATAAATTCTACTAAAGTTAGATACAATAACAGGTACTGGTAAGGCGATCACAAGTACACCACTCAGCGAACAAACACCTCCCACAATTTTGCCCGCTATTGTTTCTGGTACCATATCACCATAACTGAAAAAGGAAACAAAATAAAAAACTCCTTCTGCTGCCGTCGTCACCGCAACACCTTCCGCTGTACTTACCCCAGGGTGGTCATTGTGACAATCGTATACCAAAATGCGGCAGGAATCGATGTGAAATTGGTGCCGTGCACATTCTTCTCGGCATAGAACATGACCGTGGCGAATATAATGATGGCCATGGCCAATGAGAACACGAGAAAACCCAATTCGGAAGCGCAAGATTTGAGTGTGTAGCCGAGAATTCGCAGACCTTGCGAATGGCGTGAAAACTTAAAGATACGAAAAACGCGAAAGACGCGCAACGTTACGAATGCCCCACTGACGTCGTCGTTGTCGGTGATGCCCAGACCGATGTAGTAGGGCATAATCGCCACCACATCGATGATACTCATCACGCTGCGCACGAATTTGCAGCGATCGGGTGCCGCGAACAAACGCAACAGATATTCGGCGGTGAAGATCATGACGCAGGCGGTGTCCAAACAGAAGAAGACGATTTTGTAGCGTTCGCCACAGGGCAGTGTACCAGCTCGTCCCGGACGATGACCGCAAGGCACCGTTTCGACAACATTGGCCATGACCGAAACGGCAATAAAGAAGCCGGTGACATAGTAGAAGACCAGGGCAGCCGTCGACGTGTGCGGATTCTCAAAGGCCCGCCACATCTTCTGGCGTATGTCTGTCAGCTGCTGCAAGTTCTGGTCGCCATTCTCCGACAGTTTGTCGTCCATCAGCCGTTCGGCATTCTCCCGCTTACGGTCGCGATAGTCCTCGTAGCAACAGTCGCCGATAACATCGGGCATGATGCCGAAGAAGGCCAACTCCTCGTCGTAGCTGGTGAGACACTCATGTTTCGGATAATGCAACTTACCCGTGCGATAATAGTTTAGGATGTGCCGGAATATGTCGGGATCTCGATCAAAGAAATATTCTTTGCAGTCCTCGTCGTAGAAGAACTCGCGTTCGTTGGAGCCCAACAGGGTGTCGGGATATTTTTCGAGGGTATTGCGCCAGGTCTCGAAACGACGGCCGGACACGTTGATCAGTAGCTTTTCGTCGTCGGTTTTGCGGCGATCTTTGGGTATGGGTGCTGGTGGCAATGGATGGGTGGCTATGGGCACCCAACCAATGGCCGCCGCCCGTGCAAATGGCAGCCAAGCGGCGACCGAGGCCATGCTATGTGGCGGAATGTTTCAATACAAAACTAGCCAGATACCCAAAAAGACTGGGTTTGTGGGGCGTGAGGCAACAACACGAGTGAATTGTCTGGACACTCGACCTTCGTTAGCTGTTTCGGTGTTCCGTGCTCCGTGTTCCCCTCTGAGAGTTAATATAACTCGTAGATCTGCGTGAGTGTGTGTGTGAAGGGCTGGGTGTGGTTTGATTTGGGTAAGCTTTCAAGTTTCTATTAAGCTCTGGGTGGGTTTAGGGTTTAATAGTTTTTTAAGTAAATAAAAGCTATATGTAGTTTGTTTTAGACGATGAAGCTCTTCCTCTCTCGCTCACTCTCTCTCTCTCGCTTGCCGTGCCACTTGGCCAAGCAGCAGCGCCCTCTGTCGCTCGCGCGCGCTCTCTCTCTGGCGTTATCCTGACCTACCGTTTTTAAGTTTTGACGTTTTAAGATCCTCTCTTTCTGACTGGTGTATTGCTTTTAGGTATTGCTGGCATTTTCGTGATGGCATAGAAATGATTTGTTCGAAAAATCTGAAAGAGAATGGAGAAAACTGGTGTTGTTAGACAGGAATGTCACTTAAACGTTGGCAGGAGAGAGGCAGATAGAGAAGCAATTTTAGATATGTGATTGCTAGGCGAGAGAAAAGTTTAGTGCAGATGGAGGGGAACTTTCTCATATAAGTTAGAATTCAATAAATGTAAAACGATTATGGATCGGTAAGCGTACGATTTATAGATAATAGAAATTAGAGACGGGAAGATGTTGTAAAAAGGGTAATAAGGGTTAAAACAGGGTAAACAAGCGGTGAAATTGATTGCAAAAGGGTTAAAGTGTTTAACAGGAGGCGCTAGTGTAAAATTAATGATAAATACTTAAAAATTAATATCGTTGTAAAGGGGGAGGCAAAGGTCGATACGGTTTCATTTATGACATCAAACTTGAATTGAGTTTCAATTCAAAAAAACCATCCTTTAACCACTGAAAACAAACCCTTTAACCATTAGAAATTGCTATTAGCGATGACCGTCTTAGTCGTTAAAGGGCTAAGACTTGTAAATATAGTTTGTTTAAAAATATATCAAGTGGTAATAAGTTCATTAGTTAAAAAAGTATTCTATTAATTAAAGACATATGAAATTTATTGTGTTATAGAAATAGCCCTTTGTAAAGTAAAACATACACTTCTTTTTCAAGTTTAATTTCTTTTTATTTATTTTAATTTTTTTTATGATTTTTTTAAATTAAAAAATTAATGCTATTTTTTCTCGAGCAGGTTTCCAAATCGGTCTCCACCACACCACCATACACGAGCATATCGTACTACACTGCACGAAAAAAGACATTGAAAAATCATGAACAATTGTAAAGTCGTCTGTTCTCAAATTACACTAGTCAACAGTCAAAATGTACTCGGGATGCGATAATTTAATTTGTTTCGTCCGGCATAACTCGGGAACCACTAGCCCGATTTAATTGAATTAAATTTTAAAAAATTTAAAATTACAATTCCCTTAATCTGTTCATATATTGTTTTCCTATACAAGCAACAGTTTCCAAGTTAAAAATGAATATATAAAGGAAAAAACTTATTTTTTGCCTAAAGATTTAAATTTTTTTTTTTTAAAAAATGCATAAAAAATCCAAAATGAAAAAAAATGTCAAATCTTATTACTTTTACGTAAAGTCACATAACCTATGAGCAAAATGAGACAAAGATCATGAAAATCGATGCACGCGTTTCGCTTTTATTCGCAATTGAGTAAAGGTATGAATTTCAAAATTTCATATATTTTTGTCACCCAACAAATTTTAATTTTTTTTGTAATAAAAAAGAAAAAACCTGACCATAGACAAAGTTGTGCATATGTCGAGCAAATTTTTGAAATTCATACCTTTACTCAATTGCGAATAAAAGCGAAACGCGTGCATCGATTTTCATGATCTTTGTCTCATTTTGCTCACAGGTTATGTGACTTTACGTAAAAGCAATAAGATTTGACATTTTTTTTCATTTTAGATTTTTTATGGATTTTTTAAAAAAAAAAAATTTAAATCTTTAGGCTAAAAATAAGTTTTTTCCTTTATATATTCATTTTTAACTTGGAAACTGTTGCTTGTATAGGAAAACAATATATGAACAGATTAAGGGAATTGTAATTTTAAATTTTTTAAAATTTAATTCAATTAAATCGGGCTAGTGGTTCCCGAGTTATGCCGGACGAAACAAATTAACCAAAAAAAAAATTTTAAAATTTAAAAAAAAAAAAATAAAACAAATACCAAACGAAAAAAAAAATTTTTATTGCGTTTTTCGAGCTCATGTCAAGGTTATCTACACAGAAAAAATTATCGCATCCGGAGTACATGAAATTTTTTTCATTTTGTTGAGTAGTGTTATCTGTGAAAACTGTCTATCAAAATAAGGAAAATTCAAGATAATCTTGTTGACAAATTCGGAAAATCGTTGTAATGATAGACTTTCGTCGTATCCGGATGTTATCAGTTCATGCACGTTTGGTCATAGTTTTTCTATCAGTGTAGAAATTGATTGTAAACATTTTGTGTGTTGATTTAAAAATGCCTAAAAGTATGCAACAATTCCCACATACAGTCAAATATTCATGTGAGCGTGTAGCAACACGTGTTCTATTGTGGCAATAAAACAGGCGTGGCGCCCATATACTTCCATGATTTACGCCCACTTCAGATTTGTGGGCTGAATTCGTCTCGACTGATTGAGTGGACTATCAGCCCACACCCATAGGTAAATGGAATGCAAGATATAAATAAAAACGTCACCTCCAGCCCTGAGAGAATCTATACAGAACAACCCTAAGCAGTCATTTTCAAACTGCACACAAGAACCCGACCTTTGACAGACTTCGTCGTGGGATTTTGCGTAGCATTTTGGGCCTAAATCTCTAGAGACTCCAATACACAGAGGTGCGAAAAGAAAATGATCGAAGCCTGGTTGCTGGAGCACTTGGAACTCAAATAACCTAGGAGCTAAAGGAAAACGATCGAAGATTGTCTGCCGGAGCAATAGGAACCCGATTTCTGTTAAAAATTACATTTCAGCGGGAGGGCCTTTTTTGTATAAACGGGTATGTTAACATGCTAAATTATTCAATTCATGACAGTAATAATCATATAATGCCTACCAGGTTGAAATGCTGAAAACCACGCTTAGCTCTGTATTGTGGGCCGTTCTTGTTGAATCGATGAAGTCATTGCTTTCAACCACAACAAAAATCGCTAGCAAACCATGAAAAACAATTTCGCCTGACAGCAGTATGTACCGAAAGTTTTTTTTTTCCCAGAAAAGGTCTTTCGGCCACAGCAACAGAAACGTCATGTGATTCTAACAGAACATCGCTGCGGTTCACGTAGCCTATAACACAATGGACATCGATTTGAGGTCAGGATTATCTCACCGAACGGATACGTGAAATGGCCAGAGGGATGTCCACTAGTCAAAGGTCTACACTAGCGATTCGACGGCAGGATTCTGTCATTGAGAGGCGACTTTTAACAGCAAACAGCTAAAGTCGGAGTCGTGCTTTTTGAAAATGTTGGAGTCAAAGTCCACAGCCCGGGTTTGAACAGATTGCGACAATTCTTCACACTATGTTGGCCAGCATAATTAACCCTGCCTGCCCAGTACATTGACTCGTACGATTTTAATAATTCCTTGGGTATTTAAATATCAATTAGGCAGGAATGGGTTAAGCAATACCTAGTTGCAGAGACCATCATCTGAATTTAAGTCCCCTAAGTTTTTCTTTTTGCATATGCGAATTATTACGAATGCTGCCTATGCCATTTAATTGAAATTCCGAACAACCTGATATTCGTTGCCCTCAATCGGACATGGCCAAACATAAACCAATATTTTGTACAAATCGTTGAGAAATCAGAAAACATTGTTACAGTTTTCTCAACTGTTTTTTTTTTAGGATTTACAATTTCTTCTCATAACACTTCCCATGGATTTGTGTTGGTTTCTTTAAGTCGCCTTTTATTTGCTCTGCTGTCTGTCAATTTTTGTTGTTGTTGTCTTGCGTTGGCCGTTCATTTCTGCAGCAATTGAACTATAAATTCCATTTAAGGATCCCAATACCCTTGACATTTGCCAATTGTGTGTGCAATTTGTTTTTTTTTTATTTTTTTTGGGGGGTTTTCCCTTATTGTGTATTTGAATTTTGTTGTGTTCGTCTTGCCCTAGAGCCCACACAGTTTTTAGTGCCCACATAATACGTTTATGGTCAAACAACCAATGATTCAATACAAGAGTAACAATGGATCATAAATCTAAATAATAATGTTTATATCATTTTCAGTGCAGCAGCCCCCAAAAGCCACAAAGCCCAAAACATTGTCAGTTCCGCCATGGACAACGCCACCACCACCGTCACCACCACCTCCTACACTTTCCCCAGAAATTTGGTGCACCAGCAATGAATTTATTGCATTTGCTTGTTTTTGTTGTTCCGTATAAAAACCCGAAAATACATTGCCATATAATCTTTCCAAGCAATTCCTTTTATGGCCTCCAAAAGAAAAGACAAGCACAAAAAAAAAGAAAGAAAAAGAAACATACGAGATAACAAAAGATTTCCTTTTTTTTTTTTAGACACGCAAACAATTACAAGTTGCAGTGAGTTTTGTGGCTACAGGGACAGCCAAGTGGAGGGGGCGAATTTCAAGGCTGGCTTGAAGATTTCAAGGCAGCGTTTTATTTATGTATTAACAATTATATTTACAACTAAAATGCACAAGCTTAAACTAGAGTAAGGCAGCTGTTTCGGTTTAAGTTGGCCAAGACTTGAGCCTGGTGTCTTCTTACACAGACTCGACAGTTTTTACATAATTTGAATCAGATATGTCCTTGTTAGAAATTGCAAATTAGAACAGTTTGGTCTGTAAAATATATTCGATTTTTGTTCTTATTGTCTCCAAGGATCTTCTATTCACACTCGGTGGAGGATTTTTGGCATTGATCAGTGGAATTATCTTAATATTTCCCGCCACATTCCATAAATGAACAGACGGTAAAACTTTTACCAAATGTGCGAAGTGTGCACGATATGATCTTGCTTTTGGGGGGCGTAAGCCAAAATGATTTGCGAAACCCTGTTTTAGAGATTTGTTTTAAAAAAATTATTTTGAGGATTTCTCGTTTACAATAAAAGGATATGGACAGTATTTTTTTTAATTTTTTTTTTAATTTTTTTTTTAAACTTTTTTTTTTAAATTTTTTTTTTAAAATTTTTTTTTTTGTCTTCAAGAATAGGGATTTTTTTAAAAAAAAAACAAAGTCAAGAATAATTTGTGAACTTCAAAGACTTGTTACAGTCTTGACGGTCTACGTTGTCGCCCTGTATTCACACAGCGGACACAACCATCGTTTTTGCGATCTTTTTGGACTCCTATTTCTGCACTGAACTTTTGTTTGCATTCGGTTTAGAAGTCTTTGAGATCTTCACTGGCCTTAAATCTGTTCTCATTTACAAGCTGACGGTGAGGATGATTTGTTACAGTCGTTGACACCCTGTATTTGCATATTGCTGCTCTACAACCTCATTAAACATTTCTTTGCAATCGATTCATGAGGTTTTTGTGATCTTCACTTTGCTTACTTGACTTGAAACAGCTCACATTTTTGATTTGTTATAGTCAATTGCCACCCTGTACTCACACAGGGTATTCACACAACCATATTTTAGAAATCTTAGCTTCCGCTCTACGATATCACAAACTGATTCTTTGTCATTGATCCGGAAGTTTTTAAGATATTTCGAACTTCAACAAAGAAGTGCAATTCTTGCAAGGGAACGAAAGTGAAATAATGTGCCTAATGTTGGCCATCCCCTTCTACGTCTGAGTGGATGCATCACATGGTGAATGTGGTGGATAAATACGTTAAGATACAAATTTTCTTAAAATTAGGCTATGTTTACATTTGTGAATTTGAAAGCAATCATCGGAGACTACAAAACAAAGAGATCATGATGATGCTGATGCGGATGATGATGACGACGATGGTGGTGGTGATGGCGATGGCGATGCCAATGATTCTGATGATGATGACGATGACGATGATGGGATGTTTACAATATACCATAACAAACATAGCTCTGGCCCACAAACGCCTCAGTGTAACATTAAAGCGTTTTGCAGCCAACAATCGATACGACCTCATCAGCAGCATCCAAATCATCATCATCATTGCCATTCTACCCCCTCCTCCTCCTCCTCCTACTACTACTACTATTCAGCCAATGATGTGGCTGGTGTGGATGGCGGCTGCTGGCGCTGTAGATATTTTTGGGAATGCATCGAACGAACGAATGAGGGAAACCAAATCTTCTTGTATTTCGTTGTACGTGTTAATCTGGTGTTTCCAGTATTTTTATGGCCAATATTTTTCTGAAAATGTTAATGATGGCTTTTGCCGTTGCCGTTATTACTAATGTTGTATATTTTTTTTCCTCCCAATTGTTGTTGTTGTTTGGGTTGCTGTTATTTAGTCTCAATATTGTTGTTGGGCATAAAATACAATATTTGAAATGTTTACACTGTAATTGTTGCTAAAAATCTCTATTTAGACGCAATTCCATGGAAGTGGTCAATAACTTTTCTCTATTGCCCCTTTTTCTGTATTCTGTTTGTATTTTAAGTGAAAATTGTATTGAACTGTGTGTGTGTGTGTGTGGGTCTGTTTGTTTTCGGCACATTTCAATGCTGAACAGAAGGAGTAGGCTTTAATCAATCATGAAAATATTGAGTGAGTGTTGATAACATGTGTGTGTGTTTTCATTCATTTTTTTTGAAATTTCAAAGCGAGAGAAATATTTGCAAATCGTTGGAAACGTTGATTGAGAATCGGCAGACATGTGCCTTGATGATAAGTGGGTGATGGAGGGAACTAACAGAAATACCAAGAATCCGGGCAGATGATTAGATTTCATATTTATTGGATGGAATGTGCCAGAAAGAACCAGCAAACAAAGTGGGCTTACCATTCAGCAGGTATGTAAGCGAGAAAAACGATACATTGATTGGATGAATTAAGAGATCTTTATAAATATATAAACTAGAAACTATTTGGACTGTGTTACAAAACCAGCAAAAAAATGTGCTTACCATTCAGCAGTTATGTAGGCGAGAAAGGCGATACATTGATCGGAAGAATTGAGAAATTTTTATGTGGCTGGAGCAACTAAGATGTTGTGATTGTTATGATTTTTCTGACATGTTTTATAAAATAGAAACGATATGACTTAGTCTACCCAATACAACTTGCTGAAATGGAATGAGGTTGTAGGCGGTAAACTAATTTAGCAACTTTCTTCAAAATAACGCCATGAAGTGCAATAAGAATATACATGAGAGAGGAAAAACATTATAATTATACAATACAATACAACTTGCTGACGTGGAATGCGTTTGTAAGCACAACACCAATCCAGTTTATAGATCCGCAACAATGAGCTGAAGTGCGGTAAAGGTAGATGAAACAAAATGGTTTAATAACTTTCTGCAATACAACTTGCTGAAGCGGAATCAAGTTGTAAGCGACTTTATAATTTAGCCACATACTCTAAAACCACCTATTTGCTTGCTCCACAACAACCAGCTGAAGTGCAGTAAAGGTAAACGCAAGGAAATAATGTAATAACTTTCTGCAATACAACCTGCTGAAGTGCAATCAAGATGTAAGCGATAAAATAATATCGTTAATTTCTTCAATACATCCGGCTGAAGTGTAATTATTATTTTTTTGCCGGAAAAATGTCTTACAACTCTGTCCAATACAACTTGCTGAAGTAGAATCAAGTTGTAAGCGACCAAATAATTTAATTAATTTCTTCAATACTTCCAGTTGAAGTGTAATTATTATTTTTTTGCTGAAAAAATGTCTTACGACTCTGTCCAATACAACTTGCTGAAGTGGAATCAAGTTGTAAGCGCTAAACAATTTTTAAGACTTACTCCAATACAAGCTATTGACGTTGAATTACGGTTTAAGGAGGAGCAATATTGCGATTACAACTTGCTGAACTGGCATTCAGTTGTAAGCAGTGCAGTAAATATAGCTGTTTCACCTATATAACTTGCTGTTGTACAGGAGAATAGAAAAATGGAGAAATAAAAATCCCTGTAGTTGGTACATACACAGCCAAACAATTGTTCGCTGGGATATCTCCTTCACAAGCCATTTCCGGCGAATTCATAATAAAAATTTGAATTTGTATTTGTAAAAGTTATTAAATTTCAAATCCAAAAAGAATTTTCACAGCTCATTTCATTCGTGCGATGATGATATAAATGGATTTTATAGTCTGGCCACAATATCTATAGAATATTTATATTGTGAGTATGGCAAGAAATTATTTTTCTTATTGCCCATTAAATGTTAATTAAACTAATTTGTATACGCTTTACCGTCGACCGTCGGGTTATATACGGACAACATTTGTAATTCTGTTTGCACCACCTGGCAATAGGGATCTAAGGTCAGACAAAGTATTTACACTGTATAATTTTTAAAAAATTACAAAAGGATCTAGCCATGTACGATTAAAAGTACGATCAGGTTGAAACGCCTCGACAGAGGTCCCTGAATGTTGAGCCAGTGATCACATGAAGTCATGTGCTGTACTGGGTTAGGAAGTAGCAATGAAATATTATTTGGACATTACGATATCGTGCTGTCTTTAGAGATTAACAGATCGAAATACAATCCAAGTGATCCTTTGATCCTGGTCTTGAAAAGGCTAGTTGTCCCTCTAAGGTCACACGTGTTACATAGACTTCAGCCTCAGTTTTTCCATGGAAAATAATGTATTTCCGGCTACAAAGTTAGATCCTAGGCAAGGGCCATTTTGTGTTATCCAAGAAACCTCTGAGGTCACTCGTGTTAAATGCAATTTGGCCTCATTTCGCCAATGAAAATAATTTAGTACTGCAACTACAAAGGTATCCTTTAATGTCCATTATATTTTATTATCCTTCAATCTTAAATGAAATGCAACGAACGTATTGCCCGACCGACCGTCCGCCTTTCTTCTCACATAACTAATTCGTATTAATATGCATACACTCATGTATATATACAGTGTAGGTGGCTGTGTGTTGGTGTGTGTGTGTATTTGCCACTTTAAAACTCGTTAAAATTCAAGGATTTTCAAGTGGCCATAAACGTGTAGCCAACAACCAGGAAGGAACACACTTCAGGCGAGTGACGGCCACACAATAAAAGAAAATGTGGCAACACAACAAATACCACTCCTCTCACTCCCCGTTTCGTACGCTCTTTTGGTCCTTCATAACATTATCACAGATTTGCTTTTGTTTATGTGAAACCAGAGAGCGGTAATTGGCTAAATTATGGGCTCATTTTACACTTTAAATTTCTGCTTGGCTCTCGCGCTCTTTATCACTGCTGGGGTCGGTTTGTTGTGCAGACAAAAAAAAGCTTTTGCACCCTTTGGTTCTCTGCCTTTGGCGGGGGAGTGCGAGTGCGTGTGTGAGAGAGAGAAAGAGGGTGTTTAGTTTTGTATGGGGGAGATTAATTTTTGTTGGGGTGTTTTTGTTTGTGTGTTTTCATTAAAAAGAAAAGTGGATATACACAACAACGAATGATGGAGAAGAGGCAGAGCAAAACAACAACTATTTTTTTTTTTTTTTTTGTGGAGAATGTTTGATGGCACTGCAGACAACAACAACAACATCAACATTTATAATAAATATAAACAGGAGCAAGAGCCACAACAAAAATATTGGGCCCCTACTCGTCATGTCTCGTGTTGTGGAGGCAAAAACGCAGAACTGTTGTTGTTGTTGTTTTTGGATTGTTTTGGTCTTGATTTGATTTATTAAAATACATTTTCATGAATAATTGAACAAAAATACAAATCGGTCAACGATTAGTCAAACACGCTCACACACACACACACACATGCATACACTCACACATTTTCATTATGGTGGAAAAAAAAAAATCGTAAACAAATCGTATGAAAAATAAACATATGTCCATGTCTACATTTCAGCTTGCAGACAATGAATGAAAACTCCGACGAAATGTTTATTTCAAATCGATTTTGAAAGTTTCAATTAATTTGACGGTTTCGGGTGTAGTTTTTTTTTTTTGGATTTGCATGTTTGACCACACATAATGAGAGAGACAGAAAAAAACTACAATTCTGTTGGTTTGATGTGGAAAATTGTGTGAATTTGTGATTTGTGTGCGATTTTTTGTTGTTGTTTGGTTTGTTGGTGTCTGCCCGCATGTTCTGCTTGAGAGTGAGTGATTGTCAAGGGTGAATGGAGGAGGGGGTGGGCTCGACTGATGATGATGTTGCACAGGGGCTACAGAAAAGAAATAGTGTGTTAGTAAAGAGAAGTGTGTTTGGTTTATTGTCGTTTTTTTTTTTGATGCACTGTGTTAGGGGAAGGAAATTGGGGTATGGTAAGGAGGACGGAGGAAGTAGTGTTTTTTTTCGAATTTGAGAATATGGACATTTTCGTCAATGCATCACTGTGATTAGTTGACGATGCTGATGCTTGTTGCTTGCTTATTTTGTTTGTAAAAACAAACGCGAAAATTTACCAAACAATTTTTCTCTCTTTCTTTTTCGGCTACAAACTCCTCCATGTCGCGACGCTTTCTAATAATCAATCTATTGATAAAATTATTAATTTTATACATTTCTGGTCATCCCAGATCCTAAAAATATATTTGAAACATTAAAATATCCATAGTATCCTCAACAGTCATGTTTATACTGCGTAGTTGCCGTTTGTTTGCGTTTCATCTGCTTTGTTGTTGATTTGTAGAACACATGCTTTTGTTCAGTGTTGCCATATACCTCGAACACGCAGCGCAGTGATGCATTTACAAAAAGGTCCAATAACAACTGGCACTGAACAATTCGGCTGAACAAAGAAGTTTCTCTCTAGAGCGTCGTGCGATCAAGCGACCATTTGACAACGAACGAATGAAAGCAGGGACAAGATGACAGATATCTGAGCAGCAGAAACCATTCAAATATCAACAGAAGGTGATCGTAGTAGCTGATGAAAAGGCTCGGATTTACGTTATTTTGTTTGTGGGAAAAGCTGTTGGCTTAGATTTTAAAATCATGATTTTGTAGTTGGTAGGTGAAAGGTGTAAGAAAAATGGCGCAGTAGGAAATTTGAGGTTTGTTTTTAAATTTCTATTTGACTTTACACATTTTGATGTTTTTTTTTATAAATTAAGACTTATTGACATGGATGATGGCAGAATTATCTCCAAATCTCTCCAAAATGTGGCCCACTTAAATCAAACCAAAAAAAAAAAATCACTGCCTGTCGCTGTTTTTTTCTGTTGTTAACAGACAAATCTAAAAATCTAAACAAAGTAAACACTGCACTCAAAAATCTTGTTGTTTAATAAAAACACACTGATTATTTTCATAATCAGTGAATATTGAAAATAAATAAACAAATCTTCCGTCAAACAACAACATCTCTTAAGCGAAACAGAGTCGACGACGTGTGGGATCATATTCTGAAGGGATACAATTATTAAGGATAAAGAAATAGTTAGAGCTCTTATAAAAAAAAGTAAAATTCCATCTAGACAAAAAAGTAGTCAAATTTGGAAATATTTCTAAAATTCACTAATCCATTTTGTAAAAAAAAATCTAAATAAAAGCGATAAATACAAAAAAGTAGTCAAATTGGGAAATATTTCTAAAATTCACTAATCCATTTTGTAAAAAAAAAATCGAAATAAAACAAAAAATCTAAATAAAAGCCAAAAATACAAAAAAGTAGTAAAATTTGGATATATTTCTAAAATATAACCACTTATACGACTTTTAATGTTAATGACTTAAAATAACCCCACACTCCTTGCCTACAACGTATTTTTTACAGAACTCAAAAATGTTGACTAGATCCAAAGTTACAGACTTTTGCCCGATGAAATTGGATTCTGATCAAAAGAATGTCCTGCCATTGCTAGGGGCAACAATTATTCAAAAACCTCACACAATTGCCGCATAGTTCTTAACGAGATGGCCAAGCAGCAACCTAATTGTGGTGTCGGGCACAGGAACATTCCAGGGAACAATGGAGCGGACGAGCTGGCAAGTCATGTACAAACCTCACATCTTTAATGAGATTCGGAACATGTAAGTAGTTCACTATACTTATGCCAACTCAATCTCAGATTGGAAGCTCTTAGACAGGCGAACTATTAAAGGTCCCGGAATATCCGGGAAATTTTGCCCCATTATAGTAATAGGTCATATACACCCATCCTTGGAAATCTCTCATATTTAGAACTGGATTAGATGTAACTATTTTACTAAACACATACAAAATATGGATTAATTGGGGGGATTTTTAAAAATTTTTGGGGAATGTTTTCCGTTTAATTTTGGGAATTCTTCATTTGGGATATTCTTGCATAGAGCCGCCACTATGACCACAGGGAATGATCCCTGAGAGATTATTGCGGTGCAGATTTGAATGATGCTTTCAACCTCAAGCTACTTTCCTTTCAGCACCATCGCTGTTACCCACGTGTGATAACACACCATGACCCATGTAAACCTAAAGAGACGCAGAACCTTTGTGTGGAATTTAATCGAATCTTCATATGAAGACTTAAATGTTATGTGACTATTTCGAAAGGGCCTCATTATCGATCAGACCATTAAGTCCCATTAAAAGGTAAAGCTAACGTCAATGACAACCCTCAACATCAAGGGGGTGGTTGGTTGTCTGTGCTCGTTTAAGGATCTTTTTTAAATCTCCTTGACTGAAATTTCCTTTTTAACTTTTCCACTAACAGGTCCATTTCCAAAACACTGTGCGTACGTGGATGGCTGGATTGATAGGTGGGTGGGTTGGTTGGTTGTTTGTGCTTGATGTTGTTCGTTGTCATTGACGCTGCGTTGTTGGCTAACGCTGCCACCACAGAGTCACTGGCTGTGGCACTGCTACTGCAAACAAAATGTTGATGTGTCTAAGGTCAAACATGTTACCACTGCAGTCCGTTCAGCAGTGGGCCATGGATGAGGTAAATGCCTTGTCGCTCAACTACACGCACGCCAAAAACACCACCACCACCTACACACAGACACGGACACCGATGCCAACATCGTCATACACACAATGCCACCTGCTCGGTGGTGGCAACTCTATGGCGGTGTTCGTCCGTATCGGTAACAGCTGAGTCAGTAGCCGTAGTAGTTAGTAAGTGTGTGTGTGTGTGTGTGTGTGTATGTAGTAGTAGTAGCAGCCACTGTAGGTGTTATGTCCTGTGCACGAGGACTCTCACTTTTCTTTCTTTCATTTTTTTTTTTTTTTTTGCAAATGTATAACGAAATTAAGGCTGATACACAATGGGCGTTAATAATTCGTGTTGGAGAGGAGGTTGAGCAGAAAGACAACGTTTGTGTGCCTTCTAACCCCTACACACCCACTGCCCTCTCGGCCAGATTGGCTTCCAGGGCGACCTCCATGCTTGGATTTTATTACTTTGGTAGTAAAAAACAAAAAATACAGAGCAGAAAGAAAGAAACAACAATGCAAAAGTATTTATCATTAAATCGAAAACAAGCAGCAACATTTCCCACTTACGGCTGTTCGATGTCTTTGGTAGTCCGGCCGAAATGGGATCAATCATTAAATCAAAAACAAATAAACGTGTTATGGATTTGGTATGGAATTGGGCCACCATAACACCGGAAATGTTTAGAACACTAATTTTAAATTTTCGTAAGGAAAATAAGGGCGAGATGTGAAGGGGTAAAAAGTTTTCTTTTGAGGCATTTTTTTTTCTCTTTGTAGAGCCAACCGAAGTAAGTAAATAAGTTGTATTTTCTCTATGGAGGTCTTAGAAGATGGCCGTAGATAGGAAGAGATAGACAGCCCATAAAATCTGAAAAAAAAGTGGTCTAACAAACCAAATCCTTTTAAAAGCCAAAAAAAAAGATGGAATTTAAAAACTGTACAAAGAAAAGTTTACCGATTTTTTAATGGATTCAACAACAGAAGGGAAAACAAATGCCAAGGCCTCCCAATACCAACATCAAAACAACGATTTGGGCCCGATGTCTCATCATACCAGAGGCCAAGTAGACTTCTACGGGTCAACGTGCTCCAATGATGGCCAAGTTGGCAAATACAAAAACCGCAAGAGGAATTGCCAGTACGATCAATTGATTTTCCATTTTCATTCCCCTTGCCTCTCTTTTCTACAAACTGAGAATTGCGGACAAACTTTTGTTAAACAAATGTATAAAATTTGAGAAAGAAAAATTTAATATTATTATTATTATTTTTTTTTGATAATTTTTAGCATTTGTGCTGTGGTCTGGAGGAACAACTTCGTATAATTGTCTATCCAGTAAGAAAGTCGTATATAACGAAACTCGAAGACCTTTGCCAGGCTGTCTTTTGTAATCCATGCTATTTTTGGCTGGCATGCAGTATGTATTCACTGGGGAAGGCCTTCAAACCTCAAGCAGGACTTCGTTTTAAGCGGATCGGCACCTTAAAGGCCTTCAGACGACCCTATCTTTAAGTGCTTCGGGAAGGCTTGCTTTTATCCAGCATGCGCCATGCCTTTTCGTAGAAGGCCTTCTTGAAGTAAACGCGGATGAAAGGCCTTACCCCCCAATCTCACGCTATTTTATATGGAAATGAAGTGGGAATGGCGTTGGAAGGCCTTCGGATACCATAAGCAGACCTCAAAGAAGGCCATCCAGCTCATGATTTCCGTCTCCGATGTTCTCGTAGTGTCTCCAGTGAACACATGTGCCGAGCAAGCGATCAAAAACGGTCGTCGGTTGAGCCAAGGCCAAGCCAAAGAAGAACGAAGTTTAAGGGTTTTTTTTTCTGCGACAGTTTCGCATCATGTCAGTGGACGAGTGGTTTTTGTCTGACAACAAACACGATAGATAACAATTATTGCGATAATATTTGCGCACATCCACTCATCCCGGAAAGCCGTGGTGGGATTTGTCTGATTTTGTAGTCCAGGCTTGACCTAGGATAACTTTACTTATTTAAGATAACTTTACTTATTTCGGATAACTTTACTTATTTAGGATAACTTTACTTTTTTAGGATAACTTTACTTATTTAGGATAACTTTACTTATTTCCCTAAATATTCCATGAAGAAACAGACGGTGAACTTCTCTCGAGTCAGTGAGCTGTGTACGATATAATTTTGTATACAGATTTGTCAGCGGATTCAGTAGGTGGAAAAACTCAAGCTAAACGATAGACAATTCATTAATATTATTGTTGAACAAACGCAGTATTATCTCAGACGAAAATATCCCCAAAATTAGAAAATTAGGAAACTTTTCATTGTTCAAACGAAAAATTAAATATGAAATACTCCCTATTTTTATTTTTCATTATGAAAAATTCCCCAATTTTGTATGAGTTTTTTTTTGGGGATTTATTCACTTCACTTTTTTTTTATGTGCATTTCTCATGAGTCCGATTTTTGGGAATTTTTCATATGAAACGACAAATGAATTATCACCTACAAATTATGAAAAACTTCCCAATTTGTTTGGGGGAATTTTTTCATATGAGATGAATTGTAGAGCCTCTACTACACAATTGTGTGTTTAATTAGCATTGAAAAAAGAAACTCGAATTCCCAAAATTAAAAAAATTGGGGAATTTTTCATTGTTAAATTTTTTAGGTTTTTTTCATCTGACACGACAACTGAATTATCACCTAATAATTACATATGAAAAACTTCCCAGTTTTGTTGGGGGAATTTTTTCATATGAGATGAATTGTAGAGCCTCTACTAGCCAGATTATACATTTCCCTTCAAATTGTGTGTTTAATTTGCATTTAAAAAAGAAACTTGAATTGCCAAAATTAAAAAAATTGGGGAATTTTTTAGGTTTTTTTTCATATGAAACGACAAATGAATTATCACCTACAAATTATGAAAAAATTCCCAATTTTGTTGGGGGAATTTTTTCATATGAGATGAATTGAGATGAATAATACATTCCCTTCAAATTGTGTGTTCAATTTACAATGAAAATTTAACTGAAAGAATATTTTTATTCAACGGATTTTCTTTACCAACAATTTGTTAACTGAAATAAATCCTCGAGTTTTCTTTTGTTGTGAATTACTTTTCGAACATGAATTACTTTCTGGATAAAATCCTCTGCTGTTTTTGTGCTGAATCTCTGAACAGACATAGTCAAGGACATTAAAGGATAAACAATTTTAGAGTTTTCATTATAAATAAAAAAACAACAACTAAAAGCAAAATCTCGCCCACCCAAGTTCATATCGGCATCAAATTTCCTCAATTGCTAATATAATTTTTAAAAAATTTCTTTAAACTAATAACGAGTATTCAAAATTGGTATTTCCCGATTTTTTTTTTCAGTTATGAAAATTAGTAAATTTTCCCACATTTCCATGTTGGTTTCCAACAAACTTTTCACAACATTATTGAAATCGCAATCTGTCGTTGCTCTACGCCTTCTTTCTGTACAAAGTGAAGCTTCCAAAAGCCAACAGGGCCGAATGTTTTGGTTGCTTTTGAATGTCAGCCCAGTAGGCGGTGGTAGGGGGGGAGGACATAGATAGTAGTGGTGTGAGGATGTCGTAGGACTTTTGCGTTTTGCAAACACAATTTCCCCGACACTGGAGCTGTAGCCTCTAAAATTGTTCACTTATCAACTTGGCTGCTGTTGCTGCTTTGGCTGGTGGTGGGACCGGGTCTGGGGCTGCTCTCTGTAGTATTGACGACGTTCTTTCTCAGGGATTTCTTGTTTTCTTTTTTTTTTCGCAACCATCGCTCACAGAACGCTTCAAAAGCTTTCAGCTGAGCGTTTATCTTTACTTGGTGGTGGGGGGTTGTTTTTTTTTCTACAGATTTATTTGTTTTTGCTTGGATTTTTGATTGTGATTGATTTAATTTTTGTGTTTACACACCGACGTATGAGTATTGTATTATTAGTACTGATAATGTTACACTACGATTGATTGGAAAAACACTCACTGTGATCAGTTTTTGTTTTTTGGTGAAACTATTTATATTAAACAGAAGATGAATGGTGCAATTGAGGAAACAGACGCGATTTAAGAAAATTATTTGAAATCTCTAATGTGGGCATCATTTAGTTGGTGATGGGGCTGTGTTTTTATAGCGTTGGGGGTTTTGCTTGTTGTTGTTTATTGCGGAGGGGCATTTATTTTGCTCAATTAAATTTTTTTATGGATTTTATTTATTTTTTTTCTTCTTCTTCTTCTTTTTCAACTACTGAGATGTTTTTGGGTGTATGTACATATGTATTAGTATGGTTGTTGGTTTGTATGTATGTACCTACATATTCCTTGCCGTTCCCGTTCGGTTGTTGTTGTTGTTGCTTTAATTCTTCCACAAACACTTGAGCAGCAGCAAGTTCTTGTTGTTGTTGTTGTTTCGTTTTTCTATGGAGCAGTATTTCTTAGTGCGGGTTGTTGGTGATGTGTTGGCCGAAGTTTTAAAAGCGAGAAGTGGGTTTCTGCCACTCTTTCTTGTCGCTTTTGTGTTTCTTTTTAAAATTTCCCTTTTCGTTGAAAATTCATTGCTTGGGTTTTCTGATTTTTCAATTCATTTCATTTCGTTTCGTTTTTTTTTTTGGGTGGTTTGCTCGCTGCTGCTCGTCTTTTTTTTTCTATATTCTTTTTCTGCGTTGGTTTAGTTTTTGTTGTTTTTTTTTTTTGGTTGTTGTTAAATTTATTACTTATATTTAAATATGTGCATTTCTTATCTAAGTCTTTTCACTTTTCTATATTACTGCAGAACATTTTTAATTCAGTTTTTTTTCCTTCATTCTTTTTGTTTTTTCATTTTTTTTTTTTTGTATTTTGTGGTTTGTGCAAAAAAATATGTATTTGTATTTGTGTGTGTGCGTGTGTGTATGTGTATGTTTTGTTGGGTTATCTTATCGTTTTCCGCTGTTTTTCTAACACAAATCGTTCGAGTATATGCCACACGGACACTGAGTTATGGTCCGTGACTCTTTGCTCAGCAATGCTGCAAATAGACATTATCGGAAAAGCTTCGAGGGGAGAAAGCTTTTGTGGAATAAAACGAAAATCACACACATGGTTGTACGGAATAGTATGAAGTAGTCTAATGTGAACTTTGGGATGACATTGACAGCAGTTGGTATTGGACAAAAAAGTATTTATTTAGTCCCCTTTTCCACAGGCAAATTGTTATTTGGCAAATTTTTTGTTTTCTCTTTTGAAATTTTCGCTTGCTTTTCCACTAGCAAATTTTTCTTTGCCAAATTTGCGAATCAAAATACAAAAGAAAGAAAGAAACGTCAAAAGTGTTTACATTTTAAAGAATTTTTCGAAGAAGTGTATACATAATTTAAAATCGGTGCAATAATGGACAAGGAGTGTAAACTTAATTTAATAAAAGAGATTTTGGATTGTACAAAACCCGCGTTTGATATGGATTCAGCCGGCTGTGTGTCAGTAAAACGAATAGGTTAAAAAGGAAATGTCAACAAAATTGTTTGCAACGAACAGAGCAAAGCAGAATTTGCGTGTACCGCAAATTCTGAACAGGCAAAGTTTTGTTTCTCTTCCTCGCACCCATCTCGCCTACAAACTCAGACTTTGCCAAATAAAAATTTGCCTGTGGAAAAGGGGACTTACTAGCTTTTTTCTATAATTTTTTTCTATTTAATTTTTTAAGGAAAATCTCTTATTAAAATGGCTTTATCAGGATGGTAAATAAAAAAATAATCGGGGAAAGTTAAATCCGATAATAATGAGCTTTCTTTCATTGCCAAATGCCGAATCTGTCGCAAAGAAGCTTAGGTTGGATGGATTGACGCGAATATCATAAATTGGAGACCAATGATTGAAGGATAATGGAGGGAGAGATAAGGGGTTTGCTGGAGAGGAAGGTGGATTCTGATGCTTACAATCTACAACCATTTACGGCTTTAAATGAATTTCTCTTGGGATCCTGCTCCCAAGGTAAGTGAATCCACGCTCCGGCAGACCTGAACAGTGGCATAACAAGTGTTCTACTGATTCTTTTTCATCGGCGTCCTTGCAGGCTCTACCTTAGTCATTCATCTTGCCTGTCGTCTAATGCCCTCTGATCATTCCCATGACAATGCTGGATCTCTTTTTGCCAAAAACCCACTAGCAAACATTTAACACACAAGTCGTTTGCTAAATATTTCCAAAAGAGTGCGTATGTGTTTATTATCAGCACAAAACCCAGTGTTTTCTTTAATCTCCTTTATAAAAACTGTCAGATGATGCCTGACATCTGGAGTGTGCTTCCGAACTATTGCATCAGAAAACGACTTGGCACGCCTGCCTTCTGTATGGTCATGTTCTATACAAAGTTATAAAACCGGTCAAAACTGTCTTGCAGGCCATTTTTTCTCCTTCAATGTCTTCCACTGATAATTTCACCTGTGAAAACGTCTTGCGGACAACCGAATTATATCCTGCACCAGTTCGATAACAAAGTCATTCGATAAGTTTCTGGGTATCGGTGATGAGGTTTTTACGTCTTCAATAAGTCCAATATTTTTTTGTCATGCTTCATTAGGGCTAAGTGTTTAAAACATCTTTGTTAAGAAAAATTTACGAAAATACAAAAACATTTTTCACACAATTTTTCGTACAAAGGTTTTTTAATTTTTTTTTATAAATTCGGCGGTAGGCCTTTTGGCACTTTAGCCCCCCGAAACATACCAAATAATACAACCCTGCGTGACACCTGCTTCCCAAAGCACTCACACAACGCCAATACAACTCTGATAGTTGGCCACTTGGCGGGCAGAGCACATGCTCAGTGAGCAAACAGCATAGCAGGTGTTTCTTTTTTTTCGGAGCCCAAGAGCTTTACTATCACAAACAATAACAACAACAGCAATATGGTGTAACTCTCCCCAAACGCTCTCATCTATGCAGTCACTCCCTCTCTATTTTTCTCTCTAGCTATCTCTGTCTCCTGTTTCTTGTTCATCATAAAATATTGTTTTGCAGCAAAGCTTTAGCCTGTGCGTTTAAACAAACATAACTCTTTTCTTTTTGTGCAGCTGCTATTCCCATTGTTGTTCTTGTTGTTGCGTGAGCCTTTTTTGAAGGATTCGTTTGTTCGTGTGATACTTTTTGACAACATGAAATAGAATGCCGCCTTGAAGAGCACACACACACAGGCACGCACGCCAAATATGAAAGGACCTTCGAGAGGCCAATATTTGCTTTGAAAGCTAAATGGGATTTCAGTCAGAGCGATGTTGTTGCACAACATGCAAAAAGCCGTGTAAATATTTGTACAACAACACAACTGTGGTGTTGTGTTGTTGTTTTTCTCTTTCCCCGCAAAAGTACACAACGACAATTTGAGAGGGTGGGCGGGAAAATAATGACAGCCAACAACATCAACATTGCTGGGCCTTATGGAGTGGAAGGAGTTCTGTTTTTTGTTTTGTTTATTAAATAATAGTATTGTGATGTACATTAGGGTGGGTCATTGAGGAAATACAGAGAAACAAATTGGTAAGGTATTTATGAAGAGATACATTTTCGAAGAAAATGTGTGTTTGACCCAGCATACAACAAATCGAACACTATAACCTTAACCCTCTTGGCACCAACGTCCTTTTAAAAGTACGGCAAGTGGGGAAAAATTCGTGGGAAAATCAGTAACGAAATTTGATCAGAGTTAAATTTTCCATTTCAATCAAAAAAAAAAAAAAAAAACTTCCGAAGCTAGGTGGGTTAAGAAACACGAAAGAAAAAAAATTAAACTAAAACTGATCCTGTGCTCTTTATTGAGCCAGTGTCCAACAAATCGAACCCTTAACAAACATGAAAGAAAATAAATTGACTGGGTGTTTTTGGGTTAATTTGCATTTGATAATGAAACACTCTCTTAAAAACACCCTGTGGTCTTTATTGACCCAGTGTCCAACAAATCGAAATATTAAGAAACACCAAAGAAAAAAGTTGACTGGACGTTGATGGGTTAATTTGCATTTAAAAAAACAACTCTAACTGAAAAGACACTGTGGTGGCACAAGGCACAATTTCCTTAACGTATATTAAAATACATTAAAGTTTTTGTTTTTTTAGGGACCCACTTCAATGTGCACATTGTGTAGGCATGTAAATAGTTGTTGTTGTGCCAGTGGTTGTTGTCAGTTTAGAGACACTGTCGAGTCTAGAACATGTAGCCTAAGCGGTTAATGCACTCTCAGTCTACAAAACAACAACTAAAACTAAAAATTGCCCCATGTAGCAGCAGCCAGACTCTGCTACCCCGGCAGCAGTCTCATACAGCATCCAACATCCAGCATATGTTGCATGCAAGCGTGTGGCGAGTGTGTCTGCTTGGCTTTGTTTTGGTATTTTCTTTTTTTTTGTTTGTTTGTGGAATTTCCCATTGTTTATTTTTAGCCTTTACTCATTATTGCCTTTGATTTGTTTTCTTTGCTAGTCTTAATTTTATTCAAACATTTTTTTTCTCTGCGTATATAAATATTTTGTGTGTGTGTGTGTGTGTGAATTTAATACAACACTTTTAAATGTTTTTCTTTTGTTTTTTTTAATGCTAAAACAGAAAGCACCTCCGGTCCAATCCAATATGAATCACATCAATTAGAATATTTGAAATGATCAAAGTAAATATTTGCCACGGAATTATACAGATTTTATACCGAGTGACAACGTACATATGTGTTATACAAATGACGACGGCACAGTTTAGTGGGTGAATTTTTGTGGAAATATTTCGGAATAATTAAAGAATTCCAAAGTCTTAGAGGAAAATGTGAAATTAACATTTTATGCCTGATTTGAATAGTTTTTTAAACTGTCGTCTAATGAGAACAATCCGTTGTAATCAGAATAGTTTTGTACATTTTTTTTTTTAAAAATATTTAGAGTATACAGGAAATTTAATTTTTTTTAAATATTTAGAGTATACAGGAAAGCGGTTCCTGCATTTTGCCGAACTATTTGAAACCGGACTAAACGAGACACTCGGGACCTATGGCCCTAAACCCCTGTGAAGGAGGTTAAAGGACGTGATGATGATAATCGAGGCAAAAATCGATAATTTAAAGTTTCCAATTTAAAGGGAAAATACCAAAAAATTTATTTAAAAAATATTTTGAAAATTAAATTTTTTTTGTAACAATTTTTTTTTTTTTTTTTTTTTTTGTAATTTTCGGAACCAATCTTATCGAAGCTGTACTATGCGAGGTATTCCCAAAGACCATACAGCGGGCAGACGTCGCAAGTCGTTTTCTGATGCTTTAGTTCGGAAGCACACTCCAGATGTCACTTGATTGGCATGGCAATATTGGAATGGTCTTCAAAGCAAATACTATTTTATTTTAAAAAAAAAATATCTACTTTTTTAAAACAAATACTGTTTAAGTAACCTTTTGGAAATGTTCATCTGCCCTCTGTATGGTCTTTGGTATTCCCGTACTAACTTTGTCTTTTCGTTGTCATTAATTGGAAACATTCAGTCTGAATTACTGTAACAATCGTAATGTCTTCATGCGTGTCCTTGTGGTGTCTCTATTGCCTGAGTTTCTGTGCAAACTTCCGAGGCCGTTTCTGTCGCCATTTTGGAAATATGCAATATGATCCTCTTCCCAGACTGAGTTACTCTCTATCGATGGTATGGAGACTTTGAAGGTTGTTTCAAAGTTCTTTGTTGGCGCCATGTTATACATTTTTATGAATACGCGGGTAAACATTCGCATGGACAATATTTTGAATTTAGTTGCAGGCTCCGTTTAGGAATTCCTTTAAAAAAAACCCTCTAACCAAAGACAACATTCCACAAATATATCGATTTTTCCCCCCCTGTTCATTATTTTCCACCAAACATTTGTCAACGGTGAAAGTTACTATTTTCTGGGCTATCCGTTCACACCGTTAAGTAAAATCCACTTTGGATGTCCTAAATTTCGCTTTTGTTGTAACACTCCAACATAACTTTCAATGGCCCCTGTTGTGTGCTGCTTCTTCTGCTGCAGATCAGTCAAAGAAAATGCAATATTTAGGTAAATTATGTTCGAAGTCAACCCTCAACATCCATCCAACATCATGGTAGACTAGAAATTTCGTTCTCATAACTTTGGCGCTCAATATTTTGCACCGAACGAAAAGTAAACCACGAAAAACGTCAACTTGCCGCCATGACTGACATGACAACACAACGAAATGCCCTTAAACTGTTGTTAAACTAGGAATGGTAATAACCACAGCAAACTATGGACGATAGTGGGGGGCACAAGAGCAAGGGCTACTAAATATGTTCATCATTTTTAGAGGCTTCCAGAGGAATCTCATTGCACATAAGTAGTGAGCCGTTCCAGTGCCAAATGTCGATGGCAGTGGCAGTGCCATTGGTAGCAGCTACTCGTTCGCTGGCGTCCATGATTGTGACTGTAGGTGAGGAAAGTTAAGTTCTAAAGGCTACAAATATGCGATCAACACTCGAAAGAAAATGTTAGTAAAATGCAAACAATAAATTATCTTAATATCTTAATATATATTTACCCTCGACACTGATTCACTGACTCTGTCACGCAGTACGTAGGAATTTAAATAGGCATTCTATAATTTGCTATAAATAATAATAATAAAAAAAATAATATTTTTTTTTGTACAGAAATTGTGTTTTCCCCAAATTTTTTTTTCACATATTTCTTTTTTTACAAAATATTTTTTTCAACAAAATTTTTTTTTTTCAACAAAAATTTTTTTTTTCAACAAATATTTTTTTTCCACATTTTTTTTTTTTTTTTTTCACAAAATTTTTTTTTTCAACAAAATTTTTTTTTTTCAAGATAAATTTTTTTTTTCAAGATAAATTTTTTTTTTCAAAAAATTTTTTTTTTCAACAAAAATTTTTTTTTTAACAAAAATTTTTTTTTCAACAATATCTTTTTTTTCAACAATGATAAGATAGATTCGCATACAACTTACTAGTAGAGAAATAAAAGACATTATAAAAGGGATTTTTCCCAAAAGAAGGCCCCAACTAACATTGGAGTTTCTACGTTGGGTGCCAAATTTAAATGTGGTTTCCTCAGCCTAGACGTTCATTATTACACCTTTTTGTTTATCTCGGGTATCTCTGTTTTTTTTAATTGCCAATTAAACTAGCCTTGCTCCACGTTGGGCGCCAAATATAAATAACGTTTTTGTTGGTTTTATCTCTTCCTGTTTATTTCATTGCCAATTAAACTAGCCTTGTTCCATGTTGGGCGCCATATATTAATAACGTTTCCTCAGACGGCCCATCGATCTTCCATAGACGTGCATCATTAACCCATTTTGTGTGTCTTCTCTCTCTATTTCTTTCTCTCTCTCTCTGTTTATTTAACTCGCATTGACATTGGCCTTGCTCCACGTTGGTCGCCAAATGTTAATAACGCTTCCTAATAAATTTTAAAAAATTGAGAGTGGTTAATATTTCATCATCTCAGGACTACCTCATAGTCCTTGTGCGACGTATGTCTGAGGATTTATTTAAATTAGTGTTTTTTTTTTTCGTATTCTACATTTGAAGCTGCGTTTATTAGACTTCCCCTTTCCAACAGGCTTATTTTCGTTGAGTGTTTCCAGTCAATTGTGACCATCCGCTGATCAGCTACCACAGTTTTTGTTATTTCGTCCCAAAGTGCCATACTCCGCTGGCTGAGGCTGTAGACATAATGACAATTTGCGCAAATCTATCTGTGGATTTATATGAATTTGCTGCAAACCACATCTGTGTATTAGCCGCTATCGCGTACTGTGAATTTCGTCAAAGCGGAAAGGTTTCTATCAAAACCGCAAACGTGAAGTTTTGTCTTCGCTAGAGAAACGCATCTCTATTTTCATTTTCTTTGGTTGGCTTGGTTGGCATAAAGACAAAGACAGACAGAGACGTTGATGAAGCAAAACCATCGAAACCTCAAACTTGAAGATGATTTCCCATTATGGCTATCAGTAATTTTGTTGGGCTTATAATGTGTTTCTTTGAAACCCACACCTTCCGACCGCAAAGTGGTTGGAGTACCAAGTTTGAGATATGATGCTCTTTATAGAACCAATATGACCTACTACACAAGGTGGACACAGCAGACAAATTGTGATTTATCATTGTGAACTCTATCTGGCGGATATTGAATTGATGTGGTCCAACGACCATAACCATGGTTCTCATTAAAGATATTGTTCTGATGTCTTTAGTGGAGTTGTTAATAATTCTGTTTTCAAACTAATTCTCTTTACTTGGCCGAAATCGCACTTCAAATAGTTTAGTTATATCCAATTAAGTGGGAAAAAACAAATATAATTTTCATAAAAAATCTATCTTTCTAGGAGAGGTAACCACGAAGTAAAGACATATTTTGAGAAGTCTTAACCACTACGTTATTCATAATTTGAGGCATATTGGACTAGAAAGTTTGGCGGAAGTTGGATGTTTTTTAAGAAAAGCCTTGTAGCTCATCTCTTGGTAGAGCCACTGGGCTTATCTTCCGGACCTAAGATCGATTACACATCAAGTCGGTTTGTGTGAAATTTCAATACAAACGGATAAACCATTTTCAAATGGCAGATTTATTTCGAAAACTTTACGAATTCCCCCCACTTTGCATCGACACTCACACCCTCCTCGAGGAGGTCACATTGACATTGTGGTCACATTCAGATGACGGTAAAAGTTAATTGATTGCATCACCATTTGTTGTAAACTCAATGAAATATTTTTTTTGGGATTCCCCGAATTAGAAAAGAAAACAACACGAGTTATGGGTTAAACAAAACAATAACAACCGTCCAGAAAACATCACTTGAACAATATTAGGTTAGGTTGAAACGAAGGATCGGCCATATACGAATGACCGTCTCATGTCGTTGACATACCACTGGGCCAGCAGTTCGGCCTGTTGTGCGCTCCTGATTTTCTTCTAAAGATTCCCTGCCCTTTTTTACCTTTGTTTAGTACCTTGGCAGTGTTGTATTTCGAACTGTAAAGATGGCCGCTCTCACAAAAATTCTCCTCAATTCGAATAAAAGTTTATATTTAATATATTGTCGTTCCATAAAACGATGCAATGAAATGTTCAGTAAAGACAGCTTATTCTTTTAGAATTTTGTCGATAGCTAACATTGCAGAATGTCTGCAACCCATTTTATAACGACAATTTGTAATGAAATTAATTTTTGAGTTACCCTGTGTTTTCAAAACCTTTGTTAGTACCTTGGCAGCGTTGCATTTCGAACTGTAAAGATGGCGGCTCTCACAAAAATCGCCTTCAATTAAAATATTCATTTATATTTTATAAATTCTTTTTTAATCCAACTCGATTTTCGTCACAATATTTTCCATTTCAAATGGCATAAGGTAACTCCAGGTCTCTTCATATTATATACGTATATTTCTATTCCCATCCATAGGTTTGCAACAGAAAAACCACAGTTAATCACGCAGAAAAATAATATTGCGGTTAGGAGAACTTCTGCCTCCTGCCAGTGACGATGCCAGCGTTATTGGTGATATCAAGAGACGAATATGGCAGCTCTGTAGAGCGTCTAACAATAATTGTGTAAATCGGCAAAATTAATGTTTTTTTTTGTCCTCCGGGCGGGAAGCTATGAGGAAGGATGAGGAGGAGGAGGAGGTAACAACAACGGCGAACAAGGCAGGCCTTTAGCGAGGGCACTTTATCATATTTTGCTGTGTGAGTATTGTCAAGAAGTCATGTCTTATTATCTTAACAACAACATTCATCAAAGCAATTTCCAATGCCTCAAAGAAAACGAAGCACTGCAGCAGTGGATAACTTTGAAAGTGGCAGCAGCGTTTGCTGGTCTGCTCTGACATCTGACATCTGAGGTAGTGGCAGCATTTGCCATTTGAGTTACTGCTGCCAGCCAACATCTTCAGCGTCATCTTTGCTCTCATCAGCAACAAAATATTGTTACCTTCTTTTAAACAGTTAAGCAGCAACAGCAACAACAACAACAAATCAAGATGGCATACATTTTTTCCAGCGTCTAAGGTGGCTGGCTGGTGGGTAACTCCATCACTTCACCGCCACCCTCTCTCTCCGGACTCCACTACACTTTATTAAGGGTAATGTGTGGTTTTCATCTTTATTTCAGTGTCTGCTGTCGACGATGGCGTCGTTTGTGTTGCATGCTGTCGCATCTTCTCATGTTGCTGGTGGGCTAGTTGAGTTGGTTGTTAGTCGCTCCGCCGTAGGTGTGTGTTGCCATTGCCGTTTGTTGTTGGCTTGGGGCGTTTATTTTTGCCCTAATTTAAATACAAACAAAAATATGTTTCATGTCTTTAATAACGAACTGAACGTCGTCGTCGTCGTCTTAATGTATGCAAATTTTCCGCTTTTCCACTCTTAATGTGAGCGAGGGCCCCCCCCCCTCCCATACACCTCGTAATTGATGATGTGGTGCGGTGCGGTGAACGCTCACCTATTCCCATGACTAATCATTGATTAACTTTAACAAATTGTGGGAAATGTTGATTGAATGACTGAACAAGCCAGCGAATCAAACAAATTTGCTGTTATTTTCTGTGCAAAGTGTGTTGTGGTGTGTTGAGTTGAGGCGTGGGATGGAATGGGATGGACGTAGACTTGTAGGTTTGGTCAAGCAGTGGGCAAGGAAAAACAGCACTTGCTGTACGCCAAACATTCTCAACGGCCTTCATTATGGGGTTGGCTTTTTGTCATCCACCTTTCTGGTTAGGTCCTAAAAGGACCTAAAGCCCTATATCTTAGAATTAAAATGAGCAATAGATCATTAAACCAATGCAGTAATTTCGTTTCTTTAGCAAAGAAAACAATTTGAAAAAAAAAAATTTTTCGACATAAATTTTTTTATTACTCTGAAAGTGTCAATCAGATTAAAAGGGACTAGAGACATAGATTAAGAATAACTTAGTGGCAATTTTTTTTATAATTTATTTCACCAAAAACGGCTTTTTCGTTTTCCAGTTATGACAATTGCAGTTTTCACAAATTGAATTTTTTTAAAAAAAAAATTATCAATAGAATTTTTAGTTACGATAAATTCCATTTCAAAAAAAATAAAAAAAATCTATCCATAGAAAATTTTTTTTTTTTAATTTTTGTTCTCTGGGGATTTTGCATACAGGTTTTCTTTTCCTATTTATTCAAATAAAATTTTAAAATTTATTTGTTCTGAAAGTGTCAATCAGATTAGAAGGGACTAGAAACATAAATAAAAAATAATTCTGTGGTTATTTTTTTAAAATTTATTTCACCTAAATCGGCCTATTCGTTTTCCAGTTATGACAATTTAAGATTCAATAAATTAAATTTTTCAAGAAAACAAATAAAAAAAAAATTTTTTTTTTACCATTTTAGTTTCAAAATTAAAAAAAAAAAAAAAATATTCAAAGAATTTTTTTTTTTATAATTTTTGTACTCTTATGGAAATTTAAGAAAAAAATTTATTTATAGAATTTTTTTTATAATTTTTGTACTCTGTGGAAAATTTTTAAAATTAATTTCACCTAAATCGGCTTTTTCGTTTTCCAGTTATGGTAATTTAAGTTTCCATAAATTACATTTTTCAAGAAAACAAATAAAAAAAAAAAATTTTTTTTACCATCTTAGTTTCAATAAATTGAATTTTAAAAAAAATAAAAAAAAAATGTATTCATAGAATATCTTTTTACAATTTTTTAAAATTTATTTCACCTAAATCGGCTTTTTCGTTTTCCAGTTATGACAATTTAAGTTTCCATAAATTACACTTTTCAAGAAAACAAGTAATAAAAAAAATTTTTTTTTACCATTTTAGTTTCAATAAATTGATTAATGAAAAAAAAAATATTCATAGAATTTTTTTTTATAATTTTTGTACGCTGGAAATTTTTTAAAATTTATTTCACCTAAATTGGCCTTTTCGTTTTCCAGTTATGACAATTTAAGTTTCCATAAATTACATTTTTCAAAAAAAAAATAAAATCTTTCCATAGAATTTTTTTTACCATTTTAGTTTCAATAAATTGAAGTTAAAAAAAATAAAAATAAAATTTATTCATAGAATTTCTTTTTACAATTTTTGTACTCCGTGGATTTTATTTACAAGCAAGGCTATTGACAACAGTTGTAATATATTTACATTGTTTATCTTAAATTGTTTTATAAAAACTTATAGAAGGGTTTCTTATCGGTCTAAAAGGTACTTCTTTAATCGACATTTAAATGTAGAAGTAACCGGTATGTTCCTTGAATGCTCTGGCAAGTTATTGAACTCTGGACCAAGTGAGCAAAGGCAATACGTTGTTTCGTTAGCCCCATTCGTCATTGTCATTTATTCCTTTAAATAGTTTTCCTTAAAAAATTGCCCATTAGAATTTTTAAAATTTTTATAAACCATTTTGCGTTATTTTACGTTACAAATTAAGCTTGGTACGAATAGGGTTAAATCTAGTCGACATCTCGACTTGTTTTTTTTTTGTTGGTTAGTGTTATCGAGTAATAAATACGCTTTCAATAATTGTATTCGGGTTTTAGAAATACTTACAGACTTTCTCCGATTCCTCTTCTTGTGTGTCCTCCATAGTCTCATCCACTGTTTTCCTGTGTTTTTTTCTTCATTGGACTTCAAATCCACTTGGGTAATAAAATTCTCATTAGGCACAACTAAATTGAATGTTGGCCAACCTACTCTCATCGACTTCCAAAGCAAAAGCGATTACCCACAATTCGAAACTAGAATATTACAACTAAATTATACATTCACTTAAATTATTAATAAACCATTCGTATAAACAATGTAATATAATTTAAGTAGGTATAGAACAAGAACTCGAGGGAGAGAGAGAGGGAGTGAGGCCGGGGTGGAGACGGACACATTAAGATTTCACTTGAATCTGCATAAATGTATACCACACATGCCAGCTAAGTTTAGCCCATATTTTCACAGAACAAAAAACAAAAACCAAGTAGAAGACATGCAAATTCACCAGCCATCATAGAAAACTACAGAAATATATGCAAAATATACCGACTAATACCATGGCTGGTTTGAGAGACTGAATCGTCTGAGGATGATGATGAATGGAATGGGGCAAGCATAAGTCTAAGGCGCATTTGTACGGGGAAGTAACTACGAGTACATGATAATCTGGCAAGTATCAGGTAACCCAAGTACGTACCAGTACGACTATGTCTGTGAATGTTTAAAAGAAGCAGCCAACTTACTCCACATTAACATTTTCTAATGTGGCTGAGCTTAAACTATTTGCCAACCGGCATTAGTGGTAGACAAAGCGGCACAGTGGTTGGCAAGCACATAAAATCAAGATAAAAACAAAATAAATTTTCGCTGAAACTAGCACAGGCCCAGGTATGTGAACTAACATTAACTTGAATTATGAAATAATGATATTTGTTTTTTAAGGTTAAGCAGCTATACCGAGGATGTTTATGGCTTCTTCCAAAGGAGTCGCGGTCTTTCCTGTATGCGCCTCCTGGTCAGTTTTCGTCCAACGGTGTACTGGCTGCAGCGCTTGGATTTATTCAGCCAACATGGCCCAGCTGGCTATTAATCGAAATCGCAAATGCAATGTCCAGTCCCAATTTTAAACAAATACAAATGAATGTGTGGTCACTTTACAGAAATCTTACATAGAAATGAATAACACGAGGACATTTCTTCTCTCTTCAATGTCCAGATGTCCACGATTCCCTGTGGATGACAATAAGCAACAGCATTCACAACAGCGACTACAGATAAATAACAACAGCCAACTGGCCAATAGAAATTTAAAGCCAGACTCGTACTCACCAGCACTCACATAAATCCCGAAGGTTCTGGCCAGTATTAAGGGAATTGTAATGCAAACTAGTCCAAAACGTCATTGAGAATGGCCGCAACCACATGACAGATATCATCTTGAAAATGTAATGTAAAACTTAAATTATTTTTAACGAACCATCCAAAAGCCGCTACTCAACAGCCACCGGAGACGCATCTCAATGGCATAGAGGCAACGAAAACATTATGGAACGAGTCACAGGATGACGTGAGTTTTCATTAATTATAGTAACGGCTTGAACCACAACCACATAGAGGCACCGAAAACATTATGGAACGACTCACAGGATGACGTGAGTTTTCATTAATTATCGTGAAGGTTTGAACCACAAAGACCACACAAGGAAGGCCTGAACCACAAGGACTGTTATAATGCGCCTGCCAACTCCCATCAATCCCAGCCCGCCGGTACCACAATATGAAATATATATGGATCATGACTTCCCTCTTGGTTTGGGGACGAGGCCTATCTAATACCACTGCTGATCTGTGGATCACAGCATCCGATGGTAATGCAACACCACACCGAGATGAAACTTTGCCCGCAATTTGGGTTTAAACCACAGCCACCCAGGGATCGCCTCTGCTGGTCAAAGCGGAACAAGTTCCGGGGGCTCTTGACCAACCATGGTACCGGATTTAAGTCTCCGGTCAGACCCTGTAATCAAGTGCTCATAAGCTAAGAAGTTACTCCCAATTTGTTTTCCATACAACGTGGGACTGGTCACCCACAGGAACGTCTCACAGCAGAGATATGGCAAATAGCAACAATCGTCAATGAGATCGACTACAGATAAATATCAACAGCCATCAGGTCTGATAGGAAGTTAAAGGCAACAACACAGAGTTAAACTCATGGTTACCACCTTAAATTAAACTGAAATTAAATGAACACAAATTAATATTCTTTAACGTGAGGAAATTTCTAATGATCTCAGAGTCCTGTTTCCATATTACACAACTCCTGAATGGAAATGAATACAGGCATCGAAATAATTATGTGGTACAGACGTTTTTTTTTGTTTTTTTTTTCTAAGAATCTATATTTAGTATCATGTTACATATTGCAAAAACTCCTTGTGCAAAAAACCAGAGGCTAACTTATTTATTCTAATTAATTATTTATCAAAAAAATACTTTAATGTGATATATCTGTAGGAAACAAAACTATGGAACTTAAAATATATTATTAAGCTAAAGTATATCTCATTTTTTTCAAATTAATAATGTATATGACCTCCATGATTTTTTCTGAATTTCCTAATGCGAATAGTTATTGAATTAATCAGTTTATGAAATTAATTTTTATTTTTTTTTATAATTTTGTAATTTAATGTTTTAACTCTGTACCATACAATTATTTCATATGAAAATTGCGATGTTAAAAATTCCATAATATTGCGAAACATGTTGTTTAATATACCATTGAATGGACCCAGATGTCCACGTTTATCAGAGCAGGATTTTTGAAATCCAAATTTTGTAATTTTTTTAATTTTGTAATTTAAGGTTTTAATTCTGTACCATACAATTATTTCATATGAAAATTGCGATGTTAAAAATTCCATAAGATTGCGAAACATGTTGTTTAATATACCATTGAATGGACCCAGATGTCCACGTTTATCAGAGCTGGATTTTTGAAATCCAAAGGACTCTAGATTCAAATTAACCAAATCAATATTTGGAATTATGCCGCATTTTATATTTCAGTATATTTTAGTATTAAGCCGCAAGAGTGCCTCGAAGCACATTCTTATATAGATTTTACAAATTTGGGGGTTACAGGGTTAACAGCTTTCCGAATCTTTTACATAGATTGTGTCCCATTTTTTTTTAATTTGAAATTTTAGCACATTTCAATCGCACCACTTCTTTGGCACCACTGTCCACTGCCGACCAACAGACCAACTAACCCACCAACTCCACTTTGTTGCAATCCACATGGAATACAAACACCATCAGACAGCAGACCCACCAGACACAAAACATATTTCATAGTTGAACGTGGCATCAAATGGCCAACAACATAAACAAAACCATCTAAAATGTGGCTAAAATCCACACTCACTCATACGTTAGTTTCGTTTCGTATGTGTGTGTGTGTGTATTTCGCTTTGTCTGCAAAAAAAAAAACACAGAAACAGATCAAAATTGTGCCAAGTCACATTTAACCGAGTTACCTAAATATCGCCTCAACTGGCCTAGCCAAAGACTGAGTGCGCTCTGATGTCTGAATGGTGAAGAACTCACATCAGTCGCTGTTTAGTTTTGTTTCTTCTTCTGCTGCTGCTTTTGGTTTTATTTTTGCACTAATGCCATTACAACAAACAACAAGTTGTTGTTTGGTTTTTATTTCGTTATCTTTTAGATTTGTGTCCACGCGATATATGACCGACTATACGTCTGTCAGACCATTCGTTGTTGTTGCTGTTGTTGGCTGTTTGCTTACTTACATTCTTTTAATGAGTCGCGGTTTCGGTTTATGGCAAAAAAAAAGTATTTATTTAGAAGCAATCATAATTACAGAAATTATAAGCCGCTTTGCTAGGCTCTTTGGTACACTTACAACAAATTGGGTAAACAGATATGGAGTAGCCCGGGGAGGTGAAGCTAGCAGAGGTGGAGTTATGACTCTATAGACAAATGCCTTAACGCCAAAGGTATTTATGGTTTTTTTTTTTTGGTCTCATAATTTATTGTCACCTCTTCAGGTGATTGTTGACTTTAGTCCATAATTGCGTTCTTGTTTGGTTGCGATGAGTTTTTTTGTTTTTGTTTTGTGACCACGTCATGGCCAATTCACCTGTTTCTGTGGTCTAAATGAAAGTGTAATTTGTTAATGGGTCCAAAAGACTGTCTGCATGCAGAGCAGTTTAAATACATTTTGTTATTTTGGTCTGGATTTCTCAACACGCTCTGGCAGACTCAGTGATTAATTCTATACGTGAATTTGAATTTGATGGGAATTTTTATATTTCTCCCATATAGGAGAAAAAGAAAAATCCATTTGATCCAAAGAAAAAAAAACAGCAAATACAAATAGAAAATATAAAACAAAAACTATTAAAATTTCTGTTCATAATTAACAAATATAACATCAAAAGCAAGGTATAGATACAGGTATGTGGTCCTACCTACCGAAGACTGGATAACACAACTTATTATCTGTGTCATGAACTTGAAATGTTTGCTGGGTTCGTTAGGCTAACACCTTATGAATGATTTGTGATTTCTTGTAGATTTAGTTGTTGCTAAAGTTGTTGTTACCTTTATTTATTATCGTTTGCCATTTTGTTGTTGCTGTTTTACTTTCTTGTGTATCAGACTTTTACACCTTAACCATGCAGACCATAACGCTTGTATGCGAGCTCAAATGAAAGTTACCTTGACGATTGACCCATATAGGCAGAAGGCCAAAGCATTTATGAATACAAAAGCCATAAAACAAATACACACACACACACTATTTATAATACACATACACAAGTACATACACTCAGTCATGTGAAAAATATATACTGTAGTATTTACCAATACATTGAGCCAGATGTATATAAAGACAGCAGGCAAGGCCTTTTCACAGAAGAACAAGGCCCTACTTTTAAGGAAGGGTAAACTGTTTTTTTTTTTTTGTAATATATGTGATTTTTTGTTTTAATTTTTATGATTAGTTTTTTAATTTTTAATGAAATTTCCATGTTGGCATTTTTGGGTAATTTTTGAGGAAATTTCCATGTTTGAATTTTTAGGGTGATTTTTTTCAAATTTTTTTAAATTTTTATTTTTTATGATTTTTGTAAATTTTTATGTTGAAATTTTTACGTTTTTTTTAAATGTTTGTGATTTTTTTTTAATTTTTGTGATTTTTTTTTAATTTTTAAGGAAATTTCCATGACATTTTCCGGGAAATTTCTATGTTGGAATTTTTAGGGTATTTTTTTTAAATTTTTGTGATGTTTTTTATTATATTTTTATTTTCCATGCTGAAATTTTTAGAGTATTTATTTTTTTAAATTTTTGTGATTTTTTTTTCATTTTTATGATTTTTGTTTTTTTTTTAAATTTTTATGATTTTTATTTTTTAATTTTTGAGGACATTTCCATTTTGGCATTTTTGGGGGATATTTTATCTGTTCTTCGTTTTTTTATGAAGTCCTTTGAGAAGATATTTTAGATACGTATTTGAGAAGGACGTTCAGACTGTCTTCATAAACGAAGGTCTTGCAGAAAGAGTTTTACAAGGCCTTTGAGTAGGAATTTTAGGAGGTCTCTGATAAAGATCTTTAGATGGTCTTGATGAAGGAAGAATAGGAGGAAGTTTAAAAAGTTTGAAAGGTCCTCCTAAAAAGTCTTGGAGAAAAAGGTTTAGAAGGTCTTCATGAAGAACATTCAGAAGGTTTTGAAGAAGGATGCCTAAAAGGTCTTTGAGAAGGATATTTAAAAGATTGAAAGATTCTCTTGGATGACATTTAGAAGGTCTTCGAGAAGGATGTAGAAAAGGTCTTCAGAGAGAACGTTTCGAAGGTCTTCGGTAACTAGAATTCTAGTAAAACAGAAACTCCAACTTGAATGACCCTGTACAAAGATCCATTAAACATTACTGTTTGTCTTCTTACAGAAGCCATACAGTCATATTCTGCACAAGGAGTCACTGGCGATAAATGTGTTCGTCCTTCAGGAAGGCCTTGCTCAGACCTTGATTTTGCCTCTGGCCAATATGCACACACACATTCATATCACAGAAATTATCGCCTGTCTGCATTTTTATACAATAAATGTTGTCTGTGTATGTGTGAGTTTGTATCTGTATCAGTTTCACTTGGCATGTATTTGTGTCTAGATGTCACGGCCCTCCGGCCATGGACTAGTGAACTGAAGAAAGAAGATAAATGACATGCTGACTTATATCTTATGAAGGAACTGTGAAATAATGATGATTTACTATGTCTGTCTGTGTTTTTCTCTTCTTTTCATTCCTTTCGTTGTATATAATTGTACATATGTATATGTGGTCGCCAGTCACAATAGTCTAAGTCGGTTACTGAATTTTTTTTTTAAGGGAATAAAATGAAACATAAACGTGACAAAAACTTCTCATGTGGCATTTGCATTGTCCTAATAAACTGTTCATGACCTCGAGCCAAATCATAGCGAACTTTATCCTTTTGAAAAAGGGGAATTAGGCAGATGCAGGTGTAAGGGATACACTATACTCCCAACAGTTTAGACAGCTTTAATCTCTGTCAACAAATCATGTAAAATGTCCTTAAAGGCATTGACAGGTTTTGGTCAATCTCTTTAACAAATTTAACTTTTCCAATTTAACAATTTTTGTCTATAGTCCATCAGCCACTGCCTAGTCATGAGCCTGCTTTAGATGACCCATATTCAACGGGACCATCAACCCACCTGTTTTTATTTGTTGTGTTTGCAGGCCGGCAGAAAATGTTCAATTTTATTTAAGCAAAACCATAAATTAAGCAAATTTCACCCATTTCAATTTCGAACAGCCAGGCCATACTTTATCGATTTGACATGCGTAGATGGCAAAGCGAAGTCATGGATTAATCTTCGTCAGGCTTCTACTCAGACTCAGTGCACGAATCCATATACACATATATGAGTGGAATTTCACTCAGAAGTCATCATCAGCTTTGAAGGAAAGAGAAGAAAAAAAAGCAGAATTTCATGAATTCTAACCAGAATTTCAATTAAGCCTTTTGGCTGTTGCCACATGTCTCTCGGCGTAAGCAATGGTCAATAGCAATTTATGTTTGTTGTGTAAACAAAAATCCATTGAAAATACTTGTCAAAAATTGTTTGATTATTTCCACTCATCTTAAAAGTGCTTACAATTGACTGGTTTTGAAATCCTACCGATTTTTTGTTTCTGTCTTAGCTTTTCTTACCCACATTTTTTTTGTGGCTCTAAAGTGGTTTGCCTAGATTTTTTCGTTTTTTTCTTTTACTGTTGCTGTCGAATTGAAAATATTTAGAAATTGCCTGCATGTGTAAAGATGCTACAAAGTTGTTAATAACATCGCGGGTAAATAGTGTTGAATTTCATTGGACAAGAACAGGAATGGCCATTAATGTCTGAATTTGTGTAAAGGTGTCTGACAAATCAATGATCATTATTTTGTGGCAATTAAGCAATTAAAAAGAAAATTGCAACTCGAAACCAAAATAAAATTGAGAAATTAACAAAAACTCGTTTTTTCCACACAAAAAACATGAATTTTCTTTGGAGAACTTAAATGCTTCATAACTCCTTAATTAAGCAGCCTATAGCGAAAAAGGAGAGAAAACTGTGATAATTTTTTTTATACACAAAAAAAATTTTTTTTTACCAAAACTTAATCCCTTCATAACTCCTTAAAGAAGTTTCCTATAGCGAAAACGAGTAAAATCTGCGATATTTTTTGTTTATTAAATCCTTCGTAACTCCTTAAATACTTAAATCATTCGTAACTCCTTAATTAAGCATCCTATAGCGAAAAAGGAGTGAAATCTGTGATATATTTTTTACAAAAAAACTTTATTTTTTTTTGGAAAACTTAATCCCTTCATAACTCCTTAAATATGTTTCCTATAGTGAAATCTCTGATAAGTTTTGTTTAAACAAAAAAACATAAATTTTCTTTGGAAAACATAAATTTTCTTTGGAAAACATAAATCCTTCGTAACTCTTTAAATAAGTATCCTTAAGAGAAAACGAGTGAAATCTGTGATATTTTTTGTTTATAAAAATAACTTTTTTTTTTGGAAAACTAAAATCCTTCCTAACTCTTTAAATAAGTATCCTTTAGCGAAAACGAGTGGAATCTGTGATATCTTTTGTTTATAAAAATAACTTTTTTTTGGAAAACTTAAATCCTTCGTAACTCTTGAAATAAATATCCTTTAGCGAAAAGGAGTGAAATCTGTGATAATATTTTTTAAACAAAAAAAAACATTTTTTTTGGAAAACTTAATCCCTTCATAACTCCTTAAATACTTAAATCCTTCGTAACTCCTTAAATAGGTATCCTATAGCGAAAAGGAGTGAAATCTGTGATAATTTTTTTTTATAAAAAAACGTAAATTTTCTTTGGAAAACTTAAATCCTTCGTAACTCTTTAAATAAGTATCCTTTAACGAAAATGAGTGAAATCCGTGATAATTTTTGTTTATAAAAGAAACAATTTTTTTTAGAAAACTGAATCCCTTCATAATTTCTTAAATTGTGGCGTGATCGGTGTGGCATGACTTAACTCTGTGATAATTTTTGTTTATAAAAATAACTTTTTTTGGAAAACTTAAATCCTTCGCAACTCCTTGAAGCGTGGTCGGTGTTTGCTAATGAAGACAAAGATTGTCCAAGTCCAAGTCTTCAATCGTTGGCCACAAAACATAGTTTATGCTATCTCTGTAGGGCTCGCCGTTAGTCAAAATGGGGTTTCCAGCAGTTTTTTCAAAGAAAGATTGGTCTATGACCCCACCAGTTTGTCACTCTCTGGAGATGCATTGGCTTTTCGACGATCATCTGCCGGTTTTCCGATCCCCAGAGCAGTTCTATTTATCATTTCCAGCGAGAGGAAAATGAAAATACGTTTTGTGGGAAATTATGATTTTTCTTGGAAAATCGTTGTCCTTTTCGAGGCCCACACTGGGCACCTGTAACAAAGCGGATGGTCGTGCCTTCAATAGCAGAGTCAATAGGTCCTTGTAAGCGAATAATGCGAGATCTTTGTCTAAGCCACATTCTCGTCCGAGCACATCGTACGACATGTGTTGCCTAACTCAGTCTCAAGAACTTTCTGTCAAGACTTCTGGCGGGAAAGAGCTGCTACTGCGGATATCACATATGATTCAAAAACCCAAATCCGAACCTGAATGCATCTCTTTATTTTCCAGTTCTTGTTACAATTTTGGTATTACATAGTTGTATTTACGGGGAAGTTATGATGATATTTACATAGTTGTATTTACGGGGAAGTTATGAGGATATTTACATAGTTGTATTTACAGGGAATTTATAACAAATATTAACAGGGTTGTATTCATAGTGGATTGTACGTTAACAAACGATAGGATTTATGACAATACAATATATTTACCGTGTGTACATTTAAATCTACTACACTACTAAAATGGCGATGTAACTTTCTTTCTCAGGAGTCCAGTTAACCCTCCTACCCCGTAGGGTGCCATTTTACACAGCCATCCAATGAACCTCACACATTGCAAGTGCCGGCCGAATTCTATGCTCTACAAAGTGCCTACGTGACTTAAGCCTTAATGATGTAACCCATCCGCCATAATTATTCAAATTATAATGCAATTATTTTCTCATTGAACTAGAGCCGGTTACCCAGATCGATAAGCAACCGAAAAAAAAACAAATTCTTTCATGTTCGCATTATCAATGCAAAGAGATGGCTGTCAATAACTTCAGAAGCCGTTTCCTGCACGGCAGCTGCTGATGGTGGGAACTTTCTAAATAATGTGATTAAACACATTTTATTTGCACTGATTCGGAAGTAAAACAGAACAGAAGAACTTGAAGTAATTTCCTTCTCATAGCAGGGGGGGGGGGGGGGGGGGGGGGTTTGCTACAGTGCCAATATTCTAACTGGCAGAATTTCCAAATGCAGAACACGAAACATTTGCTGTTTAATGGCAGATTAACCACTTAAAAAAAAAGGAACGCACAGATCAGGCAAGACTTTGACATGGGAGTGTATAAATCAAACGGAAGTTTAACACAAACCCAAGCAAGGGGCTGCTCTTGGACATTGTAAGGCGAATGATATAGAGTTTCGGGCATGAATACAATTTCTGCTAAGCTTGGAGATAAAGTTGTGATTTCGTTTAATTAAAGTTGTGCGGTGAAATGAAATATTGCCAAATATCTGTGCGGTTGTTAATCATGGCGAGAATTTATGGCCAATGTAGTGGTACCCATCGTCCAGCATCATCAATCACCCGCGCTTGTGTGTGTGTGTGGCCATCAGCAATAAAACGGCTGTATGGCCAGAACATGAGGAGAATGGCCAATAATGGTACAGACATTGTCATCAGCCTTCATCGTTGGACTCAGAAGCTGCACGATCATCATCAGCATCATCATCAATGTGGTTGGCTAGTTACGCATGCGCTCATAGATACTTGGTTGGTTAGCTGTAATCGTAGTAGCCTCGTCTTCACTTTAAGTGTTTTTTTTGTTTTTCTTTTTGTTTTCAGATAATCGTAGTCGTCGTGTATAATAGTTATTACACACAACAGGAATGTTGCATAAAACTCGCCGGGGGACATTTGTTGGCGCTGGTGTTATCTGAGTCCGTTTAACGCGTTCTAATAAATTTCCAGCGGACACAAAACGGCAGTGGCAACACCGCCAGTGACAACGATAATGTTTCCTTTTTTTCTATTTTGTGGCCTGTTCCCCAGAACCTTTGACAACACGAGGATACCGCTGCAGTTTATGATGTGCCAGCTGCCTAGTTTTATGTTTTAACATGAGCCGCCGAGTCCACTTCATGTGATTTCGCATATTAATAAACAATACCCAGAAGGGCCAATGGTGGGGGAAAAAAAAAAACTGAATATAAAATGTGTTCTACAAATGTCGAGATAAATGTTAACAACGGTAGTGGAGATGTTGCCAGGTTTTGTTTGTTTGCTTTTGAGAATCTCTCAATTGCCCTCCTGTTGGCCATTATACAAGATTATCTTGTTGTGTCGGACAATTATGAAATTAGAAATTCTAATAATGGTATTCCTTAAAGAGTTGTATACTTTCCGATTGTCTACAAGCAGCGAAGGGCAAACAAAGGCACACGGAGAGAATACAATATTGACTTGGATCCTTTGAGTTGCCAAGTCTCTTCAGGGACATGATAAGGTTTTCCAGTCTAGATTTCCAGCGAGAAAGAGCTGAGACTTTCAAAATGAAATATGATACCAAAAGAAACGCCTAGATGAACCACTTAGTAGATGACTACTTCTATATCTGTGTTTTTCACGAATAACCGCTTAAGTACATTTTAGGGGATTTTCATTTATTGATGACAAAGTGCGACATTTTCAAAGGGGCTTTCGATTAAAGTAAACTCTTATTTAGCACAAATCATTCGCTACTCAATTTTCCTTTATTAATAACAACTTAAGTTGATATTTTTACAAAAGCCGTAATTTTAAAAATTATTTCTTTTTGCTCGCCTGAGAAGTTTTCTATTATAACTTACGTTGTTATTCGTGAAAACCACAGATATATCCTTATAATTATAAAAACTGTGCCCTCAAGATTCCGTTTCTTGGGAAATGACTCTTTTAAAAGGCTTGACCCAACTCAGGGGTGCCGACTGGAAAAAACAATTAAGGCTTATGTACAGACTTCCTAAAATAACTTCTTCGAGTCCAATTCACGAAACAGTTCGAGAGACAATACTGGCTTATGTGTATGTCCAAGGACATGAGGCGGCGTCAATCTGCCTCCTCTTCCTAGCCTAACCGAACCTAATCATGTATTCAAGATCAGTTACAGCGTCAAATCGCTCGCTGGCACCAAAGAAAATATTCTTGCCAGGATATGATCCTAGATTTATGGTGTGACAGTGTCGCTGATATCACACTTGGGTTGTTTATTACTATTTAGTTCATATAATTAAATAAAATAGTCTGCCAACTTTTGGGCCCCCTAGGTTGCCCCTACTCAGAGCTCAGAGCCATGGCCGCCTGTCTGCTTGACTGTACCCTATCGGTAAATTGACCCACACTGACCAACCATTCATGACTGTTGAAAATATTTATTAAGTCTTTATTGGCATTTTGCTTGATGGTGCTTCTCTCTGTTGCCAGCAGAGCTCGTCCAGCAGATGTTGTAATACGGAACATGGTTGCCTGTGGCAAAGCCGTTGCGGCTGCTCTTGCCAATAATGCTAAGCGCCATCAAAGTTTAGCTAAAGTAGCTTCTTCTTCTACAAAAAAAAAATGCCAGACGAAGAAGATAAACCACTCACAGCGATGTCCAAGTCAATGGAAGAATTTATGCCTAACATGGCGCTTATTTATTGGCCACGGTTAAGAGGTCAATGTACAAACAACAACATTTTCTTCGTTAGCCACAATGCACACAATGTTAAGGTTGTCAACACCATTTCGGCCAATGATTCTCATTTAGAAAGAAAATGCTGAGATTTTCTTTTCCCCCCATCTCTAAGAACTTGTACAGGTTTCTGGATAATCAATTGATTATGTAAATATGGGAAAATGCCAGCAGTGGAAGGCACTCCTTGAATTGTTCGCAAATGGCAAATAGCACTGACTTGGCTTCAAAATCTCTATGGGAGGCAACCATCGAGTAAGGAACCAATGCACTGCTGGTGGTGTTTTCCATAGGTCAAATGGCAACAGCTGGACTTTGTAACCCTACGAGAGGTTGATGCCGAGTAGGGCTTCATCCCATTCCTGAATGTGTTCCCATAAGTCAAACAGCAACAGCTGGGCTTTGTAACCCTACGAGAGGTGGAGGCCGAGTAAGGCTTCCTCACACTATTGGAAGTATTTTCCATAGGTCAAATGGCACCAGCTGGGCTTTGTAACCCTGCGCGAGATTAATGCCGAGTAAGTTTTCATCATACTCCTGGATGTGTTCCCATAAGTCAAATGGCTTTGTAACCCTACGAGAGGTGGAGGCCGAGTAAAGCTTCCTCACACTCCTGCAATGGCCAGAAGTCAAACAGCAACTGCTGGGCTTTCCGTACCTGCGTGAGTCTACTACCCAGCAAGGCTCGCAATATCCCCTTTAAATTCTTCTTAAAATTCAATATTTGGAATTCAAATCAATTCCAAAATTAGACAGCTTTCGATCGCCTTAGAAAGATAGCTCCATTTTGGAATTCGTGGAAATTTGTAAGAAAAAAAAATAAGCACTTCTCATCTTCGCAAGTCGAGCATATCTCTCAGATTTCGTCTTGTTTTTGCTATTCTAGAAATTCCCATTAAAATTGAAAAATTTGTATGTTCATTGGGGGATTTTTGTTGTTGTCCGCGAATATAATGTGACAGACATGACTTTGACAGTTAAGCAAACATGTGATCAATTGCCAAATGTTGCAAATAAAACATGGAACATCAGTGCAACACACACACACACACTCACTCACATACATGTATGTGGCAACATGTCTTGAAAGCGTTTGCTGTGCGAGTCTCGAGTGGAGAGTGCACGAATGTGTATCTGCATGCAGGAACCATCACCACCGCTGTTGGTGGTGGACTCTTGGAAGAATGAAAAGTTCATGTTGTTGATTTAGTCATTGTTGAGATGTTTATCTTTCGGCTGTTATTGGCTTTGGTTTGGTTTCGAATCGTAGTCGCATTTGGATTTGAATTCAACAGTCATTGTTGCTGGTTGCTGCCGCTGCTGATTTGGCCTCTGTCTCTGTCACTGTCTCTGCTTCTGCTTCGTTTTAACTGAGCTCATTTATGTTTTTTTTGTTTTGTTTTGTTTTTCCTTCCATTCACATTGAAATCACAAACAATTGAAACAGGACAAAGGGGAGTTGAGTTAGGCGCGGCAGCGGAGAAATGGAAAAATTTTGCGTTTATGGAAAATTTTAATGTCGTTGTTGTCTGCTCGTTGTTTTCGTTTTGTTTTTGTATTTCTTGTGGGCTCTTGGTTTTCGGCTATTTTGACAATATGTCCGCATGGCTGTTGCATGTCTTTGGACTCAAAACATAATGTCCCGTTAGTTATCATGATGATGACGACAACGACCATGATGATATTTTTGGTTGGAGGATTTTCTTTAGAACTGGACTCGTGTGTTCTTTTTCCCCCCCAATTCCATTTGACGAAGTATCACTGGCTAAATTGACAATTTCTTGGTTGGCATTGTTTCACTTGAAGTTTGACTTTTGGGGTTTTCTGTTTTTTTTTTGGAGGGGGGGCAATTGTTTGAAAGATTTATTTGAACTCACAGAATGTGTTGTGGCAACGTTTGACAGTTGACGGCGGAAGTGCATGCCTAACTGGAATAGGATTTCTGTAGAACTCTTTATCAGCAGCTAGTATTTTGAAGGCCTAGAAGTTTAACAAATGTTATACCCATAACTGTAGTTGTATACTTTGTATCCTTTGGAGGGAGAGAGAGAGATTAATTGGAAATCAGTTCGAACTAAGAAAACGCATATTTGGTTTGTGAAACGTGAGGGAAAGAGCTTCTAACAATCGAGCACTAACTATTCAAACAATTTAAAAAAAAAATGGTAGAGGCAACCAAAAAAAAAACACAATTTTTTATATCGGTATATCTATTAAATTACTAGCAGTTGCAAAACCATATCGAATAGTTGCTTAGACCAATTCATTGTCGTTAACCAAAATGGTAGATGCAACTAAAAAAAACTAATTGTTATATTTCTATACCTACTAAATTGTTAGAATTGGCGCAAAAGTAATCAGAAAATGCTATACATTTTGCGATTGGCCCCTAATGTCAGTGGCAACTCTGGCGGCGGCCATTTACATGACATCATATTCTCGACTTGATGTAAAAAAAAATTAAAAGACCAAATAAAAATAATCCTTAAGAAGAATCAAAGTTTTTCATCTTTTTTTAATTACAGCCAAAAAAAACATCGGAAGTTTACTTTTGCGCCACCTTTTATAAACCAACTTTTCGTCGTTACCAAAAATGGCAGAGGCCACTAAGAAAGCAAATTGGAACACAATAATTAGATTTTTTTCAATGGGAATAAAGTTTATTGCCATAATTCGGTTCTTCAACCTGGTGTAGTAATTTTTCCAAATTTTGCTAACAAAAAATGGTAGAGGCAACTAAAAAAAAAGAAATTGCGATATTGCTATACCTACAAAACTGTTATCAGTAGCAACTCCATGTAAAATAATTGACTAGACCAGTTCTTCGTCGCTAAAAAAAATGGCGGAAGCAACTAAAAAAAATGGCGGAAGCAACTAAAAAACAAATTGTCATATTTTCACACCTACTAAATTGTTTGCAGTCTCAAATTGGTATAAAATTGTTAATTAGACCAACTAGTCTTCGTTAACAGAAATGGTACAGCCAACCAAAAAAAAAGAACGAAATTACGGCATTGCCAGACATACTACATTATTTACAGAGTTGTTCTTAAAACCATTGTGTGCATTTTTTTCCCTCAAGAATATGTTAACGCAATTGGTAGAAGCAACTAAATATATATAATTTTTTTTTTATTTTTCGACAAAAGTATTTTATGGCCATGTCTGAAAGAATGTTAGGCAATGGAAATATTGTCGGCAGAAAAAGAATGGTGGCAATGGAAATATTGTCGGCAGAAAAAGAATGGTGGCTTTGATAAAAATGGTAGATGCAACAAAAAAAGGCTCTATTGTTATATGTTCAAGCTTATTTTTCGTATTTTGGGATATATTGGCTGCACAAAAACAAGACTGGCTTGTGCCAATTGAATTGTGTTGGGCTTGTCCTTTAAAGAAGACACATTACGTGCATCCTTGTGGTGAGATCTAATCGGTGATCCCGTGAGATGAATTGCTCACAATTTTCTCTCTATGATATTCGAAATCATGTCATGCCACTCAATAAAATTCGTAAACACCCGAGTAGCGTTATTCGTGAAATTAGTTTCATCACCACCACCATTACAATGTTCCACCCACCCACTCACAGAGATGAGCAAGTCAAAGAACTTTTTGCCAAAAGGCGAACATGAATTTAATAAGCATTTTCTTGCCTTGCATGACTGAGTGACTGACGGGCTGGCAGGCTGACGGGCTGGCTGGCTGGCCGGATTTGGCTGATTGTGTCATTTATGGGTAACACTAAATGCAACATCAGTAAATTGTCATAACTTGTTGCAGCTGTTCTTTCGCTTTGCATTACTTTAGAACACGCAATTCATCCATCAGCAAGGTCGTCTTTTAACACCTCCCCCTAACAAACGAATGCGCGTGCGCACGCGCTCGATTTGCTGGTTAATTTTCAAAGAAAAACAGAAACCGTTGTAACGTTGTTTTTCGAACGTCGTCTTCATGGTACGAAGGCATGCAACTATTTGGTAATACCTGCAAACCTCTAGAAATCATGACAATTAGAGTTGCGATTTCGTGAAGACCTAACTGCACAACATGAAGTGGGTGAACAACTCACTCGGGATAAGGGGTGAAGATGTAAATTCCAAGACAAGAATCAGGTAGCAGCTTCCGGGTTGAAGAATAACAACGGCGGTACGGCCGTGGGGATTGGTGTCTACAGGCACCTAGTTCGGTCTGTATTAAATGGATAGGTTGTGGATAGCAAGTAGAGAAGTTTCGGTTGGTTGAGTCGACCTATAACCTCCTCCTTAAGTGGCCTTGCCCGGGTCTTATCCATGAACATATGACAAAGTTGGGAAGTGTGTGAGAAAAAGTGTTGGCAAAAATAAGAATCATTTGAACATTATCGGTAACTTTAAGTGAAACTATTTACCCAAAGTTACAACTGGTTGTACAATTTGATCAGGTTGTACGACCAGTTGTAACGTGTGAGGGCTTGTTGGTCGTAGGTTGGATGAAAATCAAAAAATATTTCGATTTCAGCTCAAGTTGGCGAAGTTGGTTGGTACGTGTGAGGGGGCTTGTTCATGGCATCGTGTGAGTGGACATTATGTGTGCTTAACATTCGATTTGTTCGAATCGTTATATTTGTATGAAAGACAAAGGTATTGGCTGTGGGGACTAAAAAGGACCGCTCAAATATTTCTCGATCCGGAGCTTCCAATGTGCGAATTACATTTTTTAAATTTATTTTATTTTTGTTTTGTTTAAATATATTGCCAGCTCGCCTCATTAAGTCCCAAGTGGCGCTGAGGCATTATTATTATAATTGTATTATTTACATACTTTTGTATATGGTGTCGTTTCTTCCCACTGTGCATTAATAGATAATAAAAATATAATGATTTTTTTCACATACATTTCAAACCAAATGAATTGTAGATAAAAGTCGGTTTAAGACTGCGCTGCTACACTGCACACTTGCTGTTAAGTTCCCTCTAGTGGCTAACAGATGGCGCACCATTCACCGGCTACTTGTGTGCAACAGATTCCGGTCGCCACTGCTAGCCGGTGAATAGCGAATTGCAATAACAGGGAAATGCCTAACAGATGGCACTGCTGCTGCACACCCAACAAACAACAGTTATTTGTTTTGGACATGTGGTTTTCAATTTGCCCACACTTTCATCGGAGTTGGTCAGCTATCACCTGTTGGATGCTCCGTTTGGTTTGTGAACAGAGTTACTGTGGAACAATGGCGCACCGATCCTGATTTTCACATTCAAATTTTGTTCAGCGATGCCCCTCACTTTTGGTTGAATGGCTACGTTAATAAACAAAATTATCGCATTTGGAGTAATGAAAATCCACAGGCCATTGCTGAGACGCCATTACATCCTCAAAAAGTCTCTGCAAAGACCCTACAGACGTCCCAGGTCGTTTGCTGAACATTTCCAAGAGGCTATTTAAAAAGTATTTGTTTAAAAAACGTTGGTATTTGTTTTATAAAACGTTGGTATTTGTTTTAAAAAGAAAAACATTATTTGCTTTGAAAACCTTAGAAAATTGTTTCAAATATTGCCATGGCAATTACTGACATCTAGAGTGTGTAGCCGAACTAATGCATCAAAAAGCAAGTTGGGACGTCTGCCCTTCGCATGGGCTTTGGTTTGGTCTGCTCTATGCGCAGAGGGAATAATTGGTCCAGATTTCTTCAAAAGGAGCCATGATTAAATACTTTTTCCTGCAAGATTTTGGCGGATGGCGCTGCAGCCATCAATTAATTAATTTATTGAAGGCAACTTTTGTTGAGCTCATTACCTCGCTTGGTGGCCTCCACGAATGTGCGATTTAACAACGTTGGACTATTTTTTTTTTTCTTCAAAAAACACCCTTTAGATAGATCTATCGATGCCCTGGTTTGGATAGAATTCCGTCTGCCCTCTAGATGGTGTGTGAAGCAAAGCACCAGAAAAATATAAACTAGTAAGTTGTAATACGCCTATGGCGCCCGTTGAAATATGGAAAAAAAAATTTGTTGAAAAAAAAATTGTTGTGGGAAAAAAAAATTTTGTGGAAAAAAAAAAAAATTTTGAAAAAAAAAATTTCTTGAAAAAAAAAATTTGGAAAAAAAAAATTTCTTGAAAAAAAAAATTTGAAAAAAAAAATTTGGAAAAAAAAAATTTCTTGAAAAAAAAATTTGAAAAAAAAAATTTTTTGTAAAAAAAAACATTTGTAAGAAAAAAAAATTTGGGGAAAACAAAATTTCTGACAAAAAAAATATAATTTTTTTTATTATTATTATTTATAGAATGCCTATTTAAATTCCTACGTACTGCGTGACAGAGTCAGTGAATCAGTGAATCAGGGAATCAGTGTCGAGGGTAAATATATATTATTCAAGTATATAATTTATAATTTTAGAGAAATTTCTATAGCCGATTTCTAATGCTAGATGGAGTCGCTTGCAATTCTATATAGTTTTTTTTTAACTAACATTTATTTATCCCTTTTATTTATGGATTTAGTATGGAGAGGGCACACTTAGCTTTCACATCTACAGCCTGTAGATGAGGCAAATCAATGTCATGACATTTCAAGGACACCCTGCCCTGAATTGAATTTAATTGAACTGACAGCAGTTAAACAAATCACTGAAAAACAGAGATGGTTTTTTCAAGACAAACCATTTATTCGAATGGGTATTTTCTTCCACACAATCAAACCCATTGTCAGTATTATGGTGGAAATAATAATACAAAAAAAAAAAGAAACACCAAAATCAATATCAACAACATTCATCACCACATAAATCCACAAAATAGCCGAGTCCAACCAGAGTCCCATTTATTGTAAGAGCGGTTGCTTCACATATTGTTTTACACTTCATACTTAATGTAGAACAGAGCTTATTATTAAATTCTGGACTTTATTTCGGTGTGAGTGTGTGTGTTGTTTGTTTAGTTCAACTCCACAAAAGTTGATGTGTGTGTGTGTGTGTGTATTGATATCGAGTTTATCCCATCCGTTGGATGGTCATAACCATACCAGGCACAAGGCACGTACATGATGTCCATCTGTTGGTACATGGATTTGGGTGAGTGCTTTGATAATCTGACTGTGTGTATGTATGTAACACAGCTCCACTCCAGTTGAGGATGATGCTCGATGTGTACGCTCAGGACCTTTTGTTTAGTTTTTCATATTCATATTTCATTACAAGTACATGAATATTTCTGTATGTTGGCTACAACATCCCGCTCTCTCTCTCTCTCTATGCCTCAGTTGAAATACAAAAGGTTGTAACTTCTAAAAGGTCATAACTAAAAATGTCCCTTTAATTTCTAAGCAAACTACGAAAAGCTTGCGAGTAACTGAAACCCTCTTAGGGTCCTTTTGCATTTTATGTAATGTTTTACAAGGATTGACTGAATAAGTGTTGTCCTGGAATTGGCTATTGGTTGGTTATCTGCTGCAATTTGCGTTTGTATGTGTTATAATAAGTCCCAGAGTTGTTCATACTCTTGTCCAGCAAATCCCTGCTTGTGGTCACATTTCAGTATGGGCTACCTAAGTCATAAGTATCAAAAGCGGACACAGATGCATTTCCATATTAAATTCTTTGTAATGTGAATTAACATTTTGTTGTTGTTGCCCGGAGGAAATTAAAAATGTTGCCATAATTAGGGGAATTTTTATTGTATCCTCGACAAGGGGGAAGAGGTTTATGCTACTTGTTGTAACATAGTTTAAAGTTTCATTGGAAGCTGCTCAAAGAGTCCCCAATTCATCCTTGACGTTAGCTGATATCTCTTTCTTGATTTCGATCCGTATTTGCCGGCTTACGCTTTGCAGTGCTCAGTTGTGTGTGCTCCATTATTGAAATACATCATCAAGTTAAGTACTTTGACAACAAGACCGAATGAGTTCATTTCTTTCCAATCATTTATTCTTATTCTGTCGTTAAACACCACCAACCATCCGTTCATTCAGTCATCCATCCACCTTCTGGTTATTTGTTGTTTTATTTTGTCTTTCATTTTTTTTTGGAGTGCGTGTCTGTATTCTTCATCCACTTCACAATGTGTTGCATACACAATTTTAATTGCATTCTGTTGTTTAAAGCCAAAAGGGATATTACGCAGACGTTAAAGGAAGGGGGGGGGGGGGATTGCAAAGGAGTGATGGGGATTTTTGTACTAAAGAAGATTTTTCAAAAGAACCCATCAAAAGGTCTAGAATGGCTTTTATGAATCTTTTTTAAAGTGAACCATTATTGCAATCAACGATTTTCTTTTCAAAAGAAATGCAACACTGCAAGTCTTTACAACGAATACAACAACCTTGGTGTGTTGTCAGCAAAGTGAACAACCATTCAGTATTGATATCAAAGTAGTGATTGGAATTTTTATAATAATTACTTTTATAAATCTTTTTAAAGCAAAAGTTTTTACAACAACAAATTTTTGAACGTAAAGCAACACTGTGTCTGTACTGATATCAAATGCAACAACCTCGCATGTTTATATCAAAGTCAACAACTGTCCATTGGCCAAGTCATTGTCCCCAACCGTCCACGGTTAATATCAAAGTCAACAACCATCCAGTGTTGATATCAAAGTAGTGATTGGAATTTCTGTAATACTGATGAGTTTTCCAAAGCTCTAAAATTACTTTATAAATCTTTGTAATGTAGACATTTTTACAACCAACGAGTTTTTCAAACGTCCCGGGGTTAATATCAATATCAACAACCGTCTGGTGTTTATATCAAAGTCAACAGGTCAGCTTTGGCATTTTCTAAGTCTATTTGTAGAAGTGGTAGTTCGTCTGCTAACTGTAGATGGCGCTATGTCTCTCAGAGCAAATGTGTGTCTCGTTCGGAGAAAAGTTATGGCTGCCGTTTGGTGGAAAAATCCGCCCGTAACTTGGATCGCCTGTCCTTTGGATTGTCTTGGTTTATGTTGGCCAAAGACAAGACTCCAAAGTCTTATGGAGTTTTTTTCCTACCCAGCTCAGCTTTGGGCTTTTAAATCATAATGACGGCACTTGGAAGTAAATCTCACATACAGAGGGCCAAATATGTGAATCAAGTATTAGTAAGGCTGGAAACTGTAGATGTCTTTAATACTTTAATAATAATTCAATGGCAGGTTTGTAGAAAAAAAAACCATAGCTCCAATAGTTAGTTGGTGGCTGGTGACTTCTGCCTTTAGATTGTTGTGGTGGGTGGCAAGAAAATTTAGTAGGGAACCTGCATTTGTTCGATATTTTTATACTTACACACTGTTTTTTTTTTTATACATTTTTATAAATTCTATCTCTCCAATAATCCTTCTTCTGAACGCTGTCACAGGAAACAACTACCAAACGGAGACAATTTCATTTCGGTTTCGTTTTCCTTCTTCTTCTTCTTTTTTTATCATTCAACGACAAGGCAGAACGCTTGGAAGGAAACAAAGTAAACAAAATAAAATACATATATGAAAAAATGTTTTAATACCACGACTGAATCGAATGGGGGGGTAGGCAAGGGAGGAGATTTCAAGTATCAACAGATATACGTTATTTTGGCAAAATAAACATTATTTGGATTTTGATATTTGATTACCTTAAGCCAAAAAGGATTTTCCCAAAGGATCTCAATGTTAAAACGAATTAACGGCAGCAACATCAATGAAACAGGAGATTTAAACAGACTTTGCCTGTGATTGAAGGTGCTGTGTCGCAAGTCACCAAAAAAAAAAAAACAACGACAACAATAACAAAAAAAAAAGAAAGACAAGGTTAAGTCAAGTTAATGTTTTCTTTAACTGCATCAACACACAAGTGGTAAAACGATTCCAAGCAACTGAAAGTGCTCTCAAATGAAATCATTTAGTCAACACCGCAGCGCCTTCTGAAAAGTCAGTCGGGCGGAATGTATTTTTAATGAAAATTAAATCCACAAACAGAGTTAAACTGAAAGACATTCAGCATTCATTGGGAAATTATAAAATTTTGCTTTAAAGAAAGAAGACAAAAATAAAACAAGATATGTGTTTTTTTTTTTTGGTAAAGAAACGTGTAGCTTAAAAGAGTTACGAAGGAAACAGAAAAAGGTAAATACCAAAGAAAATGTTTACAATTGAAAGCAAAAAGGTGTTGCAATTAATTGCGGGCAAATTAATACTCTCCACCAGCAGAAAGGGGTGGGAGGGGGGTGTGTGGGTGTCTGGAAGACGGTTATGGGATAATTAGCATGTAATTTGTAATATCGAAGAAAATCGTTTTGCAATTAATACAAAGTAACAGCTGAACAGTAAAAATTGCTTTATGGGAATATTTTGTAATATATTTTCCATTTTCAAAAGTACATTTTCTTTATTTTTCCTTACTTTGTGATTGAACAATTTTGAGTTTATTTCTATTTTTGCAGTACTTGGTTACATCCAAGACAACTGAAACCAAGTGGTTGGTTACACCCGAGACAACAGAGTGGTTGGTTACACCCAAGACAACAGAGTGGTTGGTTACTCCCAACACAACAGTAGCAAAGACGAATCTTATTGGGAGAGAAGTAGAAAAAAGTGCAAATTTCTCTAAGGGTCTCATAGCAAATATGTGACCAGTTCGAGGAAAAACACCATGAGTGTGAGTTTCCTGGAAAAATCCTAAGGCCACCTTCACACCTTGCAACTGGTTGAGCAATTTGACCAAGTTGTAAAGGATGTTTTTTTGTTTTTGCACGTGTGGTTTTCACGTATATAATTTAACTAGTAAGTTGTAATGCGCCTATGGCGCCCGTTGAAATATGGAAAAAAAAATTTTTGTGGAAAAAAAAAAATTTGTTGAAAAAAAAAAATTTTGTCGAAAAAAAAAATTTTTTGCTCAAAAAAAAATTTTTGTTGAAAAAAAAAATTTTGTTGAAAAAAAAAAATATTGCGGAAAAAAAAATTTTGTTAAAAAAAAAAAAATTTTGTTGAAAAAAAAATTTTGTTGAAAAAAAAAATTTGTAAAAAAAAATTTTGTAAAAAAAAAAATTTGTAAAAAAAAATTTTGTAAAAAAAAAAATATTATTTTTTTTATTATAATTATTTATAGAAAATTATAGAATGCCTATTTCAATTCCTACGTACTGCGTGACAGAGTCAGTGAATCAGTGTCGAGGGTAAATACATATATATTAAGATGTTGTCGCCCATTATAAAGAAATACACACGAGCTCAAGGTCTGATTAACATTTACCAAAATATTCTAAAGATTTTTCGAAGATATTATGAAAAATGACAAATAATCCCTTGAAGAATTTCAATTAATTCTTTGACATTTTCGTGTGTGCAGGAGTTTATAAATCATAAAAACCGGAATTACTTGCAGTGGATTCATTCACATCATCTACTAAAGTCTCTGCTTAAATTTAACTGTATGTTTTCATTTCCTACCTATTTACTTCCCTTCCAGCCCACCTCTGGGCTAAATGTATTTTTAACTTCTGTTGCTAGATACAGGCTTATTTAAGAACTCTGTGCCTGTGTCTGTATTTGCCATTTTTAATCTCTGCTTTAATTTTTGAAAGACCCAAAAATATTCGGTATTTGTCGCACCCTAAGCAAATGTTATCCTGTGAAAAAGTAATCCTCAAACATAACATTTGTTGTAAAATGAAGTCAGGCACAACGTTAACATGAATTCTCCGAACGAAACACAATAACAGCATTGTGAACATGACGCATGGACAAATTAATTATTTTTGCCAAAATCATATGCAAAAAGGACTTTATGTGTGAGTGTGTGTGAACGAATAGAAACCAGGCCAAATTCAAGCACTGATAATTCTGTAACATATAAACTAAGGCAGCCAGTGAAGCAAGAGTATTCTGCACATAATATACACCCCGCTCACCCACGTTCCCTCATCAATAAGACTGCCGTTGGATAAGGATTCCGGCCTAGGATTGAAGTTGTTGGGTGTTGATTGTCTGTATCCGAAAGTTATCATGATAATAATGATTATTAGATTTTTTTGCTTTTCATTAAATGTTACACTTACAACATACAAGTGCCCACTCACATACATACAACGACAGCACTGTAACATACACTCACACATGTGACACAGAGGATAATTATTGGCAGTCAAGCCATAATCACAGATACAACGAAATCATCTCGTAGCCACACACACATAGACTTTGGACATAAAAAAGAACAAAGTAGGTTATGTTTGTGACCGAATGCATGGGTGGACTTGGCTCGGTTGTCGGTACTGCTGCCACCGAACGGAGACTGTTAAATGTGAGTGTGGACTCGGTTTTTTGGAAAGGATGTAGGGAAATGTCAGCCCATGTCGTTGTTGTGGGTGGTAGTGGTGGTAAGAGTAATTATCTGAAAACGTTTATGAAGCCATAACATGTGATACGCTTGAATGGATGATGCCTATGGAATGGCGTGATGTAAATTTTATGGATCACAGTATGCCAATGACCAAAGAAGGCTTGAATGAATAGATCACCTAGGAGTTGTACTGAATCCCAAATGTCCTCTTATAGTTGTGCAGGTCTTCGTTTAAACTGTCGGTGTAAATATTTGGTACGAATGTTATCGGTACTACAAGTGAACGTTTCATTTTATGATAACTGCATGAAAAACTGCTTGCACTGTTTTGCACAGTGTTCACTTTGTTTTCAACCAGCACAGGGCGATCATTTATTATGCAGGCATTACAAATTGATAGGCTCACGTTTTCCATTGTTAGGTCGAACAAGAAAAGTGCATTAAACCGACTGGAATAATATTTTAAGGGTTGCCATTGTTTGCCTTCAGTTTTTTTTCTCACAATCGAAATTTGGTATATTTTTCTATGGAAAATTTCTATATTTTTTGTATGCAAAATTTCGACCAAAGTTTTCTATATTTTTTTTATGAAAAATTTCATCGACATTTTTTTACAGAAAATTTCGTCAATTTTTTTTTTTATAGAAAATTTTGTCGACTGATTTTTTGTATAGAAAATTTTGTCGACTGATTTTTTGTATAGAAAATTTTGTCGACATTTCTTTCTATAGAAAATTTAGTTCAACTTTCTTTTCTGTTGAATATTTAGTCGAAATTTATTTTCTGTAGAATATTTTGTCGAAATTTTTTTTTCTATAGAATATATTGTCGAGATTTTATTTTCTGTAGTTTATTTACTAATTTTTTTTTTCTATAGAAAATTTATTTCAATTTTTTTTCTGTAGAATATTTAGTCGAAATTTGTTTCTGTAGAAAATTTAGTCGAATTTTTTTTTGTATAGAAAATTTAGTTCAACTTTTTTTTCTGTAGAATATTTAGTCGAAATTTATTTTCTGTAGAATATTTTGTCGAATTTTTTTTTCTATAGAAAATTTAATCGCAATTTTGTTTTAGTCAAAACACTTTTTTTTTATTTTTTTTTCCATAGAATTTTTTTATATTTCTATAGAAAATTTACATTTCTATAGAAAACATCGTTGACATTTTTTTAAATTTCGTTGAAATAGAGAAAATTTCTTTGATATTTTTTTTTTATACAAAATTTCGTTAACTTTTTTTTTATAGAAAATTTCGCTAAAATTTATTTTTTTTAGAAAATTTGGTTGAAATTTTTTTTTATAGAAAATTTGGTTTAAATTTTTTTTATAGAAAATTCGGTTGAAATTTTTTTTTCTATAAAAAATTTAATCAAAATTTTTTTCTAGAGAAAATTTAGTCAACATTTTTTTTATGGAAAATGTTTTTTGTAGAAAATGTATTAAACATTTTCATATAGCAAATTTGGTCAACATTTTTTTTTCTATAGAGAATTTAGTCAACATTTTTTTTCTATGGAAAATGTAGTCGACGTTTTTTTCATAGAAAATTTATTAAAAAATTTTCTATGGAAATTTAGTCAAAATTTTTCTATGGAAATTTAGTCAAAATTTTTTTCTTAGATTTTTTTTTATAGAGAATTTAGTCGAATTTTTTTTTTATAGAAAATTTAGCCGAAATTTTTTTTCTATAGAAAATGTAGTCGAAATTTTTTTAGTCATTTTTTTTTCTGTAAATTTAGTCGAAATTTTTTTTTCTGTAGGAATTTTTTTTTCTATTTCTTTAGAAAATTTGGTTGACATTTTTTATATTTCTATAGAAAACTTCGTTGAAATTGTTTACATTTCTATAGACAATTTTTTTATATTTCTACAGAAAATTTCTTTGATATATTTTATATTTCGATAAAAAATGTTATAGTCGGAATTTTATGTATTCCATGTGGCAACCCTAATACAATATTTTTTTTTTGTTTACCTCAACCTTTTTTCCATTTCAAATTATTTATCATTGAAAGTGTCCTCTAAATTTGTTTGCCATTTCAAATTGTTTTAGATAACTTCAGTCTTCTCTTCGACAATGAAACGTTCACTACTATTTTTAATAATATTCTCGCAAAGTATTTATTGCGATTTGATTAACGATGTTCTGGACAAATTTCGATTGGAGTTCGATGTTAATACGGTCATTGTGTTTGCCGTCAATGTAACAGATGATGCTTGGCATAGCAGTTCAAATTTGACCCATTGGCCCAAACTGGTGATAACCAGTGAAATTTCCCCGCAACTGAGACGGTCCGTGGGTGAATGGATAATAAGCCTTATATTCGTGGACCGTGTGGAAGAGTCCTGGCTGGAGGATATAGTCAAGCCTTCGTTGATAAATTTACATCTCAGGGATATTGTCTTCTATACAGAAGCCTCTTTAACTCTTCCCGATTCCTGGCATTGGCTGTTCGATTGGTGTTGGCTGAAGGGGTTCTGGCATGTGTTGTTGATGAATGATCAGCAGCAGTACCTTACCATGGACTCAATACCTAGATTGAGGATACAAGCAACCACCTTGACTAACTACTTGGAGAGAAGGCATCGAGGTAATTCAAATCTGCAGGGTTATCCGCTCAAAGTCACCCTGGGCAATAATCCGCCACGTGTCCAAGCCTTCGTCAATTCCTCGGGACATTTGCAGTTTAGTGGCGTGTATGGCCATGCTCTAAATATATTTGCCTCGAAATTCAATGCCTCTCTGGACTTGGTCATAATGCCCGACATGTCGGCCTATTCGTTGGCAAGTTGTGTCGAGTACATACAACAGGAACTGGCCGATATCTGTGGTGATGCTATAGTCTTTGGGGCCGGTATCGAAACCACCAGACCACGTAGTATTCTCAATGGACGGTTGCTGGTTCCATTTGATACACCTCTTAAAACGTATCACTACTTTTTGAAGCCTTATCAGAGGGGCGTGTGGATAATGATTTTGGTGGTCTTCATCAGCTGTGTGACGCTGTTATCGTTGGTGGGATACAAAAGAGAACGACCAGTGGAGTTGGTGCTCAACATCTTGGCTACCTTCCAAAGCCTAATCTACATATCCTTCAATCTGAAACATATTCCTTCCACTTATCGCTATTACTTGGAGTCCTTGCTGTTGCTGAGCGGATTCATTATTTCCAATTGCTACTTGGCTTTTCTGTCATCGATTCTTCTGATCAAGATCTATCATACAGACATTGCGTCGGTCCAGGATTTGGTCAAGCACAATCTTACAATTCTCATCAATCAATATGATCAATACATTATGGATTTGTTCGGCGTCTCGCAAGCGGTTAAGCAGCAGTCCTTGGTGGTGACCGAAGATTTTTTAGACACAAATATCAAAGCATTGAATCCGGACTACGTCTACTATAACATTGACGATAAGATGGATTTCTATTTGTATCAACAGAAGTTTATGGATCGACCTCTTATGAAAAAACTGGACAATGAGGTGGTTATCTTTCTTGTGGGCGGCATTCCCATGAGATCGTACTGGCCTTTTCAAGATCTACTAACACAGTACATGGACAATCTGTTTGTCAGCGGCATTAGCCAACACATTGAATTGGAGGCGTATCAGGAGGGTATTCGCTATGGACAAATACAATTCTTTGCCACGGCAGAGTTGTCTGTGGAACCCTTAAGTTTGGAATACTTTGTTCTGTGTGGGATAATTTTGCTGATCGGCTATTTGTTGTCCTTGGTGTGTTTTTCCATTGAAATTATTGTCAATTATAAAATGAAAAAATAATGTAATGAATAATGCGAAAAATACTCAGATGTCTGATAGAATCCAGTGAAATCTCCGCCACTGTCGAGTCCATTAAAAACTGTCTTATACGAAATACACAGAATAAATAGTACTAATGACAGATAACACACTAAGCAACAAAAACAGATACAAAATATAATTCTGATGTACTGAATACATAAATGGTCGACAATTTTCTTTCATAACTTTAATTTTCTCATTTCTTTGAAGTAAATATTATCACTAAATTTCTTTAACTTATTACCTTTAGTGCAGTTGAATACGAAGTAAAGTTTCAGAGTTATTCACACAGTAAAGCCGGAAATTTTTGCCTTTTTTTTTGTTTTTTGTTGTTGATAAACAATTTTTAAAAAATCGAAAATGAAGAAAAATGTTCATTTTCGGTAGTTTATCATAAAGCCACACATTTTACAATAAAAATGAGGTATAGATTATTAAAATCAATGGAGTATTTTCGATTTTATTCACAATTCAGTGATGGGCCCTTCTGGAATCTCCCAATTGTTAACAGAGAATTTTTTCTTTTCAACTTTGTAACAGATTATTGTTAACCGAGAACTGTTTCAGAGTGCTGTTAATAGAGGACTGCTGACGAATGAATGTTATGTTAAGGAATGTTAATGGATGACTGTTTACGCACGACTGTTAATAGTCGACTGTGAAGTTATGACTGTTAACAAGCATGTTAACAGATACATTTTAATAGAGGAATGTTAAGGTGAATTTTAACAGACTGCATTGTTTACAGATTTTTGTTACTGGATGCCGGTTAACGGATGACTGTTGATAAAGGACCGATGACTGTTAGTAAATACTCTTATAGCCTTTTCACACTTACTGCGTATCAGCTGAAACGCCGGCGTTTCGCTCTCTTTCGATGAATTTTGCGAAACACACTTCAATTTCCATACAAAACAAAACGCAGGAATTACGCTCTTTTTGCTGTGGTTTGTTTGAAACCACAGTAAAAATGAGAGAGAGCCCAGTGTTGTACTCCAATAGTAGTTAAAAAAAGGAATAAAATGAAAAAATTTGCATCCCTGTTGAAAGCAAATGTCAGAAAAATGAGGGGAAAAAACAGCTGTTTGTTTGTTTCTTCTAGTTTGTTTTGTTTTGCAAATTTCTCCTTCGATACAATTCCATTGTATTAGTGTAATAATCATGTATTTCTTTAAAAGCATTCGCTGCTTTATCATACAATGATATAAACTCAAATATTGTACAAATTAAATTCATTTTTTCATTTTCATTTTGATATTATTTTATCTTTGTTTGTTTGTTTTGTTTACACTCAGTACAGAAAACACAACAGAGAAATGAGAAATGTCACATCAAACCACAGTAGTTTCAAAAAGCATAATGTGAACACCATGGTTTCAAACTATTTCAAGAGAGCGAAACGCCGGCGTTTCAGCTGAAACGCAGTAAGTGTGAAAAGGCTATTAGCGTTGATAGGTTAACAGAGTACAATTCAACTGTGGTTTGTTTATGGATGACTGTTGACAAGGGACTTTTAGAAGGGGGCTGCGATGTTTCCTTTTTGATAAGAAGAAAATAGTTGGTCAGTTTTCGTCAAGAGATATTTCCTTTTTGATAATGCGATGGAAATAGTTGGTCATGTTTCTTAAAGAAACATATTTCAATTCTGCTCTTTGACTAGGAAAATCTCAAATCAAAATAATTGTTTAATAAAAAATGGAAAACTTGTAGTCTTATTTTCTATGAAACTCAAAACTATCTGGCCAATTCCACTGTCTTGCATTGTATTTCACATCAGTAAACAGACATTTTTTAAAACTCTTTTCAATTTATATGACATTTTTTCCCAGACCTTAAGAAACCCTACAGCATATGGAATAAAAAACTGTCATAGTCACATACGAATGAATGAATACATCGTTTAAAGAAATATTTATACTGCAATTACCCCATAACCCCAAGCAAAAACATAAATCAAACATTTACTAACACACCCAACACACAAACGATGAAGAAGAAAAACTACTACAGAGTTCCATCGTACAAGTGGCTTGTTGTTATTTCTGGCTGTAGGCAAAATCTGATTTAAAATCTGCAATAGTTTCCAGATTTTCTAGAATATCAAGGAAAATTCTCCAAAAGACCTTGGTCGTCTGTGGCGCACATGCAACATACGAGTGGTCTGAAGATAATCGCATAACGCTGGTAACTTTAAATAGCTGCGCTAACATTGGGTTCAATGCCGTTCATATGCAATCGAAACAACGGCCACGGCAGAAAATGAAACGAAAACAGTTTATTGATCTCCGTTCAGAACCCGCCCTCTCCCCGCCACCCATTACTCCCCGGCCAGTAAAGGCTAACAGCAAGACTCGATTCGTTCACAATATTGGTGTATGAAATCTATTTTCGAAATAACCAAAGCGTCACTGCGATTTGTTGGTCTTTCGAGAAATCACAAAAATATTAATGAAAAATAATTTGCAAGAAAACCAAAAAAACCCGAACTCAAAGGTTTCTAATGAAATCGGCAGCAGTTAATTGCAAGTGTAACAAGAATTTCAAGATTTCATATCGTTAGTTTCAATTTTAATTTTTTTTTTTCTTTACAGTTTGGCGATTCGTAATACGAGTACTTTTCGTTTGGGGAGGGGTAAAGCAAACTTAAACGCAACTGATTGTTTTGTTGGACAACAAGTACGAGGTACTCGAGAAAAACTAAGAAGTAAAGAAATACAACAAAAAAACACACACACACTCATGGAAAAAAAACATAGTTCTGTTTTGTGTTGTCTGTTTATTTTTTTTTTTTTCTTCAAAACAACTCAAAATCCATTAAATGATGTTTGTCCACATTGTGGCTGACAATGTGGACATAATTTTCGTATAGCACAGATAAAATGATATTAACACTAGCATAACCGGTTACCTAAATAATTGAATTTTTAAATATGCACAAGAAATGACATTTTGTTTGCTGACTAAATACTTTTGGACAATTATGGATCTGGGTAATAAGTATCGGAAAACTGGTGTTGTCTGATTTCGAGCAACAAGTTATGACAAATGGTTTTTACAGCGACTTTCAAGTTCGAGTTTCTTTTTAAAATCGAAACTAAACGAACAATTTGAAGGGATATGTGGCATCTATTTAATGTAGTAGAGGGTCTACAATTTATGAATAATAAATTCAATTTATGAATAATAAATTTTGTCTAGGAAATGTCTTAGGAAAATCTCGACAATTTCAAGCCAAATGTTGGCCTGAATTGTTTCTGGTTTATTTGAATAAACTCCATCTTTGGTATGACTTCACTCAAAATTATTTAAAGACTTCACTCAAAATTATTCAATGACATTAAATAGCGCCATCTTGCCGACCAAATAGCTTTCAAAAAATCTGAATTATCAGACAAACCACCCGGTTGTTGTTCAATGAAATTGACCAATTGTTGTCGTATGACTTTAAATGTTGAATCTTATAAGTGTTATAAGAGTTGTTCAAAGGCTGTCAACGCCTCACAATTGACAAATTGTGATTATCTTCAGTGCAAAATAATAAAAATGTGTCCTTTTTCAGTAGTTTATCATAAAGCCACACATCTTACAATTAAAATGAGGTATAGATTTTAAAAATCGATGCAGTACTTTCGATTTTATTCGCAATTCAGTGAAGGGCCCTTCTGGAATCTCTCAGATGCAACAGATTTCTGTTAACCGAGGACGTTTGCAGAGTGCTGTTAATCACGGACTGCTAAGTGATGAATGTTAACAAAGAACTGCATACATGTTTACCCAGACAGACGACTGTGATGGTTATGACTGTTAACAGAACATTATTAGCAGATGCATTTTAATAGAGGAATGTTAAGCTGAATTTTAACAAAAGTCCGTAACTTTTGATCTGGTAACATTTTTGAAGTTCTGTAAAAAATATTTTTTTGCCCAGGAGTGAGAGATTATTTTTTAGCTGATGATATAAAAATCGGACGGTTGAATATATTTTCGAAATATTTCCAAAGTTGACTACTTTTATATTACATGAACAGAAACATGGGCTATCATACAGCTATTAAGTCCCTGAAGAATGTGTGCAGCACTTGAAGAACATCCAGATGAAGCATTGACTTCATATCCTTTAAATCTGTTTATTTGCTCTGCTTCGGATTCGGTTCTATACAGAAGTTCGTTTCTGATATAATTTAGTGTTAAGTGATGTCCAACACTCTTGCGGAATACATCGGAAAATATATAGTGTAGTGGTTCCCCATCATTCCAGAAAGCAAAATCAAACAACAACAAAAATACAACAAAATGGAATGAAATTGAAGTGGATATTTCGGTTTCATATGAACACACACACACTGAACACACAACATCAGTTAACGCAATTGTGCATTTGACGCTTGTTGTGTGGTGTTGCACTCGTGTTGTTGCTGACGATGTCGATGTTGCTACTTTTATATTTTGTGCAACTTCAGTTTGAATGAATGGACTTTTAGCCAGTTTTTTTTTTTTATTTTTGCTTCTTTTGCTCAGTGTCTGTGTGTTTGATTGTTTTTGTTTTCCTTTTGGCTAAGACTGCATTTGAACGCTTAACGAATTGGTTTGGCGCAGCCTGGCAAATGGTAGACACAGAGGCCTATTGCATACGTTGAAGCCAATGCGCATGATCAGTTGCGGTTTTTACTTTCATTCGAGCGGTTCTTGTGAATGGGCAAATTTGGATTTAATAAACAAGTGAAGTGAACGAACAAATAAATAAGCAAATATTTGTTACAGCAAATGAAGTGATTTCCATTCGAAATAAGAAATATTAAAACCAAAGCAAAAGTGTGTTAAAAGCTGAGCAGGACCATAGAAAGTCCCTTGGAAAAAATGTAAAAATTACATAAAGCAATGCAAAAGATGTTAAACATGTCTTATGTAATATAAAGTCTGTGGCAAGTATTGGCTTTGCAACAGAAATAAAAAAGAAATCCCCATTCCCCCCTCCGCTCACCACCACACCAAACAAAACATGTTTGAAAGTGAAAAATAAAAGAAAATTGCAGAAAACAGTTGTTGGCCAAATGTGAATCATAAAACAAATGATGCAATTTAATGAAATTCCGCTTAATACCTCCAATGGGGAAATACTAAACCACATCAAATAAATGGAATCGTAACAAAAGCCATGATGGTCTTTACCAATCACGAAATACATAGAGCGTGAAAATGTGTTAAATTTGGTGTAAATTGTGAATATAAATTACTAACGTCTGCATAAAGTAAATGGGAAATGAAGATAACAGTTCAGAAATAATTCAAATAACTCAGAAACACGCACCAGCAGAGATTTACCCGATCATTCTAAAAATGAATATTAATCATACGCTCCAAGGGGAAAATCCTTTGTATAACAAACAAAAAAAATCCCATTTTAATCACCCAATTGCTGGGCATGTATCACTGAATCCAGTAAAATCAATATACCAGAGGAAATATTTATTGCTCGACATGCCACCGTTTTGGCGTTTTTAATTAAATTTTTTCTTTTCCTCGTCCATACATCATAAAAAAAAACAATCCCAAAAACAAAACCAAAACGAATCAAACGTTTATAAATGCTGAGTTGCATAACATTTTTTTTTTGATTTCTGGCATTTTGCATATGGAAGCGAGCACCACCTTTCCGCGTAACACCCCCTCCCCCAAATGCCCCACAGTCGTCGCAGTGCCAACAATTTCACAACGTTGATGAAACTGAATTGTGAAAATTCGGACAACAACGGGAATCACTAAAGAAATTGTGTGTGTGTGTGTGTGCGTGTTTTAAATGAAAACTCAAACACGTTTATCACCGGATATGACAGACAGCAGTGCGTAACCGAAAAATGACAACAAAACCGCAAAATGTTGTGGTTTCATGCAAAAGGATGTTGGTTCGAAATGCAAAGAGCATTGAATGTTTAGGAAATTGAATTTTGCCAACATAACAAAAAAAAAAAAATACGTTTTGAAAATTAAGCGGAAGCGCAAAAAGAAACTACAGTCAGGGTACACAGTGGTTTGACCTTTAGTCGCCATATCGCTGGGAAGAAACGTATAGACAACCTTTGATTCAATCTCAGTCAAGTGTAGATATGGAAACTTTGATTAAAGACCGTTTTCAAAACCAATCTGAGAGAATTGTAAATTTTTCATCCATTACCAAATGCTTACAATGGTTTTTTTTTCGTAATCTATGTCGATCAATAGTACAGTTTTTTGTACCTTTTTTTATCCCTTTTAATACGTATTGGCCCTTTTGGACTTCCGTTGCCAAAAAATGTTTTTTATTTCCCCCCTTTTTTTATCACGTTTTTGTACGTTGTGTCCCCTTTTCCATCCCATCTCTAACTCATTTATACCTGTTTGTTGCCAAACATTTGATTCACTCTTAATTTATTTTTTCTACTTTTAGTCCCCTTTTTGTATCCCGTTTTGGTACGTTTTGTCTCCTTTATCATTCAACTCTAACTCATTGCCGTATTTTTTGGCCTATTAGTCCCTTTTTCGTTCTAACTCATTTCCAACTGTCGTTTCCAAAAATTGTGTACACTCTTTATTTATTTTCCGCCTTTTTGTTACACTCTTCATTTCATTTGGTAAGTTTTGTCCCCTTTTTCATTCCACCCTAACTCGTTTTCGCCTGTTGTTGCCATCAATTTGTTTCCCTCTTTTTTTTATTTATTACACTTTTATTCCCCTTTTTTATCACTTTTTGTCCCGTTTGGCCCCTTTTTCGCCCCATATCTAACTCATTTGTTTCACCCTATTTTATTTATTCCTCTCTTTGTCCTTTTTAATCGCGTTTTCGTACGTTTTGGCCCCTTTTTCGTCCCATCTCTAACTCATTTCCACTTGTTGTTGCCAACAATTTGTTTCCCTCTTTTTTTTTTATTTATTACACTTTTATTCCCTTTTTTTTATTAGTTTTTGTCCCGTTTGGCCCCTTTTTCGTCCCATCTCTAACTCATTTCCACTTGTTGTTGCCAAAAATTTGTTTCACTCTTTTTTTTTTAATTTATTCCCCTTTTTATTACTCCCCCCACCCCCCCCCCCCCCTTTTTGTCCCGTTTGTCCCCTTTTTCATCCCGCTCTAACTGGTTTTCACCTGTTGTTGCCAGAAATTTGTTTCCATCTTTTTTTTATTTATTACACTTTTAGTCGTTTGTTTGTACGTTCGTACGTTTTGGCCCCTTTTAGTCCCATCTCTAATTAATTTCCATCTGTTATTGTCAACAATTAGTTTAACTTTTTTTTTATTTAGTCCCCTTTTTAGTCAATTTTTATCCCATTTTGACTTTTTTAAATCCCAAATTTGTTTCACTCTTTTTTAATTTATTCCCCTTTTTACTCCTTTTTTAACCCGTTTTGGTACGTTTTGGCTTCTTTTTACATAACACATCTAACTCATTTCCACCTGTTGCCAACAGTTTGTGTCACTTTTTTATTTTTAACGGGATAAAAACCGTTTTTGGTATGTTTTGGATCCTTTTTTCATCCCATCTCTAACTCATTTATGCATGTTGTTGCCAAAAATTTGTTTCACTCATTTTTTTATTTAATTCCCTTTTGTCTTTTTTTTTATCCCGTTTTGGTACGTTTTGGCCCCCTTTTTCGTCCCACCTCAAACTCATTTCCACTTGTTCTTGCCAAAATGTTGTTTCACTTTTGTTTCTTTGGTCCTGTTCTGGTACGTTTTGGCACCTTTTTTTTCCCATCTCTAACTCATTGGCAAAATATGTTGCCAATCTTAATTGTGGACCAATAAACCAACAAAATCTCGATATTTCATTATTTTCCGTCAAAAATCCGTTCTTGGCCATCATACTCCCCAAATTTCATGATTCTAGCTTTAGCCGTTTAATCTGGACAGCGATGAATCAGGCAGACAGTCAAGAGTTTTATATAGATTTCTTCTTCAGCTTTAGGCCTTTGTTTGATATTATTATTTTTTTTTTGTTTTGGAGGACATTGGACCATGGATTTCCTTGTTTGCGGATATATGTACTAACAATTTGTACCAGAATTGAAAGAAGCAATATATTGCTGTATCCCTCTCTCTCTCTCTCTCCTCTTTGCTCTAATGTGCCATTTTATAATGTATTCGTTACCCTCCTCAAATCAATAAATTTATTACATTTGTTTTTGCTGGCCAACCAGTATCGCTTTTATGTTCCACCAGATTGTGCAACATTTGCTGTTAATGTAATTTCGTTTTGTAGACTCAACGCACACAGACACACACACACACACACCTAACACCAATTCCAGTTTCCACTATGTTGCTCTACTACGACAGCCCGTTCCAAAGCACTTGCATGATTGGAACAAAAAAGCGGGTCTCTGGCAAAGTCCAACAGAGGTAAAAGCAACTGAACGCTATAGCAGCACCGCCAGCAAAACTTGATAATTTGAAATAAATCTACACAAATTGTAATTTAAAAAAAGATTAATTTCAGTTTGGAGTTTGGCTTAAGCACAAACCAACCCAGAAATGTAACAAAACGTGAGCCATTGTTGAGAGAGACGGGAGAGAGACTGTATGTGTGGCCGTCCGTCAACATCCGTGTCTGTCCAGCTCTTGGGTGGTGTTTTTTTTTCTGTTTGTTTCTTAACTTTTAAATCGAAATTTGTTTTCGTTTTGGTCTGTCCATCCACTTGTCCGGAGTTGGTTGTTCAACTTATTTAGAGCGCTGACAAGAGAACTTTGAAATAACAATTCTTGGCCATAATTGTCATGTTTTCAAATTCATTTCATTCACTGTGCTTACTGCCACCATTGGTGGCTGGGTACATGCGAATAAATGGAATCGCAACGACATTATCTGTAATCCGACAAAAAAAAACACTGCCACCGTTCTCTAAGGAATTAATTTCTGCTGCAACAGAGTTTAAATTAAAGAGTCGCCCCTTTTTTTGAATTCAATAAAATTCACTGCACTATTTTTTTTTTAAATTCTGCCGATCACATAATTAGTTAAGTTGCACACATTTCATATTAATAGGGAACGGAAGGGTGTATTTCCTTGTTTACATAATTCCGTATATGAACCGCAGGTCATATTTCGCAAATAAAGTCATAACCACAAATTCCGATAGTATTTAAAGAGCCCCTCTCAAATTTGTTGTTAATTAATTGCATACATGCATATGTCTGTACACACACACACGGCCATATCTTTCATAAATCATTACGTTCTGTCATAAAAACTAAAAATAAAATCAGATGGTCTTTTTTTGGCCAACTGTTTATAGGCAACGGTTGGCCAGCAAACATTTAAGCCTATTAATTATTTATTGGAATTGTTAGCCAGGTAATCGTTTGCCATGTATGTGAACATGTTGTTGTTGTGGTATTCTTGTGATATTAAATTCACAATTATTTTTGGTGAACTTATTAATTTTCCATAATCGCACATAAAGTTGAATTTTTATTAATTCTATTTAGCAGTTGGCAACTTTAAGTTAATTTTGTGAAAATTTGCTAGTATGACTCGGTATGTCGTAGTAGCTTATGTTCCTAGGATTTATATTCAGTTTACTTGGCGTCAATATTCCAATTGTTCAAAATGTTGTGTGAGTTTTTGTGAAATATTCCATAATTAGTAGTAGTCATACGCCACCTGGTCCCAACTATGGCAATCTTTAGATAATTTCCAGAGAATTTCAAGCACCTAAACCCTTTTTTGAAATGTTATTCAGTCTATAATTCTAGTATGTTATCCTATGATTTGTATTCTATAGATTTTACTTGTGTGGATGTAGAAAACTGATTATTTGGTGTATTCAACTGTGAAAGCGGAAATTCTTTTCTTTTACCGAATGGAATAAGAGCTGTATAAATAGGATAGGAGAAAATCGAGTAAGAATAATCCAATTTTAACGGGTTGAAGACTCAAATCTCATCTACTGTTATCCGCTGTCCTCCACCACTCATTGAAGTTTTCCAATTCACTTTATTAAAAGATCCATATTACGGCAACTGACGATTTGCCTTAGAAATTACTTACAGACATTTTTTCGAAATCATTTTGAGAGAATTTCATGTTTCCATAGTAGGATAATCATAGGATTTATAAATATTTCGACTTCCTGAAAGACTTCGCTGAACATTTCTATTTTTGCAGAGACATAAAAATAGATCAAGGATCTCAAACTCGAACAACAGACACAAAAACAGTACAAAGAATAAAGAACGACAATAAATAATATAAAAAAACAGACTTCATTACCTAAATTGCCATAAAAGTTAGGGTCACTTCGAAAAAGAAGAGTTAATTAATAATAATCATACGCCACATTGTGCAGAATTTAAAATATGTGACTGAGAATGACAATTCAGCCAGGAAACTTACACCAATCGAAATATTAAAATATCAAAATTTAGGATTCAGTGAATCTTAAATATAGACAATTGGAATTTTTTTTTTTAAATTCATTCTGGTCGAATGAAATCGAATGTATCCTTCATCATGGACGGCCATTCGAAGATGCCCTTAAACTCTTGGGAAACTTTATGAAAATACCACAAAATAATAGGAAACATTTTAATTTTAAAAAATGTAATTTTCAATTTAAAAAATTTAAAAAAAAACGCCCAGTTAACCAAATACGATTGGCAATTTTTCTGTTTCACTGTGGCCCATAAAACAGGCTTAAACATTAAATGCAACAAATTGGTAGATGGTCTATGAGATACATGCTCGTTCCTACGCCCTTCCGAGTGGCTGTCATAAACTCTTTGTGCCTGACAAGGTCACGTAATGGATTTAACCTTTTTGCCAGCTATTACACGTCTTTATGTGTCTGGACAATCATGACAACGTGGTTACGTCATAAACAACTAACAGCAACTGTCTTAAATAATATATGAGTGGCACTCGGGCTTTTCATGCACTCCCTGGAGAGAAGGGGAACATCATTTGGTTGTGTTTTTTTTTTTTTTTTTGGTAGTAAATTCAGTCACGTATGAAATAGATCTGGAAAAGTTTTTCTGTAGTTTTATCGGTGTGCTTTAAATGGAATCCACCTTTAATGCGAATTGGCGGAGTTGAGGAGTATTTAATCTCACTTTAATGGAATAGTACCCGGACAAACTTCAAGTTTATTCTGTACCTTCTTTGCTGGCCAAGTCAACAGAAAGTTGAGCCTAAAACCGTTTCATAATAACGTATGTTAGCATTTCTAGGAGGCTGGATTTTCGGGCAGTCTTCTTTGTGACCCATCTACTGGCTGTCTTCCTTTAGACGATTAAAAAGCCTAAGTTTCCTACACCCGCTTTTATCCAACGTCTCCACATCAAAACTCGTTTGTCAGTTCCAAAACAAAAAATCATGAATGACTGCATGATTTACTTACTATTGACATTAACGATTGTTAATGTTTCCTTCTATTTCTTTTTTTTCTTTTTTGCGAATCAGCCAAGGCAAAAATGAAAGTAAATAAAAATGAAACACAACAACAAAGCAAACATGAAACTCTGACAGCGCATCAAGATGAGGTGGCTGGCTGACTGGCTGGCTGCTGATACTGATGATGATGATGACGATGATGGCGGCTTCCAGTTGAGACTTGATTTTGGTATTTGGTAAATTATACATAAAGAAAACAAACAAACCAAACACGAAAACAAAATACATTTGCAATGAAAATTAATGTCAAAACCCCGGGAGATAAAGCAAAGAAAATCCATGGAAAAATGACAGTGAAAACAAACGGCAGAAGAAAGTAAGGAGTGGGTATTTAATGGCAAACAACAACAACAGCAGCAACGCAATAAATGTATTACAACAGACATTTTCAATTACGCCTTTGCAGGCAGACAAACGGGGCAGGCGCGTGCGCATGCGCGGCCGCCTTGGTGCATTTCTTTTTGGCGCAAACTTTACAAATTACACAATTTCGAGACAGACGAACCAAATCTCGCCTAAAACAGGTTAGTTTGGGTCAGGTTTTATTTCTCTTTTTTTTTGGTCTTCCACTGAGTTTGTTTTGGTGCGTGGTTTCTGTTACGAGGAAGCCCCAAAAGTGATGGTAAAGACCAGAAAAACAAAACGGCGAAATGCTTTCCAAAGCCAACATAAACAAGGAAGTAAATTACAAAAAAAAAAAAAAAAACGTTAATGAAAATCTGTTCATACAAAAAACTGCATTAACCATAAAGAAAAATAAATATTTATAGAAAAAAAAAAACAAATAAATTTACAGAAAACTTGAACTCCTTACAAATCCAAAAAGAAACGAAATAAAACTAAAACTAAACCAGCAAGGAATAACATGAGAAACTATCAAAGATAACAGCAAAAGTTGAAAAGATTTTAAGAAAAAAAAAAGAAAACAATTTCCCATCATGAACTGAAAGTGAGATAAAGAAATTCCAAAAAAAAAAAAAATTCAAAAAACAACTCAAAAACATGTCTAGCAAAACGTGCGCCTCCTTAGTGGTTCTATGCCTGGGCCTGCTCCTTGTGGGGGCCAAATCTTCTACAGCTTCAGCTACAACGAATTTCAGCAACTCCGCCTCCCCCTCCCCCTCGCCGGAACATCGCAACAATCCCAACATTACGATTTTACACGAAGTTCACGAGGAGGGTTTCTCCACCAAAAAAGACAAACCCCTCAATCCCGAAACGCTGCCGCCCAAGACCACCAAAAAGAAACCCTATCTGTCGTTGGAAAAATCCCCCAACGCTTATGAGAAATCGAAACCATTAAAGGAGCTGGAATTGCATCCGGTGATATTCGATTTCAATTTGGGCGATTTGGAGGACTTGGAACATGACAACTTCAAGAAAAAAGATCTCAGTGCCGAAGAGAAACTGCTGCTGCGTGATGGTGGCCAATTAGGCAACCTGGATATTGGTTCCACCTTGACCTACAGCGAGGATGTGAAAACACCCGATTCGGAGACTCTACAGGACGACCTGTCGGTGCAAGTGGATTTTGTGACAACCACCGAAAAAGCCAGCAACCATTGGGGCACCGTATCCTCCAGCACCACCGAGACCAGCTCAACCGAAGAAGCTACAACGCCGTATTTATTTCCCTCCCCCACCCTTGCTAGCACCACCGTCAGTCCGCATATATTGAAAATCCTCAAGACGAAATCGGCCAAAAAGGGTCGTGAACTTCTGAAGCACGATGAACTGCTGCACAAGGGCCTCAACAATCACAACAGTCTCAATCATTATTTAACGCCGGCGGACAGCGGTGGCAACAATCAGACGGCGGAGAGCTTACAAATGGCAAACATATTCCAGATTTTCACCAATCTATACGATCATTTCTATTGGCAGCCCTCGGACATACGGAACAAGGTGTCGACCGGCTGTGGCCTGGAGATACAGGCGTATTTGACGGCTCTGCATGGCAACTATGGCTGGGCTCAGCGGGGTGAGTATAGACAAATTACACTTTCATCTTTCTTAATATATATTTACCCTCGACACTGATTCACTGACTCTGTCACGCAGTACGTAGGAATTTAAATAGGCATTCTATAATTCTATCATTTTCTATTTATTTAATAACTAGTAAGTTGTAATGCGCCTATGGCGCCCGTTAATTTGCTTGAGAAAGTATTTGTTACTTAATTTGTTAATGAGAAAACTATTTTGTAAAAAAAATTTCGAAAAAAAATAAAATTGAAAAAAAAAAAATTTGTGAAAAAAAATTTTTTGTGGAAAAAAAAAAATTTTGTTGAAAAAAAAGTTTGTTGAAAAAAACATTTTTGTTGAAAAAAAAAATTTTTGTGGAAAAAAAAATTTTGTTGAAAAAAAAAAATTGGAAAAAAAAATTTTTTGTAAAAAAAAAAAAAAAAAAATGGAAAAAAAAATTTTGGAAAAAAAAAATATTATTTTTTTTATTATTATTATTTATAGAAAATTATAGAATGCCTATTTAAATTCCTACGTACTGCGTGACAGTCAGTGGATCAGGGAATCAGTGTATCAGTGAATCAGTGTCGAGGGTAAATATATATTAAGATAATAATAATAAAATAATAAAAAAAATAATATTTTTTTTTTGTACAGAAATTGTGTCTTCCCCAAATTTTTTTTTTCTACATTTTTTTTTTTTCATTTTTTTTTTTAAAAAAATTTTTTTTTAACAACTTTTTTTTTTCAACAACATTTTTTTTTTCAACAAAATATTTTTTTTCAACAAAATTTTTTTTTTCAACAATATTTTTTTTTCCACAAGATTTTTTTTCCCACAATTTTTTTTTTTTCAACTGATATTTTTTTTTTCCACAAAATTTTTTTTTTTTCAAGAAAAATTTTTTTTTCCAACAAAATTTTTTTTTTCAACAACATTTTTTTTTTCCACAAAAATTTTTTTTTTTCAACAAATTTTTTTTTCCATATTTCAACGGGCGCCATAGGCGCATTACAACTTACTAGTTTGATTATAAATGTCAAACGTGAGTTTAAATTTATTTCAATTGAAGATTTAACTAATCAATTCTTGTCTGATGTAGAGCTTGAGGTCTTGACGAGCTCAACAAATGCCTACTCAAACAGAACAAATGATCCACTGGAATCCAAATGTCCATTTATTTGTATGATTTGACTAACAATTGGCCTTGGAGCAGACAGACGTGATTGTGGGTAATCTGAATGGATTGAGGGTACCTTTGGGGGGATATAGGGTTAAACAGGGTAGCGCTGTGTGCTACAGGGCACCTCAGTACGAAATAAGGTACCTAAGACCATTTAGAGGGCAGACGTCGCAAGTCGATTTCTTACACATTAGTTCGGTAGCACACTCCAGATGTCGTGGGACCATTTGACAGTTTTACGAAGGAGATCAGAGAAAATACTGGTTTTATGCTGACAATATATAGCAGACGACTTAAGGAGTCTGTGTATTAAATGGTATTTGACCTCAGTGTTGTACAAGCCACCTCAGGGTACCCCAGTGTGGTAAAGCGTCCACAAAACAAACTTCTCTTATTAAATTCACTTCATATTAAGTCCCATCCTGCACACATACAGCCATCGTCTTATGTTTTCCATTTCGAGTTGTTGTTTTGGCCACTTTAACAGGCGAATTATTGCCATTTACCCCAACAATCAATAGCCGTACAATGGCTTTTGCATATATTTCCAATCAAATTGAATTTGTTCGTTGGAAGTCCAAATCTCAGCCCTACGTTTCAATACATTTTTTTGCCGTTATCTTTTCCCTCCAATCCACCGCAAAACCGAGAATGCAATTGTTCGCATGGAACAAAAAAAACAAAACTGCCCGACCAAACAATACAAATTTAACGGTCAATTAAGCGTTGAGGGCCATAAAACAATTATTACGCTTCAATAGATCAAAAGAAAAATCTAAAAATCTGAAAACCTCCCCATGAATTTAAATCAATACACCATTTAAATCTTGAATTTGAAATTTATGAATTCCTTTGTTTTTTCGGTTTCCTTTCATGTTACAGCTTATGATGCTTCCGGTCACTATCGCGGACATCTGCTATTTGGCAACGATAAATGGCTGGGCCAACGGCAATTCTGCTATGAACTTAACCGGCAATTGGATCCGGAAAAGCGCAAACATTTCGAATTTGAATTCTATGCGGCCTTTATTGCGTTCCAATTGCAATTGCCCGACACGTTCAATGTGAATCTGCAAATCGGTGAATGTTTGCCCAAATCATGCACCGTCCAGGATGTCCAGCATATAATGGAAATTGATCCGCATGCCTCCATGTTGACGTCACTGAACACCAGTCAAATGTCCGTGGTGAAGACGTTGAGGGTGCGCACAGTACCGGGTTTGTTTAGCTGTTGGCGTGAATTGAAATTTCAAATATTTGCGTAAGTTATGGCAAACTAATGAAATTCGAATTAAATTAAATACTCTCTTGTCACCACCAGGAGCTTTTTGCTGACTTTGCTGCTGCTGATAGTCGGCGGCACTTGGTATCAATCGCGGCTTACGGACAAACGTTTGCAACGGTCTCCCATAGCGGTTATAAGCGGCTCTAAGGTGGACTCGCCCACCATTCATCAGATCTCGTCGGGCGACAATGGCGACAAATCCTTCGAGCTGTATCAAATGTCCTCGCTGAATGACAACAATAATAGTGTGGCCGATGCGGAGACGGATGCCGCCAATGGCAAAAAGTCCTCGTCTTACGTTAATGGCCAACACAATGTGGACATTAACTCTAATCGCAGCGGAGGTGGTGGCATCAGTGTTGCTGTCACAAATGGCTCCCGTGGCCAATCACGTGATGCCGAGTATCGCATAGACACGGCCAGCAATGCCGGGGCCGCCGAAACCTATGAGGCCAAACAACAGTTGGGTAAGTGCAACGAACCGTTGGAAACTATTTAATAAAGTTTTTAATAAGTTTCCATTTCCATTTGTTTTTCCGTGTAGGTTTTCACGAACAACTTTTGCTGTGTTTTGCATTTCAAACAAATGCCACAACTATTTTGAATGTGGATGAGGCCAAGGAGGTAAATTTCGAGAAAATATGCAAGGGCATTAAACAATTCCTCAAAAAGGAAAAGAATCCGGAAAACAGATTTATGAGAACGCAGGCAGATGAACGAACGATTGTATAAAGAATTACTTAAGCGCTTTTAAAACAAACGTACCGAAATAACGAGGACTAGAAGTTCTTGGTCAAGGGCAACAACACAGAAAAAACGAGGACTAGAAGTTCTTGCTCAAGGGCAACAGTGTCTTAAAACAAACGTACAGAAAAATCGAGGACTAGAATTTCTTGATCGATTTGATGCTCTATTAAATAATTGAGATTCTAGTTATGATTATGATTAAGAAGCTAAATGTAGTTCGTAAATGTAAAATAATAGGCCAATAGGCGCACGTCAAGCAGAAACCCCTGCGCCTTCATCTTGCCTGTCCGAGAGCTCCAGTTGGTAGCAGCAAGCTTAATTAGATCTTCCTAGAATTTGACCTTCCCTGTTGCGTAATCCCTTTACCTGGCGGTCTACGATTTTTAGAGCCGATATTGGTCGTATCCTTTTGTCTGGCCCCTTCAACCGATCGTAGAAGGTTTTCAGGGCTTAAGCATTTTTATCGACCAATATGCGTCCTATCTCTTAAAGGGCTCTATGAAAAATACACCAAATGGAAAATGCCCCGAAAAAATAATAAAAAAATCCCCCCCAAAAGCCCAATATGAGAAATTACCCAATTCAAAATCCCCCAAATATTATGAAGAATACCACACATTTTTGGGGAATTTTTTCATTATGAATTTTGTATGAGATTTTTTTTTTTGGGGAATTCTTTTTTTTTTCGGCATTTTTCATAGAACCCCCTTTGTATTGGTCCCTCGAACACGTCGTCAAGTACTTTCAAAGTCTGAGCATTTCTATGCATTTGACCAAGAGGTTCCAGGCCGACTACTTTCATGTTCATTCGTCTTTGATATTGATCGTTCACTTATGTAGTTACGAAGGTCTGTCGAAAAAATTTTTCTCTCTCGAAAAGTCGTAACTTCAACTGCTGAATGAGGATAAAACAAAGCAAAGTAACTACAAAAACGACATCGACCAAGGGTTCAAGGACAGTCAGTAGAAAGAAAAGCGCTGCTTTAAAAATAACTAATAATAAATAATAATACAGGATCTAAATGTCTGAAAATATTATACAAACATTCCGGTATATTAGTAGATCGAAAGAGCTACCCGAACAATGATCCACAAGGCGGAATTTTACTATTGCAGATGGCAAAATGAACCTTCGGGGCAATTTCTATAGATTAACTTGGGCTATATAATTTAGAGTCCATTTCTTAATAAACTAGCGCCAGATTTTTTCTCTTTTGTTCAGCTCTTTTTTTCCTTTTTAGCTTGGGGTGATTTTTCTAAGAAAACATGATCCAAACTCAAAATTATTAAAAATGTAATTCTAAAATATTTTGTTGGTAGCTTTTTTTTCGGGTACAAAACTTTTGTTGTTTTATCGTGAGGTCAGTTTTCATATTGTAAATTCTACAGTTGCGGGGTCTGGTTTCCTTTTTTAAAAAAAAATCTTCCAGTTGTGGGTGCGTAGTTTTGGCTTTGAATTGGGTCTAAATTTTAAATTTAATAGTGAGCCAATTTTCGTTTTCAAAATCACCGCAAAATTAGGGACATTGGTTATCCCATGGTTGTTAGCGTCATATTGTTTTAGGGTAATTTTTTAGGGAACCAATAGAAAGACTTGGCTCTGAATCTTATACGATATACAGGAAGACCTGATTGTTTTAATATCATTAATATAATTTAAGGTTTCTTCAGACTATATTGTGGTATCTTTATCACTTTGAAGGCCATGTGCCCACCCGTGGTCATTTTTGTTATTCACCCGTCAAAATTCAAATTCCCACCGATGGGGCACGCGGCTCTGCCAGCTAAACCTCTCTTAGATATGTTGATTTCAGAGTTCCCCACTCAATCTATTTCCCCTCAATTCCTTGCATTTGTCTTGGCCCCCTTAGAAAAACCCTGCATATTTTCTTTGCCAATTGTCATGGATTATGACATTTATTATAAGGAAAAACTCATTTCAATATAATTTTATTCACATTTAGTATTTCTTTTACAAATCACATCACATGCTATGACATTAAAGCAACATCCCCTTTTTTTTTGGAACCTCAAACTCATGCCATCATCTCCTCTTGCATTTCTTCTTACAGTCACAGACATCCTGTGTCCATGGTTTGCGCGTCATATCCGTGCTGTGGACCATAATGGTGCATTCGTATCTGCAAATATTCAGCATTGGAGAGAACCGGGTATGATACAACAAATATGATACATCCTTTATGCGTAACTTTAAGAAATATAAGAAGAAGACACACCGGAAGCACAAACATTTCCAAATCCGGCCGAAGAGAAACACACAGGAAAATGAAATGAAATGAAAACATTTTCCTTTTGTGTTTCACTCGTCTGTGATTTCACGATTTTCTTACACTTTCAGTGAGAACTGGCTGGGAAGAGTAAACATATCTTCTTTTTTTTTACATAAAATGATTTTTTAGATTTATTTCTTTTCACAGTATTAATTTGTTTTGGGTTTTTACTTTCAACAGTTTACGCGCATTATTGTGGAACGTTCGCCTTGGTATCAATTCGTGGGCAATGCCACATTTTCCGTGGACACATTCTTCTTTATAAGCGGCTTTCTGGGGACTCTGCTGCATTTGAAACAGGACAAAAAGCTGCCGGAGCGAACGTCTCAATTTCTGAAGAAAGGATTGGCGGACACAGCGGTGATGGTGATATATCGCTATATACGTTTAACGCCGACTTATCTGTTTGTGATATTGTTCAATGATATTGCCATGAGGTGGGTATACAGTCAACGGTAATGATTTGTGAATGGTGTGAAAAGACAGTGGTTTGAAAGGAGGAAACGGGGAGGGAAAATCGAAATTTTCTCTGAAATTTTGAAAAATATTGCAGACTTATTTTTGTGATTAAACCCATTGTTTGGGAGAAATACAAAGTAAATTTATATTATATTTTTGTGTCCAAGGGTAAACCGGGTGACACAGACCATTTGCCTTGATTGTTGAAGCGACAGACCAAAGCCTATGGTGGGAATCGAACCCACAACCCCCACGCTGATAGGCACGATACCAATTCGCTTAAAAAAATACATTTCTGAGGACCTAAGTGTGAGTTAAGGTTAGGAAATTGATTCTTTGAAACTAATCGTAGCTTACATCGCCCAGTAGATTAATAATTGTTAAAAACTCCAGCTTTAAATTGATACCACACACGTTTCGATTAATTACTTCGTTGTTGAAAAATTGGTCAAATAGTTTCAAGTGACTTTCGAATCTGAATTTTTAAAATGGACCCAAATTCGAAAGCCTATTTCTCCCAAACTATTTCCTTAATCTCAAAAATGAGTCTGCCACATTTTGTCATATTCAGATCCGCAATGCATGAGCAAATTTTCAAAGAAATCTAAATTTTCAAAAAATCTCAAACTTTTGAATCTCAAATTTTGAAAATCCCAATTTTCGGCACCCAATTTCTCCCAAACCAGTTGTTCAATCTAAAAAATGAGAACAACGTCTTATTCAGCTTAAGTTTCTGTATGCATGAGCAAATTTTCAAAGAAATCGATTTTTTTCAAAAAAATCCAAAATTTTAATGGGTTAACCCCTTTGTTAATTTTTTGGCCAAAATTGTTTTTTTCGAATTTCCGAATCCTTTGCCCTTGTATGTGTTCTGCTTTCAAAATAATGCAATTATAACCACATGTAGTCTATATAACATTAGCCATTACAGAAAAATGGTCAAAAAACACATTTTGGGAATGTACCCTCGCATACACAATAAATCCTATGCAAATGGTCGTGGCATACATCCCTCAGAGGGTTAATAATAGTCCTACGATGTAGCTTTAATTTGACACCTTAATCGTTGCGATACCTTTGTTCGTTGATGAAAAATTGTCAAAACTGTTTCAAGGGACTTTTGAATCTCAAATTTTGAGAATCCCAATTTTCGGCACCCAATTTCTCCCAAACCAGTTGTTCAATCTAAAAAATGAAAACATTTCCTTGCTCAGCTTATGTATGTATGTATAAGCAAATTTTCAATCAAATCAATTTTTTCCAAAAAAATCCAAAATTTTAATGGGTTAACCCCTTTGTTAATTTCTTCGTCAACAATTTTTTTTTCCAATTTCGAAATCTTTTGTACTAAAATGTATTCTACCTTTGAATTATGTATTTATAATCACATATAGTTTATATAACATTGGCTATTATTATTATGATTAATTAATACATTTTGAACTGGTCTGCAGATCTGAATTTTCAATTGGGTGTCTTGAATGAGTTGGCCCTGTTTTCCATGATCATGTTCAATCTCTTGATATGCTAATGAACGTCTTTTCACATGTATTTTATAGGAAAATTGCCACTTCAATCATTGCTCCCACTTTGCTTTGTTGTAACCACCATTCTCTGTCGTTATTTGCTTTTCTAATTTCGCTTTTTTTTTTTGTTGTTCTTCTAGACAAACCTATGACAGTTCGGTATTTCAGCCCACAATACCGCCGAATACCTGCCATCAATATTGGTGGCGTAATATTTTGTATATTAATAATTTTTATCCTTTAAGTGAGATCTGTATGATATGGAGTTGGTATATGGCCAACGATATGCAATTCTTTATAATGGCATCCGTGCTGTTGATGTTCTCAACGAGGTGAGTTTGACATGAACCACAAAAATGTGCACATGACTAGTTAACTGCTGGAACCCATTAATAATGCTTTGTTCTTTTCGTTCTTTTTCGCAGATATTCCAAAGTTATTGTTTTAACAATTGCCTCGTTCCTCGCCTCGTCGTGGGCCATTTCGGGTGTTACATCGCTGCGTTATCATTACACCCACAAGGTATCGAATCCCTTTGAGTCCTTTGATTTCCTCTACGACAAACCGTGGCAACGTGTGGGTCCCTATATAATGGGTAAGAATGGGCATTTTTCACCCACTCACTGTCATGATTCATAGCCGATATTTCATGTTTCACATTTAATTTTAGGCATGCTAACCGGTTACATAATGTACAAAGTGCGTTCGCCGCCAAAAATCACCGGTCGCATGAATGCCTTGCTATGGTCTCTGAGCATGGGATTATTAATGCTGGTTATTTTTGGAGTGTGGCAGGGTGAGCTTAATGAAGTTGCCACCGCGTTTTATGTCAGCATAGGACATACAGGTAACCATTGGTGGCTCCTTCGGCCGCCGCACGTTTTAATGGTTCGTTTTTCATTTTCAATTTCATATTCAACTGTAGCTTTTGGTGCCGCCCTTATATGGATTGTGTTGTCGTGCTGTTGGAATTTATCGCCCGCCATGAATCGCATACTCTCGTATCGTTGTCTGTGGCCTTTGTCCCGGCTCACCTACTGTGCGTATCTGATACATCCGGTGATTATGCTGATGACGTCATATCACATGGACGGCACCATACACTTGAGCAATGTCTTTGTGTTGGTCATATTTATGGGTAATTCGGTGGTGTCCTTTATGGCCGCCTTCTTTATATCGGTGGCATTCGAGGCACCGGTTATACGGCTGCTGAAGCTACTCTTTCGTAAATAGGCAATTGTTCGTAGAATTTTGTATTGCCGCATGTGTTCATGCGATATCTAGTGACTGTTTTATGTTATGTTATATGTCTGTACGTGTACTGTGTAGAGTTCAAGTTTTTCAGTTTTCATGGTAAGTGGTTGTTTTACAAAATAAAATAATAAAAAAAAACTTAATTTAAGGCAAATTTTTGTTGTAAGCTTTTAAGTTTTGATTTGTAAATATCGCCGTTGCTTAGACCTAAGTTGTATAGTGTCTTAATGATAAGTGTATGTAATTTTAATTCCCCTGTCTAAAAGTATGCCCTGAATTTTGTTCAATAAATAGATTTTCCTAAAAGTGAAAGTAAATTATTAAGGGATAAAATAGGAAATTGTAGACATTCAAAGGCGAACATAAACAGTAACACTTCGAATTTCGAAAGTGGCGGTGCCATCATCCTCCACATAACAGTAACGCTAAAATTATTTAAAATTGATTACCCGATGATGATGGTTGAAGCAGACAACCGAAACAAATTAATAACCATTAATAATAATTAATTAATAATAAATTAAAATACAACAACATCGTTTTTATGTGAATTACAATACAAAGTAAATTTATATTCAAACCCCCGTGTTTATAAAAAAAAAAATTAGAAACCTTGGTTAAGAAAAATTTGTAAAAATTTTTTTTGGTATTTTCATACAAGTTTTTTAAATTTTCATGAATTAGATGGGTAATTTTGCAGCGGCAGACCAAAGTCTCTGGTGGGAATCGAATCCACAACCCCCACGCTGAGAGGCAAACACGCTACCAACTCGCCTAACGTGGCGCTTAAAACAAAAGTAATTTAAAAAATTCTTGCTTATAATCTCAAGCTACAAATATTTTAAGTTAGGGGAAAAAAAGTAGCATTCACAGATAACCTGAGACTGTAGTTGCTGAGAAGCATTTTGAAAGCCTGCCCCACTTAAATGCCGCCTTTTTATGTTGTCCAGGGAAAATACTTAAAAAAATATGAGCAAAAACCTCAAATTAATTACCCACTACTTAAACGAGTCTATGAATATTTATCAAACTTCAAAATAAATGCAAATAAAATTCGTATAGCCTGTAGAAAATTTCCAGCTAATTAAAGCATATCATGGTCGAGACAAATTCCAATAGACTCTGTAACAGAGGATAACTTTTAACTAAACAGAGATTTGTTGATGTTTTATAAAAATACGTAATATGTAAAGAGCGCATAAAAGTAAGTAATTGTTAAAGAACTTTAGCATCTTTGGCGTGATGTAATGAAGTAAACTTTTTTATTTGTTTATGGAACAAGAAACAAAAATGTTCTTCTGCGGAGTTTTCAAGCCCAGCAAAAAGGTAATGGCAAAGATAAAGTTGAACAAAACAGATTTACAATAAGGTGTTTGTAACCGAAACAAAAGCTCATTTTCGTATTTAACTTGAAACAAGCACAAAAAGTTTAAAAATGAGATCAGATTTCATTTTCTTCGTAATAATGTAAAATATAGCATACTTTTAGGCAGTATACACACACACGCACACATACACCCCAAACAGATAAGCCCCTTTGTAAAGAAAGACATAAAGAACAACAAAAACAATTGTTATTGGTTATTTTGTTACGACGTCATCACAATTTTTAGAACAGCAAAATTGACTTTAAATCGGTTTTACACAACACAAAGAAAATTAATACAAATTAACCATCGATGGAAAAGAAGAAAAACAACATTATCATGACTCCACATAATCCCAACGTAGTGTCACAGCCATCCAGGGCCAGACAAAATAAACTATTCGTGACTGGCGAACGCAAACAGCAATTACTTCTGGCCGAGAGGGAGGCAGGACGACGTCAACGTGACAGTGGTGGCCGACGACACCACCAGCGTGACCACCACTCCATGTAAGAAGGCGGCAAGCCGCTAGCAGTTGGACTACAACGGAAGACAAACAACACCACAAGCCAGCAGCATAGACGGCCCAATTGTCTTCAAAAGTTCCGCTAATGGACAACGAAAAGAATAAAAAGGCACACACAAATACCCAACAGCTCATAAAGTGCCAATATCTACATAATTGGCAGCAAATGGAATAGCATTGAAACTTGGGCTTAATTAGTGACATTTCCGCTACAGTTCACCACTGGCACAAACTTTGTTCCCTCTCTCTCTCACTCCAATTCCCGCTGATGGATTTCTTAGTTTCCGTAAAGGAAATGACAGACAACATTTCCAAAAAAAAACCAGCTTGATTTCCTATGGGCAATAAAAGTACAACCTAGAAGTATGCTTTGAATTTAGTATGTAAATAAAATTTTGTATTTTATAAATTTATTTATAATGTATGTAGGTATTTAATTAATAAATAAATAAGAAATTTAAATACAAATCAATCCCAGACTGTTTCATTTTCTCTATAACTGGTTGAGAAATGCTATAGAAAGGCCTTGAATAATTTCAGTAAATTGAATATAAATATTTCGAAAGTATACAAAATAATTCCACCTAAAAGTAGGCAACTGTGAAAATTTTGTCAATTGTGAACTGTCTGAGGAGGGAAATGTATTTTTTGACCAGTAATCTGTAATGGTTAATGTTATAAAAACGGTATGTGGTCATTATTACATCATTTCGAAGGCAGAACACAAACAAGAACAAAAGATTTGGAAATTCCAAAAAAAAAATATTTGACCAAAAAATTAAAATTTAATTAAAATTGAGGATTTTTTTGAAAAAATCGATTTCTTTGAAAATTTGCTCATGCATACAGAAAGTTAAGCTGAACAAGACGATGTTCTTATTTTTTAGATTGAACAACTGGTTTGGGAGAAACTGGGTGCCGAAAATTGGGATTCTCAAAATTTGAGATTCAAAAGTCCCTCGAAACCATTTTGACCATTTTTCAGCAACGAACAAAGGTATCGCAACGATTGTGGTATCAAATTAAAGCTACACCTTAGGACTATTATTAACCCATTGAGAGATGTACGCCACGACCATTTGCAGAGGATTTATTGTGTATGCGAGGGTACATTCCCAAAATGTGTTTTTTGACCATTTTACTGTAATGGCTAATGTTATAAAAACGGTAAGTGATGATAATTGCATTATTTTGAAGGCAGAATAAAAACAAGAACAAAAGATTTGGAAATTCGAAAAAAAAAATTTTAGCCAAAAAATTAACAAAGGGGTTAACCCATTAAAATTTTTGATTTTTTTGAAAAAATCGATTTCTTTGAAAATTTGCTCATGCATACAGAAACTTAAGCTGAAAAAGACGTTGTTCTCATTTTTTAGATTGAACAACTGGTTTGGGAAAAATTGGGTGCCGAAAATTGGGATTCTCAAAATTTGAGATTCAAAAGTCCCTTGAAACCATTTTGACAATTTTTCAGCAACGAACAAAGGTATCGCAACGATTGTGGTATCAAATTAAAGCTACACTTACGGACTATTATTAACCCACTGAGAGATGTACGCCACGACCATTTGCACAGGATTTATTGTGTATGCGAGGGTACATTCCAAAAATGTGTTTTTTGACCATTTTGCTGTAATGGCTAATGTTATAAAAACTGTATGTGGTGATAATTGCATTATTTTGAAGGCAGAACAAAAACAAGAACAAAAGATTTGGAAATTCGAAAAAAAAAATTTTAGCCAACAAATTAACAAAGGGGTTAACCCATTAAAATTTTGGATTTTGTTGAAAAAATCGATTTCTTTGAAAATTTGCTCATGCATACAGAAACTTAAGCTGAAAAAGACGTTGTTCTCATTTTTTAGATTGAACAACTAGTTTGGGAGAAATTGGGTGCCGAAAGTTGGGATTATCAAAATTTGAGATTCAAAAGTCCCTTGAAACCATTTTGACAATTTTTCAGCAACGAACAAAGGTATCGCAACGATTGTGGTATCAAATTAAAGCTACACCTTAGGACTATTATTAACCCACTGAGAGATGTAAGCCACGATCATTTGCAGAGGATTTATTGTGTATGCGAGGGTACATTCCCAAAATGTGTTTGTTGACCATTAATCTGTAATGGCTAATGTTATAAAAACGGTAAGTGATGATAATAGCATTATTTTGAAGGCAGAACACAAACAAGAACAAAAGATTTGGAAATTCCAAAAAAAAATATTTGACCAAAAAATTAAAATTTTGTATTTTTTTTGAAAAAATAGATTTCTTTAAAAATTTGCTCATGCATACAGAAACTTAAGCTGAACGAGTGAATGTTTTCCTTTTTTAGATTGAACAACTGGTTTGGGACAAATTGGGTACAGAAAATTGCACCTTCCAACTAAAACACATTCATCGAATTATCCTTGGCTTTGCATCCAGAAGTCTACAACGGAGTATTCAGCCCCTCAAAGTAGGCAACAGCAAGTATTCTCAGCTGTAACTAAATTCCAAGACAATCTGCTGGGAATATAAATTGTTGCCTTGAAATAGAGCATTTTAAACACATGAATGGAAATATTTGCGGAAAAATCTTAAGAGTTTCTAAATTATATAAAAATACAAAACATATTGCAATACTCCAACATGTCATTAAGGAGTTTGCGAAGTTTTTTCAAATAAATCATAATATGTATATTAGTTTTTTCTTTGTATTCTGAAATCCCTAAAAGTATGCCACCAAAAGATTTTTTTTAAAAATCCTAAATGTATGCTATGATTCTTTTTGCAAAGTCCTTCAATTTTGTTTAAAGTCCACACATTTTTACCACTTTTCTACCAGGAATTCCCTATATTTTTCCTTGGGATCAGATTTAATATCAGAGTCCCTATAATGCTGCAAACCCTTAAAGTATACTTCAGTTTTTTACCTCAAGTCTTAAGCTTTTTTATATTTTTAATTTTTTTATGCCAATTAAACAAATACAAATTTTGCCTGAATTCCCTAAAAGTATGCCACAAAAAGAAAATTTTAAAAAAATCCTAAATGTATGCTATGATTTTATTTTTGCAAAGTCCTTCAATTTAGTTAAATTTTGTTAAAAGTCCATCCATTTCTACAACATTTCTTCAACGATTCCTTGTGATAAGATTTAATATCGAAATTCCTACAATGCTGCAAACCCTTAAAGTATACATGAGTTTTCTACGTTAAGCCTTAAGCTTTTTTATATTTTAAATTTTTTATTACAATTAAATAAATAGTCTTTTTTGCTGAGTCCTAAATGTATGATTTGGTTCTTTTTTTAAACCTACTTAAATTTTTCCTTGGGAACAGATTTAATATCAGAGTCCCTATAATACTGCCAACCCTTAAAGTATACTTGATTTTTTTACGTCAAGCCTTCAGCTTTGTTTCCTACAGCAAATTTTTCTATATTTTTTTGAAATCCCTAAAAGTATGCCACAAAAACAGTTATTTCAAAAAATCCTAAATGTATGCTTTGATTTTCGTTTTTAAACCTACTTCAATTTAGTTGAAGTCCACCGATTTTTACAACATTTCTTCACGAATCCCTTACATTATTCTCCCTATAATGCTGCATACCCCTAAAGTATACTTCAGTTTTTCACGTCAAGCCTTAAGCTTTCTTTCCCTCCGTAAATGTTACTGTATTTTTTTTTAATATTCTTTTTTCTCCACTTTAAGCCAACCGGTGCATTTTTGTTAAACCTTTGCCCTGCTCATAATTTATTGCAATTTCATTCTACAGTTACCCTCAACAACTAATTACATGCTTTGTTTTAATCAAGTTTCTGTTTTCAACATAATATTTATAAACATGTATATAGTGTGCATATAATTACAGCGTCAGGTTCATATCGGTGTACACATATATGAGAGAGGCCATCTTAGCCCTCCGACGGCCATATGTACATGTTATAGTACAAAAGTAACAGCATACTTTCAGGCATCTTGGAAAACTAAATATTTTATAACATACCTTCTGGGCGTCTCATTACTGTACTGAAGATGTGAGGTGCTGCCTTTGTGTTTGCACTCATTTATGCATTAAACTATGGTCTACTTTTAGGTGCGCGCCAGTGTGAGTCTGAGCTAATGGAAAAATCAAGCATACGGTAGGGCGGTGTTTTACAACCCAGAAGTATAGTATGCCGTTTCAGTTTGGCTGTCTAAGTAAATACAAGAGTGTTTAGTTATTCATTAAAATGCTTCGCTATTGTTGTTCGTTTGTTTGCGTCTTGGCTCATTTATGTTCTCGTGACTTTTTCATTTTTCAGTTTGCCTATTTATATGAATTATAGCACTTTTCGCCTGTTAAACTCTGAGGGGTGCATAAAAAGGGCAGACAAAAAACGTAATTAAGAAATACATATGACCTTAACCTTGTGTACGCATTTTGTCTGCAAGCTAGGATGTTGAGGACATTTTAAACTAATTGTGGTCATTAATTATGATCTAATTTACACAAAGGGGGGACTTTATAAATGGCCAAGATTGGTGGCGACAAGAAATAATGCACCATGACCGCAGAGACCTTTGGGAATTTTTTTAAAATTGCTATACCGGGTGTAATCATTAAAGAAATTCCAGAAACAAAACTATTGAAACATTTATTTCATTCCCTCCCTACACAAAGAAAGTTTCTTTTGTCAGTTTTTGTGGCAACAGCAAAAGAAAACATCATATGAAAATATCACTTGTATTTCTTTTGTTGTTTGGAATTTAATTAAACAAATGAATTTCTTATGTTCGAATATGAATGTTTTCGGGCTATTGAAATTCATAAAAACTCTCCGTTCGTACAGTTTCATGTGAGCATTGTTTCCTTTTTGCATTCGTCTGTAGAATAATGAACACAAAAAGAAAAAAAGGAAAATACCTTTACACAGACCAATATCTCAAATAGCACACAGACCGAATTTTGAATATCAGATGAGAATAATAAATATACATATGTATGTATGAATGTCTATTAAAAAAAATATTCAGCATGAAGACCGAATGCGGCAAAATTTATTTTGTGGTGCATAAAATTCACATACATTTGTTCTATTTAATTTACGAAATACAATTGAAAATATTCTTGTTCATAAGGTAATTGATAAAACTTCAAAGGATAGATGAGATTGGAATGATAGAAATTGGAAAGAAGTTAACAATCAATAAAAGAAATGCAGATATTACAATCTACAGTCGCACATCCACAAGATATACGAAATAAATGTCCCTAAAAGTAGGCATTCACTTTTAACTAATTACTATTTATTCAGCTTCATGATTTAATGTATGTCTGGAAATATCCTCAGCTTTTCATCGCGAAGTTGGCCACACCATATCCAGACCCTCAAAGTATGCAACAGAAAAATTTTCACTTGTAACCACATTACAAGACAAACTCCTGGTAATATGATTGTTTGCCTTAATGAATGTCGGAAAGATGGGGAATTGGATTGTGTTTGTGGAAATGTAATCAACAGGTGGATTAAATTATATCTAATTAGTTCTTAGACATACACAAAAATATCTCCCTAAAAGTTGGCAATTCTTTTCGGAATTATTTGTTAGAAATGTGCAAGAAGGGCGTTTTAAGCCACCAACTTTTAACATATGACTGGAAGTATTCCTGGCATTCTATAAGAAACTCTTCAATTCCCTATACAGACCCTCAAAGTATGCAACAGAAATTGTTCTCAGTCTACATTCCAAGACAACCTTCTGGCTGGATATTGGAGAAAACTGCTTTACTCTTCAATTCAGGTCAGATTAGCCATGCCCTGATGTTTATGAGAATTTTAGGATTATTTTCGATAAACAATCAATAATTTAACTAATAAATCAGCCTAAAAGTAGGCTTAATGCCTTTGGCTAAATATTTGTTGTAAATATGTAAAAGGCTCAATTTTAATCTAAGCCTGGAAGTTTTACTAGTTATTCTGTGAGAAGTATGAGTATTAATTAATGAATTGATGTAATTATTACTTGATTAATTGATTATTTAATTACTTGATTAATTAATTCATTACTTAATTGATTTTTTTATTATTTATTTGATTAATTTATTAATGGATTTATTGATTAATTTATTAATGGATTTATTGATTAATGGGTTATTTGATTAATTGATTAATTGATTGATTAATTGATTTATTGATTAATTGATTAATTGATTAATTGATTTATTGATTAATTGATTATTTGATTAATTAATTTATTAATTCATTTATTGATTTATTGATTAATTAATTAATTGATTAATTGGATAATTGATTAATTGTTTAATTGATTAATTGTTTAATTGATTTATTGATTAATTAATTAATTGATTAATCGGTTTATTGGTTAATTGATTTATTGAATAATGGGTTAATTGATTAATTGATTATTTGATTTATTGATTAATTAATTAATTGATTAATCGGTTTATTGATTAATTGGTTTATTGAATAATGGGTTAATTGATTCATTGATTTATTGATTAATGGGTTTATTGATTAATTGATAAATTGTTCAATTGATTAAAGTATTAATTTACTAATTGCTGAGCAAAATTGCACTGAGCAAATTTGCGCTGAGCAAAATTGCGCCCCCATTTTCAAAATCTATGCGAGTCTTAGAATCTGGACCACATTTGTGTCGCCAACATCTCTATAAGATGCTGTAAACCTGCAAATGCAAATTATTAAATTAGATTTTAAATTTCTAAGCGGGAATTTCATAAAAAAAAAACCAGGAATGGAACTAATTTGTTCAGTGTTTCGAAGAGTTTTAGCACTCAACATCATCAACCATTCACAATGAAATCGCAGAGTTCCCTTATTCACATATAAACAATTCATCTTAGCTCTTCATTAAGGAACCCTTATTCTATTTTCCCGAGCGGCTGCCGGTTCCATACACTGTTCTGGAATTTTGAAAAATTATTCATATATTTTTTTTTTTTGGCTCAGGTAGAAGACAATAAATTGTTCTACTCTTCGGCGGATTAAGTGAGTGAACTTCAATGGCATGAAAGTCAACATAACGAAAGTAACACATGCACATGTACATTTTGGGAAAAGTTTGGCACAGAGGCGGAAGTAGGGGGGAAGAGGCCTTCAAGCGGGGCATCTAAGAAATTCAATAAATCCTCCAAACGGCATTTACGTTGATTTTTTTTTTCACCACAGAGTATCCGAAAGGACTTTGATTACTTGAAACTTATTACTTGAAACTTATTGCCTAGGTTAGTTTCTTAACTAGGACACCTTATTTTGTTTTAGGTTGGGGCAACGTTTTCCGAGAACTGCCAAAAGGCCTACCACAATCCTCTGTCTGCCTCCGTATCTCCATGAGCTCTTGTACATACGAGTACTCAAACACACACACACACAGAGACTAAGTGGCAAATACGAAAAGAACTCCGGAGACAAAGACGTAATACATACACGATGATTACTGCCACCTCATTTACATATACACACACACACACACAAAGGAGATACGCGTTTCCTCCATCTGGGGCAAGTGTTGATGTTCCATAACAAACTTTTATTTATTATGCAAAAAAGGTGAGTCAATGGAAAGGCAGGGGAAGGGTATAGAGAGAGAAACAGGAGAAGAAATAAAATGAAATGATATGAAATTGTTTAACAAAAATGTTTTCCTCCAAACAAAACCCTCAACAACAAATACATATTCCGGTCTTATACATCACAATCATCCTCGTTTTCCTACAACGGCTTCTGCCCCTCCTCCTCATGCATCCGCGATGGTAACAACAACTTTTGTTGGGTCCTTGCCCGCCAACGTCAAATGTCTTTCCAACAAAACGATGATCCCCTCAAAGTATGCACAGTATTTTGTGTGTCGAAGTGTAGCCGGAGTTAAGTGTGGAGAAGTTTCTTCTCCATTTTTATGCAAACAAAGTCTGGTAAAGCTGAGGATATTTTATTTTTAGCAGTGTCTTTGCCAAGGATGGATTTTTTGGATGCGCCGCATTGGGCCGGATGTGTTTTATGGCTGATAATGACAATAAACACCCAAAATCCCCTAAGAAATTATGTTTCATTGTTTGGCGGTGTGTCTCCCCCCTCTCTCTGCCACTACATCGGGTATAGACAAAAATGTATTTATACGATTTTCCTTTAGCGCCGGTATATTTTATGTTAATCGAGACCAAAAACATCGTAAATTGAAATGTATTTCAACTTTATTTGTGGGCATAAATATTCTTGAGCACCAAAAGAAAAACATGTGTTTTACTGCTAAAAGACACTTTTGGTCTTGAGAGAATTTTCGGTCTTTTGTTGTTGTCAATGGAAATTCCATACGAACAATTGCAGTCCTTGTATTTTTGTTCACCGGATGCTGCTTAAGGTAACAGCTGGGGGTTTTAGGCATTTGTACAACACAAGATATGTTGCCGAAACCAAAAATTGTTTCGGAGATGTTTGAAAATAGTTCTCCCTTCAAGAATATCATTAGCGAATTTCCATACAACAATGGGTTTCCTTAGCTTACAATAAGTGTGAAAAGAAAATCACTTTGGCAAAGGCTGGCGAATTGAAGCACGTCAAGCTATTGATAGACTGAGCAGCAAAATCTGACACATTTAAGAAAATCATTGAAACCATTTGAAAAAAAATACACCCTAAGGCATAACTTAATTTTATTTTGAATTTGCAAAATAACTTCCCAGAAGTATACAGTGATTGTTCTCCGCCCACCAAACACAATACACTGAGCGAAGGATGTATGGAAATTGTGTTACCAAAAACTCAGAGGATTTCTTGTCAAAGAAAATTGCCACAGTAGTAACGAATTGTATTATGAAGGAAAATCTTTACCAGTTCACTAGCGGAACCCCTACAAAATCTAAAAGGGTAGAGCAAATCAAAAGATATTGGCAGCATATCACTTATGTCTTTCGCTTAACTTTGCCTGGATGAACAGGATTCGGAAGTTTAGTTGCTAAATCGTTTCCGGAGGAATTTTACAGGCCCTATTCTCGTCAAATTGCTAACATTTACGGGGTTGTAATGGCAGCTGAGAATTGTTTGATTAAATACTTAATCAATCAGTCAATTAAATTATTTAATCAATTATACAATTAATCAATATATCAATTAATCAATATATCACATTAATTAATTAATCATTTTAAAAAATTATTCATTTTAAAAAAATAATTAATTAATAATTTTAAAAAATTAATCTATTTATCGAATAAGCATTTCAATAATCACTTAATCAAATAATCCCATTATCACTTAATCAATTAATCCCAATAATCAATTAATCACATTAATCAATTAATTAATTGGTCAATTACTCAATTAATCACATTAATCAGTGAATCAATTAGTTAATTAATATATTAATTAATTAAACAATTAATCAATTAATTAATTAAACAATTAATTTTTTTCACATTAATCGATTAATCAAATAATCAATTAATAACATTAATCATTTAATCAATTAATTAATTAATCGATTAATTAATTAAACAATTAATCAATTAATTAAATAAACTATTAATCAATTAATTAATTAATCACATTAATCAATTAATTACATTAATCACATTAATTACATTAATCAATTAACAAATTAAACAATTAATCAATTAACTAACTAATCAATTAATCAATAAAGCAATTTTTTAATCAAATTTATTAAGAAAGTAATTATTCGTAACTTTTTTTCAACATTCTGTCATCCCAATTTCATCTACGCTTTCTGGTTTTATCTTCTCTACTCTAACAGATGCATTTGACAACAATTGTACTGTGCACATCAATTAGAAGAAATTTATATAAAATACATGTTGCAGGCTTCTTATCATCGATTTGCCAAAAACAGACCTGGTCTGAATATTTCTATAGATGCTGAGTTGTAGGCTGGGGCATGACATACTAGACGTTCCAAGTACTGTTCTAAAATATATAAATGACTCCAAAGCCCACTGACCCAGTGGTCCTTGTTTTGTTACATGTTTTCAAAAACTTGCTAAACTTATTAAACTATCTCCTTTCCGGCCTTACATGAACTTAAACTAAAAAAAAAAAGGTGAATAACTTGCTGTGTGCCACTCATAATGCCTCAAGCATCCTGCAAACAAATGTTGCCGTCTTCACCGGCTTCGCTGTGGGCTGACACGCTATTTACTGGCATGCTTACGCCCCGAAAGTATGCTATTATTTTGTAATTGCCACTTTTGTGGTTTTTCACAATATTATAACATCATTACATGAAATTAAAGTAACACAAAAACAAACTACATGTCTGTGTGTGTGTGTGTGCGTACACACATCGTGTACGACGCCCACAAGTATGCTTTGAAATTTTGAAATATTTCATTTTAATAAACATGTAAAACATGCCATCAAGTATTTTTTAAGAACTTTCGATTGTGGTAAGACTTTTTAATTAAAGAGCTTTTTCTGTTGTTCACTGAATCAACTAAAAAGTATTTACTAACATTATCCAATAAATAGCTACACATGTGGTACGCCTAAAACTATGCTATGATTTTGAGGGAGAAATTTAAAAAAAAACCAAAAGGGGTTTTTACGAGCATAATCCTTTCAACGTGTGTTGGGTTTTTCCACATCAATGCTGTTGATATGTTGTAGACATGTAAAAGGTATTTCCACGTCATCCCCAGAAGCTGTGCCTTGATTTTATTAAACATTTTTGTGAACTTCGGAAATGTGGAGCGAGGAGGGTGGGGTTTTGTCATTTGCTTTTATAGTTTTCCCCCATTTACTCACAAATAGTTTAAAATGAATTTTAAATACTTTAATGAATGCAGAAGGCAATGGAAGTTCAGAGAGTGTTAGGAAATTATGGCCAATTATATTAGAAGTTTTGCGACGAAGGGAATAGGTTTAATTGAAGGGGTGGTTTAATTGAGAAAGTAAAATAAAGTTTTTTTTTAGTTTTTTTATCTTTATTCTTTGTATTTATTCTTTTTCAGTGTCTTTCGACTACCCGGTTTCTCCAGAAAAGTAATCTTGTACTCCTTAAAATAGGCTTTAATTATTTAACAATAATTTTATGCCACTCGCACCCTAACCAACGGTACTTACACATTTATCCCCACATTCAGGCCTTTGTCACAATTTCTTTCACCTTCGTTAAAAAAAACACCTAAAATTAGACAACAATTTGTCCATGCCAATTATGGACCATTAAATGTGAAACATTTTCATAATTGTTTCTATTAACGAATATAAATAGACGTTTTGCCCTCACCTAATGCTTATGTTGCATTAAAGCGTATGCGCCTGACTCCCGAGAGTAGGCTACGATTTGTGTAATCAATTGCTAAAGCAACACTTTGTGATATCAAGACAATTTATTGTATTCATTTTGCAAATTCACCGCTCTTTGTTTAGGTTTCTTAAAGTCAAACGTAATTAAGCATAAAATTTCATATTTTTTGCATTTAATTTATATTTGGTGTGGCCCCCCGAAATCGGCTATAAATTATTCAGGTGCGAAATGTGCGTGTTCACATAAAACAAAAAAAAACATGAAATATTAATTATTGTTTGTAATGTTTTGTGAAATTAAGTAGGTTTTTTTCCTTTTACTGAGGGAAATAATAAAGCGAATGGTGTTTGTTAAGGCGTACGAACACTTTGAACGCCTTACAGTATGCACGCTTTTTTAAATATTTAAAATGGCTGTCATATAGTCGAACATTGGGGCTTGTTTCGTTTCTTCTGAAAATCTCCTACATGTTACCCTTTTTAAATATTAATTCTGACTTTCGTCCAAAGAACACCAACAATTGTAATGAATTATTTTCATTGTCTTTAATTAAAATCCACACACAAAGCAATTCCATTGCCCCTTACTAAATAAAATCCGATCACTACGGTCACGCAACGTTCAGGGAATTTCATTGAGAACAAAAATATATTCCCAACATCTACATTTGTTGTTAGTTATGTGCCCTTCGCAAAAACAAGACATTTAAACAAATCGCCATTAGTTTGCACAAGTAGGCAAAGTAAAAAAAAGGGTTTAAAATCATTTGATTTCTCGCCCCCTTCAAATTTGCTGAATAAGTGAAGTTTTTCTTCGGTTTTTTTTTTGTATTGAATTATACGAAAACAATTCATTATGCCTTTTCAGCTCATGCCTAATGTAGGCAAACCTTTTCTCAATTCATTTGGAAATGTAACTTGAATCACCACGTCGTAATGTCTTTCAAAGCCGGCCGTTGATTTATTTCCATCGTAAAAGTAATACGAACAACTTCGAAAGGGACATATTGTCAAGTCTTTGCCCTCTCCCCGAGAAACAGAAAAGGTTCTTTGACACATTTCCTTTGTTTGTTCATGCCACAAGACCACTCGTTTTCACAAATTTCAATGTTCCTAAATTAATTGCTCTTAGATTACCCGACCTTTATGAAATATTAATGGGGGGAGAGCGGTGGTCAAAAATCCTCAACACCCACTTTTAAGAGCCTACCCACAAAGTTTTCATTTAAGACAACTCCATTATTCAGTGCATAACACAACGTTGGACACTTTCCTTCTCTGTAATTCCTTAATGAATTGACCCATACGTCTGGAGTTAAATGGCATGTAAACCATGTATGTTAGTGCAAATGTCTGTCTGTTTTCCACCAAAGCAGTGTATTTCAAAAGTACAAGGCCATTATTCCATTCAACAGCTTCACCATAAAGGAATACCCAACACAAAGTCTATACAAGACGAGTGTAGAGGGGCAATCTGTATAAAATTGCAACCGCAATTGAAACTACGACGTTTGAAGATATGTGGTCAAAGTGAAACTACAAAGAATGCTAGCTGAATGTGCTTCGGAGTAGCTGAATGGCATGTTGTAGTAGAAGAGCTACTTAAAAGTGGTTCAGTTTATTAATATGTGGGAAAAAACCTCAGCTGAATATAATAAATGGTAGCTGAATAACACAATTGTTAATGTGTTAACATTTTATGCCCCTGAAGCAACTCTGTTTTAATTTAAATGCTCGGCTGAATAATTCCAGATGATGCTGAATAATATAGTTTTACTACCAGATTATATTAGGTGAATCCTGAATTTTTTTTTTAAAAATAACATATCTGAATTTTTAGAAAATAAATAAAATACTTGTCAGACTGTGTTTATCATTATCCACAAAACTACTTATTTGCAACTTCCACGAGGATTAGCTGAATATGACAATGTTCAGCTGAATAGCTCCTTGCAACATAACAGTGACTTAAAAATACGCTGAAGTATTCTTTGCAACACACAGAACCTTTGCTGAATTTACTTAAAGTTAGCTGAATGTACTAAAAATAAAAAATATAAAGTAAAAAACTTTTTTTAAAAAAAAATAGAAGATAAAAAGTTAAAAATAATAAATAAAAAACAAAAAAAAAAAAAAAAAATAAAAAAAAAAAATAAAAAATAAAAAAAAAAATAAAAAATAAAAAATAAAAAATTAAAAAGAAAAAATAAAAAATAAAAAATAAAAAATAAAAAATAAAAAATAAAAAATAAAAAATAAAAAATAAAAAAATAAAAAATAAAAAATAAAAAATAAAAAATAAAAAATAAAAAATAAAAAATAAAAAATAAAAAATAAAAAATAAAAAATAAAAAATAAAAAATAAAAAATAAAAAATAAAAAATAAAAAATAAAAAATAAAAAATAAAAAATAAAAAATAAAAAATAAAAAATAAAAAATAAAAAATAAAAAATAAAAAATAAAAAATAAAAAATAAAAAATAAAAAATAAAAAATAAAAAATAAAAAATAAAAAATAAAAAATAAAAAATAAAAAATAAACTAAACCATAACATCTTATCCACTTCCTGCTTTTAAATAGAAAAAAATACGAAAGATATTTATCGTGTTTCGCACTTTTCCACCAACGTATCTGCCTCTCAAAGGCTAAGCTCTTAACACTTCATCTCTTGCTTTCTACCCCAACTAAATTTAACAGATATTAATTAGTGCCTTAATCATTACCTTCACTGTCGGCATCGGTTGAGTTACGAGCTACCGCCCCCTCCCCCCTTGCTGAATGTAATTAAAGTCAGCCAAATTAGTTATTTTCTGCAACAAACTCAGCACGGCACACGCCTTCTGCTTCATCTGCCAAACATAAATAATTTTCGTTAACTTAATATCTGTCAAGGTAGCTGAATTGTATTTCACACTCACACACATACACTGGCAACTAATTACAAATTCAGTGGACGTCTTCGGTAAGTAGCTGATATGGAAAAGCAAAAACATGTGGCAAAAGGTTTTGGGCTAAAAGTCAGCAGCAGCTTGGTGTACATTTTAAAAATCGCACACATCCGAAGATCGCGCAGTGTTTATTTTTTGTTTTGTTTTATGTCACTCATGCTCTACAATGATAAATGGAAATTAATTTTTCCCATCATCATTCGCCAGCTCGTCACATTTGTTATGTGGCTCGTTTTTTTTTTTTGGTCTCATTCTCATCGTTATGTTTCTTGCTCTGTTTTTCTATTTTTTTGTTTGTTTTGTTTCCATTGCGTTTGTATTTTGTCAGCTTATTCACAACAATAAACAAATTACTGATTGAAATTTAGACATGCTCCAGCATGCCTGCACATGCTTAAGTAAAATGCCATGGCGTGAGAAAAAGCCCAAACTGTACCAGCAATTATGGGGGCGAAGGGGAAAGCAATTACACAGGCCTGTATGTGTGGAGAGGCTGCAACCACAATAGTTTATGCTACAGTCGGTTTTTTTGGTGGTCCAATGCAAATGGCCCAATAAGAACAAACGGTAAAAAAACCCCCCTTTAGGATATTAACAAGAATGCGGGGGAAATTTACTATTTAAAATACAACATGGACTCATTAAAATCCGCCCACAAATGGCTAATGACTTCTATAGAGAAATCTTACGTGGCTTAGACATAACGATCGCTGAAAATTTTGTTTCTTGCCAGGATACGAAGCTGGATTTGTGGTTCACTAGTCCAACACTAGTCCAATGAGTATTCAAATTAAAGAATTTTTCGTCTCACATCCAAATATTTTGTTGGACCTTCAACTCACATTACCTTCCTTGTTATGTCTCAAACCCTTGGAGCACACCCACTGGATCAGCCTTTTGCTAAGTAGCTCAACATACGTACAATGTGTAGATGACAACGCACTATTGTGTTGACATGCAATTATTCTTTTTGTTTTTTTTTTTGTCATCAGCGCCATTTTCGATGCTTCGCTTTTGTTTTCCACTTTGCCTTCTTCATTCCTTCGATATGGTCGAGCCGGCATCATGACGATAATGGCTGCCGGCTGAATGCTGCTTACACACTTGATGTGACGGCGTGTGTATGTCAGAGAGAGAGAGAGTGTATTTGTAATGTTTGATTACGAATGTGTTTGTAACATATGACTGTTAAATTGATGTGAAATGAATTATAATCAGCCTTGAGTAGATGGAACACTCACACCCATGTTTATGATGAGAAAATGAGAAAAATCAACACGAGCTCGTTCATAACGACATGCACACATTTCCCTCTACAAACTTACATTCACAGTGCGTTTAGCTGAAGTGACATTATTATCTCTGAGCATGCCTCATCGACCACATTTGTTGGCATAGAGCACAAATCTATGCTTGTCCTAGGCGAAATGATATCCTTCCTACGCAGAAACGCCAAGTGTAATGAAATGTAGGAGCGACCATGTGAAGCGTGGCTACTTTCGTCAACGACAAAACGAACGAACATTTGGTAGTAGTCGAGATTGTGTTTGCTAGTAGTTCCCTATCTAATGTCAGTGTGTGTGGCACTCCTTAGTCCCGATTTACACTGGGTAGTTTTAATTGCTGCCAGTTAGTGGGAGTGCGAGGTAAGGGGAATGGGAAGGGAAAAAAGGTTGCCTGCACTGGCAATTCCATATGGGTTTTTTCGTAGTGTGAAGTTGGCTGCAGATTATTTTGATTATTTGAAAGGCATTTGCATTTGAAAAGGCAAAAATGCCGGAAACAAGGGACAAGTTCCAAAGGGAATCATCAAAATCACAGCAAATAAAATTACCGCGTGTAAATTGGACGAACAGTGGTTCAGCCAAACTATTTTCCAGTTTTCCATCACGTTAAGGATTGCATTCATAGGCGTAACAAGGCCTGCGGTGCGATGGGGCCCCTCCCACCAGAAATCTGCTCTGCCGGTTGTGAAAGAAGTACAATGAACCAGCAATGGGGCTACAGCCCCAATTCGAGTATGTGATTGGCTTCCCAGCAGACAGTGTCCTGTCATGACGGACTTATCCACTGAGATAGCGACAGCATTGTGTGAAAACGTGGCTCATTTATGCGGGCCCACTAATTCCAAGACAGCTTTGGAAGTTGGTCTCCCTCTGTCTCGCAATAGAGGGAAGAAGAAAATGTCCATCACGTTAAGGATTGTCTAGTTACGCTTATGATTGCACTGTGACCATAACAAGATAAAGTAATTCCCAATTTCAAAGATGCAGCCAATTGAAGTTTTGAAACGATATTTTAATTGGTTGTTTCTGAAAAAAAAGTATTTAAAATTTATTTCCCTTTTTCAATTGAACCTGAAAATCCATTTTTCTTTATGACAAAACGAAAAATGCACAAAAAATTTTTTTAAAAAAAAAAAATAATAAAAAGACTCAGAAAGTATGCAAAATGTGTGCAGTATTAATAATATTGCAAGTCCTTCATCGTTTCTACGGCACATCCATCACTGGCAAGTGAATACGTGTGAGGGACATCATCGTCAGCGGCATCATCTACGCGCTCATCTTTTTTGTCATCACCATTAGCAACAGTGCTCTGCCGACATCTTCACTTTATCACACTCCAACCTGTGCTGCAACATCTTACGCATAGCACAACTTATGTTCAATTACCACCAATTTCCCTAGCTCATCCATTAGCGTGCAATTTCAGTGTTGTGAAAAAATATATTAAATTTCTGATGGTTCTGATGGGGGAAAAAGGCAGCAAATATTAATATTCACATGCATAAATTCTTATTTAAAAGTTCTTTTCTTAAGCTTCATACAATACGTATGCGAATTGCGAATTTATATCCCGACGTTGTCACATTTCCTCCTTTGGCTCATACACATGATTTTAAATGAAAATATTTCATATTTTCATTTTTAATGTAATGAGAAAAACGCTTAAAGTTAGCCGGCATAGTCAGAGGTGGATATTAAATTAAAACGGACAATTAGCCTGTAAACAATAATCACCATTACCGCGGACCATTTGGTTGTTGCCACTGGTGTTCATCAACGACTCTGTCGTCCTTTCTCTGTAATTTAATTACACATACATACATACATATATTTGGCAAAGAGAATATTCTCTTTTTGTCATTTCATCTTCAACAACAAGAAAGTATGAGCCAGCCAGACTGAGGCGATGTTGTCGGCGTCCATTTTTGATTAATTAAATACCTTTCGTCCTTTCAACTTCTCCATCTTCTCCTCCACGCTCATGAGAGGGCTTTGCTGGTTTGCTCAAGCAAAACTTTTAATATTTTCAGCATTTTTGTTGTCTTCAGTTCGTTTGTGTAATAAAGAACACAAGTTTTTCTTGGATTTGGATTGTTGCTGCCAGATACTACAAACACCCTCTTACCCCAACCACCCCTCCTTTCAGATGGTCATCATCGGCATCATCACTGTCGTCGTCGTCGTCGTCGACGCAGTTGAAAAGTTTCATTGACACAAAATTACTTTCACTTAACACTTTTCCGACAGCGGATTAAGGCAGACCGGACAAATAACAGAAGGAAACTGTTAAATTAATTAACATAATCAAATTTATGGACTTGTTTGATACACCCATTGCCCTCTCCATCCCCTCACCCCTCCCATGGCATAAATGTCCATCAGCCATCCAGGCGATGAGAGCTGGCTTTCGTTACGTTTTATTTGGTGATGGCAATGGACTGATGTTAATTGAATTTCACACCAATTTATGTGAAAATTAAGAATATATATATTTTCAATATTCTTCAAGAGAGTAATCAGAATATGTGCTATTCGAGTATTGGCTTGCCTTCCCAGCAGACAGTGTCCTCTCATGATGGACGCAAACAAGGGTGGATATCGACAGCATTGTGTGAAAACGTGGCTCACTTAGGCGGGCCCACTACTGTGTGAATTCCAGGCAGCTTGGGAAGACATTCATCCACGGTTGGTCTCCCTTTATGGTCTGTCTCGCAGTAGGAGTTTGCACGAAGCCAGAGCCTCATCAACAGTTTCCAGTTCGGCAGGACTCCCTGGTTTGTCCCTGGTGAATCGGCCTCCAGACAAGGTGAATCCATTTCCTCAGGGTCATAGTTTGCTTCTTTTCCGTCCATAGTTGTCAGACTAAATTCTAATTTTCCTTTTCAATTTCTCTTAAACTTTACGTTTTCCTAAAAACTGAAATAGAAATAATTACAATTCCCACGACCCATAACATGCAGCCGTTGCATTAGAAATCAAAATATAAAACTATTAAGAAACCAGCGAGCACATAGCGAAGTTATGAGGAACGACAGCAATGGCAATCGTAAACAATAAAATAACTAAGGAAAAACTGCGTTTCAATGAAGTGCTGCAAGCAACAAAGTTTACCGAGAAGAAAAACATAAAGTGGTAAATGTGCTCAACATTTCTACCACAGCCGCCATCCTCCATTTCGGAAAACCGCAAAGCAACAACTGTGGTGGAGGGGTGGGGGTGGTGATAAAGTATATCAAATCGTGGCATAAAATAGCAGAACATGCCACCCCAAAGAAAACACAACAATCAACATGTTGAAAGTCAATAAAAACCAGCCGAAGAAGGAGCTGAAGAAAAAAAGAAAACATTCAATAGATCAATGCCTTCAGATGGTGACAAGCGGCGAGGGGGAGAAAACCATGCAATCTACCATCACAACAACTGAGGCAACGCCTGGCCAAATATTCTGTAGAGAAGAGCAAAGCGTACCGAAGACCAGCAGCAACATTAGTAAGCAACATCAAACATTTGTGCCAGCAACAACTAAGATCTTTTGAGATGCCAACCAAACAACCGACGCGTTGCTGCTAAGAATTTGTGCTACCTTATCTCCCCCACCCCCCGCCCTTTCCACCGCACGTGTTTGATAAGCGAGTCGAAAGGGAAATATATTGTTCAGCCAATAAACCTGTGGCTGAAAAGCAAAAGGATGTAGCTGACAAAAAAGAAATTGAAAATTTTTTTTATTGCCTTACCGGCACTGTGAAGGTTATGCTCATTAAAAACCATAAAGAAAGCAGACTGAACATCTCCAAGAGTTGTCCACAAAATAACCAGTATTTAATATGAAAAACAAGTATTTCCCTGGATAAACTGTCAAATGGTGCCATGCCTATTGTTAAAACATGAATAACACACATTTTCTCTAAGTGTTTCTCGTTGCTGATGAATAGTTGTCGATCGGTCTGTCTCGGTTGCCCACGACGTAAAAGAATTATAAGTGATCTCCCAAATCAAGCCAGATTTAATGACATCTCTGCTGATAATGTTTGGAATGGGTGATGAAGTCAGGTGGGCCTCACCGGAACACACCAAAGCAAGGAGAACACACACGATGTAGAGTATGTGCTCTAATCTAATCTATGTACTTATGTATGTAGACCTATTACATAAGTGTAGTTAGATTCCTTTGCAATTTACTCTGCACACTTGCCATACACAGTGTCTTGGTGCGCATGCTGTTACATATTTATGGAGAACATAATCGCTTTTCAGGCCATTTTATTTCTTAGCATGACGCGTGGCAGTGGTGTTGTTGTTTGGCTTTCAACGTTACTAGTTTTGGCAAAGTGTTCAAATATTTTTCTATTTTGCTTTTGGCTTTTTCCAAAAAGTCAATGTACACTTTTTTTTTTCTTGACGTTTGTTTTCTTCACTTCAGCGTGAAAGAGTTTCAGGAGTTGGAGAAAGGAAGTGGGTATGATAATTGGGTGTGCAGGGAGATATGTAGAAGAAGAAGAAAAATATTACTTTTCACTCGGAGGAGGTTAAATGTAGAATTATCATGGTCAGAATGCCATCTTCCTCTTGATTCTTCCACCGGAGTCTCGGTCTTCTACCGTCTTCCCTGATAGTCGAGCAAAGCCATTTCCTGAGACCTAAGCAGCCTTCCCCTATTCCCCCACTTAAAATCCCACCATCGTATTCTAGCTACAGCCATAAATATGTGCACGTGATTATGTTTTTATGTATCTCCTTGGATGTTCATCATGGGATTGTTTGAAACTCACTGTGCTATAAGATTTGTTAAAGTTTTATGAGTACATGTTTAACAACATCAAATCGGGCATTCCTCTGCTACACACCCACAAAAACGTCTCCACATGCGTATGTACAAGCATGCATGTCACCCCTGGTGTTAACATGCCCTTCGCTACCATGTCCTCACTTTTCAGAAGAGCCAAGATTGCAAGCAGCCCTAAATGCATGCATCTGCACACGTATGCAAAAATTTGTCTTCCACTATGAGTACATGCGTGTGTGTGTGTGTGTGGAATTCTGAAACATGAATTCAACCATGAGAGGATTGAAATATAAGTGTAGGATAACAATGCACACACACACACAGACACGCCGAAGATTTCCACTTAAACAAACTCAGTGGGTATGTGTTGTCTCTGTGTGTGGACCAATGAACCTGAGCAATGTTGAAGGCTGGTGAGGGGGTTGTGGAAATGGAAGGATTTTCCACATCGACATTCTTTGACTGGGTATGGATGGATCAGTTGATATGCATGAACTTGGGAATTGTAATAAAGCTAAGATTGGCTGTAAAAGTTCCACAGATCTCAAAAGGTTTACGGAGAAGCAGTTTAAGTTAAACAATTTATCAGACATTATTGTGGAAAGTTTTGCGAAAATATGATGCACAAACACAAAGACGTGAGGCATTCCTGTGGTACAAATAAGGGAAACCATCAAAATTTTAAAATTACGTTAAGGTAAGTTTAAAAAATACATTTTAATGTAAACCGATGGACAAGAGTAACAATATAGATTGATTACGAAATTGTACTTACCTACTTATTTTCCTTAACATTCCAGGAAGGAACTGGCGAGGGAACTTCTTTCGAATCAGTGAGCGATATAATTTGTATACTAACTGACCGCGACGAAACGGCTAATTTCACTAATGGATAATTTATTGTTAGGTTGCGTCTCGACATGGAGAAGACAAGAAAAAAAAAACATTGGTAAACTTTTCGCGTTCATTCTTTTTGACAAACAAAATAAGCAAGAAACAAGCATCAGCTGATCGGCATCAGCATTGCCAACTGAACACAGTTGCGCAGCACATGCAGTGCAGTGTTGCATTTACGAAAAGGCCCTCGCTTAGTGAAGTTTAACTTTTCTTTTCTGGAGAATTTTAATATGTCTTAGAGATTACTCCCCAGAATTTACGAGCTTGAAAACGGTCGCGGAAAAATGTTTAATGGTCTTACTTGTGTGATACACCACAGTTACGATAATTTTAGACAAGGATTAAGCTAAAAAGGAAAAATAGCATTCGAAATCTATTACAATCTGATGAAAACTAACATCCATTGATATCCCTGGTATACAAAAGGCCTAAGAAAAGAATTAAAACTCATTTAGAATTATTGCAGTTTTAAGGAAAATATTTTTCTATTTCTGTTGATATCCCTGGTATACCAAAGGCCGAAGAATAGAATTAAAACTCATTTATAATTATTGCAGTTTTAAGGAAAATATTTGTCTATTTCGAGCTCTGCTTACCGCAGTCGACCTCGTTTTCAATTTTTAACTAATTATCAACAGTCATTCTCCATCAAAGTCTTCACGATACGTTTCGATACTTTTCGGCGTACCCCAGCCACATAAATATAAAGCATAATTCTTTTAGACACTCCATGGTGTGCAATACGCCAAAACATTAACCTCCATTACCATAATCCTTTATAGTCTATGCAGCTCTTCTGCATAGCTCCCTTTTCTCAAGACTGGGCCGTAAACCATCTCTTGCAGATAATGAAATAATTTATCTTTAAGAGCTTCTAAAGTTCCTTAATTTATAGTTGCAACCCAATGAATTGTGTGCGTATGAGCGTGTGGTTGCATTTAAAAACTGCAAACTTGTTGGCCGTGCTCTGGCTTGTCCGTACTTTTCGTTGTATAGGATAATGTTGCACCGTGGCATAGAATGACTTTAGCTGGGGTGTAGGCAACATCGCGGACATCTCTCATGGGGAATAAGCGTTTGTAGGACAACATTTGCCCGGACCATTGTCCTCGTTCACAATTAGATTCTGTCTTCGCTATATATCCCTTCATTGGATTCCTGTTGTCCTAACTCACCATCCCAACCCACTGTGCCCTGCAGTAGACAAACTTCTCGGGTAATAGTTTAAAGTACATTTTAATGAAGTGCACTCTTTCGAATTTTGAATTTAAGCACTTTATTAAATAAATATAAAAGTTCAAAATAAATGTGTATCTCAAGAGAGAAAAAAAGGTAAGGAAAATATGGCCTACTTTAAGGCGGCATTGTTGACTTTAAGCTTAAGCATAACATTGGGCTGTCGACATTTCTGAAAATGTTTTGACACTTATATTTTATTGTGTATACTTGGAATATTTTCGGTATTGTGTTGAACTTAATAGCTCTCGTTTAAATGTTAAATAACAACAAATATTTGTTTATTTAAATAATTTGCATAAATGATAGAACAGTTCAGTTTAGCTGCTGCTGCTGCTACAGCGTCATCGTCCAGACACATTAAATTCAAGAATTCGTCTTGAGATGTCTCTAAACGATAAGGATTCCGAGAATTTTTTTTCACAGAGAAATACAAAGACAAAGAGAAGGCGAAACAAAGCAGAAAAGGAGAAAAATGGATAAATGGAAAAATTCTTAAAGCAAACATTCATCATGGTATTGTGTGTTTTGAATATAAAGCGCCACCATCATTTATAAATGTCTGTTTGTTTCTATTGTTGTTGTTGTTGTTGGTGTTGTTTTTGTTCTGGCTTGCCTTCTTTCTTGGCTTGTTTGAGTTGGGTATTAGCAATCAACGGAAACGTAAATTTGCCTAAATACATGACTTCCGCTAGCTGCCAAAAAGTCTTCTTGAGTAACAACTATTTGCTGTGGATCGTAAACAGACCAGAGAACTGAACTACTCATCATGTTAAACTAGAGGAATTTAATAGTCTGCCAAAAAAAAAAATATGCTACAGTTGTGATGCTTTTACATATTGTGGAAATTGTAAGGCAGAGTATTTTGTTCAATGGGAATTTGTTTAATTAAAAATATCTAACCACATTTGTTCCCCCGCCCAAAGGTATGCAACACCTTATATACATATATTGAAATACAATTCCTACCTAACGGTATGTGAGTCAATTTGATTTCCCTTTCAACTAAAAATTTTGCATAACAAAACAGGTCAACATCTGAAAGTCTGGTACACAAGAAGGGTCCTCACACTCTTAATAGTTGGCAAAACTTGACAAAGTCCATTGACCTTGGCCAAAGCTCTTTAGCTTTTGTAAATTATTTCTTTTGCTTCCGAACGAAATGATTTGTTCAGAGTCTTAATTGTAATCCTACAAAATCAATTCGAACTCCTTCAACAGCAGATTGTAATTCATAAACCTGAGTAATATTTCCTATTTATTAAATCTTTACAGTCTTGCGGTTTTCGCTTCATTAGTTAAATTGCTTCGGTGCAGGAAGAGTAGAAGCTGAAAGCACAGGTTTTCAATCTTTACAAATTATGCAATTATACAAATTGCTATACATTTGCCATTACTCCTCTCAGACAGCGCCATCCCCGTACCCAGTCCTGTGGCAGCACATAAGCTAACAATAATTCTTGGAAATCCTTGCATAAATTACATGCAACACTCGGCAACCAATGCAAGCATTTGAGGTTTTAAATGCAGCAAAGAAATGTTTGTTTTGGATCTTCGTCGAGTTGTATTGCTGTTTTGCCACCACTCCCCCTCCCCCCCAAAAAGTATGCTAAATATAAATGGTTTTAAATGGGTGCGGTGGTCGTGGCCGTACCAAGAAAACACAACCATTTCATAAGACCCCCACTGGTGTCACATGAAATATGTGCCATTTATGGCCCGCAAAAACAACAATCATACCAAACAGTGGCCAAAAACAACACAACACCCAGTTGTCATCAGAGTTGTGTGTGTGTGTCTGGGATTAGGATACAAAGAAACGAGAACACTACAACTTGATGCCACATGATGGATGGGCAGCTGGCCCTCTGCCGGGTGGTTTCATGGTGTTCTGCTTGGCGTTGTTCATTTAAAAACTGGTCATTTGGTTTTTGTTCTTCTGCAATTCTTTATGATGTCCCTGATTGTCCGCACAACTCTCCCAGAGAGACAGAGTCATTTTATAGAAATGTTCTGATGTCATATATGATTTCATTAAGCCATCCTCTTTGTGTCGCAATTACTTATCCATTATGACGTACGTAAAGCGACTGAATCATTTGTCTTCTTTTTGCTGTCAACGGTCAGGAACGTCTGTCCAATATGAAAGCAGGAATACACACATATTCGCTTTCATGGGTTTACAAACCAGCTGGCCAGCGATTGACAGTTAGGGAGGCGAAGAACAGCCAAACATTTTCTACAGCCAATCTAAAAAATTAAAACATGAGCAAAATTTCAACAAAATCTATTTAGAAAAAATCTATAATTTCGATGTTTCCAATTATTTATATTAAAAAAATAAAATAAAGTCTTACTAGTAGGCACAAGTGTTTTCTAGTACCGCCTAAATGTGTGGAAAAGGTTTTTCAAAACATCTCAGAAGCCTGAAAGTAGGCAACAGTTTTGTTTTAACAGATGAAAGTGAGTCAAAAAAATCATCAGAGATCTCTGGTTGCAATGATATGTTGAATATCTTGTAACTCCCCTATTGATAAAAAATTAATAACAGTTTTATAAACCATTGCTAAGAAAAAAAAATGTATATGAAAATTGTTTTGGTATTTTTACACATTCTCCTTAACATTTTCCTTAAAAATCTGTCATAAATTTGTGTGAATACGCAAGTAAGTCTACAGAGCAGCTAAGGGGGTCTCTAAGAGATTTACCAAATTTGCACGAGAAGGGGGAGGTGATTTTGGGGATTTATCAATCTTCATGATAGTTGATCGTTGGTCTACGCTCAATGGTTTTAGTCATAGGTCATCTCGTAAATGCGGGTGACTTTACGAGTGGGAGAGTAATCTCTAAATCATGTAAAACTTTTCTAGAAAATCATTAGCGGTTCCGAGTCGGCTATAAACAGTTGGTCCCGGTCAGTTGCTGTACAAATTATATCGTATCCAGCTCATTGATTCGAGTGAGATTCACTGTCTGTCCCTTAACATTCCGTCAAGGAATATGTAATGGGCCATATCTCAATATCTAGCCTTAAATGTAATAGACATTCCCACATAGTTTCCCAAAGGTTCTGTTAATGATAGGGAAGATATCTCACTCCACCTTAAACTTCTTCAGTACCCCTTGAGGTCGTTTATTTCTTTGGTCGTTTATTTCCTCGATTATTTTACTCATCTGACAGTCAAACCGTTTGTAAAAATGTCTATGATTGAAATTCCACCGCCCTTTTTACGTTCAGTATTCAATCTTTTGCTTTTATTCACTTTTGCCAGCGTTAATTTCAATTTGTGGTTAACCCTGCATAGAACGCAATTAACCTCTTCCAGCGTTCTCTATCAAGTGTCTGTACACCATTTGACACATCTGTCGGCTATGACATTTCCACCAACTCCTCTGTCAGCTTAACTACAACGATATTAGCCCTATATGCCCCGGTTGTCATGTATTCACTTTACAACCATAAATTACAATTGTTCTGGTTTTTTTTCCTGCTCAATTTTCTTTTGAAGCCCTGTAAAGTCAAAGATAAGCTACTACCGTCTACTACAGCCTGAAAGCACTTCAATCCTTCACTGCTATATCGGCGCCTTTTGCATATGCAACACTTTTAGCATTGTTTTCTTCATTTGGAAGATAGTCTTCATTTCTGTTTCACACAGAGTGTGAATGTTGCAGGCGTAGATAAAGTGTTTGCTGGCTTATGAGGTGGGAAGGGGGGAAGGATAGAAGAAAAAGGATAGAAGATAGTGCTACAGGACTACTGTTCTGGTATATGGGTGGAAAAAAACTGTATTTTTTTTTGTTAGTTTAGAGAATGGTGAAACAAAGCAGCTGCTTTGGAATGTCAAGACTAAGGCCAGAAACAAAAACGAACGAGTCTCGACAAATGTAATTGAGAAAAACTAAAGTGAATCCTTGTAAATGCAGTTTTCTGTGTGAACAAAGTTTGGTAGAAATTAAATGTCAGGTGGGGAAAGTGGCTGCCAACGACATGGACTTCTATGAGTAAGGCCTCTTAAAGCATAGAAAATTTTACGGGACTTTCATCCGTTCATTGTAAAAATTGTTGGTTGACCGGACGACGAACAATAAAGAAAACTCGTTCTTCAGCCAAACTGTTCGTAGGTGGAATAATCTTCCAGCGAGTGTTTTTCCTGCCTGATATAACATCACCAAATTCAAGACAAATGTCAAAAAACACTACTCCCTCTTTTCTCTTTCCTCTTCAGGTTATTGCATTCATAGTAAAAAAAGCAAAATATTCTATAGAAAGTATATTCTAGGGCATCGCAAGAGTTTTAGCGAAAACAAAACAAAAATTGAATACTGTGACAATCAAACAGCCAAAAATAGGCAGCACTTTCGTATGACTATCAAACAGCCAAAGAGTAGGCAGCACTTTGTTACGACAACCTAACTGCCAAAAAGTAGGCAATAGTAGGAAAGGATCTTCTGCAGGAGGGACGATTTGTTTGATAATTTTTCAAATTTATTTTCGAAGAAGTGGCCTTCTGCAAATTTATTAATATTATTTATTAATTGATTATTTGTTTTCACTACAAAGCAGCCAAAAAGTAGGCAGCACTTTCGTATGACTATCAAACAGCCAAACAGTAGGCAGCACTTTGTTACGACAACCTAACCGCCAAAGAGTAGGCAATAGTTATAGAGGATATTCAGTAGGAGGGACGATTTGTCTGACAATTTTTCAAATTAATTTTCGAATTTCATTATTAATATTATTAATTAAATTGAAGAACCCTATTTTGCACCTCAGTTTCCACGCATCTTTTTTTGTTAATGATCAACAACAAAAAATCATTTCTGGAAAGGCCCAAACTAGTGTGAGTTCCTGAATCTCAAACTGTTGCAAAGATGACTCTGATTAGTAAGCATCGTTAACACGTCAGTCAAATAAAACAATCATTTCCTTCTATACCCTCCAAAAAGGTATGATATTGCAGCAATCACATCACCTATCCTTGCTTCTAGAAAATAAGCAATCATTAGTCATGGCAGCATTTCAAACCAATTCATTATATGGCCATAATTAAGTTACCATGGCAGAGGAGGAGGTGGAGCCCTGCATCGCCAGAGCACAAAACACAGAACATCAGCAGAAATTAGTGGAACACGGGACAACAATGTCAGAAAAAAAACAGACAACCATATCAGCAACAATCAACAACATTATCTAATTTACATTTAAAGTTGTTAGACTAATTGGAAAGTATATTTTGTAATAAGTTTGTGCCCGTATACCATAGCTGAGTGCCACCATCCACCCTCAACCGTCTGCCAGCTCAAAGACTGTGACATTTTGAAATAATTATAAAATGATAATGAGAGAGCAAATGTGCCTGGCATAGAGGGAGCCCAAGGAGATGGGGGGGGGGGGGGCTGAAATAAACTAACAACACTTAAATAATAAAGTGTTTATTTAATTACACAAAGTTTTCAATGGAATTAACAAAACAGCCATAAACTATGAAACTTAATAATTTATAGATGTTGAAAAAATTAAAATGAAGCCAAACAGTAGGCAACAGTTTTCAGAAATAAAGAAAATGTACTCAAAGTAAGCTGCAAAAAAAGATTAAGCTTTAATAAATAGTTTGCCAAAAAGTAGGCAACAGTTTAGCCAAACAAGAAAAGTCTACAATATGTTGGCACCATATTTCGTTTTTGTTTAGTCGTAGTTGTAGTATTACGAAAAGAATAATGAGACACAAGTATTTTCTAGTAGAAAATATTTAACAACTAAAAAGCCTAACAGCAGACAATACAGAAATCCTTTGCGTGTATTCCTGCTGCGGCAAGAAGGACGCAATCACTATAAAGATTTGCAAATAAAAAGAAGTTCAATAAATAAGTGACTACGCTTTCTGGAAGTAAATATTTTCCCATTGAAGAGAGAACAGTAAACCCCGTATTTATAAAAGTGTATAACAGCTTAATAAACCTTTGAGCAAAGAGGGCAGACGTCACAAGTCGTTTGCTGAACATTTCCAAAAGGGTCTTAAAACCGTATTTGTTTAAAAAAAAAAAATTATTTGCTATGAAAACATTTCAAATACTGACATCTAGAGTGTGTAGCTGAACTAAAAACAACTTGGGACGTCTGCCCTCTGCATTAGTCTTTGCCTATGATAAGAGAACTATGTGAAAATTGTTTTTGTATTTTTATACATTTATTAGTAAGTTGTAATGCGCCTATGGCGCCCGTTAATTTGCTTGAGAAAGTATTTGTTACTTAATTTTAAAAATTGTGTAAAAAATATTTTGAGAAAACTATTTTGTAAAAAAAATTTCGAAAAAAATAAAATTGGAAAAAAAAAATTTGTGGAAAAAAAATTGTTGTTGAAAAAAAAAATTTTGTTGAAAATAAAAAAAAATTTCTTGAAAAAAAAAATTTTTTTGAAAAAAAAAAATTTGGAAAAAAAAATTTTCTAAAAAAAAAAATTTGGTTGAAAACAAATTTTGTAAAAAAAAATTTTTTGTAAAAAACAAAAAATTTGGAAAAAAAAAATTTTGGAAAAACAAAATTTTGGTAAAAAAAAAATTTGGGGAAAACACAATTTCTGTACAAAAAAAATATTATTTTTTTTATTATTATTATTTATAGAATTATAGAATGCCTATTTAAATTCCTACGTACTGCGTGACAGAGTCAGTGAATCAGTGTCGAGGGTAAATATATATTAAAAAGATTAACAAAACTATATAAAGCTGTTATAAATGTTTATAAATACGCGGGTTAGACAATAGATCTTCAGTATAGGCTTAAGCGATTCCCATGACATGACCTGTAGTAATTTTCATATAAGTCATGTATTTAAAAGCTAGCTAAGCTTTGTTTTGGCTGCCAATCCACGAACTGTCCATGTTAGCTTCTATGCTGACCTATTATTTTGTTCCCCCTGTCTGGTTTGGAATTTTCAGAATTTCGATTTTACAATTACAGTGGAACTTGGAATTTTCTTTAACTCATAGCTCTACTTGTGGCAGTTATGGAGCCAACATTTTATAAATAATTCCATAACTCATAGTCTCCATAAGTCGAACTTTTCTACGGGATAATGGTGGTTCGAGCTATGGAAGTTTGTTGCTGTATGTTGTAAAACCTCTTCCCACCTTAAATTATTTTTCCATATGTTTTAATTTGCACAATGTTTATATTAACTTAATCTCGCCACATACGAGTACGTTCATAGTAAAGCCAACAATTTGCCAACAACTTTTTTAATTACCCTCAACTGTCGCGCGGACTATGCCAGAGGGAATGTGCATACCTGGTATTACAGTTAGAATGAAAAATGTCATTTTCCTGTGAACTTTTTAATAGAAGTTATTTGGTTAACAGTGGTGTGAGAATGAGTTGTATGGGGACATACTAATGGCATTACTTTGAAAGGGAATAAGTAGAGAAAACGGCCAAATAAAATTTGGATTATTGGGGTAGAGCCTTTTTACAAAGGGTTTTTTATGGCATTTAAAAGACAGAAATACATACGAAATACATTGAAACAAACTGAAATGGACTCTTGAAAGACTCTCTCGAGATAGTTTACTACTTAAACAATAGTTGGACAATGTCACCCACAAATTCAATATTAATCATACGCCTCAGTGAAGTATGGGTGGTATTATTTCCTACGAAGTATGTACATTAGGGCGGGCCAAAAAATTTTCGCACAAAGCTAATAGAAAAATATAATCTACAGCTAATTCTAAGAAGATTTCTTCAAGAAAACCATGGGTCTAAAATAAATCCCTAGCTCGATTTTGTATTATGTTAACGACATTTGGTAAATTGTTTTTTTCCTCCCAAACAAATTGACCCACCCAATGTACATGTTTTTCTAATATTGGGAAGACACATTCCTTTGATATTCTCGCTTTATTTTTTTTTTAGATGGTCCTTCCGTCAATATTTTCTGGCGGCCACATTGGCGTATGAGTGATAATTTTCCATAGGATGACTACACTACAATCCGTCATCTAACATATGAATTTAATGTCCATTTCCCTCTGACGATAATTAATAATTTTCCACTTCAAAATGTCGTCTAAGGGACGTATGAATATTTTCTTTGCAATAACTTAAATAATCATCATACGCCCCATTGAACTAAGAGTGATATGATTTCGTATTCTATTGATCTCAGAGCCTTTCTATTCGCGCGATTCACAAACGTCTGCAAAACATTTTGGTTGATAAGAAAGAAATTATCTAATTGTCTCCTAAATGCCAACAATTTCATCTAACATAACACCAGACATGCCACTCATCGGCCACAGTGTCAGCCGTTGTGTCAATGGCAAATGTGTTGAGATGTCCATGCAATGGCTGGCTAAAATATTTGCAAAAGTTTATAAATGTGTCCATGATGAACCTGTCAAACTATTTGCATGGCAACACATATTCTTTTTTGCGGCTGCTGCCGGTTGAATGGCTGGATGCTGAACACATGCAAACATGAAGGTTTTTCAAAATTTTGCCAACGTTAACATTTTAAGGCAAATTGTAGCTATTTTTTCTAGGGAGGGGTGGTGGTGTTTTTTTTTTTTTTTCATTTACACTACAAACTATTTTGTTGTTCCAATAGCAGAGTGTAAACACTGCCGTGATGTGAAGTGTTTACACTACATGTGATTTATCAAAAAAAACAAAAACGGCACACTACCTAGTACATGTTGCCCAGTTTACACAAGTTGTTGTTGTAGACTTACGTCTGAGTTATTAACAATTCCAAATAAAACACTCATACGTTGCGATGGCCGGTTGTTATGTGATTTACAGCATGTGTTTTTTTTAAATTAATAACACTCATACGCCCGGGTGTCATAAAAACGGCAACGACAGCATTTTAAGTGCTGTGCGGAAGATGGAAATTTCATTTCCGGTTAATGACACTCAAATGCGTGAGTGCTGTACATGCAGCACTTTTGCCACAAAGTTCACCGTCGACATTTTCCTAGAAAATTTTCATATAAAAAAATTGAAAATGTCCCACTTAACATAAAATTGTGTCGTGCCAAAAGGAAATATTGTTAAGGTAATGGCATTCGACCGGAGAGGGAAGGATCAAAATAGGTGTAGCTTCATCTCAGGGCGTACAATGTCGCATTGCTTGTTTTATGAATTAATAACACTCATACGTCGGGGTGGCATAAACAATTGGAAATGTTTAGAATTTAATGGAAATGCACACGATAAATGTGTCATTCTAGGTTAATAACATCCACTTGCCTATGGAAAACATTATGCAAATCGAAAAAATAGTAGCATGAGCTACTTTAAGAGTTTGGTATTCCTTATATTATCTACCAGACAAAACATTAGCTTAGTAAGAAAGTCTGAAGGTGTGGTCACATAATATGGACGACCAACTCACCAGTTTGAAGTAAAGAAAGATATACACTTAAGTGTATTTCAGGCTAACGATGAAAGGAAATAGCACAGAACTGCTCAAAGAAATATATTTTTGTAGAGACAGGAGAAATATATTTGTTTAGCTTATCACACAAACACAAAATGGTAGATGCAACGATTTCACATTTAAAGAAATATCTATGGTGATTGCAGAAAGCTAAAAACAATTGTGATTGCAAAAAAACTAACCCATGGGGTCAGTAGGGGACATTTTAAAAAATAACAAAAATGGCTGAGTCAACTAAAAAAAATTATTATGCTCAGTTATGCTCAGTGATATATTGTCTATCATCAAAAACCTAACAAAAAGCCCCTCCATTATCCCTTTAGTTTGGCTTTAATACAATATATCTCAGATACACCTAATAGTATGCTGTATTTATTTATTTTTTGTTGAAAAATCAATGACTCACACAACAATTCCTTTAAATCATTCGTAGCGCGAAATTGTATACTTGTATACACACACAAAAATAATTCTCAAAATCCCCTAAGAGTAGGCATCATTCAATTCTATTATATTTTCCTTTAAGGCTTTTATTTAATTCCGATTTCTCCCACATCGCCCCGCCCCACCCCTTTCTTTCATTTTTCTCTGTTGTGATTTCTTATTAAAACTTTATATGTTTTCCGCCGATACCGCATTGCATGTAGTTGTTGTCAACTAAATCCTTAAGGATTTCCTTCTTATCGGAGACCGTGTCAAATACTTACAAACCATAGATTGCGTGCAGAGGCAAACGTTAAAAGGCTGTGCCATTAGTTGGAGTTGTACAACAACACCAGATAAACTCTCGGCTAGGATGAAGGGAGGGGCTGAAAAAGTTGTCAGTGAAATTTTCGTTGTTTGTTTGTCGGGGGATTTCAGGTTTTTATCAGCACTGAAACATTTGGTCAAAAGTTTTTGTACATTCGGTTAGTTGCGGTCTACTCTCCTCCCTTTGCAGTTGTCGGTGAAACGTTTCGAGCCGGAGGTGCAACAATTGCGGTCCATCCAATTGGGTGTGAGTGTGTTGGAATTTTGCACCGCTTTGCATAAGAATGAATGACGGTGTGAATATGTGATCAAACGGGTGAGTGAACGAGTGCACGTCACGTTTTGTTTGATATCTGCATTTAGCAGGCGACATGTTTGTGGTGAAGTTGAACTGGGAACAACTTGAATGTGTTGGTTTTCAAAGTTACAACAAATGTGTGGTCAAAGTTTCAAATGAATGAAATTAAGTGTCCTTTCTATGTTTCTGATGACATTTTTAAAATTGTACACCCCAAAAAGGTGCTCATATTTTCATTTCTTCTTTCTTCGTCTTTATGGCCATTCATTGAACTCTTAAGCGTATGTGTTGTATTATTAACCTAATGTAAAACGTATATCATGCGTGCCGTCATTAAAATGTCAGAGTAGCAGCATTTATGACACCCCGGGGCGTATGAGTTTTATTAATTCAAAAAACAAGCCATAAATCACACAAATACCGTAACATACGAGTGTTTTGTCCTTCGACATGGACATGTCCATAAAGACCGAATAAATGTGTTAACAAAAGCAAGAATGTGAACTGTCATCTTGGCCATGTGAGTGTTATAAAGCCGATGTAATATTAAAATATATACGTAGAAATGTGGACATATGTATGAGTATGGGTGTCTCGTAAAAACATTGTGTATAATCTACATGGCCTTTCAACCTACGGAGGAGGTATTTGTTTTCTAATAATTGGCACTGACGCTGGAGACATGACCTTTACGAAGGCAGTCAAAAATGAATTTAATCTACATTTGTAATTTCCTTCTTTTTCGAAAGTCTGATTGCTTACCGCCCAGGCCCGTTGGAGAACAGTCGAAGTAATAGCACATACTAATCAGCTAATACACAGAAAACTGATAAAAGAAATCTTTAAATTGAGTGATGCCAGTCTACATGGGAAGTCATCAAGTTAGATTCTAGGAAATCCCAAATAACAATTGAGCTGTGATTGGAAAATATGTCGTAGGTGCCCCCCCTGCTAAATAGTATTTTTTTGTAATAAAAACCCAATTTTTACTAACGAAAAATGTCAGGTTTTGAAGCCAACTAAAATGGTACAGTCAACTAACATAATTTCAAATGTATAGTTCCTTGTTGTCTTATTCAGTTCCTTATAAACAGCAATTTTTTTTCATTCGTAGAAAAGTTTTTTTGTGCATATCATATAAACATAAAATGGTAGATGCAACGATTTCACAGTTAAAGAAATATCTATGGTGATTGCAGAAAGCTGAGAAGAATTGTGATTGCAAAAAAACTAACCCATGGGGGACATTTTGAAAAATAACAAAAATGGCTGAGTCAACTAACAAAAATTGTTTATGAGTTGGACAACTAATAAACAACACCCTACAAAACTATACCATCAGCAGAAATGTAGGTCATATTTTCAAAATGGTAGATGCAACTATTTTTCTGTCGTTCTTTGTTGTTTTAAACAGAATTTGTTTCCATGTCAACCAGTAGTAAGGTTTTTCATATTATTCTTCTTCTTATCATCTAAACATAAAATGGTAGAGGCAACGATTTCAGAGTTAAATATCAGAAAGCTCAGAACAATTGTGATTGCAAAAAACTAACCCATGGGTTCAGTAGGGGACATTTTGAAAAATAACAAAAATGACTGAGTCAACTAAAAAAATTTATTATGCTCAGTTATGAGTAGAGTTGCGTATTTCCCGAAAAAATCCCAATCTCGAGATTCGGGATTCCCGAAATAACGAAAATTTCATTTCTCAAAATGCGGGATGGAAAAATTTGGAAAATTTCTCGAGAATTCCCGTCGTGAAATTCCCGAAGCCCAGTCAAAAATAATGTTGTAAACAGTTCCTTACAACATTCTTTGGTGAAAAGAAATATATTTTTCAATGGACAGGAGAAATATATTTTTTCCGAGTCTATCATACAAATATAAAATGGTAGATGCAACTATTTTACAATTAAATAAATTAAAGACAGACAATTTGAGCGACAACTGGGTATGGGGTCAATTTCAAATCGAAAGCTCAATCAAAATTAGTTGGTTAAAGAAAAACATGGCTTTGTAATTTATTTTATCATAATGTTATGAAATACCTATCATATTTTTTCAGATCATCTTACAGGTTTTGTGGAAAGCCAAATCGATCACATGCACTACAGACGCCAGACCCAAACATTGTCCCTGATATTATGTCCGATATTCTTTTTTCATATTTAAAGCTTAATAATTCACACAACAAGAAAATAAAAATTGTAAACCCTTGCGAAAGTAAACCCAAATCATTTATACATTTCCCCCCACTCAAAATCCTTTAAATGTTAAACACACCAAGCGTTTCAAATCCCTTGGCCAACGGAGTGCCCATCACAAATACATGCAAAATCTGTGGCATACTTTTGGGATTACTATTTTTGTGTGCGCGCGTTCTGTTTTGATACAAATTACAAAATCACACCAGACCTTTGCAAACATAATTGAGTTTTTAAGTCACTGCATTAGCATGAAAATCTTTTTTTTTTTTTTTAAACTAATTCTTCAGCTGTGGTTGTGTCGGGCGGGGACATTTAATCAACAAATCCTTAAAAATTGCCAAAACACACGTCATGTGTAACTTGTCAAGTTTCATTATACAAAATTAATTTCATTTGTTGTTACGTGTTTGTACGTTTTCTGTTGCCAAACGAACGAAACACACACACACAGAGATTTAAATATTTCAGAAAGGGCAAAATAAAACAAAAAAGATTTATGATTTTTATATTGAGAGAATGTCACATGAATGTTGGATATGTGGGAAAAGTAAATTAGAAAAATATGAAACGTGTGGAAAATTGTAAATTATCTTCATTTGAAATGAGTTTTAAGTCTACGGAAGAATTGTAGGAAATATATGAACATGTATTGTTGAAAAAAAAACCCATAAATCAAAAGCAACCCCAAAAGTATGCTGCAGCCAAAAAGGTAAACCAATTTTAAAGAATTCTATTTAAACTAACCCTTTTGCCAGTGAAGCTGAAAATAATCGGTAATTTTTGGGACTTTTTCCGTTTGGTTTTGCTAAAGTAATAATAAATATTCAGGGATTTAGGTTTTTTAACAAGAAACTTTACTAAGATGGGCAATGGGCAAAATTGAATGTAGGCTGTGTTAAAGCAACTGTGTTACAACAGGTTATAGGAATCCAACAATGCACATGAGCTCCTTAACGTAGGCCTTAATATTAGTGGATTCTTTTAAAAAAAGTAAGAGTTAAACCATTAAGGGGAATTTGACTTGTCTTTATATGTGAAAAAGAGTTCATTTCTAGTAATTAAGAAAGCACATTTCACACAGCTGACACCCAATCTTGAAGGTCAGTGTCCACTTAAGATTAGTGATGAGTTTTTTTGTTGCAACTCTCAAAGAATCCAGCAAGAAATTTCAAAAAACATTTCTTAGTATAGTATTTTAAAATCAAAAATGCTCTTTCATTTTCGTTTCATTTTCCTCAAACAAAATTATACCCCCACAAAAAAAGATAACTCTCAATAGTCATCAATCAATATTTGTCTTTAACACACATAGCCAAAACTCTAACAACAACAACAGTAGTCCCCAAAAGTATAAACGATGTCAAGGTCAAACTGATTATCATCACGTCCCACTGCCACTCAACATTATGTGCATATTGTTGTTTTCGACAAAAAATGCTTCTTTTTTTTCACTTTCGAAGATTTATTGTTTAAAACAAACAATAATTTTTTTTTATATCCCCTAAGCTAGGCAATATTTATACAATAGGTATAGATGATTTGCAGCTCCCCGGAAAGTATGCAAAACAAATCCCATATAGTTTTGTGTTGTTCTGTCTGTTGTCAATTGCAAATGGGAACGATTTGTCAATTCCAGGACATATTACACACATCAAAAGAACATAAATCATTGCGATTACCTCAACGCCAGAGGAAATAGTTATAAAAGAAACTTTTTGTTTAGGAGTATTTGGAAAGTAAAGCAGGTGTGCTGTAGTTTGAATAAGGAATTCGACTATAAACATTATGTTGTGCCCTTAATAAAACAATAGTAAACACTGTATAGTATATACACTATTTTGAAAAATGGTTGAGTCAACTAACAAAATGTATTATGTTCAGTGATTAGATATCCTCACCATTTAACAGTTTCTAACAATATAAACAGATGAAATTTATGTCATAAAAAAAAAAATATATAAAATGGTAGATGCAACTATTTGACTGCTATTATATTTTATACTAGTAAGTTGTAAATGGAAAAAAAATTTGTTGAAAAAAAAAAAAAAATTGTGGAAAAAAAAATTTTTTCTTGAAAAAAAAAAAATTTGTTGAAAAAAAAAAATTTTGTGGAAAAAATTGTAAAAAAAAAAATTTTTGTAAAAAAAAAAAATTTTGTTGAAAAAGAAATATTGTAAATAAAAAAATTTTGTAGAAAAAAAAATTTGTAAAAAAAAAATTTGAAAAAAAAAAAATTTTGGTAAAAAAAAATTTGGGGAAAACACAATTTCTGTACAAAAAAAAATATTATTTTTTTCATTATTTATTATAGAATTATAGAATGCCTATTTAAATTCCTACGTACTGCGTGACAGAGTCAGTGAATCAGTGAATCTGTGAATCAGTGAATCAGTGAATCAGTGAATCAGTGAATCAGTGAATCAGTGTATCAGTGAATCAGTGTCGAGGGTAAATATATATTAAGATTATGTCAGTCTTGTACAATGAACAATTAGATAGCAAAAACGTATTATTGGTACTAATTGAAGTCCTTTAAAAAAATGGTAGAGTCAATTAAAAAAAATTCAAATATTCGACTATTAGTTGTCACAACACTCCACTACCATACAACGACATACTTTCAGCTGAAATAAATTCAAATGAACAAAAAGTTGTAGATGCAACTATTTTACAGTAAAAGAAATATCACAATACCAGCAAACCCTCACCAAGATCTTGTAAGATTGGGCGGAAGATTGAGGCAGATTCTTTACTGAAATCGTGTTTCATTAATAACATTTCTTTTCAATAAAAAAAAGGGATTTTTGAATTCAAGAACAAATTTATTTGGATCACCATGATGTCCTTGATTGTTCCCACCTCCCTTTAATTGTATACAAATATCTACTGCATTTTTCTTGTTATTTATGACGTTGGCCTGCATTATTTTACCCATCTATGCTGTACTTTTACCGCCTTTTTGAATTCAATCAAAATTGTAATTAGACCAACCTTTATATGATGTCCTTGATATGCTCTCTTCACTATTTCCACATACCTTCCACATACCTTCTTATGGAAGAATATCAATTGATTTTGTGTTGCCTGCTTATGAAGCTGCTTCATCTGTTGCATAGTTTTTGGCTTGCTTTACCCATCCATGCTGTACTCTGTAACAACTTCGTAATATCCCATGAATTTATCATAGCTTTTTTGCATTTTGTTTTTGCCCTGCTATCTGTTGCTATCGTTTTTGTATAATTCTACATACATTTCTTGTCGCATACATTGCACTCTTTTGACTTGCATTATTTCAACATGTTGCATGCATGCATTTGCCCGCGAGCGTGCATTAAATCCGTAATGTATGCAATATCTGTTGCATACTTTTCAGCATACACGGTGTTTTTGTTGTTGTTGTTGCTTATGAAAAATATTGTATGAATAAAACGTGTTGCATATGCATCAGGCGCATACGAGTTTTCATATGATTATGAATAATACAACAAAACCGTATGAATAGAAATAAGTTCCGATTACCGGAAATGATTCTCCTCCACCTAGATCAATCACACTTTGCTTCAGGACAGTCTAAATCAGAATTATGAAATCTGTGGTTTCCATATTTTTTTTTATTAAATATTTTTATTTTGCCTACTTTTAGGCAATATGTTTTTTTGCAAACCTTGCATCACATCATAATCCATAGCATACCTTAAGTAGATTTCATACTAATATCATGCACAAGACTCTAACTTCAAGATATGCAACAAAATATAAATTGTGCTTGACAAGTGTAGCCTATGTTAAGGGGTTACCTTAAGAGTACTTTTAATGGCTTTTATGCTTCTTCTAAATTATGTCTTCCATTTCAAGGAACACTAAGCATAGCGAGAATTATACTCTGACCTTATATGACTTCGTTCCATATACTAACTCTGAAACTGTTGCATATTTTCAGGGAGCAACGACTCACACTGACGACAATTCCATGTTATTCCCTGACAAATGTCATGCATATACTGCGTGCTTAATTTAAGACTTCTTCGCTTATTCCCTCCAAAAAAAAGGGGGGATTTTAAAATAAATTTCTGAACAACTCATGCATGCTTACAAATGTCGGTCTTTATGACAATTCTTCATTGTACTTTGTGTCGCTTGGGGTATTAGCAGAATGTTCAGCAGCTTGATGTAAATGAGAACATCCTTCGAATATGAAAAGGCGAAAAAATATACACGACACGCAAAACAAAGGCAACTGACAATTTATATGAAGTGATTATGTTCTGAAAGAGTTTCTGTTGTTGTTGTTAAACAATCGTCTGTCGTTATGAGTGAATTTTTGCATGTCGTTGTTTGGCCAATGCGGGTAATTTCACGGGGGTTTTGACAAACTTCCGATGAGGTTTTCATATTACTCATTGTGTCCCAAAAAAGGACAGCTTCCCTCTTTCCATTTCAAAAATTCTCTCACAGCGAAAACGATAGCCAATGAGTTTTGTACATGGCTGGAATTGTTTGCGCCCAAGCGCTCTAAGGTGGGTTCGGTGTTATCCTCAGCGAGGATCAGGGCATGCTGATTAGACATGGGTAACTAGGGGGGCTCTTGCGGCATCAGAAGACCTGTGTAAGCCGTCCCATAGACACAGGAATTCACTTGGGACTCAAAAGGCGAATTAACGACCTGCTTGGAAGAAAACATAAGTCTCGCGAAGATATCCGAGACAACTGGAGATCCGCTTTGGATGGCGATGGATGGTCTTAACAAGGGACTCATAGGGCCCATTTACGGCTCCTGGAAACCGTTGTCAGTAATTCAAGGGGTTCAGGAATTCTCTGAGTGCCTGGAAAGGCGAGTACGCAGCGTCGAATGGTGGTCTTAACAAGGGACTCCTAGAAATCGTTGTCAGTAATTCAAGGGGTTCACGAATTCACCGAGTGCCTGGAAAGGCGAGTTCGCAGCGTCTGTAGTCCAGCGGTGCACGGATTCAACATAAGAAGGTATCCGACACATCTGGAGACCTGCGTCGAATGGTGGTCTTAACAAGGGACTCATAGGGCTCATTTTCGGCTCCTGGAAATCGTTGTCAGTAATTCAAGGGGTTCACGAATTCTCTGAGTGCCTGGAAAGGCGAGTTCGCAGCGTCTGTAGTTCAGCGGTGCACGGATTCAACATATGAGTCTAGGGCCAGCTGGTGAAATACTCCCAGAGACACTCAGCGGCCCCTGACACGGTTACAACGACTCACGGTGGAGAAACCTCGCTAAATACTGTCACGACAAAAGTGTCCAGATCATGTTTTCATCAACATTTGTTTTTTTTTAAGATGGAGGACTATTTTTTTCATTTACTATCAATTAATTTAACTAATTCTCAGAATGTGGATTTTAAGTTTTCTGTCGTACATTTTTCCTGGAATAGCCCATACTCTGACTGAACTGAGCTGAGTTTCGGCACACAAAGTTCATTTTACAGTTCGCGTCGTTAACCTTGAAAATGCAAATAAAAAAAAAATGCCCTTCACTGTTCGGATTCTTTTTTTTCGGAATTATTTCATGTATTTGTTTTTTTTTTGTTTGTCATTTTGGCGTGATATGCATAAGGACATGTGAGTTCAGCGGACTTAATAAATAGTGCTGGAATGGAGATAACGCAAGTAAGTAGTTCACTGTTTCTTTTTCTTGTGGCGGGAGTAGGGTGTAGTATGTCTTCTGGCCAGCTTTTTGTGTTTAATGGTTTTCAGTTTAAAGTTCATTCCTTGCAAGTGAGTAAGAACATGTCTATGTGTGCGTGTGCGTGTGTGTACCATCGCCTGTCTGGTCCAAGTTCATGAAATTAAATGTATATATGTTTTTTTTAAAATTAATTGGTGATCTTTAAATGAAATGGAATTTCATTTCAATTCATCTCTTTTAATTAAGTTTCCCATTTCTTTTTCATTTTTGCCATTTAAGCTGCTTTAAGACATTTGTTAGTCGTCTGTTTGTTGCCCTCCGCCCTCGCTGTCACTGTCTGTAAATCTGTGCCAGCAAACCTGGTGCTAAGGAACTCCGGACATAAACATATGCTGTTAATTACTTGTGTGTGTACACACATCGGTAATTAAGGAAGTAAAACCTTGTTAGTCGATGTTGTATGGCGATGATGTCTTCCATGCAAGCGTTACCATCATCGTCAGCCGTTAAGGCCTATTGCTGTCCCGCTCCTCCTCGAGTACTTAAACGTTGTGCCCGTAATAAGTTTATCTATGATTTCACACATTTAACACACATTTTGTGCAAAATGTTCTTAATGTGCCGTCAACAAGATGTCGTCTATTTCTTTTTTTTTTTTTTTTTTTTTTTTTTTTTGTTTCTGAAGCTTCACAGAAAGAAACAAGAACAAAAGCAAAAACTTGTGAGCACATTATGCCAAAAGTTGGATGTTATCTGGGAAATCTCCCCCACACCCCATGTAATTTTAATTGAATTACGGTAGGACAGAGGCTGAGACTTTTCTGCCTGTCATGTATGTATGTGGTATTTAAATGAAGTTCTATGGTTGCTGGTGATTCGGTGGCAAATACTTATATGGCAAAATGCCTGCCTAAAAGTATGCTAAGCCCATGTGATGCTGCTTTATGATACGAAAGCGAAGACAAGACCCACCCCCCCCCCCCCCTTACAGAGTGTGTGAGAGGCGTTACATTTTCTGGGAAATCCAAGTGACGGCACATAAATAGGCAACGATTTATGCTTAAAGCATTGTGACAAGGATACAATTTGCTCCTTAGTGTAGGCTTCCTTTAAATTATGCATCACCTTAATTGGGGCCAAGGAAGTATTTCTTTATCTTCAGTCTACGTATAAGAGAATATCATGAGATTGTCGTAATAAGGATATACAGGGAAAGCATAGCCCGAGAAATATCTTGTGATATTTGCAGGAGATAATTTGGTTGCTGATGTGCGGGCATGATTCTTCGTTACGCTGGGGGGCCTACATTAGGGTGCCTTAAGGACAAGGTGGGGCCGGTGAACTGTCTAAGAAAAATCCTGAAACAAAGAGTGCAGAGTGCAACAGTCTGACCTAAGAACCTCATATGAAATGAGGCTACATAGGGTTAGGCGAGACCGTAGGAGATTTGTACTGAATACTGTAAATACCGAGCGTGGCAACATCAGCCAAAATAGTGTCACCAAAGTAGTGTTGAAAAAGGATATTTTTTAAGGTTGGCAAGATCGCATCTGAAATTAGAAAATATTTGAAAAAAAAAATTTCAGGAGGTTTCGGAAAATAATAATGCGATAGCGGCTGATTAAAGGGAGACTGTCATCTTCTGCGAAGGATATTAAATTCTTTATCAAATCCTACGGGGAGGAGTAGTAATTTCTTCAGCGAAGAATATAAAATCCTTCAAGGAAGGACATCGAATCCTTCAGGCAAGGACTATGAAATCCTTCCGCAAAGGACATCAAATCACTTGGAAAAGAATATCAAATCCTTCAGGGAAGAACATCAAATCCTTCAGGGAAAGATACCAAATTATGTAGGGAAGAGGATCAAATCGTGTTCAGTACATCCTCATGTACAAACAATATATTGCATACTTTAAGGGGAATAATAGCAAATCTTTTTCATTACACCCATATGTACAAACAATATATTGCATACTTTAAGGGGAATAATATCAACTCTTTTTCATTACACCCTTATGTACAAACAATATATTGCATACTTTAAGAAGCGTTGCCTCCTGAAAGTATGCTTTGCCGAACGGTTAATTATGCAACAACTTCCGTGAAATCGATGAGGTGTGTTCGAAGTTAAAGCGGGCACTTCAACTCAATAAACGAGGGCAGTTTGACAACATAGTGACTTTTTGAATACATTTAAAAAAATATTATTTTATTACCCATGACAGTCTTCTTTAGCAGTCTTCAAACTGTGAAAAAACAAAGAAAAATCAGTAACGAATATTTGTCAAACCCTCCTCGCCTGTCGCTTGCTCAGTCACTCCGAGGAATTGCCAAACTAACCTCGTAAATGATTACTTTTGCCCGGTTTCCTCTAATCCTAGTTGTATTTCTCGCATTTTTCATTATTTCATTCCCATTCGGGCACATTTTTATCCAGAAATGTCTCTCTAATGTGTTTGTCCTTAAAGTGGGATTTTATTAATGATATCCCATGCGTAAATTATGCGCCAGCTAAATAAACTGCAGATAACGAAGGGTTTCCCAATCACTTTGGCATTAATTAATAACAAAATACCCCAAATGTATGCTAAACTTTATTCTTTCCATATTAAAGTGCTCCTTGTGATCTATTTGGCAGAGAAATGGATAAGTCGAAGGAACTTTTGTGCCGGAGAAACTCAAGTGTCCGTGTAAGGTGTAGTTACTGGCTAGCATGAACTCTTCAAACACATTTGTTCTATTCGCTGTGAGTCGTTGACACAGTGATATCTTCCCCCTTGTAATTGTAGAATGAAGACAACATTCTGTTTCCTCATTGTTACTTTTAGAATTAGTACACACCTTTAAGACTATCCCTTAAAGAACACTTCATTTTGTGTCATTACATGCCTTAAATTATGCAACACTCTCATTGAATACAATGGAGTTTTGTTCTTCCCATATGAATAAGTAAGTGGCACAAGTTGGCATGATGGAAAGAAAATCTCCCAAAAGTATGCCAACTTTTGTCATTTGCCCTTGGATGTGCTGCCCTTAGATGTGTTCAACATTAACTAGTGCGCCAATACAAAGGACAAGCACTCCTACTGTATACAGCTGCTCCTAAAAGTAGACTTTATGTTTAGTCATGATGATATTTAAAGTATACATCACCTTAATTATGCATGACAATTACATCTACTACTTTTATTACTTTATTTGAATGGTTATGGTCATGGACTTACTTTAAATTAATAAAGTTCAGGGTAATTGTTAGACGAATATTTAAGTTGGAAGATCCCCTAAAATTATTATAACTTATATTTATAGCCAGATATGGCCAATGCTATGATGTGGGGGAAGGTACTTCAATCGGCATTGTGATAAATGATAGACTTTCCGTTTCTTTTATAATTCTAGGAGAGGATTTCTTTGCATACTTAAAGGGTGAGAATTGTACCAAACTTTTATCGTCATTAAGACTGCCGTCAATTCCGCAAATTGCAATTCTGTACAGGAAATCCACTATTCTATATTTTATTTAAATTTTATTCACTTAACGTAACAAATGCTCTATTTTGGGATATACAAATAACATTTCTGTCTATTTGGATTGCTACAAATCGGCATAACCATGCAAATATCTGTAACAGATTTCACCCTTGCTTCACTACTACAATTAATTGTTACTTAATTGTTGATATCAAATCTGTTTCTGTACAAATTTCCATAATGATTTCTCACTATGGTATGCAAAGGTAAGAAGGTGGCCTAAAAGTATGCAAATTTTTGCTCGGCTCACTTAAATATGATTTTTCAAAAACCTTAAAGTATGCAAATGGTTTCTTGATTGTCTTGAATACAATTTGAAAATATTTTGAAATTTGGATATTTTCAAACACTACAGTTTCTTTCACTCAGGCCGTTTCTTGTCATGACCAGACAAGACAATGAGACATCGAGACATCTGTATTCTGTATTGAATGCAGTCTCCGATAGGATGTCCAGGGTAGTCCTGAGTCCCCAAGCTTGGCATAGACATAAGCTCATCCCAATTTATTTATATTTTGCTATTCTTTAATTTGTATGCCTTTTCCGCCCAATAACACCGTGGTACACACATTCTGTCCTATGAACCAAATTTACTTTTTCGGAAAGGGGATAAAAAAAAATACACGTGTATCGGCGATTTTCATGTACACATCTGAGAATTGATAAAAATAGTTTTTAAAAAATTTTACGTGATACAGACATTTCCACGAGTCTGCCTGCCAAAAATCAGCTCGATTCGATCACTGAAAATGGGTTAGAAATCGGTCGAAAGGCTTTCACACAGGCCCCAACGAGATTTATACCTCAAACTTAAAAAAAAAAAATTCTGAAGTGTACATGAAAATCGCCGATACACGTGTATTTTTATTTTTTCCCCTCTTTCCGAATATGTGCATTTGGTTCAAATCTATTTTTTGTAACACGGTGTAATAAACCACAATATAACCCTAAAAGTATGCCCTTATTTTTCTACATCTTTAAAAAAGCTTTCTTATGGTTGGTTTTAAATTATAATAAAGCCAACAACCCTTATTCTATTTTATAGCATTTTCCTGACATTAAGGTTTAACAACGATATTTTAATACACGATTCTGACATTAATAATAAAAAAAATAAAAAAAAATAAAAACGTTCATACAAATCTGTACGGAAATTCTAACATATCACAAAAAAACACGTCTATTATTACATTATGAATTTAGAATGTAGAAAATCGTAACACTTTTACTCTGCCTGCCTGTCAACACCATAAAAACGGGCTGTTAGGCGCTGATAATTAATTCCAACCCTAAAGGTAGGCCACAATTTTTACAGCATTTCAAGCCTAAAAGCAAATTCTACTTATGGTCACCTATTTCCGGCCTTTTCTTTGTTTTTCCTTTACTAAAATGTTATTTTAACACTATCAACTGCTGTTTACCGCTGACGAGCTGGAGGAAGAAGATGTTAAAAGCTAAATGCTTTGTAAATAAATGATAGAATTTAGTGGAGGAAACTACGAGCCAGCGCGCCTTCCGTTTCCATTGCCACTTGACCACAAAACAGCAACCGCAAGTTATGTTTGGTTTCGTATCCTTTTTGCCCAGGATACGGCGAATACATTTGCCGGCATTATCTAAAACTGTCAACAAGGGTCAAATGACACATTTTACGAGTCGCAAATAAGAAACGAGCGGAAAGATATGATAAACCTTTTCGAAAATAAAACAAAACAAAAATAGATCCCCCAGAAAATGTGTTGTTTCTTAAACATTAAAAACACTTTAACATGATATCGGCAGGGTTTTCCATACCCACTCCCTGTTTCGTTAGCCATTTAAACAATTTCCATAAATTCTTTCGGTTGCAAAACAAACGCCATCCATTTATGCCACCCCCCGCACTTTGGTCTATGGCAATTCCCCGGGAAGTCTGTTCCGCTGCTGTTACGGCCTTTTGTTTCATTCCCAGTCTCATGTATGAACAATTTCCAAATAAATTAGTTTTTTTTCCCCGACTTGTCTTGTCTTCTTCCCATTATTATTCTTTATAGAAGACACTGGCATGGCATAAACTTGAATATTGTTTGGAATTTTCCCTCCCCCCCTCAACCCGGCATTACCCACACAGCGACAATGGAACACCACAAACAAAAATTTAATATTGCCCAAGACTTGGCCGAAAAATGCTTAAGAGAATTGCTGAAATCAAAAAAAAAAAAAAGCCGTCGCCGCCTCCAATCTTCTGCCGATGGATGAAGAACTTCTTTGGCGAAAGCACTCATAGGAAATTGGTAACAGCCATAATTTATTTTATTACCCCAACAAATGTATGTTTGTCGGAATGTTGGAGGGAAATAAACGTTTTGCTGTTTGTTTCGCAAACAATATTCCCATGCAGTCATTGACATGACGCTGCTCGCGCTCTCCAGAAAATGTAATAAAAATAAAACAGAACAAGTGGGCCTAGGATGTGGATTATTCTATTTTTAAATCTAAATACAATTTATTAGGGGTTTAAAATGCGTTAGCATGGAGGAGGGCAGTGCTTACTAATGTAGGAATACTAGCTGAGATACTGGCACCAAGATACCCGCTATGACCGGCAGCGCCTAAAAGTAGACACTTAATAAAGCTTTCCATTTAATGGCAGGGTCTGCAAAACTGTGAATAGTAATTTTATATTATACTAGTAAGTTGTAATGCGCCAATGGCGCCCGTTGAAATATGGAAAAAAAAATTTTGTTGAAAAAAAAAATATTGTGGAAAAAAAAAATTGTGGAAAAAAAATTTAGTAAAAAAAAATTTTGCAAAAAAAAATTTTTGGTAAACAAAAATTTTGGGGAAAACACAATTTCTGTAAAAAAAAAAAAATATTATTTTTTTTATTATTATTATTTATAGAAAATTATAGAATGCCTATTTAAATTCCTACGTACTGCGTGACAGAGTCAGTGAATAAGTGTCGAGGGTAAATATATATTAAGATTGATGTGTTTGCAATAGTAATACGAGGGTAGTAACTTTACATGGCCGGGTGTCCCAAAACAAATACATTTTGTGTCAAATAATTAATAATTTTTAAACAATCATAGATGACAGATTTCAAAGTTGAGAGCTAGCACTGCATCAGAAAATATGTGTGTCAACTTTTTTCTGATGCAATGCCAGCTCTCTAATTTGAAATCTGTCAACTACGATTATTTAAAAATCATTAAAAATTAAAACCAAACACAGCACCGGGCGACAGAGCAAGAGCAAGTGAAACTTAACCACTGCGGGCAAACACATAATCCACGGCTGTCAATTCGATGGCAACAAATCATGTGTTCATACAATCGGATATCCCAAAATCATAAGTCACCTAAATCGTTGTATGATTTATTTCTCTAACAGATTATTGCCTGCGGATAGACACATAAAAGAAACAAAGAAAGAAGAAAAGAAATACAGTCAGTTAATCTTAACAAATGTTGTGATCGAATTCAAACACTTTCATATACATATTATTTACACATGCCCTCGTGCATATAAACACGCACATACACAACTACACAGATAGTAAATAAAGAAGAACTGATATTTATAACTTATAAATAAAATACAATCCTTTTCACACACACATACACACACGGAAAATGCCATCATCGCAATGCCATATACACCGCACCATCTGTCCATCCTTTGAGTCGTGCCGGTCATTAAAGGAATCAACACAACTGACAAATAAATTATGAGCAACAATGGTGGTGGTGGTGTGAGTGCGCCTATAGCCTGTCCCTGCTCATGACTTGTAAGCCAGGATATCAGCTTGTTGGCCTAGGTAAGGCGACAGTTCGTGGCAACACAGTTAATGTCCTATTGTTATTGCCATTACAAAATAAACAAAAAGGTCACATCAAAAATTGTAAATGTTCCTGCAGTCTGATTTCACTTATTCTATGAATTCCATTAGCTACTCCTTTAGAATCATCGTCTATGACAACCATAGCTAAACATGTCCTACCATATTTACCATTTCCGCCTGCCTTTGAAAAATTACGCGGTAACTGAAAACTGTGGAAAAGTCGGGAAAGTCCACCACCAAAAATCATACCAAAGAGAAAACACTGGAAGTCTTATGAACCAATAAGAGCAATGGAATTGTATACAAGAGAATATAAAGAGGATAAATTCTCTCTTCGAAGAGACAGCCAGAAAAAGAGAGAGAATACTGTTTAAGTTACAACATAAAGAGAAGTTTCTTCAAACAGTGTTGGAAAAAAACCTCTTAGGTACGTTTCCTGCTGACAGGAATTAAACAGATTTGCGGAAGGTGTGATTTATAATATTCGAGGACAAAAGTTGTCCTCTGAGAAAACTTCTCTTCAGCAAACGTTGTCCACACACCATCCTTGACAATATGAAATGTTGTTCTTAGAGGAAATGTTCTCCTACCGCCTGAGCTGATATGTCTATGAGGAAAAGTTACGCTCAGGCAGTCCTACAAGAAATGTGGACAAAAGTTGTCCTCTCTTTAGCAAAAGTTTCCGGCAGAACATCGTAGACAATGTTAAATGTTGCCTCTAGAAGAAATGTTCTGATACCGTCTGCCTGAGCTGACTTTTCTATTAGGAAAAGTTGAGCAGACTTTTCTATTAGGAAAAGTTACCCTCAGACCGTCTGAGCAGACTTTTCTATTAGGAAAACTTGCGCTCAGACCGTCTGAGCTGACTTTTCTATTAGAAAAACTTGCGCTCAGACTGTCTGAGCTGACTTTTCTATTAGGAAAAGTTACCCTCAGACTATTTGAGCTGACTTTTCTATTAGGAAAAGTTACTCTCACACCGTCTGAGCTGACTTTTCTATTAGGAAAAGTTACCCTCAGACTGTCTGAGCTGACTTTTCCATGAGGAGAACTTACACTCAGACTATCTGAGCTGACTTTTCCTATAGCAAAGTTTATCAACCACTCATAGTGAAGCCGTTGGACAAAGCATGTCATTTATCTACCTCAATGGAAAAATCAATACGTAATTACAGTTTTTTAGCAACACCAAACTGCATTAACCTCCTGTTAGTTTGTTATTCCACCATTTCCCCTCTATTCTGCCGCTCAGGAATTTTATTATATATGCAAATGTTTTGTAAACTCTGATTGCATGTAAGGGTTTTTTATGACCAAAGGCAGGAGGCAGCAAAAAAGAACCAGTAAACAATTTAAAATTTGCTTTAGCTTTGTGCTTTTTAACCATCTGAACACATAGGTCTATTAACCTAGCAGCCATTATGTATGCTGCGATAACATCTGGTCTTGTTCTTATTGTCTTATGAGAAGACTGTGCGGTAATAATTCTTGGAGTAAAATTTAACTCGTATAAAACGAAGGGCTGAGGCTTAGAAGACGATATAAAGAGGAACATAAAAGTAGGAAATAGGCTAAGTTGAATGTTATGGATCCAACTTGAAAAAGCTTCAGATTGATGTTAAAGCTACAAGTAGTCTGTATGCTCTTACAATGGAAAAAAGGCTAATAGCAACATTAAGTTATGTAGAACGTTAAAGAAACACATAAGTTGCCATTTTCTCTCAAAGCGGCTCATTCTTCGTTTATGTTTGGCAAACGGAAACGGAAATACACCTTTCACTTTCTGTTTGCCAACAGATATTTGCCACAACATTCTCTCTACCTCCCCCACACACACTCACCCCAGGAGACAAATGGCGGGAACGGAGTACATATAATAATAAATTCCTTTATATCCACCCATAAAGAAAAACAAAATGTAAATGTATAAAATATTCAAGAATTTTATTTTTGTTTTAGTAAACATTGACTGTAATTGCATTCCAAACGAAAAGAGGAAAAAAAAAATAGAAAGACAGAAAGAAAAGAACGCAGGCAAAGGAAAAGTGAGAGAATGTCTGTCAGTCAATTAAGGACACAGACGATGCGAGTGAATGTAGACCCAACATGGGTGGTAACGATTTAAATAGCTGAGGTTTACAGCAATTTAAAAACAAATTAAAATTTATCTACGATGTTTCTAAAATGAAAAGTAATTCTCAGAAGCAAATAGAGGAATCCATTTAAAAATACTGAGCTTCCTCACATTATCACTTGGTCACATCAGAAGCACATCCTTGCTGACAATTTTCACATTTGTAATGTCTCAGAATCTGTGACGTCAAACTCAAGTTGAAAACACTTTTTATCTTTCCTACGAAAATCTCTATAATATTCCAATTTCTATTTCAAATCAAGGTCAACCGAAAAAAGAAAAAAAACAGACGTTCCCATATATCACTTCTAAATACACTTACTTACACCTCCCCCTCCGAAAAAAAACCACAAAAGCTGTAAATGTGTATTTGTAAGAAGAAAAACGAACGAAACTGTATAAACAAACAAAGGGATTATCAAATGAAGGGACTGTTGACGAAACCTGAGGGTTTTTCATCAGGCAAAAAGGGGAAGACAAGAAAAGACTGTCAATATTGCTGCATACTTTAAGGTGTCAATCAGGGGGGAATGAAATGTAGCACAGATCATCAAGAGGAGTCAAAGTAAATGGAATACTGTGAATACTAGGGAATCGATTGTTGTTTTTTTTGATGCAAAAGAATGAGACTGACGGGTGTGAGATGTACGAAGAAGAGAATGCTTGAAAAATTGTGGAGCAGCACTTATTTAGCAAGAGTTGGTTATCAGTACTTTATGAGATACCAGTCATATAAAAAAACGGATTTTTTCCAACAGCCACCGCATAGAAAGAAATTCAGATAAGCGCCCCGGTAGGCGAGTTGGTAGCGTGCTTGCCTATCAGCGTGGGGGTTGTGGGTTCGATTCCCACCAGAGGCTTTGGTCTGTCGCTGCAAAAATCAAGCCAAATAGTCTTTGTCACTCGGTTTATCCTTGGACCCAAAATTAGAATATAAATTTACTTTGTATTGTAATTAATAAATAAATAAATAAATAAATAAAATAGAAATTCAGATGAGCTATCAAGGAAAAAGAAACCCACTTATGCTCCAGATATTAAAAGACGAAATCATGCTGCCTCAGAATAAAACTTCACCATGTCTAGTGGCGCCTTTCAAAGATCACTTGGGACAACTGAATAAAGAAGTCGTAGTCACTTTCGGATACAAGGCCTGACCAGAGGATTGTTCCGGACCGATTTTTTAAGTGTGGAACACTAGTAATGCGTTTTATGTAGCGCAAACATCGAGTGGTCTTCGTCTACGATGTCTGAGAGGATTCTTAGGAATGACAGCGGAATATTTTCAAATAAATTTTCAAATATTTTCAGAGTGGGCCCAGATCCTTTTCCAGCTTGACCAGAAGATAGGGATACTCGGGGATTATCGTGGTGCTTGAGGTGTCAAAAATGCTAAAATTTTCAAATATTTTCAGACTGGATGCGGAAAATTGTTTAGCTTGACTAGAAGATGCGAAAAGATGGCAACGAAGTCTGAGTGAATTCTTAGGAGATAACACGGAATAGTTTTTCTATCTAGACCGGATCCTCGGGTATTATCGTGATGCTTGAGGTGACTAAAATGCAAACATTTTCAGACCGGCTACGGATCATTTTCCAGCTTGACTAGCAGATGGGAAAAGGTTTGGTCACTGTACTGGCTGGCATTGTAAGCAGCCACTTTGCCATTTGGTTATGGAAATCGTCAGGGTATGGTCCTGTAAGCTTGATCGTGCCGGCCTTTTGGCTGATGTTGTTTTTCATTATTAACGGCAGACCTTCCTCTTTATTATGAAATATACATCCGATCAGTTGTCTCAAAAACTGTCATTTTTCTTTGAATACCAAAATAACACCTCTTGTTAGAAAACCCAGTATTTTAAAATACTTTAGGGACAATCCTGTTATCTCCCTCAAATGTAAATATTAAATTTTACGCTGTTCAATATGGAAATTTATGGAATCTTGCAAAGTGTCAATAGCTGAGCTCAGCTAATATTTAAGCAATCGTTTGTCTATAAATGGCACGATTTTTGTTTTCTTGAGTATTTTTTTTTCCTTTCAGCCTACTTTAGGGCTGCAGCCCATAAACAGGTTTTCTTAAATTCATTGCATACTTTGTGGCGAACAAATAGTAAATAAGTACATACAATAAATTGCCCAGTCATGTCGAACGGGGACTAAGGAAAAACAACGCATTTCCATGAAGTTCATAATTTATGCATTGTGTGTGTTTTCTGTGTACTCTTCCCGCCGCTCACTCTCTCTCTCTCGCTCTCCCCGTATCTCTGCAATCAATACAACTTTACAACTGTTGTTTTATAGTTAAAATTTTCATAACCTGGTTTATGGGCTTAACGGGAGAGAACACAGGCAGCAGCAGCAGCAGGAGAAGAGGATGGCACATATGAGTACCCATAAATATTAATATTCAATAAAATTCATTGCACGAATTCGGATGCTGTCGTCATCGTGGCTTTCATATTGCGGCGACGAAAACTTGAAAAACTTGAGAGAGAGAGAGTGAAAAAATTTGCTTTCACTTCATTTTTATTTGATTGTATTTCAGGAGTTGGCTTTCGTTTATGGAATTTTATATTAATGCAAATTTTGTATAAGCTCAAGTCTTAAATATTTATGCGGCACTTTGTGCTCATGAATAGCAGATAACATGAAATGTTATTCTGGCAATGGCCGAACCTTTTTTTTTTTTTTTTTGGATGTCATCATCATCAGGCTCATCAGATCTATGATAGCATTTAGTATCCGTTTAAAATATTTATACCTATTGGACTGCGGTTTAATGGTTGTTTTTTTTTTATTGATTTTAGATTAAATTCTTTCCAGTGTCTGAAGACAATAACTGTCACTGTTTTTTTTGTTTTGCGTATTCCCCATATTTCAGTTTGTTTGGGATACATTTGTTGCCACAGATAAACATGCCGACGCTGTTTTATTGTTTCAAACTGATTTCCAGTTTATTTTATCTAAACATGTGGCCAACAAAAAAAAAACCGAAACAAAAAAGATAAATGTTACTTGTTTATCAATAAACCCATAAAAAAAACTATTTGGAAAATGAATATAAATTGTGCAAAACTGCTAGAAAAGTTTCTCAAGTGAAGGAGAAGCTATGGCCACCCACCAAAGTCACCATAGACCACATTTGTTATTTCACCGAAAAGAAAAATGGAAAAAAAAAGAAAGTTTTTAAATGAAATATTTGGTTTTTTTTTGAGGTTGGGGTTCCCTTTTCCAAAATGTTTGGGTACGTTTATAAAATGACAGCAAAGAAGACATTTGTGGGCCATAATTAACAAACGTACGAATTTCCGTTAACATTGCGTGAGGGAAAAAACGAGTGACTTGTCCGAAATCAGTAAGCAAGACAAAATTTTCATATTCCAGACGCTTTCAAAAAGTAGGCCCGGAAATAGGCAATATATTTTTAATTATCTCCTTGGCCTTGTTGAAACTTAAACTATTCCTTCCGCTGAACCGACCACTTGAATTACCAATTATTATCCATTTCCTAGTCGTTATGCCGACACCCTTGAAACAATAGCCATAAAATGTATTCATGCCATCAGTGTAGTGCCAACACAATACTTGACACTTGAGAAATGGTGTCTTTACACTGAAACTGCAAATAAAATGTAAATGATTTGTTAACACTGTAAACACTATCAGAAGAAATGTTACATTCTTGTAGTAAAATGTTCTCTGACAACAAACTTGCGGCATAGTTTAAGGCGGCGGGAGGGGGATGGTGTGCAGGGCTGTTACATGTGGTCTGGACGAATGCTGTGGTGGGCAAAAGAATTTCCCAACTAAACGATATTTTTGGCAAGTACACATAGAGGAGAAAAGGACAATGAATGGAGACATTGGAAAAGCGAAGCATACTGTTGGGATGGTTGTACTTTGGTGAGGGGGGGAATCGGAAAACTCCCTTGGACATAAACGAGGTACAGTGTACTATCTCATAAGCGGACACTTATGAGAGGTGTCCGCTTATGAGAGAAGTACACAAGAGGACTGAAGCGGATTGTTACTGAAAAAAGTGTCCTTTTATGAGAGGTGTCCGCTTTAGAGAGGTGTCCGCAGGAATAGAGTACACTGTATTAGCAATTTAAATTATGCTTTTGTTAACTGCGGTGTTGTTTACCAAAAGTAATGGTTGGATTAGAAAATTCAAGCATACTTTTAGGATTCTAATGGGCATTTGTGTAAAGTAAACTATTTGGCTAAACTAAATTTAGGCATATGGCACGATAATGACTAATGTAACATTTCATTTCATTAGTGACCCGAAGTCACTGCCTCTTACGTATGGGGTACTGATGGTTCCATGGTGTGCCAATTAAATCCTGCATACGCCGATTTCATGATACAGATAACTCAATATTTATTTCGGTCCAACAGCTTTCAGGGATTCTATGAAATTGACAATGTCATTATCATTCTCTCCCAAAGTAGAAGAACAACATAGCTTTTCTTATTGCATTCCCTGGATAAAATACTTATCAGCAGAACCAGTGTATGCTGCAGAATCGAATATATTATTTTTTTTTGTCTTCCAAGAATTGTTCATTTTTCTTTGGTCGATTTTTCAATATTCCCGTTTTTTGTTTCGAACTAAACAGATTAAATTTCCAAGAATAATTAGAAAATTGTTGGTGAGCGGGGAGCACAAAACAAAAACGAAACTGTCATGAGCTTTGTTACAACAATATGTTACAACAATGTCCTGAAGTCCTTGCAAACTGAAGTGAAGCCAATTGGGATGTGAACACTTGACAACGTCAAATTGCTAAAATGAAAAGTGGAAAGAACGAAATATTTCAAAAAAACAAAAAAACACGTATTACCGAAATGACAATGACTGAACATTAGGAAAATTTGAAAGGACACCACTGAGAACGTGAAGGAATATGAATGAAGCATAAGTTAGGGGGGGAATGAAACAAATGAGTGAGAAGAGCTGGAAGCATAGCATAAAGGAGGGACATCTTAAACTAACAATAGTGGCAACGTATTTATAGGAGATGGTGGCAAGAGCTGGGAAGAGTAGGTTAGGGGAAAGGGTTTATCACTTGTAAAATAGAAAAAATGCGCAAAATATTAGCCCACATATTCAGGAATTTATAGTAACATTTGTTATTTGTCGTAAAATATGTTTTCTTTTAAATGTAACAAAGTATGTGAGAGAGGGAGGGTGTGATATAGATGATGACAAGATAGATAGATGGATGACAAGAAGTTTGTATAAAGCAAATAAAAAATTTAAAAAAAAAATTAGTTTAGAAAAATGTTTGAAAATTGTTTTTTGTATTTTCACAAATTTTTCTTAACACAGGTTTTTGAAATTTTTTGTAAATACGGCGGTAAAACTTTTGTAAGTTTTTATCAATCGGGGCCTTAAATAATATTGCCAATTTCTATATTGTAAAGTTATATTAAAATCATATTTAAGAGTCAAATTAACTGAAAACAAAATTTAAAATGTATCCACCAAAAAATGTGTTAGTTTTCATGCAAAACTGCAGCTCAGTTTCTACGTTCCATAAAAACAAGGCGAATTACTAACGAATATTTTACTCCTCAATATGAAAATTGAACACAAGTTTCAAATAACATTTTAAAGTTAAACTGATGGGATTTATCACAGCTTATGAGGTAGCCAAAAACCATTCAGTTCATTTCAGTGAGAAATTCACCCCAACCTCGGGTTGAACAACTTTCACCCCAACCAGGATTTCTAGCAAAATATGTTTCCGTACATGTAAATATGTTGCACAATTTAAATTCCCCTATTTAGAATACATGTAAAATAATGCCAACATAAAATCAGCTTAAAAAATATGATGATTTAATATGAAAGACTAAAAGCCCACCACCAAAAACATTTTAGTTTTTCTAAATGCAATTTCTATTTTGCCGGAAAACGATTAAGCCCATTTGAAAATGGGAAAAAAAAGGAAAGCAACAAAAAAAAAACACTGACATAATAACATGTTGAATGGAAAACAACATATTCCATTTAAAAATAGTGGATAGCGTAAATTATGCAAGAGATAATAATTATATCTGAAGCATACGTTTAGGATGAAAAATAATTCAAATGACTAGTTGTCTCCACAACAAAAAACAGGTTTTTTAGGTACGGTAATGGTTTTGAATGAATTTTCAGTAAAATTGAAAAAAAACAGGCGAATGTTCATTATTTCATTCAGTTATTTGTGTTTTGTACACGTTTGTAAGCTAGAAGTTGAATGATAGCGAACTTCATGACAACATTCCTGCGATGCTTATCCGGATTTGAACCTGTACATCATGTAACATTTCCCAGCAGATCACCATAATACACTATAAAGAATGTCTCTGATTTAAATTCAATTACTATTATCAATTGTCATGAGAGTGTAAAACAAATAAATCATACGCCCCATTTGGGATTTACATCAAATAATATCACTCATTCGATCCGGTGTCCGTAACGGAAATAATTGACATGGGTGCGTATGAATGATAGAATAGTCTTTCAAATCAATGCAGGTCAAATTAGAAAATTTCCAAAAAAAAAATGGAAACCGAAATAAAAAACAATTTCATTACGACTGTCAATTGACCATTGATTGATTTCATGAAACAAATGACTGCTAAGGTGAAACACCTTAACATCATCGTTATGATACCCGCCCCCTTGGACATACTTTGTTACATTTAAAAGAAAACACATTCTAAGAGAACTAACAAATGGCGCTATTAAATCCCACAACCTTAGTTTAGGAATCAATTTCCTTGCAGTCTGGGGCTGACCATTCTTGGAATTGTAAGCTACATCCTGTATGTGTATAAAATCGTTTTGCTTTATTTGTATTAAGTCACAGTCCGTTGATTTGCCCAGTTAGGTGAGAATTATTTTAATTGGAATACACCCTTTTGTTTGCGGAAAACAATAACTGTCGTACTCATACGCCACCGGCCCATTTAAGACAATTGATATTAATCATACGCTCCAGTTGCCGGCATATTCTTTATGGCATACGTTAAGGGTTATAACATACATGTATTGCAATTAACTGAATGAATGAATGCCCTTTTGTTCTTCCAGGAGCTCATAATAAATAATATTTTCTGGAGTTTAATTAATGGCCTTTGTTGGTTTCTTCACAGAAAGGCTGTTCCTCTCTAGAGCGTTTCGGGTCGGAACATGAAAATTGGGAAACAAAAAAACCCCCTAAATAACCAGCTGTTTTTATGAGATTTGTTTTTCGTTTCATTCATGTATGACTTTAATGGGAATTCATAAACCAGCAACCACAACACACTCACACATACTAAGATCCTTTTCAATATATTACTGGCCATTAGTCTATGGGTTTCCGGTGAAAATTCCCTAACATTTTCTTTTGTGTTTGGTAAAACCACATGGGCTGCAACATTTTTGTGCCTTCAAAAGAAAAAAAAAACACAAAATTTCCCAATGAATGTTGTGGCCATTTCGAAATGGCCTCTTAATATAAGTGAAACTTTGCTGAGTTCTTGTGTTTTTTTGGTCTGTATGAATGTGCTCCTAGTTACGATATTTTGAAATGAAACCACAATGTAATTTCACATCATTTCCCTTGGTGGGATTCTATAAATAGATTGTAGATTGTAGAATATATGAAAACAGGCATGTATGTTTGTTGTACATCTATATTTAGGCTTAATTTTATGTTCATATGTTCCATAGCATACTTTGGGGGCAAAACAATTTATTGCCAGTTATTCAGCCAACGCTTGGGGCAGGGGAAACAGCCAAGCCATAGAAAGCAAACAATATTTATAATAATTTCTAACCACAGGCAGTCAAGCCTGGTGTCTATACGGTTTTGAAACGAGGATGAGTCAATTTTATCGCAAGTAAGAACGAATCATTTCATATACAGACCAACGGGGAGACAGTTGTCTGCGCAGATACATACAAATAGGGACAATTAGAATAAATTTTAATATATGTTTGCCGCTACAGAGTACTCAAGGCCCCGGGTATAACCAGAAAACAAATCCTACACCAGCATCTTCCAGGCATAGAAATTAATCATACGCACCAGTGGCATTCCTAGAAATGCCAGTCAGCGTAGCATGAACTTTTTAATAATCGCAGCAACATTTGTCATCGTACTTAGGCGGGAAGGAGACATGCCAGAATGTTGTTCTTATTATTTCCTTTAGATCCTATAAATAGGATCATCTTTCCCTTTAAATCTGTCTAATGCCAGTACTTACAGTTGCCTTCAGCCAATGTCGTGTGGGGCAGCTTCTTTCTCTGTCTGTCGCCACCATGTGTGGGACGTTCGACCAAAACACCTTGCCTGAATACCCATAATGCTAGACATTTAGCCAAAGAAACACATTAACATACGTTTTCTCTCTTTTCTATCTATCAAACAGTGACATTTTGAATCGATGCCGACAGACTCAGAGGATACCCTGACAATTGCTCACATACAACGAGTAAAGCTTCAATGTAATCAATATTCCTCATACGTCAGATTGTCAATGATGTGATAAATTGTAAGAGGATAATGACCATCGTAGGTGTAATTAATGCCATTACAAAAAGAGGAATGGACAATTACTTTAGAAACAAAAAACCGTCCATATGTCAGAGTTTCATTACATTAAAAAACATACAAACAAAATAAATACATTTTATCTGGTAACTACAGAATGTTTTATCTCGGCCCGTAGCATTTTTTTTGCATTGACTGTTTTTATAGGAAAATTTATATTGACGAGATTTGTTTGGTAATCTGGCTTTCGATTGTTTTTGTTAGAAGACAAGAATATTTACGACTCTATTTTAGAAATGTGGCTAGTTCCAATATTTATTGCATACAACTCACACGCGGTTTTATTCTTTCAATGGAAAGCTAGGATTGATAGATCGCAGGATCTGCCGCTGTCCGTAATAATTGTCCGGTAAATCCGAGACAGTCGATTTCGTGTAGCTCACACTATAAGATGCCTCCGTTTCAAAGCCACCTTGACTGGCCAGATGTGATTCCCGGACTCCGCCCTACCGAACTTAACAACGTCTATGCTTGTTTCATTTGAAATCAGTGCTAATCAAATATTATATTAATAGTGTTATGAATTAATCAGATTATTATTATCAATCATACGCCACGTTGACAATTTTTAAATTAATAATACTTATACGTCACCAAGTGCCTTAAAAGAATCATTATTAAATTCGTTAATCAGATTATTATTATCAATCATACGCCACCTTTGGCAATTTGTAATTAATAATACTTATACGTTCCCCAGTTCCCTAAAAGAATCATTCAATTTGTTCAATATTACAACAATATTCGATTGATTTTGTGGGGTTTTCACAACAACACACGACCCTAGCAATATTGAAAACGTAGTACAGTGTAGAGAGCTTTCAATGTAGGTTTTTGATATTCCCAGATTGAAAAGCCTTAATCCGGGAAAGCTTAATATTTCAAAAATCAATGTAAGTCCCCCTGATGCGATGGCCCGATTTAAATATTACGGACATTTTAATGAAATCTGCTGAATCTGTCTCTTGCTTTTCGATAACAATGTCATCGGGTTCTTTACTAAGCACAAATATTATGTGTATGTAACTCTTAATGCCAACGAAACGAAATATTATTTCAATCAGAAGTCACAGTGACGTTGCTGGTAAATCCCTACAATTTCACTTGTTTTTTTCTTTTTCTTCTGTTTTTGTTTGCTGTTGTTGTTTGCCCTACAACAAACTACTTATAAATAACTTATAAATATAAATAAATCCTCTTAAATCACCTTCACTCTCCATTACGTGGCAGCGGCGGTGGTGTGATAGGAAGAGGGCGATTATAATTAAATACCTCCATGCCACCGTCGACGACAACGATGCTACAATGACGGACGAATGATAGCTTATAATGGAATATCTAAGGAATTACAAACCCTGTGTGTCAAGCAGAGTGGGCCTTCAGCTCATACCCTGTCTTCTATTTACAAAGTTAAGATATCAGAGACGTCAAGAGATTCTTGATATGATTTACAATAATTTAAAAATTAATTAAACGTAATATTACCCGTCACTTTGGGCCCCCTTGAACAACGGCCCCCTTGTGTTGTTGACTAGAGAGCCAAAGGAGGGAATCGACTTTTTCCACTTTCCAAATCCATGCCCTTATTCCCACCCCAATGGTGGTGTAGTTTTTGTTGCCTGTCTAGTGGTATTTTTGCCTCCACACTGTGGTAATTATTTTTGTTTAAATTTCAATTATTTCACTGGTATTAAGTGAAGATTTACCCATACAAATTATCACAACAAATTAATAATGTCATATGGTTATGTAATGAGTAGTTCGTTGCCGAATGTCATTATGAAACACAAATTGATTAAGTCCATTTTCAGTGCAATAATGGGGCACACCAGCAGCGAGATCAAGTTAGACATTGTGGAGCAGCTGCATTTTCACAAGAATGCTACAGTTGTCCATCACATAGTTCGGTAGTTATATAATAAGATTAAATAATAAATATAAAATACAATAAAAGTATTGTAATACAATTAAGTATACGCTCCGATGGCGGTTGCATTAATAACAAGTATACGCTCCAATGTACGTCAAACGAATTAAATCACATTATCAAGCGAAAAATAAACAAGTGTAAAGTTTTGAAAATATATACTTCTTATATATAGCCAGTAAGTTAATATTCTGCCTCAGTATTTTCTCTAACTATATTACAAAAAATCCACGATGGTTTTAAGTATTTCCTAATTGTGTTACAGACACTTGTTTCAGTACCAATCCGCTTCAGTCCTCCTGTGTACTTCTCTCATAAGCGGATGCCTCGTATAAGTTGACAAAATGCTCAGTCCCTTAGGTGTCCGCTTATGAGACAGTACTCTGTATTTCTCACATTTATTTATTTGTCTCAGTTTGTTAAATTCAATTCCTTTTCGATGCTTCTCGGACTTAACAAAACTAGCCTTTATATCGACTGCAACCATATCCACGTGTCTGTCTTTGTGTATACGTCTGTTGATAATAATATTTTCATAAGTATATAATCTCTTTCTGTATTCTACTCGAAACATTATAGATACACATATATAATGCTGATATTATTGACTGAATACGAGAATGGGAAGGACTCAACAAATGATTACGGCAAATTAAATTAAAAATGTCCATGGTCTCATTGTTATAATCCACAGAGAGCAATGGCATTTCATGCAGAATAATATTATGGAATTATAGGCAGATTTTTAAGGGAATTCAATTGCAATTATTTTTCGGAAATTTCTTAAAGCCAGTTATCGACGCTATTTAACCACTGGAAAGTATTTAATATACTTATCAGGATATGAAACTGGGATTGTTGTTTGATTGTGGCACATAGTACATACCACGCCACAGTAGTCCACTAGCACATTTGAATACATTTCTCATACCCCAAAGTGTACGACTAGAAAAGTTCATACGCCACAGTGAACGACTAGTAAATTTCGTATATTTCTCATGTGCCACTGTGTAAATAAATCATACGCCCCACTGGTCGTTTAATTAATAATAGACAGGAAGTCGCCAATGAATATAAACTGATTAATTTTATTCCTTCAACATTGAGCCTTGTTTGAAGATATTCAAGATCGAGCAATTGGTTTTGTTCAGCGCTCATTCATTTGCCAATCCTATTTCAATAGAACCTCTAAACTGCGCAATAAGCTGAGTGATAACAAAGCTCATGCATTTACGCATACAATTTGACCCAGTGTGATTAGCATAGCCCTGCTGACGTTATTGGAAAATCCTGGAAAATTATTGGAAATTCTTCTCGGCAATCTCTCATTCTCCCACAAGTGCTAACAAAAAGCTCATGACTTCTTCAGCATATTTTGACGATTATATGAATTACATTCCCTCAATAAAATCACTCATACGTCAATTTATAATATAATCAAATTATATTAATCATACGTGTCATTGGCCATCCCATTAATAACACTTATTCGCACCAGGGGACTTACAAAATCTCCTTTAAATGGCGTAAAAACTAAACCACATGAGTTCCCCTGAACATCCATATAACATTTCAAGATTTGCCACACCACATGAAAACATTTTACGAAAACGATTTAATTAAATGTCAATTTTTATTGTTTTGAATTTTTCTCCTTTTGAACTTTATTAACATTTTTGCTCAACAGCAAAAAAGAAATGAATAACAAGAAATACTTGTAATTTTGTTTTAACTCGTCTCCCCATTGTCAGCACTTTTGGTAGTGTAACAGACTTACAAACAAAAAAAAACAAAATTTGTTCTATAGAAAAAAAAACTACACTCGAAAGAGCAAAGACACAACGTAAAGATATGGTTTTATTGGCTGGACTAGTGAACGACCGTGTGGAAGGAAGAGGGCAATTCGTGTATTCTTTTGTTGCGTGTTGCCCGAAAATTCGTGCTGGAGTTGGTGTTCTTTTACAGTGCGATTCCTTGTAATGGAGACTGGTGTGAAATGTATATAAAAAATGTCGTTAAAATTAGTGTTTGAACGAAATAAACACTTTGTGTAATGATACAATAACGCTGCTGTTGTGATTGCATTGGTGCGGCACACCTCCAGGACATTTCACATAATTTTAAAAACTCGTTTACAAGTGGTGCTGCGGTCAGAGGTTAAATATTATGATATGGGTGTAGCCGGAGTCGATTGGGTGGGGTTTCAGATGCAAAACGAGCAAAGGCAACATTTCGAAATTTAAGTTTATGGGACTCGATTAAATAGTTTAAGGAAATAAATATAACAAATCTATCTGAAGGGTGTCTTTTAGAAATAGGATCCTTCCCTCCAGGTTTCCTTTAGTTCTAGGGATAGTTTCCGTAGTAACAGAGTTCCAGTGAGTATGCTCACAATATTACTCGGGACCGTCTCCCAACGGCTAATGCTTTTCTAGGGAAATTTTACATGACTTAAAAGGGTACCCTCTTACTCGTAAAGTCGCCAGAATTTACGGAGAGGAAAACAGCCGCTGAAGAAAATGTTTGATGGTCTTACCCGGTTATTGTGATAGTCCTGATCCTTTTTCTGCCCTTTGACTTATTAACCAATACTACTTCCATCCAACCATTAGTGTCACACACAATTCTTCTTCGATAGATTCAAACACTCGACCTGACTGTTCTCTACACACACAGTATTCTCATATCTGTTGTCATTACTTTGATCATCACTGTAATCGAAATTCCGTTGTTGTTGTTTTTCTCTATTTTTTTCAATATGGCGATTGATTTAAATTGTGTCGTTTTTTGATTTCGGATTTCAATAGAAATTGAAATGCAAGGCATTCGGACACTCACTGACTGACACAGACTACATTCAATAAACACACGTACACTAGGGTGGGAAAGAGAACTGTTGTGGACTTCTGGAACCTTATTTTCATTTAAAAAAAAACGTTTATGTCTAGCGGTCAGAAATACAGTGTACTCTCTCTCTCTCTCTCTTATGCGGCCCCTAACAAAGAGAAGAACAAAGAAGGACTAAAGCAAACTGTTGGCGTTTGTCCGTTTCTGGGAGGTTTCCGCTTAAGACAGGTGTCCGTTGGGAGAGTGTCCACTGTATAAATTTAACAAAAAGTTTTTTTAGCGCTTTTTATTGAAAAATAACCAAATGTCATTTTTTAAAAGATTTTTTTTAAACTCCAAAAAATGTCGGCATATTATTTGCTTATTCCCATTATTTATGAAATGAATGCCTCAGCTCTCTTCCCATTAGCACATCCTGTCCACCGTATTCTCCAAGACCTCATTCCAGTTCGCCAGATAGCTAAAAGTAAATTTGTCCCATTCAGCTCTGTTATTCGCAAAAAACACCCTAATGTACATACATGTCGCTGCTTCTAGCACACACAACCTTGGCCATATGTGGCAACATTTAAATAAACACCAACACATTTTTCTTTCTGACAGTGATTTTTCTCTTGCACATTTTTTTCTATTTTCCATTTTTTTTGTTCTTGTTTTTCCCCCGTTTTTTCTCGTTCTTGGAAATTGTTAATCAAAACAATGATAGAGACACCGTAGATGCAGAAGATGAAGTACAAAACGGACAATGATAAAATGTTAACAATTTCGAACAGATTTCTCAACAAATTGTCTCGTAAACAATTTAACATTATTGGTTTTCGATCTTTAACGCACACGCATACATGCATATACCAATCACACTCTGAGCTATTCTATACATTTGTATGCATGTCCTTACAGACAAAATATGTAAATTGTTAGGGCAGGTAAGTAGTGAGTGAGTGTAGGAAGTTAAGGACTTTCTCTTTAGTTGCTTCTGTTCTCCCCTTCATTTCCCCAATGAGCCTTAATATATTAGAGCTCATTTTGGCTCGCGTTTCTTTATTTCTTTCTCTTTTTATTGTCTTGTAATTTATGCGGGTCGTTAAAAACCAAACCTGTACACACACATTCACCTGGTTCATGCATTCAGTTTTGCGCTTGCAGAACAGAGCTGGTCTACACGCAACACGGGCTGTAAGCTAATAAAAAAAATGGAATAGCAGTTGAAAATACTGACATCGATTCCAAAGGAGTCATGGTAATGCCTTTGTCCTATTAACATTTTTAATAGGAGCACTTGGCAAATGCTTGAGTTAAAAACGGAAATAAGTAATGAAAACATGAAAAAGAGAAAGGCCGGTATAATTTGTAATTTACAGGTGGTTCAACCGGTGTCATTTGAGCCTAACTCAATCATTTATCATTGCCCGGTTCATGCATGCAAATAAAGAAACAATTTTCGTATTTTCCGTAACATTTCCTATAGGAACGAACGGCAAACGTCTCTCAAATCAATGAGCTGTGCCCAAAATTATTTGTATTTTGACCAGGACCGAATATTTTACGGCTAAAACTTTTTTGGATAAATGTTACTTAAGAGTAGTGAAGATTGTCTTACCAGAATTCGAATCCGGTTCTGCGTTGTGATAATCGCACGCACTGCCTATTTTTTTACTTCAACTCATTTCCGTTGGAGCTACTGTGTAACTTCGACTTGAGGTCCAGCTATCAATTCCCAAAGCAATTCATCTCCAGCGCAAAGAAAACTTGTATAACCCACCACGCATAATAAATTCCGTCCACTAATAGTTGTAACTACTATTACAATTTTTGTTGTCGTTGTTGTTGTTATTATTCTTACTATGTTGTGGTTGTGATGACACTGACTGGTGGCAGCTCAGAGAGAAGAAAAAAAGGCCACCAGCAAAATATGTGCTATTTATGGCTGAGCACACATCATTGAACAGACACACACACACACACACACACACAAGTATACAGTAGCCACCATGCACATACACACATCTCCCACTCAGCCCTCAGGACTTAGCAGCCAAATACATGCGAGTACAATCTCCCTCTCTCCGCACACAACACATCTACCGCATACTAACCCACATTTTATGAAAAGAATAACGGATATGTCAACGACATCAATGTCCATTATGCTTTTGTATCTCTGTAAATGAATGTAAGTATAACTGTTTGCGTAGGTGTGTGTGTGTGTGTGTGAGGGTATAGTTTGATGTTTCAATAATACAAAGACTTAGTACAACAGTTTTCATCGTTTTCATCCAACCATGGAGTGAATGAAGCAGGTGATGAAAACGGTTACATATATATATTTAATTGAAATTCAAGTCAGTCCATTGATTCATATCCTCTGCTTCTTCTTTTTATTTTTAATTTAAGTGAATTTCATTAAATTTGTTCAAATGTATAGGAATGTTTCAAAGTCAAAAGAAAGAAAAGATAGTTTAACTTCGAGGGTGAAATATTAAAGTGTTGCACTCAATGTCCCATTAAAGCGCTAACGGGGAATTTCTCTCAAATCTGAGAGCTATCATTCTTACACTCACTGATCATTCGTATACAAAAACCGATTATTTTGCTTCTCAATCCCATGTTCGTCCTTGAAATATTTATCTGGAAGTCAAGTAAGGAAAAAAATAACTAACTAAATTCGGAAACGCAACACTGCGCTGAAAATGTTCGTTCGTTAATGCAACAACTCACAAAAATATCACTGTCGCCATCTGACGTCGTTCCGTATTTATTCTCTTCCAATATTAACTCCCCATGTCCTCTAAACAACAACAAAAAAACCTATTTATCGTAGACAACAACCCGTGCAGGTGTTGTTGACTTTTGTCCTGCGCTATAATTGTTGCAATAAATCTGAATGATAATATCGACGAATTTTTGAATAAAACATATACTCATAATACGTATAACAGAATTTACTATACAAGAGTAACTTACTATAAAAGGAGTAAAATAGAGTTGAATTTAAAAAAAATCCTTTGTATTTTATCCTGCTTTGCAATTTAACACAACGTTTCTAAAATGGTCAAAATCGCCAAATTCAACACAATCGTTGCCTCGACAATCGTATCTATACTCCGGAATGGCCCGAGTTTATCTCGGCCAATGATTGTCAACCCAACGCCAGCTGTACATCCAAAACAAAAACCAATTGACTATTTCTGGACATTGTTTGTCGTTTCCCCTTTGATATGGATAATTTTGTATTGGAATTTTAAACTAACTTTATTTATTTACTTAAAATCTTAAAGTTTTTTTTATATAATTTGTATTTTACTCATTTGTTTCTATATTAATTGCACAATAATTACAACTAAAAGAAGAACAAACAAAATTAAAAGAAAGTAAAATAAAAACAAAAGAACACTATGTATGTTTGGTCTCATAACAGAAGTTAAATCAAATTTTATATGTGATTGATTGACAAGACAATAGATAGATTCTCCGAAGGGAAATCCTCAGGTTCGCATTTTTACTGAATATAAAACACATAAATTTATCTTAAAGCTACATACAAATCATAAGGCGCATTTGAAAATCAAAAGAAATTCTTTCTTTTTTTGTATTGTATTGTTTGTTGTTTTTCTTGTAAATATAACTAACATTCATCAATGAATGTTCTCCATTTAAAAAAAAAAAAAAGAAGAAAGAAAACAAAAACAAAAAATATTATAGATAGTGCTTTAAAACCATGTTTTTGTAAAAGATTTGTGTGGTGACTAAAAACTACGAACGTATAATAATAATAATAAGGTCAGAAATATAAAAATTAAACTTAAAACTAATTATTTCTCAATGTTGTTGTTCAAATAATCGTTTGTTTTTTCGATTTTCCTCTTTTGTTTGTTTACCACTACATACATAAATTGTACGAATGTTTGACTTCAGTTTTAAAAAACGATTTGAAAAAATATTTATATTAAAAAAAAACATTATATGGATATTTCTTTTACTTGAGCCTTTTTACTTAAATTAACGTACAAGGAGGACGCAGAATAAGGTAGGGGGTAGGAGGTAGGGTAGAATAGGGCGGTTAAACGAAACGGACAAAACTACATAGGGATGGGTCTTTTTACTTAGTTTTTCCTCAGTTTCCGCGTATTGTTCGGCTCCGTTTCGTTTTCAAAAATAAAAGGGAAATTGTAAAAAGTTTAAAAATGGATTTCAAAAACGTTGCGGCGGCACCAGATTCATTTTAGTGGTGCCCTTCAGGGCGTGCTTCTTTTTACGGTGAGTGGACAAATTACAGGACTGTTTAAAACTGGCACCACAAATTTCACAGGCGAATCGTCGCTCTTTACTGTGCACGCTGCGATGTAACTCTAGACGCGATTGGTACTTAAACTTCAGGCCACAATTCTCAAAGTCACAGATGTACCAGCGCTCACCATCTTCGGAGGACATGGCACTACTGGCACTGGCCGTGGTGCTGTTGTTGGTCGACTCTTTGTGGGGCATTTCCTGGGGCAGCAGAGCGGCCATCGAAGTTGGCACTTGGGAGGCGGCCGCAGCTGCTGCGGCCACTGACATGTTTAATGTATTCAGATTTGGGGCTTGTACTAAGGCTGCATACGCACTGACTGGTGGATGGATTGGTGGTATTTGATACATCAGCGGACTTATCTCAATTTGTTGTGTCTGTTGATGTTGCTGCTGCTGTTGTTGCTGTTGCATTTGATGTTCCTGCTGCTGCTGTTGTTGTTGCTGATGCTGTTGGCCTGGCTGACTTAGTTGGGGTTCCAATTTGATATCAATAGACACCGACTGATTGGGGTCTTCATGTGCCCGCATCTCCGTGTAGTCTTTTGGTTCTTTTTGCATGTCTTCGTCTTCTTGACTCATACTGTCCTCCCGTTGCTGGTCATTTACGCTCATCTTCCGGTACAAAGGCAATGGTATCATTGAAGCTGCTTCCGCCGCCTCCATATAAGCCTGGGCCGCCGTTCGGGTCTGTTCCTAAGCAGATACACAATGAAAAATGGCGCGTGAATACCTCCGCAAGACTTTATTCTAATTGCCGACTAAAATAATAATACCAACTCACTTGCTTAATGCCATGCATGAAATTGTGTTCGTCTTGTATGTGTTTCCAGAATTTATCTTGCGTTTGCAGCTCCTCCTGGCAAGTTTGACAGACAATCCAGAACTGTTGCCCATCTCCAGATAAGCAAAAATCCCCCAATTTCGTGTAGATCTTATTGTTTTTACTTATGATACGTGGAAAACCCATCCTTTACAAACGCCGTTGTGTGACTAACAAATGAATGCTACCGTTCCTATAGCTTTTGTCAATAAAATATACAAATTTGTATAATTTTTCACCAAAATAAAAGCGTTGCTCAATAAAAAAAATATTTTTGTTTACCACTGATTTTTGACATTTGTTATCAGATGTTTTATGAAGTGACGTTGTGTCATTTATTGTCAACGGCGTCGACATAGACACAGGTGACTTAGTTGTTGCCAATAATTCAGAGTTGTAATTCACACTAGGATATTGGAGAGTTGGGCGTTTTGAAAAACCATTATAGTAATTCGGCCGTCTCGTAAAGACGGTTAAAGATGTAACTCTCATATGAAGCGAGCACAATCGATTACAAATACCGCAAACGTGATTTAATCATATAAGTATTTCCCTCAGCACAAAGACGACTTCTCTCATACTACTGGGCTGTGCGATATTTCCTGGATACTCACTCATCGGAGTATTCCGAAGTTTTTCATTTAGGAAATACACATTTAATTGTAAGATCACGGTTTTTGCTGTTCTTATCAAGATATGAAGATAACTCTCATACTAAGGCCCACTCGCAAGAATTACTAATTCCACAACTGATTTATTGCACATTACAAATACAACTCTTCAGTGTACCGATTACCTTCACTTTGACAGTACAGAATACTCGGCTAATCAGTACACGAACAACTCGACCACAAAAAAATTTAATTATTTTTTTTTTTAGAAAGAATAATAATCAGAGTGATTTGCATCAAATCTACGAAGAAAACGAAAAGTGAAAACAACCGTAAAACAATCCAAGGAAGAAGAAACTAACTTTTTACAGCAAAACATGATGATGGTGCGAAAGTTACAACAACAATAAAGTAAATAATGAATTGAGGAAAAACCCAAAGTTGGAGCCTCGAACAACGACAGACCGCTGTAAGAGAGAGTGGAGGAAGGGAGGTCACACAAAAAATAAAATTTATCATTTTTATTTTTGTTAAAAAAAATATCAGCCAAACCACACAACACAGACGACGGCTACGGGAGGAGGAATAACTATTTTAATATTTGCCTTAAAAAGGCATTAGATTTGCTGTGTGTGTGCTCTGCGCTGCTGTTAAATAAGGGCGTTTGCAGGTTTTTAGAACCGGATATCAGCGTTAATTATTTATGCTAAGAACGTACGCTCGCTTACAAAGCCCCAAACGGAGAAATTGTTTATAAACAGAACACAGAACGACGGCCGGTCAGATTATGACGTCTGCCATGTCCGATCACCGCAAACGCAACACATTTACTAGTTATGTGGCACCTCCTGCCGGAGACGTGTCCGGATTAACCCCGGGCGATGAATGGTGCTTGCCGGGTGACATGCGAGACGTACACTTGGCCCAACCCCGTGTATTGCCCAATGAACAGGTGGTGGCTTCGGCACCCGTCTATTTGTACCCGGCCATCTCTCCCATAGACACTAGCGGGGATACCGAGAATGCGAAAGGTTCCAAAGAAGCAGTCTTCGGTTTGCTGAGTGTTACGAATTTCAAATTGGCTTTTGTGCCACTGCAACGGGAGTGTTCCCTGTCGGCTGTTGCCTCACTGGCCCAAGAGCATTTGCTGCTATCGCGTCACGACATCACTCTCAATAACATCGATCATATATATCAGGTGGCCGAGACGGGCAAGGCGGTCAGTGCTTTGCCGGGGAATGTGGGGAGGCGGAAAAAGAAACTGGAAGCTCATCAAAAGTTAATGAGCGGTCGCATTGCTGCATTACATATACTCTGTAAGAATTTTCGTCTCCTGAAGTTTGCTTTTCAATACTCCAAAGGCGGATCTGATTGGGGTAAGCAGATCACATCAGCTTTGGCCAGATTTGCTTTTCCCACTCGTCACGATCTGAGTTTTGCATATTTCTATCGAGAACCGTACTATTCAACTCTTTCCAAAACAGCAGTTAGTATGTATGCCACCAAAAACGACTGGGCTCGTGAACTAATACGATGTGGCACGTCCAATTGGCAGGTAATCAGTTCTGACTCTGAGCCAATTTTACAACAACGAAGGCACTCTTCCCGCTACACTTTGCCTCCACATTTTGTCATCCCAAAAGCGTGCGAGGTGGAAAAGTTTTTAAACCTCTCCTTGGCCTTTTGCGACTCTAGAGCGGCGTTTTGGGTTTATGGCTACGGCAATGCTTCGTTGGTGCGCTTGGCCGAACTGAAACCAACCAATCAGCAGGACACCACAGTGGAAAATGTTATGCTGGAAGTTGTAAGGGCTTCGAATGACCGCAAAATGTTACATTTGCTCCAGCTGACCGATCGGTTGCCCTCAATACAAGATGTTCAAAAGGCCTATGAAAAACTTAGGCGACTCTGTGCACCCGAGAGTCCTCAACACTTTGTGGTCGAAGATTCTAAATTTCTTATACTTCTCGAAAAATCCAATTGGCTGTTCTATGTTTCCTTGTGTCTACGATATTCATGTGAGGCGGCGGAGAAGCTACGTCTGGGAAACACATGTGTGTTACAAGAGTCCAATGGGCGCGACTTGTGCTGCGTCGTATCTTCGTTGACCCAGATCATATTGGACCCTTTTTATCGCACCATTGATGGCTTTCAGTCATTGGTCCAGAAAGAGTGGATAGCCCTAGAGCATCCATTCCAACGACGTTTGGGACATATACGGCTGCCAGGCGAAGCCAACGGTCCAATGGAAGAAAGCCCGGTGTTTTTATTATTTTTGGATAGTGTATGGCAACTATTACAACAATTTGCAGATGAGTTTGAATTTTCTCAAACATATTTAACCACACTGTGGGACTCGTGCTTCATGCCAATATTCGATACTTTCCAATTTGATTGCAATGCGGATCGCTTAAAAGCTTTAAAAGAACACCAATTGATATCACGACCCGTATGGGATTGGTCGGAACAATTTTTGGAGAAGGATAAATTATTCTTTGGGAATCCATTCTATCAGAAACAGAAGCCAGAGGTGCCCTGCCGTCGATCAGTGGCCATACCGGCTGGTGCTATTATGCTACCGGGTCTGGCCAAGCCCCCTTCAGGTCTTTTACTCAACCAACAACAACGATCTACCATAAGTCCTGCCAGCTTTGTAGCACAATCTTCCATACCAAAGGATCGATATTTGCAACCCGATCACCGCATGTCTTCGTTGGCACTATGGGAACAATGCTACTTTCGATGGATGCCAATAGTGGAAATCAAACGAGGTGGCTTCCCTCAAGTCGAACTGCAACACCGTTTACTACTTAGCAATATAGGAAAATTACAGAGGTGTCTGGATCTACAAGAATTCGATGACTTGCCAGATGTCTACTATGAGCTGACAAAGGAAACGAAGCCAGTGCCCTCAGTTCAACAGCAAGTCCCCATTGCACCTGAAATGATCGACGGCGTTGAACGTCGTCGTCGAATTTCCTTGCCTCCTTCTAATACCGCAGTCGGTGCTCTAACGCAAGACGGAGTTTCAAGTGTCTTACCCGAAATATCATCGTTCTTTCCATTTAGTGTCAATACCGGCGAAACGCAACAATTACATGATATCTTATCGAGCAGTAATGAATTCCTATTGGAGGGATCAATAATGGATCGTCTATCTATGGCTTAGCCTCCTTAGATATAGCAGCAAAATGGAAAGAAGGTGAGCGCCGGGGGTAGATAAGAGGATCTTTCGGAAATATGTCTGAAATAAAAAGGTGAGTTCGCAAAACTGTATGCGTAACGAAAGATCTACTAACAGATAACAGTGTTCAATTTACGGTGAAACGCAAATGAGAAGTTTGTAGTGCATTTTGGAATACTTTTTCAGTATGTCGTGCTTAATCTAGGCATTCGCTGTGTTATCCTAAATATTTTGTGACAATATCTGATCTCTGACTTTGCAGAAAACAAGATCTTTGCATTACAGCCCCCTGGTAAAGGCACATCTCTTCCTCTATTGTCTTTTTCTCAAATCTCCGTTATTACAGTCACTGACAAAGACCTCATTTCACTTGAGTTTTTTGCAGAACTGCCATCAGCTTCCCAAGACAAGCCATGAAGAGCCAGTTATATTTCTCTCAAACTAATTCAAAACTAATGTTATCTCAATATTTTATCATCGATATTAGGCCACTGGAAGTGTACTTCATACAATGACTATTGTGGGTCCACCAGAAAAAAATCTACATATGTGGCTTAGATTAATATCTGAATATCGTAATTTTCAACATCTCCTAGCTGTTATTCCAAATTAACCTAACTAACAATTCTTCTGACATATTTTATCTCTATTACGTTAGTTAATACCATTATAGATATCCACCGTTATCGGTCGATGATTGGTATTGCATAATAAAACACACTGAGAGTCGATGTTCAAAGATAAGATCAATCAGTGTTATTGTTTTTGAATGTAGGTGACACTGAAATAAAATGAAACGCAAGTGCAATAATGAGTTCAATAAACCCTTTATTTTAATACTCTCCATTGTAGGAAATGAGGCAGAGTATATTATGTTTGTTATCTTATTTGTTTCACATTCTCAATTGGACTGAAACAATCTGTTTTTGATTGTTTTGAGTCTGATGTTCAGATATTCTAGACGAACTGCTTATTAATATTAATTCATTGCTAATCATGTATGTACAACTGAGCTTGGGGGAATTTTGTAACGGTTTTGGAGGGTTAATATTTATTTTAGATCTGCAGGGTGACAAAATAGCATATACATATATAGTACTCATTAAAACGTATCCATAGGCAAACAAATTAATTATAATGGTTTCGTAGACATCCGGTACAATGTCTGGTACAAAAATCTAGTTAACTATAAAAACAAGTAAACCGTTTAAAATAATGTCCTCTAATAACGATGAATTGTGCACGGTTAAATTTGTATACTTGGCAAATGATACCTTTAAATAGCATTTGAGTGGTATAGACAATAAGTGTTAATTAGCAATGTATATTAAGACGAATATACAATCTGAAATTATAGGAGACAAATTTACAACGATACTCCATGACATGCCTCCAGAACATATTGTTTCATTGAAAAAAATATTTTGAGACATAATTTGTCATACCTCGATAACGACTCGTCCGATTATGTTGATAATAACATTTGAAAAATTTAGCTTTAAATTAAATTATCTTTAAACCATATTGACTTTGAATTTAAATGACCGTTTAGGTATAATGTGTTTAAATAAAATGTTATTCATATAAATATTTCATTTAATAAACGTCTAATTCCAAGACCGTCGTCCTATTAAATCTTAACTACAATGTGCTTCAAAAAATATAATGTAATGCAAAGTAAGGCAAGGAAATACATAACCCTAATTGTGCATTCTAAAGGCTATCGTGGTATCACATAGCTTGCCCGACGATAGTCATTGTTTACTTGATTTATTAATGGCAGATACAAATTGTCTGTTTTTGTCCTAACAAATCGGTTTAATTAAGATTATGCTTTCTATCTGAATTGTGTTAAATGGTTTCTAATAATGTAGTATCTCTTCTATTCCAGATCATTTGTTACCTGTTTACTTGTTATAAAATCGGTGTAAAATAATACTAGTTAGTACTACACCATATACACATACATATAATATATAATAAGCCAAAATTATTATAAATAGCTCAGCAAAAAAAAAAAGATCTTTTAAAAAGCTTTTTAAACTTCAGCTTAACGATTCAAAAATATTCCAGACGAAGTAACTGGAAAGCTAAGAAGATAAAATCGTGGGCTGCAATGCCAAAAGGCGTAATTATTACTTAAAATGTGTAAGCGAGAAGCAAAAGAGAAAGCATTTATATTCTAGAAATCAAAAATCTGAGTGCGTCGTAATCAAAATTTAATTTGTTTGTTCCGAAATTTTGCATTGCAGTCACCGGTCTAAATATCAACGCCTATAAATTTCCTATTCCCAATATAATGTCATAACTTCTATATATAAAAAAGGCAAAAACAAGTATTAAACCACTACTTTTTTATACAACATGTATTCAAAATTCTACTATTTAAATGAATATTTTTTAATTAGGCTTTAATACAAATGAAATGTTATATTCCCAAAAATGTTTTGTCCTATGGAATGTATTTTTACTTCGAAACGGCGAACACATTTTTTTTATTACTCTTTGGTAAATATTGAAATATATTTTTATAAAAAAAAAATCGAAATTTTTTAAAAACAATGAGTATTGAATTTAATTTTTATTTGAAACGTTGAAAATCATATGCATGAAAATGTGTGGAATAAGTGAGAACCCCATATTTAATGTCTTTTTTTTTTGTAATGCTAATACAACTTTTGTTAAAGTTTTTTTTTTAATTTTATTTATAAGTTTAAAGTTAAACAAAAAAACACACATACCTACATACACACAAACAAACACAATACGTATTTATTACATTATTATTATTCCTTTATAATATATACACATATATATTTATAATAATTATTAAACTGAAACTTACATGAAATGTAATGTATAATAAAACAAATCAAACAACAACTTATATTTGAAGTGAAATGTGAAATTAATAAACATGGAATTTTAAAATTAACCGATGTTATTTATAAAACGTATAACATCCCATTAAATTGTCCATCGAGTTCTTGTGAGTGAAATGGAATTTATCTTCCAATAATCGCATGCAAAGTAGTTTACATAGAAGAGTCCGACGAAACGGCACACAGTGAAAGAAAATATTTATTCTATTTTGAGCGATAATGGTAACATCAACTCAATGAAATGCATGTTATTCTTCCAGTATTTCATTATAGATACATAAGAATTTTTATAATAACACACTAATCAGACTGCAACCAAAGGCTCCAGCTAAAAATGTGTTAAGCGACATCTTCCACTGAACGCGCAGACAGGGTAAACTGAAACTCCTGTGGAAACACCAAGTGGAAGAAGACATGCAAATTCTTCGTATCACGAACTGCAGTAAACATGCACAAAACCGAAATAATTGGAGATCATTTAGTAAGCGGACCAAGACCTCTGGTTGTAGGCCCAACTTAAGTAAAGACGCAACCGTCAGAGGTAAATGGAGCTCTATAGATTAATTAAGATCGTTAGTGAAATCATGCAGATAGCCATTGTGTTACCTCCAGGGAGCTTAGCGATAACTGTGGCTTACCAAACAAAAAGCAGATCTACACTGAGGTCTCAGCCGCGCGCAACCAGGTGTGAGGTAGTGCTTAACTCATAACTATGACGTTGACCGCTAATACTCGAATTCATTTCTTCGGGTATGCCTGTTAATAGCCGCATGTTTGATGGCCCATCAGGGCTTTTGAACCAAACCACTGTCAGAAAAAATGTCAAACTGAACAAAAACCCTTAAAAAATTAAAAAAAGGTTCTATTGGTCGGAGATGATTTTTAGGTTTGGGTTTTTCTGTTCCTGAATGGACATACCTTAGTTTGAATTACATTTTTTGTTTTTAATAAAAATAAATTACATTAAAAAAATATGAACAAATTTGGAACTACTGAACCGAACCAGAACTACGGTTCAAGAGCACCTAAAAACCATTTTAATTTTAATGGTTAAAACTTGTAAAGGTTTGGCAAGTAGTGAATGTATTAACTTCTATTTAGCATGCGACTTTGAACGAAATGTAAAACAAATATGAACAAATTTAAAAAAGCAATTCAATTCACATATTTATTATATATATTATATCTTATATTAACCTCTACTTGTACATGCCTCTGATTCTTAATTCTATTTCTTACTTATTCTATCCAATTTTGCGTTTTTCTTGTGCTCCTTCTCTTCCATCAGTTCACGGTCAATGTTTTGTAAAATTTGCAAAATTCGTCCTTCAATGTCATCAAAGTCGTCGATTTGTAACATGCCCAAGCAGTGATACTGCAAGTTGGTATTCACCATTCTGGTGATGACCTTGGTCATCGAAGCAGCAATGCACCGTTGTCCAGCTGACGTGGGTATAAGTGAATATTTCCGCGAACTCTTAACTTTGACCATAGAGCTGGTACTTGGCTGAGTTAAGGTATTTTTTTCCTTAGACGACATGAGCAGATGCGCTGCGCGATCAATAGAACACTTTTAAATTAGAAGGATGCGGCCATGTTGATTAAGCCGTTACTTTTCCTTTATTTCTTTCCATCCTGTCAAAAAGTTCAGTGTTTGTAAGTGCTTGTAAAATGGTTTGACGGCGACACGTTTAATCTAATTTATTCCTGAATGAGATGATCTTATTGTACAACAAAGAAGGCTATTTTTTCATACGACTTCAAACTATGACCCAAACCCAAAACTGTCAAATCAATGTGGCTACGCTGTTTTCGGTGCACGCGAGCAAAAGGCATTCGGAATGAAAACATTATCAGCTGTTTGAACCGTAACCTTAATTTCCGTTTCTTTGCTGCGCGCCGCCTACGGTTCTTTTTCGCAAAGTTGTGCCGCCGCCACTTAACACAATCGGAGAATTGGAATTGGAAGTTAACTATTTTTTCATTTTTAGAGCATAATTCATATTACCTTTATGGCAATTAATTTTCCAATTAATACTAATATAGTTAGTAGAAAAAACATAAAAACAAAACCTAATCCAAATAAAATATAAAGCTTAGGTCATTTTGTATATTTCCGTCTTACCGATTTTTGGATAAAAGTTGTTTCTATAAAACGTTTTTTTTTTTGTGTAGTCTTATCTAAAAGCATCCGCCGCTAAAGAAATATCGAAAACGTCATCTCCGTCGATTTGGATCGACTTCGCCATCAGCCCAAATCAAAAGTACCGGGCCATTCAATTCTTGCCGGAATGTTTTGATACTCTATACTAGTATATATTATTTTTTCTGTTTTGATTGATTGAAACCCTCGTGTGGGCTTGCCAATGTACAGAATTTGTTATTCGGCTCCAGTGTTGGACGGCTCAGCCCCGCCGCCGTCGGTTGTATAAAAGACCCTTCGCCGTCCAAATTACCTCGGCTCGGTTCTCCGTTTAAGACGTCGCAGAAAGAGTTTGTTTTGAAATTTAAACGACCCAACGAGGAACCAGGACAACTCAGAACTTTTATCCTCCAATCTCCTACACAATGGCTGCCAGTGCCTCCTCACCGCTAGCTTTGGAAAATGGTCCACAGTCTTCTCCCATATGCATGATTGTTCTGGGAATGGCCGGCTCCGGAAAGACCACATTTGTCCAAAAATTAACACAAACCTCATTCGACCAATTCAAACCGTATGTAATAAATTTGGATCCAGCTTGCCGGGAGACACCGTACCATGCCAATATTGATATACGAGATACCGTCAACTACAAAGAAGTCATGAAACAGTATAAGCTTGGTCCGAACGGTGGTATTGTGACGTCGCTGAATTTGTTTGCCACCAAATTTGAAAAGGTTGTGGAGTTGATACGCAGAGCAGGACAACAAGGTCATAAGTGGTGCATTATAGATACACCCGGACAAATAGAAGTATTCACCTGGTCCGCATCGGGCACGATAATAACAGAAGCTCTAGCCACCATGTTTCCTACCATAGTAGTGTATGTTATGGATGTGGTGCGGTCAGTAAGTCCCACCACATTTATGTCCAACATGTTGTACGCCTGCTCGATATTGTATAAAGCCAGATTGCCGTTTGTGGTTGCCATGAATAAGGTGGGCTATCTATTATCTTTTTTTTTAACAATGGATAATATTTACTATTTTATTTCCAGATAGATGTGCAAGACCATGATTTCGCAGTTGAATGGATGACCGACTTTGAAGCGTTCCAGGAAGCTTTAGAAAAAGAACAAAACTATATAAGCAATTTGACTCGCACCATGTCGCTAACCTTAGATGAGTTCTATAGTGATTTGAAAACATGTGGTATTTCCTCGAAGACCGGCATAGGTTTTGATCGCTTCTTTACTTTGGTGGCAGAGGGCGCTTTGGAATATGAGAAGTAAGTACAACTAAGGCGTCAAATCAGAATTATTTTATTACTTACTGATTTGTTGATATTTTAGGGATTACAAGACAGAGTATAACAAATTACGTGAGGAAAAACTAATGGAACAAAATAGGAAACAGGAAGAGAAATTACAGTGCATTGCCAAAAGTACAGGTGCTGGCAGCGAAGTTATGCTAACGGGTTTTGTGGAAGAGGTAAGTGGAATCACTTTGTAATTGTTGTTAGTTCTATTGAGTTAGCATATATTAAATCTATTCTGGTACGTTTATCTACATTTTATATCAAAATTAAATTAAATTAAATTCATAACGAAAATATGTTCACTAGATATGATGCAAACTTCCAACAGCATCTGTACTGTTTCTAAGTTAATAATGAATTAATAACAGTTTGAAAAATAACTCTATATGATCTTCTAAGCCAACATTTACGCAGACAAAGTGGTGTTCCTTAAGTATGGAGAAAGTTACATTTTATTTCGACCCATACATATACCTCTCCAGAATTGCTGCCACCTCTTTTGGTGTGGTTTGGACCCATTTATCAATATCAGTTTTTATATGCTAAATATTCCATTAGGAAGTGAGCGGGATAGTTCTTTCTCTAAGCATTGGGAAATGCTCTACACAATTTGTATATTCCCTTATCCGGGACTACAATTAAAAGCCGGCTATGAAACTGAAACTAGGACTAGGCAAACCATAGCCAAACACGGTCGTATATGTATATATATATAGTCGACCTTCGTTTTGTTCTCAGACCAAATACCCATCCTACAATCGAAAGAACGCATAATACCCTTAAACAAACAATTTAATAAAAAAAAAAAGGAGTATTATGCACAACATAGAATGCCATTACGGCAGATATATAGGTTTAAAACAGAACCTATACGTAATTGTAAATGGGATTAAAATTATAATTTGTATAACTAGCACCAAACAGCCAAGATTTTTTTCTAGAGAAGATTTCTACGGCTTAAAGAGTGCTCCCTGGTCCTGTTCTATAAAAGAGTATTCGAAGAGTATTTTTTTCTGTATACAAGACTTTGACGTCGACAAGGCTTGAAAAATTAAATCTACACGATTAAAGCAGGGTTTTAATAGAATTGTATCCATTCTAAACAAAATTCATATAATGACTCAAGGATGTAAAGGTGTTCCTCATTGTGAATGTTGCGGACTATTTCTTTGTATTTCGGCATGTGTCTACTACAGAATTGGTTTGAAATTCAGGTAAAAAGTAGGCGTTAGCTTAAGCTATTACAGAAAGTTTATACATTAAGTACATACGTGTTTGTTTTTCAGTTTTATTAAAATGTTTTATATGCTTTAAATTAACCTAATGACTCCGAATTACAAGTCTAGAAGAAATAAATTATTGAAACATTATTTGCAGTATCAACTGTAGCTTCCTTAATAAGCTTTCATAAGGTTTGCCATTTTTTAGTTATAGTTCAATCATTTTTTATTTTAAAGTTTAATGTCGTCTCCTTTTTTCATTTCATTAGGTATCGTCTGGCCGTGAACTATCTGATGTCTATTTAAAGCATCCTGGTAATGAAAGTTCCGAAGACGAAGAAGGCAACGAAGAAGAGGCACCCTTCAATGAAGATGGCATTGAGGAACAGAATTTCCAACAATTCGTTACGAATCGTATAAATACCCAAAAGGAAAAGAGCAAACAAATGATGTGATAATACACCAACTAACCTCTGAGCCTAAACATTAAGTAAAAAATCCAAAAAGAAAAGAAATAGAAAGGCAAAATTTATTTTAAATAAATGTTGTTTATTTGATTTGATGACATTGTTCTGGTTTTCTGCTTTTGTTGTATTAGGCGGTTGTTCAATTTGCAAGCAAAATTTGCAATTATTAAAACGGGTGTTTTTTTAGTTCATATTGTGGTTTTTAGTACACTTTTTGTTTTTCTTTTTAGGAATACGAATGACGATCTATTTAACGTGTTTTTTTTATAATGTTTTTTTTTTTGTTGGTTGGGTTTCTTTTCCGTTTAAAGGCTTAAAAGCTAAATTATATATACGATTAAATACACATGTATATAAATAAATAAATACTTAATAATGTATGTTGCTCTTAAGATTATAGGTTTGGTTTTCTTCTGTATTTCTGTTGATGTTGTCGTAAGAAGCAGCTAAATAAACTTAAAGGTCTTTTTGGTTTTTGTAGTTTATTAGAGAGTTTCATATATACGATTTTTCCCATAACAATTTTTTCAATTTGTATACATATTTTAACAAGCGATAAGAGTTCTTTTCTTTAAATATTATTGTTTTTCTTGAAGCATTTTTCTTTTTCTTATATAGTTCTTTTTGTAAGATATTGATATTTTGTCATTATCCAAAAAAAAAAAAAAAAAAACAGTTCTTTTAGTTTTGCAGTTTTAGTTTCCGGAGCAAATCATTTAGAAATGTATGTATATGTACGGGTATAAAGAAAATAAGTCTTAACACAAATCGTAGGTGGGGAAAACACAGAAGATATTCAACGCTTTCCGCCATTCGATAGTAATGTGTCAATTATCAATCTCGCCGAGAACAACTGTTGCTTAATGCAAATAACTTAGGAAAAGAAACTACTTTTCCAATTTTTCATATAGACTTGGGGTAGAAAATGAAACTGAAAGACTGAAGGAAAACTAATTTTGGAGTTTCTTTTGATTGTTTACCATGTCAATGGTATATGGGACAGTGTTTGAAAGCAAATTTGTGTACTCGTATTCTTTGTTGCTGAAATTCGAATTTTGGACATGGGTAGGTGTTTTTGTTTTGCTAACCCCTTGATTTTACTATTTTGTACGCTTAAGCTAAACTTAGAAAAAATACGACGGTACTAAGTAATACAAAAAAAATCTTCTCTAAAGATTTTCTTTTGTAAAATTTTAATATGTTTGCTTTGTTTTGTGCATTTGCATTTTCTTTAAATATGTTCTTTGTTGTTTTTGGTATTAAGCGTTATTTTTTTGGACATTTGCTTTTTTAAAGTCATGTTAATTTGCTTGTTTTAGAAATTCAACCAATAGCTTCAGCTCTAAAATATTTCATAATATTGTGTTAGTACAGTTTTGGGGTAATTATCAAATTGTTTATATGTTATAAAATTGTGTAATAGTTTTAAATTAAATATTTTAAAGAAAATTACATATATTAGAAAATGATGGAAGACCAATTGATTCGAATTACGCTATGAAAAACCTATTTTGTCCAATTTTTATTTTTGGCGCATAGCATTGTTTGGTCGACATCCCCATCAAAATAATAAAGATACATTCGAAAAAACATCAGACAATTTGTTTGTTGCATAGTGTAATCGAATCATTCATCATTCTTCCCTAAACTTAACTCGTGTACAAAATAATATTAATTAAAAAAAAAAATTGTACAATGAAGGGCTTGTTTTGAGTTTTTTTTTTAATACTTTTATGTTTGTTTCCATTTTAATCTTCACAACACTAACTACTTTTCTACAACAATCACACTTTTACAAAAATAGTTTAAAATATTTTCTCAGATATATTTTGTTTGTTTGTATTCACTTATCATGTGGGGGGAAGGGATTACTCCAAAAACTAACCACTACCGGGTTTGAGATGTTTTTTTACAGTGTTTTGTGGGTGTTTGTATGTGTCTGCCTGTGTGTGTGGTTGGGGTTTTGGAGGGGTAGTGGAAAAAAGGGGGGAGAAACAAAGAATTACACCATCAATCTACAGTTACTATATTTTTACAATATCTCTAATCATTTGAAATTCAATTATGTATATACGAGTATGTATGTTTGTGTTTAAAAAAATATTGAGATTGTTTTAGAGCGGTTCGTTCTCTATGCATGTCGCTCTATGAATCTGTCGAAAGTAAAAGTTCATTAAGAAGGTGTCGGTAGTTCTATACGTGGGTTAAGGTGTTTCTCCTTCATCCAGCTATTGTTCGTTCTTGAATTGTTCCATTCTTCGGTCTAAGTGATTGTACGCCTTCGCAAAGGTGTTTGTTTTCTTCATTTGTTCATATGTATAAATTGTTGTATATAAAATTATAGTAAATTCTTAAATTGCCAATCAATTAACTTAATTTTTATATATATATATATATTTTTTTTTTTTTGTAAAAAGAGACAATTTCATTTTTTTTTAAACATTTTCTGTTCATTTTTCTTAGTAATTTTTGTTTTGTTTTGCTTTTTGTAAGAAACAGTCTTTATTTTTGGATTTTCTTTCTTCTGTGTAAAATAAATTTAAATCGACTTGATGGAAAAGATATACTGTAAATTACACGTACATGTGTTTGAACACTCGAAAATTGCCATAACATTTTTTTAAAATAATTTTAGGGTGATTAGTAGTTTGACAAATAACGGCGAACTACTACTAATTTAAAATTAATTTTTCAATGGGTCCACTAGTTGAAGTACAATGAGGAAAACTAGTTTAAAAATGCTTCATCATTTAAACCTTTGAAAAATAGTAGAGCCTCCAGCTTTACGACTCAAGCAAGCCATATTTGAAGAACTTACAATACAACTGCCGTCAAAATAATAGCTCCTTTTCCCATGGATCACCTCAGATTTCACTGATAATTGGTCATGTCTATGTGATTATTTCTGGATACATGGAATTGGGACATCCCAATGTTTACTCGAATGCGCCATGGACCATTTAATATACGTAAAGGTCCAAGTTAGCCATAGCGGTCCCAATATTAAATAGTCAAACTACAAACAACTCACTAAAAAACTTTTGAAACACTTTCAAAAATATACCACCCTTTTGAAGAAACAACAAAAAATATGGACGAATGTGTACTACGAAAGAAAATCACGACATTAACCCCCTCGACATTGTAGGCTAGTCCTTAACGCGGGATTTTGTTTTGAAATTTCCCATTTATATCTTACAGTTGAAATGAGACATAGATCTTAAAAATCAATGGAGGATTTTCGTTTTTATTCACAACTCATTTCAACAAGTATTCTGTTCTGCAATGTTTTGGAAACGCCATCGGAAGTCCTAACATTGGATCATTTTGCACACCTAGACTATTTTGGTTCTGTGGAATAACATTAATGTGGATTTCAGTGTTTTGTGATAATTCCCAAGGGTGGTGTTTCAGAGGCTAGTCCGATAAACTAGAAAACAAAAATTAATAGCATTTCGTGTGCAGTATAATCTTTTTGTAAACATGTCTTTTTCTTTTTTTGATAAATAATATTAAAAATATAAAGTGTAAATTGTTACAATCTTATCCGTGTTTGATTTCTTACAAATAATAATATTGAAATTGTAATACTTGATTTTGCTTTTTTAAATTTAATGCTGCTGTGTTGACTTTTTTGCTTAATATGAGCTGTTATATAATAAATAAGCGTTCATTTCATGTTTTTTTTTTAATTATTACTTTTTTTCTTCTTGTCAATGATAACATTTTCAATATCATGTTGCTTTTACCGTAATGCAATGTTTTATATGATTGACGAATACTTATTTCGTTTTGTTGGAAAGGGTGTTGAAACTTAAAATTGCAGTTTTTTATTTTTTTTTCGATGGATTTTAGTGAAACTTAAATGAATCAGGGCTGTGGGAAATCGAAGGAATTCTTTCGGGTTTTTCTCTTAATATTGATATTAGAACAGTTGTTATAAACATCCAACCTATTGAAAATCAAGACCAGAACTTAAGTGGACTCTACAAATTTCAATTAAGTCCAGATAATCAACAACTTTTTCTTCTAGACTTCCTAATTTAGTAAACTAAAGTAGATAAAATGATTGTGATTTACAAAATCTTTGGTTTCCAATGGAAAATTGATTGATAAAACTATAAACCACATTTGGATTTCTGTGTAAACAATCTAAATATATTGGAGAAGTTATACAGAAGTAGTTTTCATTATTTTGGACAATAATGAAGCTTACATGGCTTCCAGAAAAAGTAAACCACATTTGGATTTCTGTGTAAACAATCTAAATATATTGGAGAAGTTATACAGAAGTAGTTTTCATTATTTTGGACAATAATGAAGCTTACATGGCTTCCAGAAAAAGTAAACCAACTGGGTTCTATGTATTGCTCATTTCAAATCACAATAGCAATAGTATTACTTTTTTTTGTAAAAATTTGTCAATTGCAGCATAGAATCAATACAGGCCATGCATCTGTCTAATTCCTAATTTCTGTCGTTACGAAACGTTTGGATTTTTAAATCGACATCTCTCTTAACCGCAAAAATGTAACAAAAATATTTTAATTCCGCACAGCCCTCTACACTTGGGTCTTATTTTAGAGTTTGACTTTCGACTCCTCGTGTGTTTCAAATCATTTTACATATTTTGAATAAGTTTGCACTCAAAAACATAAACTGGACCTAACTGAATTATTTTCATGGTTTGGTTTTCTTTTGTTCGGGAGGTGTACATATTTAAACTTAAATTTAAAATTGGTATATTTCTTGTCATCCATTGTAGATCTCGTGTATATTTAATCTTCATCCGATAAATTGGTATTGGTTAATAAGGTGGTATTATCCTCAGCGCCTGCTTCTTCAATATCCTGTAATTAAGAAATACACGCAGGCATGATTAATATGGGTAGTCAGAATAAAACAATTTATCTTTAGAGAAAGAATGCTTTGACAATGTTTTACTGTCCAAAATCGACACGGTTTTATATATTTTTACTTTCATTTCGCATCCTTATGTACGCTTCCTTAAAACGTTTAAATTGCCAGGCATACCCTGTCGCTGATAACAATCTTCATACAGCCCTCGTTTCATATTTGTTACCCTATATACTCATAATAGATTCATACACGTTTCTTTGAAAACGAAAAATGATCATCGATACGTGATGGAGATGTTTTGTGGTGGTAGTCGTCAGTCATTGTTGTTTTTGTCCACGTATTATACAATTCCGCCATATACGCTCGTATAGCTCAGTATAACGTAAGTAAAGAGATAAACTGGTATAGAAGATGCAAACCAATTAGGAATTTAGTAGTACACAGCCTTGAGCTTGGATTGAAAGAGAAGCTGGTTGGCTTGCCGTCGTTTGTCATTGCCGTAAAACTAAGCAAGACTTTCTAAAAATAAAATTTAATTTATCGTAAAAAGCGCGCCTACAAATAAGATACAATAAATATGCAAGATATTTTTTTTATATAAAAAATATTTTATTTTCAAAATTTCTTCTGCAATTTATGCTTAGATTTTTGCCAAGTTGAACTTGGTGTGTAAAGAACGTAGGAAATTTATGAACATAAAGACGATGCCTAACATAGAATAAGGAAAATCAAGAGATATATTTTGTTGTTTCATTTAAAGTCATATAAAAATATATATTTGTTTTAAAGATTTTTATATAAAAAAAAATAAAGTACAAAAATAAAATTAAAATAAAAATTTATATAAAAAGTATACTCCTCCAGACTTTCTCATAAAAATAATTAAAACATCAAAACTCTGCGGATAGAATGTTTTTTTTTTAAGGTAATTTAATAAAAATACAAGTTTTTTTTGATTTATTTTCTTTACAAAATAAAGGAAGTTTTTTCGTTTGTGTGTGTTGATGTGAGAATGTTTGGAAGTTTTTTTTTAAGTTTAAAAATAGTTTAACAATCAATTTTACATATTAAAAATAAGATTTTCAACTGTGTTTTGTTTGTTTTCGTCGTATTGTATAAAAATGAAATCAAAAATTGCGTTAAATGCTTCAGAAAACAACAGAAGTTTCCCTCCTTGCTGTTGTCCTTATTTTATGTGTCTATAAAAAAAGGAATTATCTTATTATTAGACTATGTGCACAAAAAAACGGCACAATTGCAGTGTTGGGAAAAGATCGATCGAACGATAGTTTGAGCAATATTTGTTGTGGAGAGCATCTGATGAAAACCTTTTGAATTTTTTGCCCCGTACTATAATTGTGCCTCAATTTTCCGTAGCGGTGGCCGGCTGTTTACTTGACTTTCACCTTGTTGTTGGTGGGTGCGCTGGGAGACTGGTCCGCCTCGGGCAAGTCCGATTCACGCTTGCTACGTTTCGTCTTTTCCTTGGGTGTCTTCTTCTTTTGCGATGTCGCTTGTTTAGATTGTTGTTTAGCTTCGCGCTTGGCCTTTAATTGTTCCGTGATAAAGGAGAAAATGAAATAGCCCTGCAAGCCGATCAAGCCAATCAAAGCCATGTATCCTCTCATGCCACCCACACCATAGAACAAACCGAGCACACCAATGACCATGGTGGTGAAACGGACAAAGACAAAGATGGCATTGTTCACAATACGCACGCTGGCCATTTTCTCATCGCGATCGAATACACCAATCAACTGGAAGATATGAGACACAATCGCACTTAAATAGTGCAAGGTTAGCATAACAAGGGCGATACGTTGGAAACCGAAGGTATAGGCCAAACATATTATGGAGAAGCCACATACGGAATGTATAATTTTAGGCTGTTGCTCTTCCATCTTCACCTTCTGGAAGTACAACTCGGGCAACATGTGCAAGTAGTAGGCCAACTGGATGATGAAGTAGAATTTGTGCAGGAAAGACATAGGATGGAGGGGGAAATCGTCCCACAACAGCGAGAACTTGGTGAAGTAGCCCTCCTTCAAGATGACATTGACACCCCACAAGAAAGACATCACATAGAACGTCACCAGCTGTCCACTTTCGTTGAACAACGACAACTTGAATTTGGACAAGTGCAATTTGCGCGAAATCTTATCCAAAACAAACTCCTGGATGATGGCGTGCATGATGATGCAGGTCAGGGTGTAGAAGAAGACCGCACAGTAATCCTTAATACCAGCCATATAGGAGAAGGGCTTACCGTTCACGTGTTCACGTGTCGGTTCCTCACCACTCACATTGTGATGTAGAGAAATGAAGGCGCTGGCAAACGGTGAAGTTGACTCGTCCATCAGTCCCAACACGAATACCATAGCCACGCAGGAGATGATGTCGGCATGATTTTGAATAACGAATTCGTGGCTGAGAATAGGTGGATTTTTATTGGTGGACTTGCGTCCCAAACTAGTAGGTTTGATGGCCATCTCGTGTCTCTAATTCCTCGTTACGATTCCAAATTGATGAAATGCAATTCAATGTTAGATTTTTCAATTTTTTTTTGTATCCACAGCTCCACCACTGCTCTCCACTACTTTCCCTGTGTCTGTGTTTCACAACTGAATGTATAGTTTTCTCGTATTCTTTGCTCGTTCGTTTTACACGTCAAACTCACTAAAAATGCCACGCAGCAAATGTCGAATGACAGCTCGCGTTGTTGGTTGAGAGCAGTAATGTCAAACTTTGAAAGGAAAGAGAGCCAAAGACAAAATTGTTGTTTTTGATTGTTGAGGGGAGGTGGTGGTGCTTGGGGGTGGACGCTGGTTGTTTACAAACATAGGGGGGTGCCACTGCATAAACAGCGTTGCATAGTTTGCGGTCAACTTATTCTTCATACGGTACTGACGCTCAAAATACCTGTCGAATCTTCAGGACACATGTTGATCCAACATTGGTGTTTGACGAACATATCAGATAAGGTATGGTGCAGTTTTATGTTGGAGCCAACATGTTGAAAAAACTACTTTGATATTTCAATGTTTGCTCAAGCAGTTGGAAGGTTACTTTATCGTAGAAACATTAAAAACTGATAAGGAAAATAATTTTAGCGGAAATTATTAAAAGGAAAGACAACAAAAATTGCAATAATAATTCCTGCGCACGCACTACCACCATGTTGGCTGCAGTTGTAAAATGAATGTCGGTCAAATTGTTTGAATAGTATTAAGGGAAAAACTTACCAACACAGATGTTCGTTCAACTTTGTGTTGGTCCAACATTTATGCCGGTATAAGGCGCCTTTCTTTGTGTGGTGTGATGTGTGTTGCACGTTATCCATTTCCTTCCCCTCTTGTTCGGTTTGCGTTAATTCGTGGTTTGGGTTTTTATCGCATTCAGTTTGCCCATAATTTTTCTAACCAACCAAGAGTTCTATGCCGAAAGGTTATTAAACAGTTACAGTCAAGAGTTCCAGGCCGAAAGCTGAAAAGTTAGCGGCGTAACTCCGTCGATTTTTTTCTCTCACAGTGGTCAATTCAAATCAGTACGTTAGTTTTTTAAAATTGAAATGTGATAGGTATGTTCATAAGAACGACTGTTTCTGACATATCTCCTTGAATACTATTAATATTTTTATAAATAATATCAGAACATTACATACATATGGGAATGCTAAACTAATTTTCTTTCGATATATTTTGCTTTTCTTCTTGTCCCTCTAACCACTTGAATAAAAGTTTCCAACATTTTAAAGACATATTTGTGTTTCTGTGTCTGTCTTAGCCTTTCCCCGGAATTTAAATCAATTTTCTACTCTACTTAATACATATACATTGGTAGGGATACTTACATTACGATTGCGTTTCCTAACCGAAGTGACAATAGTCCTTTTGTTGCGTGCCACCAAACAAACGGTTATGATTAGAATGACACCAATTAGAGCAAAGCCTAACAGGGCAGGCAATAAAACGCTATCCTCAGTTTTATAACCCTTGAGTATGGTAACGAATAAAATAGAAAAGCAGAAACAAAGAGATCCATTCGTTAGTAATCAACAGAAACAAGAAAAGGGTCAATTGATGAATTAACACGATAGGGTAGAATTTTATGGATTTCCATAACATGTTTACTCACATTCCATTGGAAATAGGTAGATGGATCGATGTAGGGCCAGTGTGTGTGAATCCAATCGGAATTTGTCGTCTCCTTGCCGTCACCAGCGGTATTAATTTTCGGCGGTATGATATCATTTAAGTTGCTGTTGTCAGGTGTAGGTTGTATAGGCGAAAGATTTTTCACTAGCACGGGTGGTATGGCCGGTTTCTTGGCCGTCGACTTCAACAGAGGCACCTGCATTATGCGAGTAGTAATGGTGGGCTGTGTAGAAGATGAGTTATTGGAACTCTGATTCAATGACGATTGCAAAGAAGCTCGGGGTACATTTGGCAGAGATGCCGAAGACAAAGGACGATTCACAGATGGTGCCACAGTGGCCGTAGTAGTTGGCATTAAAGTTTCCGGCAGAGTTGTGGCGGGTAATGACTTCAGAGTGGTTTCGTTTTCAGTGTTTAACATTTGGGCTGGTGGTGTAGTTGTAACAATACTATTCATTTCATGGATGGTAATCTGTTCTTTGATATCCGCCGTTTCAGCAGGGTGGCTGTCGCCGGTGATCACTGCCGAGTTGTCAGGTGAAATGTTTAAACGTACTCCATCATTTTCTGCTGATGCAATAATGGACGATTTTTTCTCATCGGTCTCATCCGTCTTTGGGGAGGACGTCTTGTTTACTTTCAATATGATCTTTTCCACACCATCCTTGTTGATGATTTTTACCGTCTTACCCACATTTGCCTTGTTCAAAGACAATACGACATTCCCTTTGTTTAGCATGGCATTGGCCAGAGCATTGCCACTGGGTGCCGAGTCTTTGTGCTCCGCGGCTGATGATTTCGTAAAGGCAGCCTTGGTTTTCAAAAACCATTCTGTAGGATTCAGACACTCGGCGGATACCAAAAAGGGCACTAAAAGAGCACCCACTATCACGGTACACACAAACAGTAGGCCTAAATAGGCAAAGAATGAGCGTCTCTTAGGCTTCTTGTTTTTGGGCTTTTTCGAGCTGCCAGTCGATTTGTTTTTGCCTTCAAGACGGAAATCATCATTTTGCGGCAGAATAGTGTATTGTAGACTATTTTCTCCGTGTCGTATGGTTTTATACATATTTCAAGTTGTGTATTTCGATACGGTTCAACGAAACATATGTTTCTTTTCCGCAATACGTAAAATTGTGGAATGCAGGAGAACAGTGGTAATGTTTTCCTTAGCAACACAATGTCTAAGCTATTTTCGCGATGTTTTATCTAACGAGTATATTGATTTAATAATGACCCTAAAGCGAAACGGAGTTTATTGCATGCCTACTGTGCACGTTAGCTTTAATTATTTTAACCAAATGGCAATGGGCGAGAAAGCAAAACTTATCAGACATGTACGGTGACGAGAGATGTGGACGTTGTGTGCGTGATTGAAGTTTTTCTTGCTTGCTTCGTTTGCCGTTTATCCTGTACGTTCTGATTGCTTGTTCCGAGTTCTGCTACGAAAAACGTACACACATACAAAGTGGGGTAGGTTGAAAAATCCTTGAACAAATTTTCAAAATATAAAAATGTCCATAAATCTAAGGAATTTTACAAAAAAATGTGTAAAGTTCTACATGCAAATTGCATTAACTCCCTCTCTAGCAAGCACTGCAGTTTTAAACGTATTCCAAAGACTTATTTTTAAACCGTTTGTATATTCCTTATTTTTTTTTTTATTAGTTTTCCTTATTGTTTGCTAATGTTTTTTATTTTGTTTCACAATATTTAGACTTGTTTGTATGTGATTTTTCTAATAACTACACACTTCTATTTGTTTTTATTTTAATTTCTATTTATTTTTCACTTATATTTTGCTATATATCCAAAAAAAAACTGTGTCCTTTTTATGTTATTACAATTTTGTGTCTACTCTTTAGAAAAGTTCATCGAGTGTTTTTCTTTCGCTGCTTATTTTGTCATTTTTCCTGTTTCGCAAACGAACTGTCACTTTTGAGTCAAAATTTTGTTTCTCAATGTTGTCTTTCACTGCGGAAAATCAATAGAAAGGACCTGTAACATCCTCGTATTTTGTGGTTTTCTCTTAAGTTCTCAACTCTCCCCCAATTCAGATACAATGAGGGAGAATCATATGGTTGTCAGTGCATTGGGAATTTGTGGTGGTTTGTTTAACGGTATTTCTACGAAGCTGATTGAACGTCCGTTGCTATTGGCAACACTACACTGTTACACAGTCACCAGCAAATGTATGCAATGAGTCTGGACAGTATTATTGATTAGTTTGATGATATGCCGCGTTTAATCCAGACACATTTAAAGAGAAAAATACCTCTGTATCTTTGCAATAACAATAACAATACACATATCGCTTATTTACTTCAATAGTGTCACAACTCAAAATAATGTTGGTGTCGAAACCACAATTTTAATAGGAAATAATGTAAATATCCAGCAAAGACCGGCTTTAATAAGCGGCACGGTAATATTTTTAAGGGGGTCGGGGTTTCATTCATCGTTTAAACAGAGAGAAATCACAAAATAACATGGACGAAGAGAAAAATTCAATTAGTTTGTCTTCTCTCCAGTTTGTTTCGTTTCTCACATTGTTCCAACGACACAATCATAATCTCCACTGTTCCAATTGTCATTCTGTGCACAAACACAATAATAAATGACAATGGAAATATTAGGACTGTTTTGTATGAAATACCATCTCACACGTTTTTAGATGTCTCCAGCTATGTTTCGTGTCATTTAATAAATAGAATTACTTTTTTTCTTGTCCCTTTTAACCATAAACAAAATAACCTCAGTTTGCATGAAATTGCACCTACAACTGCTTGTATTTTATATATTCTTTATTGTTCATTTTCTAAAACACAATGAATGAATGAACAGTTTCTGAACCTTCCAAATATAAATATCATGGACAAAAGATTTCCTATGCAGTCAAATAAAACAAGACCATTATGTGAGCGCAGGGAACGAACGTGAAACAACAGATGATACGACAATTTGGAATTTGTTGTTGGACAAAAAGAAGAATAATAAAACAAGTCACACCATACACCATAGAATACTGGAGGAGAGCATAAATTTGCCAGCACATATCAGTTCAGTTCTAGTGAAACCACCGGTTGGTTTAGTGGTGCTTTCGTCTTCCTATTGTAATTTAAGTTTGTGACTACACGCAGAAATCGAAAAATGTCGATGATTCGTTTGATTGGTGCTGAGGTGAGGAGGAAAAAAAAAGTGAACAAGATTTACATGTTCCTGCGAATAAAAACATTGCGCACACACACATGTGGCGGTTGCTTACTAAAATCACTACAAAATAAAAGTGTTTTCAATTAGGAACAAGTTTAACTGGAGAAATTCTTAGTTTTTTTCCACAATATTTCTGTTACGTAATTGTGTGCTGGTCGTTTTAGTATTCAAAAATTGTCTGGTGGCTGGTGGTTATCTATAAACTATGCATCAATGTATATACAATGAGCGTCAAAATAAAGTGTGCACGATTGTTTTATATCGTATAACATTTTGATAGTCTTTTGCACTGAATTTCTACTCATCCAATTGTACCTTCTTCAAATGTTATGGAAAACTCGTCCATTATATCGCTCATTTACTTGAATAGTGGCATAACTCAAAATAGGATTTCTTCAGGAGAGTAGTTTAAAATTGTCAATTTCGTCGTACTTTCCAAATATAGAAAAAGAACTGCAGGCTATTTCAATAATATGGAGACCTGTCATATGAATCCATAATACTCAGTAGAACAAAAGCCAATTTAAATTAGAGATTTACAGAGATTACCAAGACCAAAAATATATAAAGTGAATTTTGAATTATGCCACTATTCAAGTAAATGAGCGATATGACAAAAATATAAGTAAACGTGTACACTTTATTTTGACGCTCACTGTAGGTATGTGTATGTTTCCATAAAGACCCCTTATCTTAATATGGAAACGTGTGCTGTGCTCCCCAGCAAGTTTCCATTGATAAAACATTTTCTATTAAATAATCAATTTTAATACACTTGCCGATAAGACGTAAAATAAAAGGTGCTGATTTTTTTTTCACCTACAGACCACATGGCAACATTTGATAACCGCCTAATTTGCTAATGGCAAAATAAATTATGGCCAATTGTTGTCCTTATCAAGGTTATATAATATTTAGGAGAATATAATTTATCTTTATTGTAGTAAAAAAAGAACAGTGCTTAAATAAATATGAGGCCTGCCATAAAGTGGAGGATAAGTGTACTATCATTATGCATTATCAACGTTACATCGAATTCGACGCCCCTGGATATTGCGTCGTTCGTAGTCACATATAAAACACGTCCTGTATTAAGATTCCACGTTTGTTTTTGCTGGAAAATATTAAGAAAAATGTATATACATAACGCCATCGTAAATAAATTGTGATATAGCTTCCTATGACAGAATATTCCCAGGAATCGAAATTCATTATCACCACAAATTCTAAATCACCACAAATTGAACAATCCTAGTGATGGAAATAATTTAGCAGAAAATCTAAAAATTTAGGAACACTTATCTCGAGGGAGGATTTATTTGAGAGGCGTGTGACATATTAATCTTAATGAGTTTCGAGTGGGAAAATAAGATGATGACCTAACGTACCTTTTGTCTTTCATGCAAACAGGATATTGGTCCATGTCCGATTATCCGATTATAGTCTGTGGTCATTGACCCGATTATTACGGAAATGTACCAGCAACTGTCAGTCCATAATATGGACTATAACTTCGAATGTAAACATAGCATGACGGCAGTGTGTTAGAGAAGATTCTGCCCGACTGTAGTTTCGTCGTGAAAGTTTCCACTATAAGAATATGTATGTTGGCTGGCGTTACGTCGCACTTGAATAGATCAAGTATGTTACATATATAGTATATGTGTGTGTGTGCATCTATCTGTGTGCCTAATAAATGAATTGTTGTTTGGCATCACTATTTTTTCCACAAATTGAGCGTTTGATGATCAAACACTGGTTACCACATTAAGTGACCTTAAATTGGTACAATTGCGACCACACAATCTAACACTTACTTACAAAAGTATTCGTCATTTTGTAAATTGTTGAAGCTAATGAATAAATTCTTTTTACATTCATAAGATAAAAAATCGTTTTAGACGTATTTGTTGCCTGTTTGTTAATCTAATTTTGGAACTTTTCTAAAAATAAATTCCAGTTGTCACTATATTTTTTTTTATTTATTGGAAAACATACTAATGTCGATAAAAAAAACATACATAATTACCTATGGGTAACAATGTTATTATCACGATGAAAGATATTGAATATTAGAATTTTGTTGTGATTGATAAATAATCACATAATTACAATATTCCAATAATCACTAAAAACAATAATCGAAAGAAATATATGGTTGAAATTTATATTTATCAAGTAAAGTAGTCTGGGTAGCCTATGACAACTACACTGTCGACTGGAGCGCTGCCTGGATGGGTTTTTGTTAAATGAAAAACTCAAATTGGAAAACCCATTTTGTTAGGTTAGGTTGAGAAGAGGAGGCGGTTTTTCTCCGCCTCATGTCCTTAGACATACACCTAAGCCAGTATTCGGCTTGTTGTGCGCTCTAAACTGTGCATGGGAAGGTCTTGAGAAGTTATTTTAAGAACTCTGTACTATTGACATAATCTTTAATTGTTTTCCAGTCTGCGCCCCTGAGATGGGTCAAGTCTGTTAAAGTGTCATTTCCCAAGAAACGGGATCTATTGTTTGCGAACGCTGGGCAGTGACAGAGGAAATGCTCCAAAGTTTCGTCATCCTCCCCGCATGCCCTACATACGCTATTGTCTACAACTCCTATTTTGTGTAGATGCGATTGTAAGCCTATGTGCCCTGTTAGAATGCCCATGATCTTACTAGTTTCTGTTTTGCTCAGTTTCAGCAATGTTTTGGTTTTATCCTCGTTTGGTTCACCCCACAAGATTCTTGTCGTTTTCCCAATAGTTTCACTATTCCATAGTGTGATATGGGCGTCTGCCGTCCATCTTTTTAGCTCAGAACGCGTAGCTCCAAATGGTTTCGCGTTCTCTAAATTTATTGTTTGCAACTCCCTGGCTCGTTGAGCCAAGGTATTGGCTTTCTCGTTTCCTCTTACCCCGTGATGACCAGGCACCCATATGAGGCGTATTGTGCCATGTCTGGAGTAAGAGTTAATAGCCATTTTACAATCTAAAACTGTTCTTGATTTAACCGTTTTAGTCGTTATTGCCTTGATAGCCAATTGGCTATCTGTAAAGATATTTACGTTTGTTGGTCTTGTGTTAGCGCTAAACCAGATCACACACTCTGTAATTGCTCGGATTTCCGCCTGTAGGACCGTGTTATGGTCTGGTAGGCGGAATAAAAGTTCGGTTTCCGGTTCTTCGATATAAAGTCCCAGCCCCGTCCTTTCCCCTAGTTTCGAACCATCTGTATAACCGCAGTTTCCAGTTGGTGTCTGCGCTAGGGTTCCATCCCTTTTATAATAACAGGATGTAATATTTCGAAAAATAAATGGCAAATATGTATGTGCTTTTCGTGCTCCTAAAGGGCTAAGAATAAAAAGTGATATACACCCGAATTATGAACGACATTTCCCCCAAAGGCCAATGCAACTCATCTTTTCTCCTCTGGTGTCATCGGCATTTTTTATCGAAAATGAAAAAAAATCCAACTTCAAGGTTATTTAAAGTTTCACGCGACTGTCTCCTTGTTATTGTAAGAATTTATCGGTAAACACAAAAATAATAAATAAAATATCAAAAGTAAAACAGCTGCTTTCGATAATTCAATTGTCTGTCTCCTCCATTTTCATATTCCCCGGATTATTGGAATAGAAGAAATTTATTCTTGAGAACAAATCAATCCGCAGGGGAAATTGGATATGCATAATTGGGATGATACTCGATTATTACATATTTAATCCTTGTTTGGACAAGATTTCGATTTTAATTAATTTGGCCAGAAAAAAATCGGTCATTTGACGTTATCTAAGATATCAGTTGTTGTTCGTCAGCTTGATTCTATTCATTGTCCACTCAAATGTTCATTACGCATTTGGAAAAAATAAATAATCAAATAATTTTCAATGGAATAAAATCTTAAAAATATTTAATATATAGAGACAGGGCAGAAACCCCAGTACAAGCATTGGTCCCGGAATCTTAGTTCAGACTTTCCAACCCTTTTTTGTGTGTAATAAATATAATTGATGTATTGTCGAGCAATCCGTTGTCAAACCTTAAAAACTAGCAGGTAATACTACATCCTGAGCTTCCAGGGGTCTCTAATACATCATTTCCATTTCCATATACGAACGAATATCGCATTACCAAATTCAAGTTAAGAAAGTTTCAGCAGTAACCAGTAGCGCCATTTTTTTTCTTCTACTGATTTCCAATTGATATTCATTGTACGACGTATACTTTCGTAGGTGTATGTGAGATAATACATCTACATATGTTTGTGTGTGCTAAAATTGTAGGGCTACACGCGCCACCACCTCTAGATGCTGATTTTCGTTCAAAGCAGTCTGTCAGCGGGGGGACCGTTTATCCAATATTCAAATTCACAATTATTAACATACCATATATTTTCGGTGCCAGTCTCTTACGTATGTGTGTTTGAATAAAAACAAACAAACGTTTTTTTTTTATTCTTTGGCTGGCGTAAGCAAATGCGGAGAAAAAAAACGATTCTCCGAGTTTTTCATGTCTAACGTAAATGAAGATCGCAAAAGCAGAAACACATGGAAACAGAATGGTCTAACGACTAAATATGGAACACAAGGGAAGAAACACGGAAACATGTGACAAACAAAACACCCGAAGCAACCGTTGAACTTCTCATTACAAAGTATAAAACGCAAAAAAATTAACATTGTGGTATTTAATGAATATGTTTATTTAAAATCCGTCTCAACGAGGCGTTAATTCGGTCATTGTAGTCCCAGCAATTAACATATTTATTTTTAATTTCAGGCCCGTCTTTTGGCGAAGCGTGCCTATTCTTCGGCCGCTCCCACCACCAAGATGTTCATTGATGGCAAATTCGTAGATTCCAAGACTAACGAATGGATCGATTTGCACGATCCAGCCACCAATAAAGTAGTTTCTCGTGTACCCAAGTGCACCAGCGATGAGATGCAAGCCGCTCTGGAATCGAACAAGAAGGCCTACAAATCGTGGTCCAACACGTCGATTTTGTCGCGTCAACAAGTCATGTTCAAATTGCAAGCTTTGATCAAGCAAAATATGGGTGAACTGGCCAAGAACATTACCATGGAACAGGGTAAAACTTTGGCTGATGCTGAGGGTGATGTTTTGCGTGGCTTGCGTAAGTATTAAAAACCAAAAAATATTCGGAATGTTATTTTTAATCGTTCGTTTCCTTTGCAGAGGTCGTTGAACACTGCTGCAGCATTCCCTCCTTGCAAATGGGTGAAACCGTTGCCAATGTTGCCCGTGACATGGACACTTACTCCTTGGTTCTACCTATTGGTGTTGTTGCCGGCATTGCTCCCTTCAATTTCCCCGCTATGATTCCTTTGTGGATGTTCCCTGTTGCCATTACCTGCGGTAATACCATGTTGTTGAAGCCCTCTGAACGAGTTCCCGGATCCACCATGATGTTGATGGAATTGCTCAACGAAGCTGGATGCCCTCCCGGTGTTGTCAATGTCATCCATGGTCAGCATGATGCTGTCAACTTTATCTGTGATGCCCCTGAAATCAAGGCTGTTTCCTTCGTCGGTTCCGATCAAGCTGGTAAATACATTTATGAGCGTGCCGGTAAGAACGGTAAACGTGTGCAAAGTAACATGGGTGCCAAGAATCATGGTGTCATCATGGCTGATGCCAACAAGGAAAACACATTGAATCAATTGGCTGGTGCTGCCTTCGGAGCTGCTGGTCAGCGTTGCATGGCCCTGTCCACCGCTGTATTTGTTGGAGAAGCTCAAAAATGGATTCCCGATTTGGTTGAGCGTGCCCAGAAATTGAAGGTCAATGCTGGCCATGTTCCCGGCACCGATGTTGGTCCCGTTATTAGCGCCCAATCGAAACAACGCATCCACGAGTTGGTCGAGTCTGGTGTTAAGCAAGGAGCCAAGCTCGTTTTGGACGGTCGTTCCCATAAAGTTGCTGGCTTCGAGGACGGCTACTTTGTAGGCCCCACCATCTTGTCCGATGTTACCCCCGATATGACTTGCTACAAGGAAGAAATCTTTGGCCCCGTCTTGATCATCCTCAATGCCGATACCATCGATGATGCTATCCAGATGGTCAACGCCAACCCCTACGGTAACGGTACCGCTATCTTCACCACCAATGGTGCCACAGCCCGCAAATTCGTCAATGAAATCGATGTCGGCCAAGTCGGTGTCAATGTACCCATCCCCGTGCCCCTGCCCATGTTCTCTTTCACCGGTACTCGTGGTTCCTTCCGTGGAGACCATCACTTCTACGGCAAGCAAGGCATTAAATTCTACACCCAAACTAAGACTGTAACACAATTGTGGCGTGAATCTGATGTGTCTCATACTCAAGCCGCTGTTGCCATGCCTACCATGAAATAAATATAGCGAACGGGATGTTGAAAATTTACTTTTTCACCTGCCTTTAGGGGGGATTTGAAGGGCTGTGCTATCGAAGGTCTTCCAATTGTTTTTGTAGCAAAACAGTAAAAAATCAGAAATTCTTTATAAGGCTTTTTATGAAAATCCTTTTATTTCCCCCGACAATTTTACCAATTTCAGTGCATTTATTAAATTTAATTTGTAAAAGTCCTTAGTTCTGAGCATTAGTTTAAGAAAAATAACCGTATTCAAACAATTATGTAAAGTAACTTTACACACACTTAAAAGAAATAAAACATTTTAAAATAATTTTTAATGAAATACCAGCTGTTGTTTTATTTATTATTGTCGTTATTTCTATGATTACGATGTTTCTCGGACTGTCTGAGACCTCTTGCAGAAGTCGCGTATTATTTTTTGTTTACTGAGGATCTAGTAACCCTTGCTGTCTTTCTGCGCAACTTATGGTAGTAAACTTCATCAAAATGCGAGGCGGCGTTCCGGATATGCGAGGTGGCAAAACATACGAAAAATACAAGAAGAGCCATATAAAGTGGTTGTTGTATCGGCTAAAAATGGTTCTAGTCTCGGTTTGGTAAAATGACTTTTGTAAAATGTATTTTTGGGATTTCTACCAGGCGAACAGAATTTGACAGAAGGGCGATTTTCAAAGAAACCAAACTTTGAGGGCGTATAACTTTTGAACGGCTCAACGGATGGAAATGATATATGGATCAAACTAACGGTCTGGACGTCTACTTTCTAACGTCTATGTGATTTTTATAAGCCTTTCGTTTTTTTATGAGAAAAATCAAACAATGTAGGGGAAATGCTGACTTTTTAACGACTTAGAGTCTAAGTATGAAAACTGCAGAACGTTATCTTACACGTGGCTTTAATACCTTTGTATTGCTACCAATTTCATTAAGATGCGATGCACCATTCCAAATATACAATCTGTCAAAGATACGAAAAATATCAAGAGCCATATTAAGTGGTTGTTGTATCGGCTAACAATGGTTCTGGTCTCGGATTAATAAAATGACTTTTGTAAAATGTATTTTTGGGATTTCTACCAGGCGAACAGAATTTGACAGAAGGGCGATTTTCAAAGAAACCAAACTTTGAAGGCGTATAACTTTTGAACGGCTCAACGGATTGAAATGATATATGGATCAAACTAACGGCATGGACGTGTACTTTCTAACGTCTATGTGATTTTTATAAGCCTTTCGTTTTTTTATGCGAAAAATCAAACAACGTAGGGGAAATGCTGACTTTTTAACGACTTAGAGTCTAACTATGAAAACTACAGAACGTTATCTTACATGTGGCTTTAATACCATTGTATTGCTACCAATTTCATTAAGATGCGATGCAATGTTTGGTCTGATTGATGATCGACCTTCTGTCAAATTCTGTTCGGCTATTAGAAATCCCCAAAACATTTATATTTGACAAAAGCTATTAGAAATCAAACAATTATGTAAAGTAACTTCACACAACACTTAAAAGAAATAAAACACTTTAAAATATTTTTTAAGGAATTTCACTTTTTGACGTATTCGACTGTCAATACTAAATTATGTTAAATAAAGGGCTGCTGCAGTATAGGGGGCCTTACACTGGATCCATATCAGTCGTTTTTCATAATCCTACTCATGATCAACTTCAATATAAACCAACTACATTCATTTATTTTTTTTTAATAATTTGGCTTCTTTTATTTTTCACTTAACAAACTTTTTACAATAGATTTTTTTCTTTATAGAGTTCTGTTATTACAATCTGTTGGGTTTTTCTTTCTTATTTATTACATACCATTTTTAAAATTGTTTATTTTTATATTCTTTTGTGATATACATTTACAAAAATAAAAGAAACGTATTAATTGTAAAAATTAAATTAGTATTTTGTTTTGTTTTTAATATTAAAAAAATGGCTTAATAAAATTAAATTTAATTATATTTAATAAAAAAAAGAAGAACACATTTAAGCGAATAATGGAATTGTATTACAAACGAAAAAAATAAAACAAAACAAAAATAATAATCGTTCAGTTGAGTATAAAAACAGGCAGAGATTTGAGAGTGTGATCCGAAAAAAAGTAAAAGGCTACGCAAATTGTTGGCAACACATTTTGTAACATCACAAACAGTGAAAGTGATTCAGAATTGCCGAATAGTGCTTTGAGATGCCCGTTAATTGTTTTTTTTTATTAAATACAATTATATTTGTCTATATGTAGTATATTGCATGCAGTTCCATGTTTAAAATTGTATTCGTTTTAGATTGCATTTGCGTTTGTATTAATAGAGTTAAGTGTGGCCAGATTGCTTTAGTTTTGTCGGTTGATTTGGTTTTGTCGTTTACTTGCATGAGGGGAAATGTTATTCTTTTTCACTTATTTTTAAAAAATATATGACACGTTTGGATTCGTTTTTAAAAATTAGATTTTTTTTCTTTATGTTAGTTTTGGCTTAAACATTATTTTTTTTTTTTTATAAAATAGAAACTAATTTAGTGGAGTTTTAAAATTGTTTTGATTTTGAGTTTTTTTTTTGTTCTGCAAAAGTGCATTGTTTTTTGTTTTAAGAAATTTATAAAAAAAATATAATTCTTTTTAACTAAACACTATTAAACGACTGGGGGTTCGGTGCCTTCATCGAAATCTGCATCCGCACTAGAAATTTAAAAGAAACGAAAAAAAGGTGAAACAGAAAAATAAAATTAAAAAGAATACCAAAAAAAAAAAACAAAAACAGGGCAAACTAAAAATGTCAGTGCAGGTTATGGTAGTATATATTTATCGTACAGAATAATATGCTATAATATCAATTATTGATTTATTTCACAGCGCTTTATAATAAATATTTATTAATGGTATTTATATGTATTTGTGTTTATTATAAATAATAGTATACTTTTGGTTAGTCCTTAATATTAAAGTTTCGTTTTGTTGTTGTTGATAGCTTTAAAATATGGCATGGCCAGCGCCATAATCAAATTAAACCACATACAATTAAAATAAACTACAAGTGATCACGAAGAAAACAACATTGTGCAAGGAGATAAAGAGAATGAAAGAAAATGATATGATTGCTGCCTGTGGTTGTAATGGGGGGGGTGATTAACTCAGTTCCAAGATTGCAATCCGTTGTTTATATTGTACGGGATTGAGCCAACGGAACCAATTAATCACATTTCTATTTCTAATTAAAAACATGGCCTTAGCGTATGTTTACCTTATAGATTTAAACCAGATTACGGTCGTATTGTGATTGAAATAGGCTTTAAAATATTAGTTCGATCACAACAATAAAAATGCAGAGCCAGATGACAGTCTAAACAACAAAAAATCACCATCATCTTGTAGAAATGAGATATCTTCCAGCATTCACTTTTACTTTTCAATTTGGACTCAGGTAATTGCAAAGAAACATATGTTTAATTTTTGTAAATTGAAAAACTGAAGATTTCGCCATAATCGGCGAAAAGAACAGCACAAACAATTGTAAATGGACACAGCCCAAGAAATAGTAGTGCACATGATAAGCTTTAAACGAACTATTGCGGTAGCCAAATAGACGGAAAACATTTCAAACTTTGTTTCTTACTGTTTTGTTGACTTGATTGATTATTGATTATAAAAAGAAAGTTTTCATTCAACTTTCACCGAGCCAACAACATTCTTCAAAATATCGGCGAAGCAAAAGACAGAACGGCTGGTGTAAATTGCGAATAAAAGCAAAAATTCTCCATCGTTTTTCATGATCTAATATGGTTTTTATGATCAATTAAAATGTAAGGTATGTGAGTGTATGAAGAAATATTGAAAGTGGATACTTTTGGAAGTCTTTAACTTTTTCTGAGTTTTTTTTTTAAAAGTCCGAAACTGTTGAAATTGTTCTGCATTTTTCAAAATTTCTTTCAAGAAAATCGCACGAGTTATTTACTGTTTATGACAAATTATGGATACAAAAAATAAAATTTTTCTAAAAAATAAAATCCATTACAAAAGTATAGGCCATTTTTGTTCTAAGGGGGCCATAGTACAGCAGAATTTCTTTTGTTGCCCGTTACAACTCTCCAAGCACTCCATTCTCCAAGTACACCTCGATGAGAGCACAACATAATTTCATCGATCACGTTGTCGCGATTGATGTTCCATTAGTCAGTAAATAACATTCGAATAATAACGATACAGTAGTGTTTAAGCTTTGCTATTTATCAATATGTTTGTTTGTATATAATTTGATCTAATGATATGGATATACATTGTCCTAATTAGTACATATATATGTAAGTAGTATAATACAAATGCCTTTACATTACAATTTGCTATGAATGAATTTGTCCTCGATGCAGTGAAGCGAAATTGACTGTGACGGTGATCCGTTTCTCATGACGGTAAGTGCTTAGGATTTGAAAATAATTTTCAAAAATAATATAAATTTCCCTTTACTCAAGATATATGATTCCAGAAGTCTAGACACTATTGTGGTGATTACAGTTAGCCATGATATGTGATGGCCACATTGTGTCTGGCACAATGCAAATAGGAAACTATGACAATTTAGAGAACCACGGGCATAGATGGGTGCAAATGGTGGATGTGGATATATTATATGAACCGGTGGCGGTTCATCGAAATCATCAAACATACTGGGATCAAAACGAAAATCATTGAAACTTAATTCATGGTCGACCAAACTCGAGGGTATCCAGTTTCTTCAACAGAAAACAAAGCCGCATGTTTAAGAGATGTCAGCAAAATGTTAGTAAAATTTGTGATGATGTTAAGCTGTTTAGTTTCTATCTGGGTGATTATGGGCTATGGATATACTTACTTGGGACAGGTGTCGACATTGTTACCGCTTATAGCTACTTTGCCTACTTCTATGATACCGCTAGTTTCACCCTCAACAACTCGCACGCAACCGTTAAAGTGATGCTTATAACGGCCGCCGGTGAATGATTCCAAATCGGGAGCGCCACCTAGGCGGGGATAGAGACAAATGAATACGATGTCAAATTTGTTGCGGCATTTTTTTCTCTTACCTATGAAGACATGGCCCGGTAAGCTCATTGTATTTTTACCGGTATCCTTGGTCTCATCGGCATACAATATATGATCCAGTTCCAGGATGGCGGTATTATCGGTACGCTTGATCAGTACTATATGGCGGCTGCCATCGTCGACCCTCTTGTCCGGATTGCGTATAACCGATTCCTCGCCATTCAAACGGAAAACGAATTCGGCGATGCCATCAACAATGGCCAAGGCCATAAAGTCTTGGCCCGTGTAGGCTTCGCCCTTCGGCTGGCCCCACCATAATAGCAGGCCATCGGGCGCGGTTGTAGAGAACACCATGGCGGCACTAGAGAATTTCTGTTCAACCGCTTCGTCAAACTGAGTGCGATTCAATTCCAAATAACCATTGCCATGGAAATTCGCATCAAATTGTAGGGAAACATCTGTTCGGACAACAGGCGTATTAGAAATGTAGACAGTTCGAGTTTCGACTCATGGTACTTACGGTATTCACAGTGCTTGCCAGTAAAACCAATGTTACAGAGGCATACGGCTTCGTCGTTTTCTACAATACAAGTTCCACTATTCTCGCAGGGGTCACTGGAACAGGCATTTTGTTCGTTGTTGGTGGTTTGTTCGTTGTCAAAGGTTTCGTTTTGATCGATTTCATTAATTTCTCCACAGTTCTGGATATTGGCTGCATCCTGGATGTCGGCGATCAAATTCAATTGTCGTTGGCCTTCATAGAGCTGCCGTGGATAGCAAAGGATAGCAAAGTAATCAAAAATTAACACGCTCTTCTTTCCAAAATAACAATGATGCCACTTACATTCGATATACAACCATCAAAGCCTTGAGTTATATTAACATCACGATTCAGGGTGACCTTCTCATGATCATAGCCACCGATGTACATCGGGGTCTTGATATACAAAGTTCTTGCGGCTCCCGTTGCCTTGGCCTTCTGTTCGGCATCTGTGCCAACACGTAGAATTCCCTCACCGAAGCGCCGGGCAATCTCTATTTCCGTCCATTTGTTAAGAGGCAAAGGATGCAGAGAACGGGCCACAACGGGCTTCAATCGAGCTCCCGTATTAATGATCAGCTCAACGTGGCGGTTGCGCAAGACCACCGCAACATAATCACCACTTGGCAGACGAGATTCGGCGGCATACAACAAGACGGCATCTCCCAAGGTGTTGGGTCTAACTTGGAATTTAATGTTCAACTTCGAAGCACGGGGTGTTCTTGAGGGCGGGAAATGGAAAAGAAAGAAAATAAAACTTAAGACTTCTGTTGCTGGTTTGCGATCACTCACCCATAAGCAGCAAAACTGTTGGTCTTAAATGCCAAACTGTTCTCATTCAAATGTTCAATGTACTGGCAACGATCGCCGGTCTTGTTCAGGGGACACAGGCATTCCATGCCAGTTTCGGTGTTTTCACAACGTCCGGTGCCACAGATACCCGGTGTGCACTGGGTTCCTTCCACAGCACAATGACGTCCCGTCCAGCCCTGCTGACAAATGCAAGTGTAGCCCATTTCAGTTTGACTTTCTAAGCAGATGCCATCATTTGAGCAGGGATTGGTATTGCAGGGCTTGCAGGCAGTGATGCCCTCCTTCATTTTGGCCTCTTTCATCAACTCAATGATGCTGTCCTGCAACGTCAGGCGACTAATGCAACCGACGAAACCGTGTTGTTCCTCGATAGCCGATTCGGGTAGAATATCCCAGCTGGGCACACCGCCCAAATACAAATCCTCCACCAAATCCAATGATGACGATGCCGACAGTGTAGGGAAGGCAATAGGATGCTGATCGTCCACTTGCATGTAGCCATCACGTCGGAAACGGTTGACGCGTATGGTGTGCCATTCATTCAATTCCACGGGCTCTTCGCCTCTGATAATCATGGTCTTGCCATCCAAATCGAAACGGAACTCGGGATATTGATCGTTCAACGAGAGTGAGATGTAATCACCATTGCCCCTCTTTTGGCCATTGAACAACAGAAGACCGGTGCCTTCTTCGGGACGGAATGTTATGTCAAAGTTGAATTTAACATAGGAATCGCGAAGAGTGGGGAATGACATGTAACTAATGGGGTCCTGGTGGAAGTGTGGAATGGCACCGGTCACCACAAGAATAGTGGGATAGTCGACAGAGTCGCCATTGGCCGTGGTGGCGGTACAAATGTACGTACCGGCATCGTTAGCCTGGACATTATTTAACGTTAACGAGTCCTGGAATCAAATGGAAAATTATTAGCGCTTGTAGTTTGGCTCAATAATTAAAATAGAAGTACAATTTAAATTCGAATTAAAAAAATTTAGTTTCGTTCACAATTTTCGAGCAGTTGAAAAATGACAAAAAAAAGGAAGATGATCCAAAAAACCCATACAAATTATGGCCGTTTTTAATATTTCAAAATAAACCAAAATTAGAACGATAGAAACGTGCACAACGTTTTTTTGCAAGAGGCGCGTCTGGTGCTCTTTTGACCTGCCGCGCCACCGCCGTTTTACCTATTTTTTTTTGTGGGATTTTCATAAATTATTGTTTGGGAACATTTTTATGTTGGCCTTCTTGGGGTATTCGTCAATTATTTTTGGGAATTCTTAATTTGGGTAATTCTAGATTTTTTTGGGGGTTATTTTGGGTATTTTTATAGATGTCAGTGTGCATGGAATTTGATTCGGAGTTTGGGAAAATGTTTTGAATTTTGTGAATTTCCAAAAATCATTCAATTGAGCCTTTTAGGCGCCCAGGCCAATATTTCAATCGAATCAAATTAATGTACAGATAAATTTCAATTAAACAAAATCAAGTTTTGATTTTATGTACAACTAAACTTTTTTTTTTTTGTATAAATACTTACAGCCAAAATATCGGTGCCCATTTGCATTTGTCCATATTGACGGGACCATCTGTAGCTGGGCGAGCGATGTTTCTCCTCGGCATCACAATTTAATTTCACCATGGAACCGACATTGGCATGCTCGATTTTAGGATGTTTCCATTCGTGGACATTGGCCTCAATGGCCAACTCGTAGCTGGTGGTGTACAGGTCACCCTCATCGGTTTTACACTTGCAGACGTAGTTGCCGGCATCGGCGGGTGTAACATGATTGATGATCAAGCGGTTGCCAATTTGCTGAGAAAGGAAGACATTTTCAAGTGAATATAAAATGAAGTTCTGTAAAAGTTTGATGGGTTCGAGAGATTACGTGGGGACGATTTAACGTATGGTTCTATTGAGACGCTACGAAGAATCTAAATTCCAAGGCAACGCAACATGAATTTAATAAACAAAAAACAAGTACTTAGCCAAGTTCGGCAGATTTGAGTAATGGAAAATTCGATTACTGCGGTGGTTAATTATTGGTTTTTACCTGCATCAGCTGTTCGAACATCGAAGCCAGCTTTAGACAGTAATCAGTGAGTAAGAAATTCTATTTTTTTTAGAGTGAATTTAAAAAGATGCTGAGGAAAACAGTAAATTGAAATAAGCACACGCACATTTACCGGCAGACAGTTATGGAAATATCCTCTTTGAAGATTTGACAAATCATTCACGGGCATCGTAACAACAAGGGGACAAATGATCAATTCATCTTCGATACTCATCGATATATCGATAATTTGTTGTTTGTTTGAAGTAAACTTCAGATGGCTTTGCATTGGAAATTAAACTCTGGGCCAAGTGTTCCCCTAATCTCCCAAATTACCCAGGTATTGGTTTTGTGTTAGGGGCGATTACGTACCTGTATGTGTGGTGGCAACATCTTACCATCGGCTCTTTCCCAGACGACATCGGTGTAACTGTTATCGGAGGAGTAACATTCAACTTCCGTTGATTCACCAACACGCAGATTCGAATGTTGCTGATCCAATTTCAAACTTAAATCACGGGGACGTGGAGTCGTTGTAGTAGAGTGGTATGAAGGAGCAGGAGGATAATAGGGCGGGGGCATGGTTCTTACACCTGCTGTTTTCATAATGGTTGTTTTTTTGTTTTGTTTTTTTTTTTTTAGAAACCAATTCAAGAAAATGGTGTAATGTAACGGTGTAAAATGTTGAGTGTAGGCGTGTGTGTGTGTTTGTGGGTGGGTGTAGGTGGTGTGCATGTTATGTTCAGGATACAACGCAGTTATAGATCACAACGAATTTGGGCCAATCAAGAGAACGAGAACGTAGTAATTTTTATAGACGCCGTTTTTTTTGTTTTTTGGTTCGTTTCGCATTTGGATACAGCAACATTTTGTGTGGTTTCGTTAGATTTTTGGTCGTTGATGGTGATCGATGATCGGACATTTAGGAGTTTGTTTTATTTTTTGAGTTTTTGATTTGGATGAACAGCATTACACAGAGACAGATGAGAGCACATAGACAACGTTCATGGTGAATATCGATAAATTTTTGTGGTGCATTTTGAAAATTTAGCCATGTTTTTGATTTCGGTACGAGAGAGAGAGAGAGAGATTGGTGAGAAATACATAAAAGATAAACATAAATTATGTTAGCAAAATTATTGTCGACAATTGGTTTTGATATTGTTCTGTATACACTTGCAATAAGACAAACAAACAATGATCAATCTTCAATCTAATTTCAATTAAAACTAAAGAATTACACAAAAATAATATAATCAAATAAATTTTTCAAAAAATATTACGTTTTTGTTTTTTTTTTTACAAACAAATGTTTGATTTTTTCGGGGGATTCCATATCAATTTCAAATAATTATTAACCAAATACCGTTAAACTAATTAAGAATTAAAAAAAAAAAAACAAATTTTTGGAAAAACAAATTAAAAAACAATTTTGAATTGGTGGGTTTCGAAGGGGGAAGGGGGTTTTATTTACAAAATTTTGGTTGGAAATTTTGAATTTGTTTTTGTGTTAGTCTCAACGCTAAACTAAGCATGCACAAATGTTTTAAAATCATTTAATCAAAGAAAGACAGACGTTTAGATACAAAAAGCAGAGTGACAGTGGTGGTGGTGGTTGTTGGATGAGGTGAGTTCTTTAATGGCGAATTGTTGATGATGGATGGAGAGTTTCTTACATATGTACGTATATTACTTACAAAACATCTTTTGATAATTTCGATGTTTTTGTTTTGTTTTAAATAGTTCAACAAAAACCCTACGTATTTCTTTAAAGCCATACAAAAACCTAATTGATTTGCTAGATTAAACGATTAAATACATATATTTATGTTTATATATAACATTCAAACATTCATTTCGTTAGTTTATCGATCATTTGGGTTTCGATGTTGTTTGCTGCTTGGCCAAACATAACCAAGAGCGTGTTCAATTGTCGTTTCATTTATGGGAGTGCGTGTGTGTGTGTGTGTGAGAGAGAGTGACAACTCTAGCACTTTGCAGGATTTGCTGCAGCCATATGATTGTGTGTGATTGTTTATGTATCTGGCAGAGCTGTAAGATAATGCATTCTTCTACGGCTAAAGACACAAAGCTAAAAGCGGTGGTTGGTGGTGGTGCCTGTGGCGGTGTTGTTCGTTTGCACTTGAGCTCTCTGGTTAGTGCTGTTGTTTTCCAATTTGTAGGTTTTTTTTTGGTTTTTCTTTTTAACAAAGTGTCATCAATTTATTGATAAATTTATGCTTAACTACCATAATTTTATGATAAAGGCCTTGTCCAAACCTACTTTTGGGGTGTACAACTAAATTGTAGAATAAAAAAAAAAGAATATGTTGTTATCGATAATAACAGGGTGTTTCTTTGTGTGTTCTTTTTTTTGCTTTGCTTTTTTCCAACATCTAAACAAGAATAGTACTCGTATGTAATTATTTTGCCACAAATAACATAATCAAACATATAGAAAATCAAAACAAATGCAAATTAAAACCAACCGATTTTCTGTCTTGATTCTAAGCCGGCGACGCCGCCGTGTTGGCGGAACTTTGACTTCTCCATGGTTGGGGGTCGTCGCTGGCCCAGTGTTGCTGTGGGCAGAATAATTGGGAATCGTCTCTTGTTTCTGCGCCCCTGCGGATTTATGTGCTGGTAGTGGTGCTTTTTCCAACGTTTAAGGGGGGTGGTGGCGGCTTGGTCCCTTGTGCAATTGAATTCATCCGAATGATCGGTGCAATCGTGTATGCCATCGCATACCATATGCTTGGCAACGCAGGTATGTGGATGTGAGACACACTTGAAATCACTTGGCTGGCAGCTGTATGAGCTGCGACCTGATGCGGCCGATGACGATGATGATGGCGGTGAGGGCGGCGCTGTGGCTGATGTCAATGGCTTGGTTTTGATAACTCTCAGGGGTTTATAGTCTTATAGTGCGAGTTGCGTTGGGTCACACAATGGGGGTCAGGTGAGGTCAGGCCACAACACGACACGACAGTTGATTGTGTTTGTTTATTTTGTTTTGGAGTTGGGAAATATTGAAATTTAGTTGATTTTTGGTTTGAAGGTGGGTGGAAATAATAAGAAAAGAAAGTTTATTAACAACAAGTTGGCAGGGCACAGAGGGAGCAAGATATTTGTCTGTGTCTTCTTTTTAAATGCTACAATTCTTTAAACTAAAATTAAATGCAAACGCCGGGTGGTCTCCAATAATACGGAATGCAAGTTAAGGTTGTGTGGGGGGGGGGGGGCGGGGATTGTAGATTCCACATTTAATGCAGTTTTACTAAAGTGAGTTACGGTTCTAGACATACCACGTTCCATGTACAATAGAAGGTATAAATAGTTGTTTTATATTCAGGCTAAATCGAATTCGAATGTTCTAAATCTTGGTGGATCTCTTACTTCAGACAGCTCACATACGAACATCCTAAAGAAACTGTGTGGCGATGATCCTACAGAGACTAGGGCCCGAGTGTGAGAATGCCTCTCATTCAATTTGAATTCGATTCTGCCGATCAGTTACGCTATCGGCCAGCAGTGTGGAGGGCAGGTCGCCACACTACGAAGGTGAACTGCGGGCTGTTTTTGATTTTGTGAGATTCAAATAATATGGAATACCAAACAATTGAAAATGGAAAAGGGAAGGAAAAAGGATACTAATAGTCAGCCTCAAAGGCAAAATAACCGGAAATCGCATGGTCGAAGGGGAAGTTGAATATACTAATGCGGCCAGATTGACCTTTTGAAGGTGAATTGAATTAACGGGACACCGGTTTTTATAAATCGTATACGTCGGAGATGAACAGAAACGGCTGTAGCCGAAACGTAACTGAATTGTGTTTTTCTATAACTCCAACGAATCCAATTAGACAATACACACAAAACTACATCAGAAACAATTTTCAATTAGAATTTAACAGAGACTTTCGTGTTACAAAAAACCCTGAAAAAAACTGACGAAACAGAATTTCTGTTCGTTATTTTCACGCAACGACAAACCCATTCGTTTTATAAAAACAGGCTGTTAATTTGATTACCTTCAAAAATCATTAACATTAAATAATTCTCTGTAAAGTGGATAATTTGAGAAAACTTTTGCCATTATCAAATAGTTATATAGGTTTTAAATGGGCAAAGAATGCCAGTAAATTGTGAGCGGCCAGGGCAACTAGTTAATAAGAAAATGCATTTTGCGAAACAAAAACTGATACACCCTCAACATCAAATTAAACGGTGTGACAGAAATGGTATTTGTAGAATTTCATTCAAGCATTTTTGTTTTTTTTTTTTACAGAAACCGTCATGTGTAGTAAAGCTGACGCAGCTGTCAAACCAGCTACCAAAAGAATTTGGTGCATGAACAGCACAAATCCAGAAATTTATACATAAGATGTGAACACGACCCATGGCACTTCGATGACTCTGATATTTATCGGTTAAGATCTAATACTAAAACACCTAACAACGATACAACGCAGAGGGCAGACGATTATGAAATAATTGTTAAAAATTAACTAATACTGTTGACATTTGTAAATTTGCTTTTAAAAACGATTTCTAGACGTCTATGGGATCGACTATGATTTCAATGCGGCTATGAATACAATATGTTTTTACGACAAAACTGAACTAAAACCAAACTATACACAAAATATTATAATGATAATTTTCAGTAAACAACACATAAAGGACAAAAACACATACTAATATATATATATGTATATGAATTATTTGAGGAGGGGTGGTTGGTTTTTAGGGGACTTGGCAATTAAATCTACGCGAACAAAAAAAGAAATATGTAAATCCTGGTGCTAAATACGACAACGAAACTAATATCTACGCGTGTAAACGGCTAAAAATATAACAAAATATAATGATGTTTAATATGCTAATTTATAATAAAAAAAAAAACTAAAAAAACATGTTTTGTATGAAAAAAAAAAGTAAATATAGATATAAATTATTATTTAAACACACCTGTACAGATATAGAGAACCATGCAAGGTATGTCATTGACGCTGTGACCTCCTTTAAATTTTCAACAATTTTTTTTTTTTAAAAATATTTGTTTGCGGTAGAAATGCAATAAATTTGTTTTTTTTTTAAATGAATTTTTGTTTCAGATAATGATGAGATGATGATTTTTGTGTATTTTTTTTTTGTTTTGAAAATGTTTTGTAGGGTATTTTTTTTTCGATTTTGATAAATAACAAAGTAATGCAAAGAAGAAAATATGTAAAAAAGAAGAAAATCAGAGAAAAATTATTTTAGTTCATTAAAATTCACACATATATAAATATAAATAGAGTAAAAGAAAATATAATATATAAATAAATGCAATATGTTTGTATTGTATGTAGGTAGGTAGGTATAATTTTCCAAATATGCAAATCGTTGACCAATTCTCCGAAACGTCGAAAACTGATTTAACTTATTATTGCTTGAACAAAACATAATTATTTTGACAACAAAAATCACAACAAAGTTATTTACACATACATGTATATAAAGTGCTAACAAATAGTTTACGGCAGGATAACGGACATAAGAAAGTCAAAGGAAAAAAAAAATTCCACAAATTTCTTTCTTATAAGAAATTATTGTTTAATTGATAGCAAAGAAATTTCTTTCTTATAAGAGATGTTCTTATATCCGTCAATTACAAAACCACCGAGTTGCAATTTTTTTTTTACGTTGAAAATTAACTTTGTGCGTGATAATAAGAATTTACACACAAAACAAAGTTAATGTTTTTACAAAGAAAAAAGAAAAACTGCTTACCAAACGAAAGTCCATTTCAACTATAACAGAATGCACAAATTACTGGTAGAAAATATCCATACAGCATCAGCAATAGGATCAGGAATGTGAAATCGCCCAGATTTGATATCGCTGGCAAAAGCGAAATGAAACTTGGAACACCGATCGGTAGTTGTGTGTGAATTCTCATGAAATCTTACTTTCCTTGAATTCTAATTGAATTTCATTTGAGAAATTTCACAATTGCAACTAAAAATTCCACTCTTACAACTTTCCTAGTTCAGTTGACAGCTGACAAGTCTTTGCGTGGAGTTATCGAGATGACAAGTTGTATGTTTCGATTAGGAAATTATCGATTACGGGAACAGTTTGAAAACTACTCAAGTTCCTCCTATTCGTCGGTATCTAAAAAACCACTAAGTGGTAGGATAGATGGGCCCAATAAACCCATATTGACTCAGCGTACGATAAATCGAACACTATACGCTTGCAAAAACACGAATGAAAAAAATTCGCTGGACATTAGTGGGTTAACCAAATCATTTTACGATAGCGTAAAAGGCCAGGCGATCCACACGATTTCAGGTCGCAACAGTAGCGACATTGGTGTCATTCACCGAATGTTTTTACGCGAGGACCAGAGAAGGCTCGAGGAGTTTAAATTCGCTGGAGGTAGGATAGGTGATCCTCATTCCTCAGTCCGGTAAAATAATCAATTCTCTATATATTATAGTGAAAATGGCTTTCGCGGTGCTGTTTACAATTACTTCGAGTGTGTACATATGTTTGTCTGGTGAGAATAATGTGTATATAATTTGTATATATTATTTACTAACATTTAAAATATATGTAAAATAATAAACAACTACAAATTTAAATTAAAAAGATTACAACAAATGATGACAGAGTGGCAAAGAAAATAATCGGAATTTACTTGTCATAGTGGCCAATTGCAAAACTCGTCGTTCTTACAAAAGAAAAATATTTAAATAATAAAAAAAAAAACATTCGCATTACAATGAAATACCGGTTTATTTTCACGCTAATGGATAATTTTGAATGAAATGTTTATGAAATTTTTAAAAATATTTTATGCAATGATTCGGACCAATGATGGGGGCATTCGATGAAGTAACAGCAATAGGCAAATAATGGACGACGAACGTAGAAATAAAGTGGAAAAACTGGGGAAATAGAGAAAAGAAGAGAGACAAAGAGAGCCTGGGAAAATGCTATATTGGCAATACATTCGAAGGGAGATTTCAAAGACTTAAGCCCATGTTTGGGACCTTAATGTTATTATTTAGATTTGTTTTTAGCTTTGAATTAGTCTCCATGCAGATAACAACAATAATTATTCAGGACAATAGTTTTCTCATACATAGATTTTTACTTTACAAAAATGTCCATTAGCGTTTTTTTAATTTTTTTTGTTTTAAAAACTATTTTGCGTTTGACTGGCGTTACTTTACATTACAAATTTAACTTGTTACGAATAGAGGATAGGATTTTAAGTTAATAAAAATAGACATTCACTCAATAGAATGTTTTGACCTCGTTATAAAAAGTAATCACTAAAAACAAGTCCATTCAACTCTGGGCGAGTTCAAAAAACCGCTGTACAGCTTTGCAAGCAGATGACTAAAACGAATAATCTGGGTGAGTTTTAAAAGGGAATTACTTAATTTCAATTTCATATTCGACAGCAATTACATGGGCTGTAGTAGTATTTGTAATATAGCATTTTTGCAGCAAGAAAGGCAGAGAGAAAAATGAAAAATATAAAACCAAAAGAAAATAAAAAAAAAACAGTCAGTTAGGAAAGAGAGTCTGACCGGAAAGATAGCAGAGGTGATAGGAAAGAATAGTAGAGACCGCTGAAAATAGTACAGAAATAGTAAGAGAAGAAGGACACATCACACAATTATACCATCCAGCGGCAGTGGAGGCACATTTCCATGAGGATTACAAACAAAATAATAGTCCACAACCAAGATTTTGTAAATCATTCCACCGGATAGGAAACACAGCCGATACCGAGGATATCGTTCGGCCCAACACACACATCAATCAAACATATAAAACAAAAACCCTTCACCATTTTATGTATTTTGTTGTTTTTTTCCCCCTTGGGATGAAGGTTTAATTGAATATACAAAAAAAACAAAAAAAAAGGTTTTAAAAGATAATGAAAATAAAAACTGGGTTATATTGTTTATAAAAAATGGTTAATAAATCAAATATATTTATTAATATTTTCTTTGGGAAAGGTTGTTACTTAAATGTTACATTCAAATGGCAGCCATTTAGGTTTTTTTTCTTCTTCGGTATTCTTTTTAAGGTTAACAAAAATTATTTGGATTTAAGGGGGGTAAGGGGGACTGTTAAAAGAAAATTTCCAATAATCTTAAAATTAATAAAAAAAAAAACAATATTATTATTTGTTGGCATGCAAAATCAAGTTGGGAGAAAAGTAAATGATAAAAGAAATTAGCTGAAAATACACCCGCCACCGTTTCCTTTCTCGTTTGTTACAAAAAACGCGAAAAAATATGTTTTTTTCTTAGAGAGAGAAAAAAAAAAACACAAAAAATGTACAACAATGAATGTTAATTTACAAACTGAGTTTGAGGTGGTGTTGTTAAAGTATTTACAAGTGTCGTTGTTTCGTTTTTTGTTTTGGTTTTTCTTTATACATATTTTACATTGAAAAAATAAGTAAATAAGTAAAATCAGTGGTGGTTGTTGATTGCTTTGTAAGCTGGAAAAAGAATTCAGATTTTCCAAGATTTTCATTTTTTTTTTTTTTTAAAGAAAAACATGCCAATTCTAATTGTTTAATTTAAAAGCTAAATTCCTTAAAAATTTGTTCTTGATGTATCTTATTTTCATTTCATATTATTTAGATAGCGTTTAAAATAAATTTCGATTTTTAATTTTTTTGTTTGATGTTTTTTGTTGATCTTTGACGTCTATTACGTCGGGAATATCGAGCCATATGTTCTTGATACTCACGCTTGACATACAAATCGGCATAGGATGGGGGGGATTTGGCAGTGGCGGTATATGATTCGCATACGTAACGTCCTTCATCTTGTTTGCGAACATTGTGGATGTACAGTTCGTTGTTACGTGTCTGCGAGTTTTCGGGCAACTGCTGGTTGTCTTCACGGCGCCAGGTGTACTATAAAATCGAAAAAAAAAGAGAAAAAATGTTGAAAAGTGTTTGATGTGATTTGCGGAGTTCTTCTTTCATAAGGAATAAAATCTCAAAAACAACCGTTCGAACTGACACAGAGTACCATAGGTTTTATTGTTACAAACCTTCTAAACTAATTGCCCCCCCCCCTCCCTCCCTTGTACTTACATAAATTTCACCACGAACTGGCAGGCTAAATGGTTCAACATCGCAAGTAATGCGTACTGTCTCGCCCTCATTTAATTCGTAATGTTTGGCTTGTGGTCGGGGATCGAAGTTGTAACCGCGATTGACAATGACTTCGGCCATTTCGGTGGTGTTGCCAAAATGATTCGAGGCCGAACAATAGTAACGGCCAGCTGCTGCCGGTGTAATAGCATTGAATCGCAAGTATTTGCCTTCAATGCTAACGGAACTGAAAGGGGTAAAAAGAAAGCGTACAGAATGTCAATCAAACACCAGGCATTGCTGACCGAACGCCATCGGACCACGGACGCTGAACTTACCTTGGCAGAGGTCTGTTGTTGTCGGTATGCCAAGACACCGAAATCGGCTGGGCGCCATCGACATCACATGAAATGTCAATATTCTCATTGATATTCACATGAATGGGCATCTGGGGATGGAGGGTGATGTGTGGTATGGGCACATACACCAATTCCGCCAAAAGGAATGTAATAACGGTGCCATGGGTATCGAAGGCATTACATCTATACTTTCCAGCGTTATCTTTATTCATGTGATGAATAATCAAACTACTGCGTTCGTAGAAGGAGTTGGTGGGCAATGGGCTGCCATCGATACGTTCCCATCTAGTCTTGAAGGCATCTGCGGAATACAAAGACAAAGTAATGAGTAACATTTCAGATGATTATCGTACATGTCTTACCCAAGTTACAGTCCAAGGTTACATTGTCGCCCGGCTTGGTTTTGTACACATTTTCGTGTGCTGGTTGTTGTGTCGGATACGGATACGAGGGATTACGACTGGGTGGGTAATAGGGTGGGCTAGGTGATCGCACAACATCACCGTCTTCGGGAGCATCACCACGGCGACGCTTGACATCCAAGACAATGTAGCGTTCATCGGTACCGGCTTCATTGGTGGCAATACATTTGTAAGCCTTGGCTTCTTGTCTGGACACACGATAGAATTCCAAGACGGCCTGATTGTATTGCTCGGCAGCTGGATTGAAACCAAACGATGCGGCATCTTCCTTGATCCAGCGTACACTGGGATTGGGAGTACCGGTAGCTGTGCACACAACCTTAACTTCATCGCCTTCGGTGACACTCAAAATTTCAGCACTGGGCTGGATTTCAATAACGGGAGCTTCGATAACGCGAATCGACGAAACAATCGAAACGTTGCCAACTTCATTTTCGGCTACACACTTGTAGTCACCAGCATCGGCCAATGTTACATCGTTAATGCTGGAATCGAGAGAGAGAGAGAGAGAAGAAATACCGAAATTAGAGATTTCCATTGAGTTGGCTTAGAAGGATACCTACATTATGTAGCCGGGCTGGTTTTGCTGAATTTGATGTCTGGCTGAGAGTGGCTGGCCATCGACACGAGTCCATTGTATGCGAGGTTCGGGTATGCCGGTGGCAGTACAATAGAGCATACCCTGGCCGCCAACGCTTATGACTTGTGGTTCTTTAGGATCGACATCAACGACGGGACGTTCACGAGCTGGAATCAACGATATAATCAGGGTTGTACAAATTAGTAGTATAACTAGTAAATTGTTCGGAACGTTCTTATTACCAACTCCTTTTTTGGGAACTTTAGCATTTTTTTGTTATTTTTTTTTTTAATAAATTTAAGTTTTTTTTTTTTTGGCAAAAATGTTTTGAATTTAATTAATAAAATATAGGAAATTGAAGACAAAGAAGATAGGGAAAGATAACACTGCTTTTAGGAACAAGTAAATGAGAAAAGTTCATATATTTCAAACACAATTAGGGCGCTCAGCTACGAGGTAAAGTCCAGAAAATGGTTATTACATAGGGTTTGCATTAGAGAATCAAAGAAAATGTGAATGCCCGCAAACTCTTCCATACAAACTGTGAACTCAAAAAGAACGATGTCCACTTCGTGTCAAAATGTATTTTTTTAAAGCAGAACGAAACTTAAGTTCAAATCTTGCTTTATTATAGTAAACTGGCGCTGAGTTCATATACCACAGACAATAAGAAGCGAAAATTAATATTCACAGAAAGAACTTAATTTCAAATATTGGACTTGGACGTCTGCACACTCTTAGGTGGCTGACTGAACCACTTTCCCATTGCAATCAGAGTGAGTACAAACATTTGAGAAACGTTTCCCTTCTGTACCATAATGAAATGTTATTCGAAGTACGTACCACAACAATAACCAAGAAAATACTACGGTTTGGCTTATATCAAAGTCGACACCCCAATTGTGTTTTGTTGCCTCAACGGTAGTGCGCAATCCAAAAAAAAATCTTGAAATATTTCAACTTACGTTCAATATCAATGAAAGTGCTGGATTGATCAGAGCCCGCCTCATTTTCGGCAATACACAAGTAAATACCACGATTATCGGGGCGGGCATTAATGATGCGCAAAACATTGCCACTTTGATGGACATTATCGCCCAAAGCTTCATGGACCTTGGTCCATCTAATTGTGGGACGTGGTGTGCCCGAGGCTTCGCAGGTAACAGTAAAGTCATGACCTTGAATGACACGATTCTCATCGGACAACGTCTGAACCACCGGTGGAATACTGTAATTAGAAGAGGAATGCCATTAAAGTCGGAGATTGTCAACGACGTCAAACAGATACTTACGCTCCGGAATGTGGGGGAGTGATGACGACAACGCCAGGTGGCGGTCTGTTATCCTCAATAATGACATGAGCGTCCGAAGTGTAATTACGACGACCGCGGATATCAATACCAATGCAGGTGTAGATACCGGAATCGCGTGGAGAAGATTCATGGATCTCCAACATATTGCCGTTGACGATCAGGTTGTGTTGACGATATAGGGGATAACCGTCCTTGGTCCATTCGTATTTCAGCACAATAGATGTGGTGGGCTGACAGGTCAAGCGTACAAATTCGCCCGATCCACCGGAGAACGATGGTGGTTCAATGTAGACCAATTCACGTGGTGGTGGTGTGGGCAGTGGGGCCGAGGCTTGTATATAGATTTGGGTATACTGTTCGGCATAGCCGCCTTCGCCATTGTTAGCCTGGCATCTGTAGCTGCCCTCATCGGATTTGCGTGGCATCTCGAAGATCAAACGGCTGCCATCAACGCGCACCTCGCTCGACACCTGACCATTGACGCGTGTCCAAGTAACAACCGGAGCGGGATTGCCGCTAACCTCGCAATTGATTTCATCGGGAACGTACTCTTCGAACGTATAGTAGGCCGGCAAGTTTTCAATCTTGGGTGGTGAACGGCGTGAGCTTTCTGCAGTTACAAGGAAACAGACAAAAAGCGTTTTAATAAGGGCACAAGCGTAAGGAGTTCAACTGAAAATTGTCCAAAAAAAAAACGTAGAAAGATGTTCATACCGTAACGGGCCAACATTTCTTTGGCATATCCTTTTTGTTTTTTTTTTTTGGTTTGTTAAAAATAGCAGCGTAAATTTTGTGGGTGTTTAAATGAATGGCTATTAGTAGTTTTGTCTACTGAAAAGACCAACGATGTCATGGACTTACCCGTGATGGTGATCGATACCTTATCCTCGTACACATGATGGGTTTCATTGTTGCGGGCTTGGCAAATGTAAATGCCCGAATCGTGAATTTGCAAGTCGTACAGGCGCAGTATGCCATTATCCTGATCGTAGGTGAAGGGCATGTTGCCATTCAGTTTGTACCAGCTGACAATGACGGGGCTCTGCAAAGACATTCAGTTCGGATTTGGCAAATAATTTCTAAAGTAATTGTGGTCAATACTTACGCCATTGTAGACCAGGTGTCCGGTACACGAAAGAGTTATGGAGCCACCCACTGGCACGATGGTAATTTCAGGTGGTGCAATGGAGACGGTTATTTGCGTGCGGTAATCGTCCGGTCCGGCTGTAGGGCGTTTATCTACACCGCGATCAGAGTCTGTTTAAGGCATAATTAGTTTTTGTGGAATAAAAACGTAAAAAGATGCAATTAGTATTTAAAAAATTCCGCATGGTTTGAACAATATCTAAGGTTAGTGACAATGAGTTTTTAATGATATCAATTTTCAGTTCAATGTTTTTTGGTTTGTTCAAAACTAACTACAACAAAAAACTACAGTTTGTTTTTTTTGCAAAAAATTTGTACATTAAATAATTTGGTAACGTTTGTTTTGATATTTCCAATTGGATTAGTTAGTACGTTTCAACTCGGTTTAGAAAACCCTTTAAACTTTGAGTATGACTTTTTTTTACAGAAAAAATATACGTTGGTTAAGTTGGTTGCTATGGTTGTCTAAAATTATAAACTTAAAGACTGTTTAAACAAAGACATAAAACATAGAGTTCAAAGGTTAAACTAAAAAAAAAATTGGTTGTTTTAAGCCCACAGTTGGTACATGTTTCTTTTTACACAGACATTTTGCTAAACACAGAGAGGAGTTGGCCTTGCAGGCCTTGTTCTCATATACAAACAAAATCCACGTTCTCCGAATTTCAGCCGAAAGTCTCTGACGCTGGTGAGTGTGGATTCGCGCATATGCCAACAAAGCCAAACTAAATTTTAATTTACAAAATTGTTTTACGGAAATTTGATTTTTTTGTTGTTGTTGGTATTTAGTATGAATGTATGTAGGTAATATAATAATTTTTGGTTTTTAAGAGGACAGACATTAAAACAAGAGGATTTCCAATAGATCAGAAAACAGACATACGTGTGTGTGTGTGTATGAAAACAAATTACTTGTACTACTCAGATTTTTGGGGGTAAATATCTCTAGACGAAAAAAATGCACTACCAATTTACAAAAACACAACAAGTTTTGTAGTAGAAATCCGTTTTAACAACAATAAACAAAACCCACTGCAAGAGGTTAAACATTGGTTTGCTAAACTAGTTACGCAAGAAGAAAAAAACAAAGAAGAAGAAACGGAATGTTTGCGAACCTCTGCCATTTGTACAGCCATAACGCAATTTGGTTATGTTTCCTACGTACTCTTTGCCTCTGAATATCTGTAATGTCTCATTGGGCGAGATGGTCTGATTGGGTTCAATGTGAACTTGAAAGCCACTACAACAGAATCCTTTGGCCTTGTCACAAATGAGTGTTGGTTGCAACACCGTAAATCGGTCCACTGTTCCGTTCGTTTGGGTATAGGGACGGTATACATAATACAGTTAAAAAAAAATCAATGTATGAACGAATGTTTCAATTGAATGGTAGATAGATGTGTGTGTGTATGTGTGTTTGTGTGTTGTGGCGCGGTGCTGGTTTCATTTTGGCGATGTTGGGATAAAAAGTGGGAAAAAAGAGTTGAGTATATTGTGAGTTTGTTGTTGATGGCTAAACAAATGCGAAGCAGACGGATGAGTTGGGTCGAAGGGTCTCTTCAACATGCCACATGATATGATTTGTCGTTCCACATTCACAGATCGCACCATGTGGCTCATTTCTGGCATTAATATCGATTTAAATTGATAAAAAAAAACTGATCGTCTCCCGCCAAATTACAACAAAATGTTGTCATTATTGTTAATATCGTCATAGCTTTTTAAGCCAATGACCCAGTCCTTTTTGAGATTAACTAACGTTTTACATCTCTACAGCAGTGTACCGTAGTGTCGTTTCACTTAAGGGCCAATTAAAAATAATTTCCCACATCAAATCATTATTTTTCACATATTACTTTTGCAACTTTGCAACCATTTGCTTAGAGAACTGCAATCAATGTTTTGGAATTTTCCCTTACTTTTTTTTTTTGGAACTTTTTCATTTGATTTCTTGATTTGTAGACCCCTCGAGTTTTGTACTCTTCCGTCACACTTTACCACTTGTCTAACTGCTCGTTTTAGTTTCTCTTTTTTTTCCTCAAACAACATCAATATCATTCTCATTCTCACTCGTTCTCTTTTATCTTTTTGTTTCGGAACAGAAGTCTTTATATGCCATGCTTCAAAATGGGCATTCGCAAATCAAATTAAATTAAAAAAAAAAATAGAGGGAAAATGTCAAAATGAATCATGCCAAAATGTGCGATTTCTTGTGGCGTCTCCACACATACCGAACGCACAAAAACTTACCGGGAATTTGGCAGCGATCACCGGTATAGAAGGGCCGGCATTGGCATTTCACGTAGCCACGCTCATCCAGACTGCACGAGGTGGATGTGTCGTCTTGGCAGGGACATGCCACACAGTTGCCACTACGGTCGCGGTAGTGCATGGGCGAGCAGGTTTCGCACGATGAGCCTGTGTAGCCGGCTGGGCATGTGCATATTTCAATGTCAATGGCCTGGTTAGCACCGGGTTGCGGTGTCTCTACGGCACTTTCCAGAATTACATCGCTGATCGATGAGCGTGCTGAGGGAATCTTCGTGGTGGCTCGAATCAGAATGTGTTCCAGATTGGACAGAACGTTCATGAAGTCGACACGTGAAACCCGTTGCATAACACCACGTTGCAATTTCTGCCAATTTTCATCTTCATGCAAACGGATGGTGTAGTCCGTTTCATCATGTTCGGATGCCGGACGGGACCAGATCAATTTGATGCCGTTGCCAATTAAAATTACATCGTTGCCGAGTTCATGTCTGCCAATTGATTCCACGCTCAATTGGTAGCTGAGTACGCCGCCATACGAGTACAATTGGTTACCCAAGACGGAGCCTCTCAGGCTCCAGTATTTCTGAGTGTACGATGTGAATGAGTAGGTGTATTCGTTGCGTCCGATATCGAAGTTCATGTTATCCGTATCGACAACCATGCCCTCTTCGTCGGTTAAGAGCGGTGGGTTGCTGAGGAAATCGACGGGTATGAGCTGTCGGTAGAGTGAAGCCGATCGGCAGGTGCTTGATTTGTGCGAGCAGAAGCATTCCTCGCAACCGTCCGGATTGTCGGCGGACAGACCGTACGTTCCCGGTCGGCACTGATCACAGTACTGGCCTTGGACATTGGTCTTGCAGTAACAGTAGTCATTGGGACAAGAGGCTGTGCCGTCTTGGTTGCAGTTATAGCATGTCTGATTGGTGCCGGGCCTGGTTGGACTGACTTGGTTGCCCGGTTGGTTCTGTTGGCAATCATACGGCGAGCCAGCGGTTGCGTCTCCGGTGTAACCGTAAGCACAACGTTCGCACAAATCACCTTCGGTATTGTCGGCGCAGTTTAGGCAAACTCCACTTTCGGGATCACATTGGTCCGAATGGCCATTGCACTCGCAGGGTTCGCAGACGCCCAGGTAAAGACCAGCTTCCGGGTTGCGTTTGTAGCCGGGAGCACATCTCTCACAGGATGGACCAACATAGCCCTGTGGGCAGCGACACTCTTCCACTTCCCAAGCTCTAGAGCCGCCAGTGCTGCTGGCCGTGGCCGTATCCATGGACACATGCGTCAAAGTGCCATCCTTGGTGCTGGTGGTGTAGGTGGCCTTAATGTAGATGGCATCGATCTTGGACAAGGCCATCAACAAGTGTGGTCGGTTCACGGGTTGGCCATCGGAACGATGCCAGGCGCTCTCAATGAAGGGTATGGCATAGGAGTTGGGTTGATTGGGATTGAATCCTCCTCTGCGGTAATGGATGATGGTTAAATCTTCGCCGGACTTAATGACGACATCGGGGGTTGTGCTGCGAGACATCAAACCGCCCGGCATGGGATTGTAGCTCACGTTATAGCTCAATTTGCCACCATACGATGTGATCTGGTTACCCAGGAACGGTGGGGGCAAGCTCCAGTACAAAGGTTCCGATGTGGGCAGTTCGCTGAATGACAGCGAGGACTCGTCGGCTGTGAAAAGGAGCTGCGATGGTTCATTGGTGTTGTAGTCTCTGATCAGACTGAATCCATGCGGAGCTCTAGAACGTCCGAAAGTTGATGTGATTTGATCGCGATTCCATGAGCTGCTGCCGCAATTGACCGGCAAACCGCTGCAGAAACATTCAATACAACCGGTGTAGGTAAAGGAATTCAAATGGAATGAGCCAGGCGCACAGGTGTCACAGCGGGGTCCGCTCACCAGCGATTTACATTCGCATGTGTTGTTGGGTAGGGCAGAGTATGTGCCATCCGCATTGCAACTGCTGTCGGGTACGGGATAGCAGCGACCGCCCGGAGCCAAAGGATTACCCTGATAACCCGGAGCGCACATCTCACAACGACGTCCCGTGTAGCCTTCATTGCAGTTGCAAGTGACTTCGTTGTCGGGCCCCAAAGAGCAGCCGGATGCAAAGTTGTTCGTACCAGTTTGGGGGCAGGGACAGTCACGGCATTGTATGCCACGACGAGGGTCACCGTACGTGCCAGCCGGACAGGGTTCCGGCGTGAAAGGAACACAACGTCCCAGCCAAGCACCGCCCGGTTGACGGACAAAGCCTGGTGCGCAAGTCTCACACGAATCTCCAGTATAGCCGACGGGACATGAGCACTGTTCAACGAATGTGGCTGAACCCAAACGCTGATCATGTGGTCCGGCCGAATTCATCATAATGTTGGTGAGTTCAACCTCTCTTTCGGTGGCCTCGACATAGCCCAAGCGTACCAAGATATTATCCACATTGGCCAAGATCATCATAATCTCTTCGCGGGTGGCAGTGCGTCCGTCCGGTTTCATCCAGTTGCCAGGAGTGAACTGAATTTCCATATGATTCACCAGGCTGGGCTGAGGGGCGTTGCGTGAACGATAGGTCAAGGTAAAACCATTGCCGGTAATGATAACATCAGGGTTGCGAGCCGGATGGCCGGTGCCATCGAATCTCACATCGTACTTAACGTAACCGCCGTACGATTTCAATTGATTGCCCATAAAGTCCTGGGGCAGAGCCAAGTACGGAGTGCTACGGCTGCCATACTGTATGTCGGTGGCACGGAATTGGACGCCGTGCCTCAAATTCATGATGCCACTGGAAGAGGCCTCATTAATGACAATATTGCTGTAGGGACTGAGTTCAACATTGACGACGCGATGCGAGGTGATTGGCGGTTGGATGGTGTTAATAAACACATTGGTCGACTTGCAAGACTTGGCGATGCCAAAGCAGAAACAGCTGACACATTCCTCCGGACGACGAGCGGCCGAATTGAAGGTGCCGGCGGGGCACACGCCCGGACGGCTAGGTTCGTCAACACTTACAATAGTATCGGTGGTGAATTTGCTGCCCTTGGAATTGATGATTTCACAGGAGTAGGCGCCACTGTCGCCATATTGCATGTCGGGACAGTAAAGGCTGCCGGTTCCACTGTAGCTCTTCGAAATACACTTTTCGGGTACATGACCCCAATTCAAACGCCACACAATGACGGGAGTGGGAGTACCCACACCAACACAGGTCAAATTCAACGATTCTCCCGGTCTCAACAGTTGAGTTGGCGGAGGATCACGGATTTTATCGGGAGCCACTATAAGAAATAATAATTTGTTAGCGAGAGATTCAAGTGTGAAAGTCGGGCGTACTGGGTGTACTTACTGCAACCAATTTCATCGGAGCCATCGCGACAATCATTGGTGTCGTCACATTGGAAGGACTTGGGAATGCAATGGCCACTGCGGCATTGGAACTCATCGTAACGGCAGGGAGCACCACTGGGCTCGGGATCGCAACTCTCCTCATCGGTGTTATCGCCGCAATCGTTTTCACCATCACAACGCCACACGCGATCCACACACTTGGAGTTGCGGCACATGAACTGATTTGGTTGACACTTGCGGCCGTGCGAGCAGCTATGCTCATCCGACCCATCCGAGCAGTGCGGAATGCCATCACAAATCTGAGACTTGTCAATGCATTCGCCATTCATACAGGTGGCTTGGGTGGCCGAGCAGGCTGACGGTACACGATCATCACGAGGATTGTCTGTGGGCGGAGAGAGAGAGAGCAAAAATACATGTTGTTCGATTAATAATGTCAACTGCAAGTGCTGGGAAAGCAGACTGATCAACTTTGGGGGATAACGAAATATTTACCATTTTCGTACGAAAAAAATCCGTATGGAAAAGGCATGAGACAGAAAAGAAAATGTTCATTTTTACTACGCTGTATACTAAAATATATGTGTGGGCAAACTCGTGGGGGTGTTGGAGGTTTGTGGTTTTTTTTTTTAATTTTTTTTTTTTTAATATTACCTAAGCCAAAAAATTCCAGGTCTATGTGCGGCACTGTGCCATATTTAATTTTAGTTGAGGGTACAAAATACTTATTAGATCCCCAGGCTGCATGCATGCGAGAATCCAAGATGTGTATAGCCACGTAAACAAAGTCTAAACGGGTTTTCCCGCCCACACATGAGCCCCATACTTACATTTCTCTACGGTCAACTGGACGAACACTTGTTGGCCGGAAACATGACGAGGATAACCGACGGCTTCGCAAATATAGGGGCCAGCATCATCAATGCGAATATTGGGGATTTCCAGGCGACCATCCTTGTCAGTTGCACCCATGGGCATGCGGAGACCGTTCGGTCTGGTCCATCTGACCTTGGCGCGGAGCATGCCTTCGTCGCGGCAACGGAAGATGACTTCACGACCTGCGGAAGGAAAACGAATACAAATGCACGATTAGTGGTGAAGATCATAGAATGTGTGGAGTATTAAAGACATTCCAGGCGGGTAATGCTGCTTATACTTTTGTTCGGTGTATTTACATGAATATATATATACGGATTAGATGACGGTCCCCGAAAAATATTTAAAGTGTACAGTACAATATACACTATACCGGACAGACGATTGTTTTATTGGGGGGGACGATGAGTTTTATTTTCGTTTACAATTTGTGGAATTTTGCCCTTAAAGTAAGGAAGCGGGGTCAGCGCCATTTTGTTCAGAAGCTACAGAACGAACGAACATCTGTGAAATGACAACAAAAACCGGCATTTAATTAATTTTCTCTTGTCGCACCGGTTTCTGCACATACAAATGTTTCTGTTTTCTTCTTTTTTTTGGTTAGATTTCGGAGAAAAGATTGACTGCCAGAAAATTCGCTATCGAGAGATTATTTTATGTGAGAAATTCTACTTGTGTTTTTTTTTTTTTTAAAAAAGAAAAACGTTTTAGAGAAAACTTTGCTACAGTAGCTAACAGATACAAGAACATCTGTAATAAGAAACAATTGCCCGTTACTTTCAAATTAAACAATAATTGCTTAAATGAAAAAATCGCCAATTGCATATAAGCAAGTTGTGCAAAAACACCGGGCCGTTACTTTCAAATTAAACAATAATTGCTTAAATGAAAAAATTGCCGAAAGAAATTTGTGGAATTTTTTTTTTTTTTTTTTTAATTTTTTTAGAGAGATTGAAATGAGTGAAGACGGCTGGAAACAATTTTTTGTTTTCAAAATTTATTTTTTGTAGGGAAAAAATCGCTACGGCGAAGTCCGGCTGTAATACGATTCGAATTCGGGTGTGTGAATATTATACAACAGTAGGAGTTCAGTTTGCGCAAACATGAAACGATCATAGATTTATTCGGTTTTCACAAATCATCATTTTAATTATTTACATTCTAAAACATGCAAAATCCAGCATTAATTAGCTACCACAACCTGGTTTCCTTTTATAACAAATCTTCGTAGCAAATGCGATGAGTTTGCATTTGTTTGCGCAAACCGTACCGCTCGTACTGAACGTTCTGGTGCGATTGTTTTGTAGCCGCTATAAATAATATAGTGTATATACAATATAGGTTTCGTATAGGCGTCATATACAGTGGAACTTCCATAAGTTGAATTTTCTTTAAGCAATTCTTAAACAATTTCACAAGTAATTCCATAACTCAAAGTCACCGTTAGTGGAACTGTTTGAACTGAAGACTGATGGTTCGAGTTATGGAAGTTTGACTGTATATTTTGTTTTGATTTTATTTACATATTGCTGTGTTTTTTTTGGTATATTTTTATCGTTTCCCTGTTCGAGAGTGCTTTACTGTACAAAAAGATGCTCTTTGCCGTAATTGTTTGTATATTTAATGTTCGTGGAAATTGTAATTATCGTACACTTACCCTCCCTGATATATCCTGGTTTATAATTTAGGGTTTTGTTTAAGCACATTTGTATTTTTTTGATAAGCATTAGTTTTTTTTTTGTAAGCGATATATGAACAAATGTTCAATTAAAAGAAAGGGGGAAATCAAACAAAGAGATTATCTGTTTAATAAAGCTTGGAAGGATTGGTAGTTGTTGTTTTTTTTTTTTAAATTTTAGAAAAGTACAACAGTTTAAGTGAGTTTAGGTAATTGGAATTTTTTATAAAATTGAAACCAAAATTTGCCAAACTACCAAGGACAATAGACTTACTTTCTTTGATGGATTGATCGGCGGGATAGGTCTTCAAGTTCAACTGGGGAGCAGGTGTAGTATGGATATCAGCTAGAGAAAACGAAAAATCATAATTAATTATTTCAGTTAAACAAATAATAAATGCGGTTTAGAGACAAACTAGAATGAGTAGTAAATATATATATCGGGTGAATTTAATGAAACTAATTGACATGACATGGTGAAAAGAAGTGTGTGTTTTAAGTGGAAACCAAGAAATAAATTAAAGGTGTTTTCTTTTTTGTTGAAGTTTTACCAACGTATTCATAAAAATTACAAAAAAAAAACTTTTGTTAAGAAAAATTTGTAAAAAATACTAAAACAATTTTCTTAACTAAGAAAAAGGAATGAAAATAAAAAAATAATTTTCTGAACAAAGAAAAATGTAAGAACAAATTTATGAAAATACAAAAACCATTTTCTTAAACAAAGATAAATTTATGAAAATGCAAAAAAAATTTTCTTAAACCAAGAAAAATGTAAGAAAAATTTTATGTAAATACAAAAACAATTTTCTTAACGAAGAAAAATTTATGAAAATACAAAAACAATTTTCTTAACAAAGAAAAATGTTAGAAAAAATTTATGAAAATACAAAAACAATTTTCTTCACAAAGAAAAATGTAAGAAGAAATTTATGAAAATACAAAAACAATTTTCTTAAACAAAGAAAAATTAATGAAAATACAAAAATAATTTTCTGAACAAAGAAAAATGTTAGAAAAAATTTATGAAAATACAAAAACAATTTTCTTAACTAAGAAAAAGGAATGAAAATAAAAATATAATTTTCTGAACAAAGAAAAATGTTAGAAAAAATTTATGAAAATACAAAAACAATTTTCTTAACAAAGAAAAAATTATGAAAATACAAAAACCATTTTCTTAACAAAGAAAAATGGAAGAAAAAAATTTATGAAAATACAAAACTAATTTTCTTAACAAAGAAAAATTTATGAAAATACAAAAACAATTTTCTTAACAAAGAAAAATGTTAGAAAAAATTTATGAAAATACATTCTCATACAATTTTCTTAACAAAGGATTTTTTAGTTTTTTTTTATGATTACGCGGGTTAACACTATGTTACAGATTAATTTGTGTTAAACAAGAAATGGTGAGTACGAAAATATTTTGAATGAATTTCACATAATGGAAAAATCAATGGAATCAATACAAAGACTTTAAACAAAGACTTAAAATTTAATAAATTTTTGTTTCGATGTGAAAATAAAACTTGTAAAATAAAATAACTGACGGTTTCCCCACTAGGTCGTTCGTTACAAATCGTCAAAATTAGAAGCCTCATAAAATGGATTTCAGACAGTATTCAATTCGGGTTTTCAGATATCTGTTAGATATCGTCATATGGAACATAATGCCTAAAGAATAAGCTTTCGCTTCATATAAAATACCATTTTATTGTGCCTTCAATTTTTACCAGTTTGTAATGAACGAACAAAACCATCAGTCAACCATCAATGCTTAGTCTGGTGTAAATAAAATATATATGAAAATAAAATAAATATAGAAAGTGTGATGTACTTTTATTCATGAAACGAAGGAGTTATTGGGACTCGAATTGTTATTTTTATTTGTTATTTTGTGCCACCATTTCCCTTCTCATAATCCTATTGTGACAAACTTGAAGATACTCTCGGCAAACTCCTGTTGGAGTCCAATCAGAATAACAGAAGTTAATAAATTGTGATACCTATTGATTATCTCTTAACCAGTGGTTGTGAAAATGGTGCTTATTAGATATGAACACATAGTAAAACTAGTTTAACAATTCTTACACACGTCTGATTTGTGCAATTATTTCTATTATTTTGCCTCCGCCCTCGTAATTATTAATGAAAATGTTCTACGAAGGGGCTGCCTAATTTTTTTTCTTTTTCGAATTTTCTACTTTGTTGTCAATCATTTTTGTGCTACCATTTTTCGGGAAGAGTGCCTCCGGTGCTTGTTGGTTAGGGGCCACAACACTTATATAACCGCAAGAGAAATTGCACTCAAAGACTTACGCTCGATCTCATTATTCATAGGCGGACAATCTAATTCGTCACTTATATCGAGTGGACAATCAACAATGCCATTGCAACGCAACGTGGCCTGAATACAAGGACCATTCTCACACCGATACATATTTGGACCACATGAACGGCTGACTGAGGTGGTGCTGGTTCCTTCAAAATCATAGTAGGAGGATTCTTTAAGATTATATCCTTGGTAAAAAAAAGTATTTAATACGAACACACACACACATGAATGATGGCAGAGGAGATTAAAATTAAATGAAAAAAAAAAATAAAAATCAATTAAAATTGTTATAAATTATATTAAAAAAAAATTCGTAAAAATGTAGAATCAACAGAAATCGCGGATATAATAGAAATTAAAAAAACATTTAAACGAAATTTATAAAAATATGGAATCAAAAGAAATCGCGGATATAATAAAAAGTAAAAATAAAATAACATTTAAACAAAATTTATAAAAAATATATATAAAAAATAAAAACAAAATTATATTAAAAAATATAAAAATAAAATTCATAAAAATGTAGAATCAAAAGAAATCGCGGATATAATAAGTAAAAATAAAATTCTATTGAAAAAAAATTCATAAAAATATAGACGCAAAAGAAATCGCAGATATAATAAAAAGTAAAAATAAAATTACATTAAAAATTTTTTATAAAAATTTGGAATCAAAAGAAATCGGGGATATAATAATAAAAAGTAAAAACAAAATTACATTTAAAAAAAAAAATATTAAAAATGTAGAATCAAAAGAAATCGCGGACGTAATAAGTAAATATAAAATCTATAAAAAAAAAATTCATAAAAATGTAGAATCGAATGAAAAGGGCAAAATTTGGGTTAAGGTAGGAAACTTATGACAAGGAAAGCTTAAAAGTGTAAGAGAACTGAGAGTGTGCGCGTAACATAAAAACAACAAATATCCTCGCCGGTAAAAAACATAATTTGAATTTGTGATTCCACAATGTAAATAAAAAATTTGCTCAACACCTACCATTTTTAAGATAGGAATACGAATTAGTAAATTCAAAAAAAAACCTACTGTCCTCTAAATGACTTTCTGTTTTAGAAGATGTCACATAAATCATGAGCTCCCACAGTTTTCATTTTTGAGAGAGGAATACGGATTAGTAAATTCAAAAAAAGTAAAATCCTATTGATTTCTTAATGACTTTCTGTTTTAGAACCTGTCACATAAATCATAGGCTCCCATAGTTTTTTATAATTTCATAGTTAAACATTGCCTGCCTTAGGGACGTCACTGTTCTATTAACGTTATTATTTCAATCACCATTTACGGTTTTAAATTCTACGACTTTCTAACATATTCCCCATCTTTTTCTCACTTCTCACACTGGATTAATTTTTAATTCCGTTTTTTTTTCTTCCCCTCTTTGTCTGCAACGTTTTCCACTTTCTTGTCCATACTTTTTGTATCCGTTTCCCTGGGTTTTCCACTACTCGTTTAACATTGTTCACAGCAAATACTAAATAAAAGTATATTTATTTATGGTAAAATATTTTTAATGAACAAAAAAATGGCAAAATATTTTTTATCAAAAAAAAAATATGGTCTTCAAATGGGTGTTTTTTATGGTAAAATATTTTTAATGAAAAAAAAAATATTTTTATCAAAAAATGTGTTTTTATGGAAAAAATATTTTTTTATCAAAAAAATGTGTTTTTAGGGAAAAAATATTTTTTATAAAAAAAAAAAAAATATGATCTTCAAATGGGTGTTTTTTTATGGTAAAATATTTTTAATCTGAAAAAAAGTATTTTACCATTAATTTGTGTGTTTTGATGAAAAAATATTTTAAAAAAATGATATTTTTTGTCAAAAAAAAAAATATATTTGGTAAATACGTTTTTGTTAAGTAAAATATTTTTTATCAAACAAAAATAAGATCTTTAAATGGGTGTTTTATTATGGTAAAATATTTTTAATCAAAAAAATATGGCAAAATATTTTTAAACAAAAAAAAAATGAGTTTTTATGTAAAATATTTTTTATCAAAAAAAAAAAGATATGATCGTTAAATGGTTGTTTTTTCACCCATTCAACGATCAAATATTTATTTTTTCCTGATTAAAAATAAATTTACCATTAATTTGTGTTTTTGATAAAAAAAATATAAAATATTTTTTTATCAGAAAAATAAATATGATCGTGAAAAATGTGTTTTTTTTTTAACGGAATTTTGTTTAAAAAAAAAATAAATAAATGTGATTGTTAAATAGGTGTTTTTTCTTCTTGTGATAAAATGTATAATGTAAAAATTCGTTGTTCAAATATCAAACTTACTGCAATATCTTTCGTCCGAACTATCGGCACAATCGGTATAACTGTTGCATCTGGCCATGGCACTAATGCACTGTCCATTGTCACAACGGAACTGCGAGGGCAGACAACGATGGGGTGCTGGCATGGCGGGATCCGTGCAGTCTTCCTCGTCCGAGCTATCCAAACAATCACGAACGCCATTACAGTGGGCCGAACCGTACACACAATCGCCATTGCGGCAACGGAATTGATCGGAAGCACAGCCTGTTCGTACAATGAAGACACAAATCGATTAGTGGGCAATCATGACAATGACCTTTGAAAGGGAGGCGGGAGGCAGAAGAGGCTACACCGAAAAAGTGCGTTAAACATTAAACACTAAAAACATGCCTTACATTTCAGATATTTCAAATCAAATTAAAATTATTGCTTAATTGGAGAGATGGAGAAAACTACAAAATATTCAGATATACTTTTTTTTTTTTTTTACAAATACGGCAAAATCATATAAATTACTACTTATGGTGAATAGAATATATATGTATATATATATAAAGAGAGAGAGAGAGAGATAGAGATATTAACCAATGCAATTTTGTTCATCTGAAAAATCTTTGCAATCATAATATCCATCACAGTGTTGAGTCGCATTAATGCAATATTTATGATCGAAACAGAAAAATTCATCGTCCTTACAGTTTATGCCTGGTTTTGTTTCATTTTTAATTATTTATATATATTTTTTTTTTTGTTTTTGTTATTAATTAAAAGCATTTCATTGTTTATGTTTTTTTTTTTGATGGAATGAGAAAAAGATTGAAAATTTTCATACATTTTGTTTTTTTTGTTTGCAGAGTGATGTGTTCGGAAGGATAGAAAAAGAAAAATCGAAAGAAAGTGTATTGTACAATGAAGAAATTTGTTCTTTGATGGTGCTTAAGTAAAGGAAGGAAACATATGTAAAATGGAATGACATAGAGAAAGAAAAAAAATCAAACAAAACAACAAGAAAATTAAATCCGTAATTACGGAGAATTTTCAAAAGAATTCAGGCATTCGGAATTTATAACCGAAACGGACGTCAAGACCAGAATTTGGTCAAGCAAACCAAAATACAATTAAAAATAGGTTTCAATTGAAATTGTTGCCACCTCTTGGTTTTCTTTTAAAGGATTTGAAGAACTTCTTAGTATTTTGATATCCATCTTTGTATTACTTTTAAACTTCTTTGGTTTTCATATTCTCCAAACTTTTGCTTTACTTTAATTTGGCAATACTTTCCTCCCGTTTTCCTTTTTTTCTTAAGAGAATTTTTGGCCTATCTTGAAATTTAACGAACAGGGTATTCCCACAAGAGCTGTTATCTCTCGAAGAGTTGATCACAATTGGCCATCGAAATCTTGTGATTGGTTCCTTTGGGGCCACGTGAAAGATAAGGTCGATTCAAGACCTCAGAGATAGAATTCGTGAGGCTATCGAGGACATAGGGCAGCCACTTTGCAATTTGGTTATGGACAATTTCATGAAATGGATATGGTCCTGTAAGCCTGGACCATGGTTTTCATTATTAACGGCTTACCTTCCTCTTTATTATGAAATCAACAACCGATCATTTATCTCACAAAATGCCACTTTTCTTTGAATACCAAAATAACACCTCTTGTTTGGAGAACCCTGTATTTTGAAACTTTTTTTTATTTTCTACACTTCATTGCCAACTTTTTTTTTTTTTATATTTTTAAATAATTTTTGTTTGCTCTTTTTAAAAATTTAAAAAAATGTCGCACAATTTTTTTTTGTATTTTAAAAATCGCCTTTTTTTTTGGTTTGAATTCCTTTTAATCCTGCTCTTTTTGCAATGTTCTCTTCAAATCTACCAAATTTCCAACTGATTTTATTTTCTCCTTTTTGCTTTGTTTGTTTTTTTTTTTTTAATTAAAATTCAGTCGTTTCCAATCAATTCCATAATAAAGAATTAAAGTGCTTTTTCTGTTTTTTTTTTTTTTTTTTTTTTTTTTTGAAAAGTGCATTTGAGAAAAAGTTTCTGTTTTTTTGTTGTAGTCTTAAAATCAATGAATAGAGAGTGAGAGAGAGAGCATGAATTCAACTTACAGTCAGTTTCATCGGCACCATCGTCACACTGGGCCATGCCATCGCAACGTTGACTTTCGCTGTAACATTTACCGTTTGGACAGGTATGCTGGGGACAGGGATAGGTGGGTGGTCGGTGTGGGGGATAGGGATAGGCGGAGGGGCAATCCTGTTCATCGCTGCGATCAGCACACTCATTGAGGCCATTGCAACGTATGGATTTGGGATGGCAATCATCGTCGCAGAAGAATTGATTGCTATCACAGTCATCGGGTGTTAGGACGTTGGTTACTGGCGGTTTTTGTTGTTGCAGGGCATAATGATGATGAGTGGATGGGTGGTTTGGTTTGGTGTGGGTGTTTTGGGAGAACGGAGACAATCATGATGTACACACACAGGCACAAATGCATGATTTTGTTCATGTTTTCATTAGACACACAGACACACAGAGGGATACAAGACAATCGGAGCGAGAGAGAGAGAGAGAGAGAAAAGCGGGGAAAGAGAAAGAAATTTATTAATAATGCGCATAGCAAATGAGGATTGTTGTTGTCTGTTGATTGTTTTTGAAAAGGATCTGTTTTTTCTTTTCTTTTTTTCTGGGGGTACAATTAAATACATAAATGATTATTTACATAGACTTTTTGATAATTGGCAACACATAAGAAAGGGTTTTATAGTTTGCACGCTGAATATTTAAAATACCTTAAAGACTAACTTACACTTAAACTAAATGGCAACTCTTATATTTAGCGAGCGACAATATCACTTAAACATAACAGCATAATGTAAATTACCCTTGACTTGACATTGACTATCGGATTCATCGGATCTGTCACGACAATCCGCATGACCGTTACACAACAACTTGTGGTCGATACATTCAAAATTGTCGCATTTCCATTGGTCCGGCTGACAGGTCTCGTTGGCAAATATGATATTTATGATGTCATTGTAGCGATCTTGTTCTGGGTCTTTATTTTGAGATTCGGTTTTGTTTTATTGTTTTTTTTTTTGTTGGGCAAAGGGTGCGAGTGTATGTGATATGGTCGTGAAGTTGAAGTTGAGTTGAGGTGACAATGACAGAAATGTGAAACACAAACATGGATCATGGATCATATGAAAGAAATCATAATTATAATGGAAAAGAAAAGAAAAACATGAGAAAAACATTTAATTATCGTGGGGGTTAGTTGAATAGAGAAGGTCATACGGGAGGATGATGGATGGACAAATGAAGCAGGATAAACGAGTAAGGTAAAGTATGAGATTGAGATATTATCAACTGTGTCGTTAGGCTGGGGTTACTCGGCTGGCAGCTAAAAATATTTGAAGATCCCTCGAGAAGGCCAAGGATAACGGAAGATTTGGGGTCAAGGAAAGCAGAGACTTGACAATATCAAATCCCTCGATAAGGCCAAGGATAACAGAGACTTGACAATATCAAATCCCTCAAGAAGTAGAGACTTGAGGTCAAGGATAGCAGAGACTTGACAATATCAAATCCCTCGAGAAGGCCAAGGATAACAGAGGACTTGAGATCAAGGATAACACAGACTTGATAATATCAAATCCCTCGAGAAGGCCATCTCGAAAAAATACTCTAACAACCCCTGAGAAGGCAAAGATATTCCAGATGACGAATGGCCTAGCTCATAAGCGAATATTTCCACCAGAGTACTCTGGGTGAGGAAGCTAAAGTGGAGCATTAGATGCTGAATGTAAAAATGACTGAAACAAATTTCAGATTGGAATATTTAAATTCAAAGACAGAGTCGTTTTTATCCTTTGACGCTGGAAAGATCCTTTGCAAATCCAGTTATGGAAGAAATAAGTTGGGATGTATTTAAAAAAAGTTATCAAAGAAAGAAACCAATTTCAGAGTGGAATATTTAAATTGAAAGGCAGATACGAAGTCTTCATTGTCAGAGGGAAGGGTATGCTAGGATTGAGTTGCTGCTGCTAATAATTGAAACTGAAAGGCATTCTCTAATCTTGGTAATATTCAAATTTATTGTTCTCTTCGTGGCTTTCGAGTAAATCAGGAACGGAAGAATATTATTTTCTTTCCTTTTGTAATATTGTAAAAGTAAAAGATTCCCTGGGAACTCTTTCAGGTTTATGGAATGTTTAAACAAGGATGGGAAGAATAGTGGAATAGGAATGTTGTTGGATATCAAATTTAGAATTTTTATCTCCCCAACCAAATCAATGCCAAAGATTCACTGAAAAATAAGTGTAAAAACCCAAAATTACCATTACACTCCTGTTCGTCGATGCCATCTTCACAATCAATTTTGCCATCACAATACAAATTCCAGTTAACACAAGTGTTATTGCATTTTATATAACCGGTCTCACAATTCACTGCAAATTACAAAAACCCCATCCAAAATGAAAACAAAAATATAATAACAAGAATTGGCACTACCATTACACAATGATCTACAATAATTAGCCTTAAATCTTCTAAATTCTCTAGAAAAAAAGAATGCACTACAAGTCACCGGCTACAGGAATGGGGGGAGGCGTTGGAGTATTTCACAAAAACAAAACTTACCACAATTGTGCTCATCACTACCATCAGCACAATCATTATGGCCATTACAATGTAAATTGCCCAAAATACACTCGCCCGTGGTACAACTTTAACAGGGGCGAATTCCCACAAATTACGATTCATTATTTTCAACCCCCCAAAAGTATGCAGTGGAAATGGTTTGTTTGTTGGTGGTGTCGGTGATCATGATGTGTGGGTGGGTGTGTGTTTGGTGAGTGTGAATTTGTTTAGTTTTTATGTTGTGTGTATGGGTGGATTGATGTGTGTACGTGCGTCACCGCATGTTGTTGCAATTGTTGTTGTTGTTGTTGATGATGTTGATGATGATGATGATGATGATTTTGATGTTGTTCGGTAGTTGTTGTTTTGCAAAGGACATGTGTTGAAACAAAACAATTGGAAAAACAGCAAAAAATAAATAAGAAGAAGAAGAAGGAGATGAGAGTAAAGTGTGAAAAACAAAATCGTAGAGAAAACGGGTTTTTTTTTTAGAAAATTTGCCTTGTTGAGTTTTTTTTGTACAATTTTTTCCAAATAAAATAATGTTTTTTAGTTTTTTTTTTATTAATTTAGGCAATTAATTAGTAAATGAACAAATTTTGAAAAAAAAGAAAATTTTTTTGAAAAAAAAAACAAAACAAAAATTTTTTAAAAATCCATTTTAATTTCAAAATTCGAAAAACTGATATTTAAAAGAAAAAAAAATTATTTGACAAATTTTTTTTTTTAAAAATTGGAAAAAAAATTTAATGTAAAAACAATTTTATTTTCAAAAAATGGGAATATTTCGAAAAATTTTTTGAAAAAGAAAAAAGAAAAAAAATTTTTTAGTTTTTTTTATTAAGTTAGGCAATTAATTAGTAAATGAACAAATTTTGAAAAAAAAGAAAATTTTTTTTGAAAAAAAAAAACAAAAAATTTTCAAAAACCCATTTTAATTTCAAAATTCGAAAAACTGAATATTTGAAATAAAAAAATTATTTGACAAAATTTTTTTTTTTTAAAAATTGGAAAAATTTTGAGTTTAAAAACAATTTTATTTTCAAAATTGGAACAATTTCGAAAATTGTGGCCAGTTTATTGAGAAAATTTAATTTAGTTTGTAATATTTTAAATAAAACATTTTGTTTCGAAAAATTGCAAATATTTTTAATATTTTAAAAATTAATTCTATTTAGTTTTTGGTGTAAAAAAATTATATTTTGAAAATTGGAAAAATTTCCAAAATATTAAAATGCAATATTTTATTAGTTATTTGGAATATAAAAAATAATTTTATTTGGAAAATTGTCAGCCTGGAAAACAGCCAAAATTTTGAATGTAAATGAAATTAATTTGGAAAATTCGAAAAATTTATTTTAAGTTATTATTTTGAAAATTAGAAAAAAAACATAAAAGTTGTTAACAACAATTTTATTTAGAAAGTTTCGAAAAATTTCAGTTTTTAATGTAAACAATTGTATTTTGAAAATTGGAAAAAATTTGAATTTAAATGAAATAAATTTTGAAAATTCGAAAAATTTATGTTAAGTAATTATTGTGAAAATTAGAATAAAAAAAATAAAAAATTGTTAAAAACAATTTTATTTAGAAAGTTTCGAAAAATTTCAGTTTTTAATGTAAACAATTTTATTTTGAAAATTGGAAAAAATTTGAATGTAAATTAAATTAATTTTGAAAATTCGAAAAATTTATTTAAGTAATTATTGTGAAAATTAGAAGAAAAAAAATAAAAAATTGTTAAAAACAATTTTATTTAGAAAGTTTCGAAAAATTTCAGTTTTTAATGTAAACAATTGTATTTTGAAAATTGGAAAAAATTTGAATGTAAATTAAATTAATTTTGAAAATTCGAAAAATTTATTTAAGTAATTATTTTGAATATTAGAAAAAAGAATACAAAATTGTTAACAATTTTATTTAGAAAGTTTTGAAAAATTTCAGTTTTTAATGTAAACAATTATATTTTGAAAATTGGAAAAATTTTGAATGTAAAAACAAATTTTATTTGAAAAAGTGGAGAAATTTCCACAATTGTGAACATTTTACGGTGAAAATTCAATTATTTCTTTTTAAATTTTAAATGAAACATTTTATTTGAAAAAATTGCAAAAATATTTTGAAAGAAAAAAAAAAAAAAAAATTTGAAACTTATTTAAATTTTGAATCTTTCGAAATTTGAAAAAGTGGAGAAATTTTCACAATTGTGAACATTTTACGGTGAAAATTCAATTATTTCTTTTTCAATTTTAAATGAAACATTTTATTTTAAAAAGTTGCGAAAATATTTTGAATGGAAAAAAATATTTTGAAACTTATTAAAATTTTGAATCTTTCGAAAATGGGAAGAGTTATCAGAATTTTTTAAAAATGTAAAAGTACGTTTTTTGCATGACATCTGGTTTTTTTTTGAATTCTTTAAACTCCAGCAAATTTCCTAAAAACCCTTTGGGAAATTGAAAGTTTATAGATTACGAGTCCTTACAGATAGGCACCCTCCCGACAGAAAGTGCAATTCTTTTCATCTGTGCCATCATTGCAATTCGGTATGCCATTGCACAGCTGATCACGTAAAATACAATAACTATTATCACATTCAAATTCATTGTCATGACAATTATCTGTGAAGAGAACGGAGGGGGAGAGCAATTAAATATTTACAAAACAACAAAACAGGTGGCATCTTGGGTCACCGTGTCGAAGGGGGGGAGGAAATTAAATAAATACATAAAAAATAAACCACACAAAATGTTAGTTTTGGTTTTTGTTGTTGTTGTGGTTGTTGCAAAAGACAGACAGAAGGGAGTGGCAGCATAACGAAGAGAATTCCTGGAGAGAAACGTTCTTTACCTGTAAAGGGCGGACAATCGATTTCGTCCGTTTCGTCGTCGCAATCGGGATAGCCGTCACATTTTTTCTCAATCGGTATACAACGGGAATAATCACACTCGAATTCATATAGATCACATTCACTGAGAGAATCGTCGGGTTCGAAATCTTCATATCATTTCCGACATCAACAATGAATTGATAAATGTGTGAGTGTGTGTTGATGTGTGTGTGTGTTCGTGTGAGGGTGATGAATGATGTCGATGGATGGATGGTTGTGAATACAGATATGTAAGAAAATAAAAGATGAAAAATAGTTAAAAAAAATTATAATAAAATTCCATATAAAAATAAAGGGGGGGGGGGGTGGGTTGTAAATCCGGGTTAACTAAGGTGCCTACGAGAAGTATAACAAAAAAAATAAAACAAAACAATGTACTAATCCCTAAGGGACTTTGCTCGGTTAGTTGTAATCTAAGGGAAATCGAGAAATCAAAATCAAAAAGGGGGGGGCAATCTAAAGGAGGGGAAAAAGTCATGTTTACCATAATTTGTGTCATCGTAATTGATGGGACAGTTCGTTTCATCGGAACCGTCCAAGCAATCGGTTATGCCATTGCATAGTTTATAATCGGCTATGCAGATACCGTCGGCGCATTGAAATTGATAACTTAAGCATTCAGCCAAATTGCGGGTTTTATTGAAATTAGCAGTGAAATCTTTTGGTTTTCATTTTTTTTTTTTTTGTTTTAGGCAATTTTTTGTAATGCAAGGATGAATGGAGTTGATGTAGGTATAAATGATGTAGATGTAGTAGGTGTAGTGTGAAGAGGAATTTCGATAAATTTTGATATATGAGCCATGAAAATAAAATATTTTATAATAGAAAGAAAGAAAGATATTAATAAAAATGTAATGAATTGAAATATGATATGTATTTTATTTAAAACAAACGACAACTAAATGAACGAAACGAAAAGAAAAGACAAGACAAGAAAGAAAAAAAAAACATGTATGGCCGGGGGTTTTTGGCAAAACCTGCCAATTTTCGAATCAATCATATCAGGGGAATGTAAAATAGTTTCTTGAAATATAAAACATTTACCGGAAATATAAAATATTTCCTTGATTTGATGAACACGAAATACTGGAAGTATTTGAAAAGCCGACGACTGTTAGAGAACATGAAACATGCGTATGATAAACGGAAAGAAAACGAATTAAATGATACAAGAACGCATGCTTGGATACGAAATGATAACGAGCAGAGAAAAGAAAAATAAAAAGAAATGACATCTGAAACTATGAAGGGATGATGGAATATTTGAGATCGAAGCGGGTCGAGGGGGTAAAATTTAATTTAGAACAAGTGGCATCAATTGTTCAGAATATTTGGTAGACTCGAAAGTTACACTGAAACCGAGGATATCTATAGAAGCTTCCGCGAAAAACGGATATAGTTTATAAGAAAGATATCCCCGTTTTCTGAACAGCCAGCACTGAACAAAAGGTTACATCAATTTGATGAATTTGGACAGCATTGTCCAAACTTCTGCAGTTCTCTTCAATTTGATGTAGAATTTTCATTAAATTTTCTTCAATTCCGTACATAATTTGGATGGACATTGCACATCAGTGTGATGAACATTGTACATCAATTTGATGAAGATTGTACATCATTTGGATGGACATTGCACATCAAGTTGATGAATATTGTACATCATTTGGATGGACATTGTGCATCTGTTTGATGAACATTGTACATCAACTTGATGAAAATTGTACATCAATTTGATGAACATTGTACATCAATTGAATGGACTTTGTACACCTGTTTGATGAAAATTGTACATCAGTTTGATGAACATTGTACATCAATTGGATGCACATTGTACATCAATTGGATGGACATTGTACATCAATTTGATGAACATTGTACATCAGTTTAATGAACATGGTACATCAATTTGATGAACAATGTACATCAATTTGATGAACATTGTACATCAGTGTGATGAACATTGTACATCAATTGGATGGACATTGTACATTAATTTGATGAACATTGTACATCAGTGAGATGAACATTGTACATCAAATCGATGAAAATTTTACATCAGATTGATGAACATTGTACATCAATTGGATGAACATTGTACATCAAATTTATGAACATTGTACATCTGTTTGATGAACATTGTACATCAATTTGATGAAAATTATTCTTTTTTTCGTATTTCAATTTTAGATTTTTTTTGTTGGTGGTTTTGTGTTTTCAATAATTAAATTTACTCCTCGTAATGAGTTTTTAAATTGAATTGTTTGTAAACCTGAATTGGAATTGAGAATCTTTGCTTATGAGTTATTATCAACTCTATTGTCTAAGATATGAAGATAATTCACGGGTGAATTTCCTTTTTTCAGAATAAAATCCTTTTTATTCTAAACAGACCGGGAGTCAAACAAAAAAGCCAACTCCGGATAATCGAAAATGTCCGTCCCTTAATATTATTCTCCCTATAGTAGTCTCGAAAAAAATTAAATTCCCAGCGAATTATCTCCCTGGGCTGTAAATCTGTAATGATGTTCTAACGGTTCGCTGTCCAGTAGCTTAGAGATTTTTTTTTCTTTTAATTTTGGGATTTTGGATCATTTCGATGTCAAGTGGGAAATTTTTAAATATTTAATTAAAAAAGCAAAAAATAGTTTTTTGGGATATAAAGACAAATTAATTAACTAATAAAATCTAAAAAGTAAAAAAAAAAAAACTAAAGTAATCTACATACAAATAAATACATATTTCAAAATAAATAACTTAAAATAGACATAAATATGGGAAATATAAAAAATTGGCTAAAAATTAAAAAAAAAAATACATATTTCTGGAATAAAATCAAAATCATAAAAACAAAAAGTTTAGAAAAAAAAACGACAAAAATACTGTTAAGTTTCAATATTAATGGAATTAAAGAAAACTCATGCAACTCATGCTTGGATTGGTTTATAAATATCCCTTGAAGGGTTTAACATGCACAACTAAATAAAAATTTTCTAATTCAACTAAAAACTACCATACATGCAGATTACAATTAGTTTAATAATGAAATGAAATATGTTCTATGTGTAAACTAGGTTTTAGTTTTTGTTTTTGGTTGGTTTGTTTTAATTCTCGACAATACTTACGACAACTCATTTCATCGCTGCCATCTCGACACTGAGGCCGGCCATCACAAACTTGAGTTTTAGGCAAACAACCACCGCCGCGTTTACATTTGAACTAAAGATTTGTCAGGGGTGAAGATTTGCATTTAAATTTTTCATTTTTAATTCGAACGTTTTTTTTTTTTTGTGTGGTTTTTGAATTTGCAATTGCGCGAAACGTCGGTTTGGCCGCGAGAACTTACCTTTTCGGGGGCACAGTTGCACAGGCCATAGCTTTCGTCGTCCTTGCGATAACAATCGCCCATGCCGTCGCACACGCTCTCCAAGGGTATGCACACGCCGTTCTCACACATGAATTCCGAGCCCAGGCATGTTTTTTTGGCTTTTGTGATCGCGAATGTTAAACCGGGTGATGTTGGTTTAGTTTTTGCATTTAGAAATGTTTTGGTTTTTGTTTTTTTTTTTTGAGTTGTGGTTGAAATATGTAAGAATGTGAAGTTAAAGATGCAATTTACAACAAAAGAAAGAAAGAAAGAAAAAAAAAACATGGTGAAGAAATTGAATTTGCTTTCAAAGATTTTCGCTTTTTGGTTTTCTGGTTTCAAATGAATACAAATGTGTTGGAAAAATTAAAAGTCCACCAATGTGAAACAACACAAAGTTAAGAAATGTTCGGGGCAATGCAAAGAAGGAAAGTTTTGAGAAATATTTACAGTGTCTGGGCTTTCCAATCCGTTTATCGGCGGAGAGATCTTTAGGCAATATATCTGTATGTCACAGTGAAATGAGTTGAATTTGTAGTAAACGTCACAAACAAAAAAAAAAATGGATAAATGTCCTTAAACTCCAACGTATTTGAATAATGCATGTGGAACGGCTGTTCCATGTTTCCTAAAACGGTCATGTGTTAAACAAAATTATTAGAGATTGCTCTCTTACTCGTAAAGTCGCCCACATTAAGGAGGTGGCAACAGCCGCTGATTCGATGGTCTTAACCGGTTTCGAACTCGGGTTCTTCTTCTGTGTGATAGTCGCACACACACTACCTACCACACCACGACCGTCCAACCTGAGGGGAAACCAGTGAATGCTTTAGTAAGGTTGTGGTCCTTTTAGGTTTTTATCACCTTTTAGGGTGAGGGGAGAATTTTTATATGTTTTCCGCGGTTTTAAGTCTGAGTGTCTTGTGAGAAGGTGGCCAAGTTTTACCGTCCTTACACGGAATGACTCTCAGGTAAATTTCTCAAGTATTTTTTACACGTTTGTTAAAATGTAAGTTTGTCCTGAGTAAGTTTTCGAAATTCACTTACTTTGTAATTTTTTTTGTAACAGATTCTGAAGCTTTACAGTCTTCTTTAGAAATTAATCGCTGGTAGATTTTTTTTTATTGTTTTCATTGTCCCAATTTACACAATGACTTTTTCCCCCAAGAGTTGTTTGTCTCATTTCCTTTTGAAACCCCTTCGTAGAGTCATGAGTTTCCTGTAGGCTTTAAGGCAAATAAGATCGAAAGAGAGACAATGAGAGGCAGAGTGTTAATGAAAAAGACCTTAAATGGAAAATTATGTTGTGATATTCTTAAATCACACAATTCTCTGATGACTTTTCCCCCCAAGAGTTGTCTGTCTCATTTCCTTTTGAAACCCCATCGTAGAGTCATGAGTTTCCTGTAGGCTTTAAGGCAAATAAGAACAAAAGAGAGGCAGAGAGTTAATGAGAAAGGCCTAAAAGGAAAATTTGTTGTTGTGAGTCTCTTAATTCACACACAATTCCCTAAAGTTTCCATAAGAAATAATTTTCAATCCAGACATGGTTTAGAATATTTGTTAACCAGAGACCTTCCCCTGTACAACAACCCTAACTCCATAAGGGTTTTTTTTTTATAAAAAACGCTATCGACGAATCCGTTTATTTTCGAGTGGACGGGGCTGGATTAAACGTTCCAGGGCATCAGCAAATCATAGGTGCCACTTTAAGGGAGAGTACACTTGGATTTCATATAAAAAAATCTCTATTCTCCGAAATACTCGCAAATATTCCATATTTGCATTCTATTTCTAAATAGCTTTTGATTTCGGAAATAAGCTTTGAAGTGTGGAGATTCGAAATCAGTTTGTAGCATTCGATTTCTTTTGGATGGGAAAAAAGTTATTAATGTTTTATATAGAAAACCTGGCAAATAATATCAATCATACGCCACAGGTGTTTATTTTTGAAATGTTCTGGATTTCTATGGAAAACGGATGAACTGAAATCTTCAAAGTCGTTCAACATAATATTTCGACTCTTTTGATGCAACTGAAGGCGTAAATTTCTCAACAAAAAAAATACACCATTCAAAACGTTGGAGTGGGAATTTACAAAATTTTAAAATATGTTTTTAAATCTGAAAGTTTTGTTGGCACTGACACTGAAAGAAAATTGTGCACAATATTTTTAACAATTGTTAGATATTTTTATAAATAAAAAAAAATGTACAAGACACTGAATGAGCATGGACACTTTATAATTCACAATAGATAGACATGTTAGCAAATATTTGTTAGGAGGGGGAATAAACGTTGAATTTCTGATTTGGTGTTAGAAGGTTTACACTGTAAAAAATTTTGTTTGCCTCGACAGACAAACAGCCAATAGTTGAGATGACATTTCTTAACTTTGTTTTACTTTTTTTGGTAGATGTTCAAGTTAATGTTGAGTTAATGAGAGTTAATGAGGAGTAGGGCCCACTTTCTCAATGTCCGGCTAGAGCTCATCCATATTTATAACATTGGCGGCTCAACCAGACATAAAGAAAATGTTTTTTTTTTTAGTAAATTTTTGTTTTGTTTTTTTTTTTTCGTTTGGAAAAAAATTCACTAAAAAAAATCTTCGATATGATGAAAGAGCAAAAATGCATGAACGATTTGAGAGACTAATCCATGATGTGATGACAAGTATTTTCTGTGGAGAACTGGAAGTTGTGTGGGGGTAGATTCAAAGATAACCTACTGGGAGCCGGTGTCGTTGTGGTGGTCCTCATTGTTGACGACGTTCTTAATGTTGTGGTAGGCGGCGGCGGTCTGGTCCAGTAGGTGGTATTACGCCGTGGCGTGGCCACTGTCGTTCTTATCACATTCGCCGGCGGCCCTTGGGTGGCGGGTTTTTGGCTGTGACCCTGACCCTGATTGGGATCATCACAGCCCGCCTCATCCGTCAAATCGTTGCAGTGATAGAAGCCATCACATCTTAAATGCATGGGAATGCAAACATTGTTGCCACAACGGAACTGGCTGCTCGAGCAGGGATTGTCACCCGTGGGTTTATGGTAATAGTAGAAGTCCTGCATGTCCAATTCATGCACGCCACCCGAACCGTACCGGGGTGCATCCGTGGACGTTGCCGTCGGTGGTCGTTTGTGATGTGGCGCGTACTCTCTGATCATTTCATCATCATCGAAGATATTTCTTTCAGTATCATGCAGATCTTTGGGGCCATAACGTACGTAAAGGGGTTAAGCCAAACCGCATGCAAATCCAATTTTGTATTTGTTTTTGTTATGAATGGTTAAATGATAAATAGAGAGAAAAAAAAAAACACATGCAAATACGAGTGGTTTTAGTTGGTTGTTTTGAATTTTGCGTATGGATGGATCGCCAATTTTGTTGGAGTGGGAAGAGTAGAAGAGTTCACACCATTTGTAATCCCACCAAGTAACGTTTTTGAACAAACAATTTTGCACAAAATTTTTTACAGTGTAGTTAAGAGTTGGTCGATTTTGGTTTATTTTTTTTTGGTTGGTAGTAATTGTTAAAGTTCAGTTGTTTTATGTACCATAACCACACGCACACACAACCATTTGTTGGGAGTTGGTGTGCATTTTTTTTGTTTGTTTTTTTTTTTGAAAAAAGTAAGAAAAATAAAGAAGGAAAAAATTAATAATTTTGAAAAAAACAAAATGTTACAAATTTCTACACACACACAGAATTTGCCAATTTGTCTGAAGAAGCCGATTATTGTTGTTGTTAGCCACCACCAGTTAACGAGTTTAGGGGAGAAATGTTTCCCCTTGGACAACTAACATAGAAGAGACAGAACTTACCGCAATCCCGTTCATCGGAATAATCCGAACAGTCATAGATATTATCGCATACCTCGCGATACGGTATACACTGACCGCTGTCACAGCGGAATTCGTTAAATTTACAATAATCATCATCATCACGATCACCGCCTTTTGTTTTTGTTTTTTTTTCAAAAAGTTGTGTGCGTTTTGTTTGTTTTTTTCGGTGGGTGACAAATGATGAATGTTTACAATTTACAAAAGTGTTAGGTGTTTTGAGTAGTTTTTGTGTTTAAGGTTGAAATTAATTTTGAGACATGCAATAAACCGAAAATGGAGAATAAACAGAACAGATTACGATTAAGATTACGAATAACAAAGGTAACAGCTAAATAAATACCAGAAATGAAAGAAGAAAATATTTACAAAAGAAAATCAAGCTACAAATAAAAATGGTTTATGAATGATACGAAAAAACAAAAAGGATATGGTAAGAAACAAATTATTGGAGGTGGAAGGAAAAAAGGAAGGATTTCATGTCGTTTTTGTGGATCAAATAGAAGGTACAGAGAATTTCTAAAACGTCTAAAAATATACTTTGGAAAATAACTCCCGAAAATGGCCAAAAGACGAAAAAACTGGAAAATATTTTTGAAAAATTAAAGAAAAACCTAGCGGAAGAAGTTCTAAAATAAGAAGTTCTAAAAAAAGAAACACCATACAGGAAAGAAAGAGAATTTTTAGGAAAAAATCTTCTTAAAGCCTAAAAATATGCTACACTTTTTTTTTTAAAAAAATCTAAAAATGTTCAAAAGACAAAGAAACTCTGGAAAATATTTTTGAAAAATTAAAATGAAAAACCTAGCGGAGGAATTTCTAAAATAATCTACTAAAGTGAAACATTAAGGGAAGAGAATTCCCGATAAAATCTTCTAACAGACTAAAAATATGCTACACATTTTTTTACAAAAAAATCTGAAAATGTTTAAGTCAATAAAATAAAAGAGAAAATAAATAAACTAGCGGAAGTATTTCTAAAATAATCTTCTAAAGTGAAACATTAAGAAAGATAATTCCCAAAAAATCTTCTTAATGCCTAAAAATATGCTACACTTTTTTTTAAAAAAATCTGAAAATGTTTAAAAGACAGAAATACTCTGAAAAATATTTTTTAAAAATTAAAGAAAAACCTAGCGGAAGAAGTTCTTAAATAATCTTCAAAAATGAATCATAAAAGCAAGAGAATTCCCAAAAAAAATTCTTAAAGCCTAAAAATATGCTACACTATTTTTTTAAAAAAAATCTGAAAGTGTTCAAAAGACAAAAAATAAATCTGGATAATTTTTAAAAATTAGAAAAAAAACTAGCGGAAGTATTTCTAAAATAATCTTCTAAAGTGAAACATTAAAGAAAGATAATTCCCAAAAAAATTCTTAAAGCCTAAATATATGCTACATTTTTTTTAAAAAAAATCTGAAAATGTTTAAAACACAAAAATACTCTGAAAAATATTTTTTAAAAATTAAAGAAAAACCTCGAGGAATTTCTAAAATAATCTTCTAAAGTGAAACATAAATGAAACAGAATTTCCGGAAAAAATCTTCTAAAATCCTAAAATTATGCTATAAATTTAAAAATTACTTTTCGAAATGTTTTTAAGAAAAAAAATAATGGAAGAATTTCTCAAATAATCTTTAAAAGTGTTTTACATATTTTTTAAAAAGAAAATCCAATCAAAGGAATTTCTAAAATAAGTGAAATATAAAAGAAAAATCTTTTAAAAAAAACTCTGGAAGAATTTCTGAATTAAGTGAAACATAAAAGAAACACCATACCGGAAAAATAACGAATTTCTGGGAAAATGTTCTTAAGACAAAAAAAACGCTTTAGAATATTTTTTATAAAAATCAAAAGAAAAACCTGCCGGAAGAATTTCTACAATAATCGTCAAAAGTGAAAGAAAGAGTGGACAAAATCATCGAAACGCCTAAAAATATCTTCTGGAAATGTTCTAAAAACAAAAAAAATACGCTTTACAGTATTTTTTTATAAAATCAATAGAAACAACGACCGGAAGAATTTCTAAAATAATCTTAAAAGAAATGTTAAAAAGACAAAAAAATATATTTTTCACAAAACCTATCGGATGAATTTCTGACATATTCTTCAAAAGAGAAATTCTGGAAAAAAAACTTCTTAAAACCTAAAAATATGCTATACATTGAAAAAGAACCTCTGAAAATGTTCTAAAGATAAAAAAACATTCTGGAAATATTTTTTAAAAATTTCTAAAATAATCTTCGAAAGCAAAACATAAAAGAAATGTTAAGAAGAAAAAATAAAATATTTTTTAAAAATTTCTAAAATAATCTTCGAAAGTAAAACATATAAGAAATGTTAAGAAGAAAAAAAAATATTTTCTTAAAAATTTCAAAAAAACCCGTGGGTAGAATTTCCAAAAGTGAAACATAAAAGAAAGAGAATTTCCGGGAAAAATCTTCTTAGAATATGCTATGCATTTGAAAACAACTTCTAAAGATATTCGAAAGACAAAAAATACGCTTTGGAATTTTTTTTTAAATAAAAAAAATTAAAAAAATATTTTTTAAAAATGAAAGAATTTCTGAAATAATCTTCAAAAGTGAAATATCCAACCCACCTAAAAGTATACTTTGTTTTTGTTATCTATCTTTCTACTTTGTATTCCTTTTAGGTCACACCTGATACAAACCAATGTGTCGAACACGTGTCATCTGCTTATTAAGCAAACGCTGACTTAATTCCACAAATATGCGAAATATGCCCGGAAAAGGGCGTTTTCTCTTGAAAGGCAGCACTGACGTCTAACAGCCAACAGCACATAACAAATTGCATTCTTTTGAACACAAAAGGTGTGAAATTAAAGGCAATGTTTGAATTCTAATCGATAAATGCTCAACGGGCTGACGGATTGGCCATCTAAAACAATGACAAGTAAATGACAGTCAACTTAAAGCGAACATGACACAAAAACACATTCAAAACAAAGAGAGCGACAGGCAGAATTTGAAAAAAGAGAACTGTAGAAATCCCAAAACGACCATCAACAGAAATTTATGAAACGTTTTATATTTAAATTGCACATTCCGGTTTACAAAATCGCATTTTAATTTATGCTGATGTCTGTCTGCGCTATGTTTTGCCATCAGACTACAGGAGGGTGTAACACTTCCAGCAAACATTGTTTGCATAATAATCGGAAATATTGCCAAGTGTGTAAGTTGCGAAATACATTCACCTATCCGACTAATGCATATCATAAATCTCATTTTGTTTTAGTAAATGCCATATCAAAATAAATACCGATTGCAAAACCGAATTAATATTTAACAGCGCACGGCAAAGGTACATAAAGTGTTGTGGAAATGTAATAAACAAGCTGAGAACAGGTGTCGGCAGCTGTTAGATGTCAGATGTTGCTGCTGCTGCAGCAGCCGCTCGGACGGGCCAGAAGAAACACGAAACTAACAGGCAGAAGTCATGTTGCGAAACATGACAGTGACAGGAGGAGAATCGCGTCGAATGGAAATCCAACACAAAAAAGTGTGTTTGAAAATAGTAACGTGTGAAATAACTATTTGAATATGCAGTTAATTTGGATTCGCATAAGAACAGCTTAAGAGGAAATAAAAAAAAATTACTTATCAAAAGAGTTTATGAATTAAGGAGAATAAAATATTTTATACCTCTATAGAAAAAAATCGTACTTCATTTCTGTATAAATTCCAACAACTGCCCAGGTGTGAAATGAAGTACGATTTGTTTCTAAAGAGGTAAACAATGTTTTAATTTCCTTAATTCCAAAGTGTATGGATGACATATGTATTTCCGTTATGCCCTGAAAGAACTTACTCAGTAGGAACTACAGTTTTAAAGCCATCAATAGGCGTACACATTATTCCAACACTCGTTGCCGGCATTTATGTGCTGCAAACAAGGATACAATCCTACAATATTTGTCTCATAGTCTTATGCTCACCGCCTATAACAGCACGTTCAACGAAATTTTTAAAATGCTCAATGTCTTGTGATTTTAACCAAATTTGTGCCATTCACTTTCTTCAAATAACAAAAAAGTTATTCGCGTTTTACTGTAGCAACCTCTAAATTAAAAATAATCATACGCACCGATGGCTAGGAAATATATTTTTTTAAATTCCAAGGTGTTTCTTATATTTCTAAATCTAATGGCAGTATTTTCTAAATCTCCTTATAAAAGATTAGTTGCAATGGGAATTTTTTATAAAAACATATTTAAATTATTGAAAACATACGAATAAATGAAAATATTCCAAGTGCATTTGAATGTTCGCATTTTTGAAAAAAATTCGGATAAATGAAATTGTTACAAATTCATTTGATTGTTTGCATTATTGAAAAAATTCGGATAACTGTAATTATTATAAATGTATTTAACTGTTTGTATTATTGAAAAAATACGGATAACTGCAATAATTATAAATGCATTTGACTGTTTGCATTATTGAAAAAATACGGATAACTGCAACTATTATAAATGCATTTTACTGTTTGTATTGAAAAAATACGGATAACTGCAATTATTAGAAATGTATTTGACTGTTTGTATTGAAAAAATACGGATAAATGAAATTTTTATAAATGAAAAAAATACGGATTAATGAAATATTTCTTCGTACTGTTTTCTTTTTAGTAAATTTTTTTTCACATAATTTAAATCTTTTTCCTATTGAAACTAAGGACACTTGTGAAATTCTTTTTCTGGACGCGACAATTTTCCATGTTCTTTGAGCGTCGTTAATATTTTCTAATTATAAACTATAAAACCCTTAAACTTAAGTCACACAATTATAAAAGTTTCATAGAAATACTAATAATATTTGAAAAGTTATTGCACTTTCTCCCCAATAACCCACCAATTAATATCAATCATACGTTGCGGTGTACCAATTTGGGGTTTTCCTCAAAATCTCCCCAGTTTCTAGGGATTATTAACCAAATGAAGTGCATGCAATAGCTCACCATGACAACGCCTCTCGTCCGATATGTCTTCGGGACAATCGATATTGCCGTTACATCTTAAATCCTTACTAATGCAGGTGCCATCGTCGCACTGCCATTTCTCGTTTAAGCAGGCTACACAAGTTTCACAAGAAGAGAGCGCAAGCAGACAAAGTAAAAATCTCTAATTAAAATCTTAAGATCCTGAGTTCTCCACAAAATAATGAGATAAGAAAACACAAACATACGACATCCTTCCTCATCCGAACGATCTTGGGGACAGTCCACATGACCATCGCAACGATGCACAATTGAGATGCAACTGAAGTCGCGGCAAGTGAATTTGCCCTTGGGACAAGAATATTTTAATTTCGGTATAACTAGGGGCATTTAGGTGTTTATTTTTTTTAAATTTTTACAATATGGAAGAGAAAAAGAGTAGAGGAGCAGAGAGAGAGAGAGAAAGAGAAGAGTTCAATTCAATTAATGGGGATGAATATTTTGTACATTAACATAATTTGTATACACAATTTAGACAATTGTTTTAAGGCCGTATACTTACTGCTATCACAGTGTTCTTCATCATCACCATCGGAACAATCCATGGTGCCGTCACAGACTCGGGCCTCACTTATACAAGTGATGCCATCTCTACACTGATGCTCAATACTACTGCATTCAGCAGCTGGCATTGTTTTTTTTTTTTTTTTTGGTTAGTCCAGACAAAACGTTGGTATTAGTTTTTTTTTTTTGTTTCATGATGTTTGAATTCGAGGGTTAGTGTTTTTTTTTGTTGTCATGCAAAGTTAGTGGTTAGAAAGTTTGTGGGGTAGCGCATGTTAGAAAAAGTAAAGAAGACATAATTATTATAACAGTTTATAACAATTTACAGTATACAAAGTAGGCAATAGGTTTTTTTTTTAAATGATAGATTTAAACTAAAATTAGTTAATACTAATTTTGTTGCGGCCGATTGTTTTACTTAAAAGCTTAACTATTTCATTTTTGGCCGTATACTAATTTCTAGATTATTCTAGAGTTTTGTTCGAGACTAAAGCGAAAGATAGAAAATACGTTTGAAAAGACTTACGGCATGTGTCGTCCTCATCGTCACCGTCGGGACAGTCGGGAACACGATCGCAACGTCGGCTGCTGTCAATGCAATCGCCAGAGCGGCACTTGAATTGCGAAGAACTGCAATCTGCAAGGACAATACAAAATAGATAATATTAGAATGAGGAAAATATGTGTAATGACTAAAATCGGAGTGTTTTTTCAAATAAAAATTTAAAAAAAAAAAATGCTCTGTCGGTGGAAAATTGTGTCAGCCGATTTACAGTGGTAACCAAAATTAGAAAATAAACTTAATTTGTAGTGAAATAAAAAATAATAAAAAAATAAATAAATTAAAAAGAAATAATAATTTTTTGTAAAATCTTCAGAAATTCCACAGTTTTGGTTTTTTTGTTGCCTGGGGCGTATGATTATTATTAATTTAGTTGCTGCTCTAGAGAAATGTCTAAAACTTTTTGGTTATTGCAACAAAGGCTGTGTTGTAAATTTATTCGAGTTCTTAATATTTCACAGCACCCACGACACTGATTCACTGACTATGTCACGCAGTACGTAGGAATTTAAATAGGCATTCTATAATTCTATAAATAATAATAATAATAAAAAAAATAATATTTTTTTTTTGTACAGAAATTGTGTTTTCCCCAAAATTTTTTTTTTTCAACAAAATTTTTTTCTTCAAAAAAATATTTTTTTTCAAGAACAATTTTTTTTTTCAACAAAATTTTTTTTTTCAATAAAAAATTTTTCTTCAACAAAATTTTTTTTTCAACAAAATTTTTTTTTTTTCAACAAAATTTTTTTTTTCAAAAATAAATCTCTTAATGAGTTTTTAGAGAAATTGCTAAGAAATTTGCAAATACAATTTTTTCGAAACTCTATTTTTTAATTCTCTTCTCAGAACTGCAGACACACAGATTTTTTATTAAACTCTGGGGATTTTACCGTGGCACTTTGTTAGTTCTGTAAAATCTCAATGACATTGAGATGAATTGACTTCAATCTTGACCTCGAGCTCATTAAATAACCTAAATTCATTTTGGATTTTCCTCTTCAGTATTTTTATCGACCCTTATCAATTATATTGAATTTAGAATTTTCTCGAAGTCAATTGAAATTCTAAATTCAATATAATTGAAAAGGGTCGATACAAAATACTACACATGTGTCTTTTTTGTTACTTGGGGCGTATGATTATTATTATTGGATTATTGGAGCGTATGAGTAATATTTATTAAGAGGTTGTTAAAGGAAACCCTAAAGAACTTGTTTGTTATTTGAAAAAAATCGTATGCCAAACCGGGATTTAGAGGCTGAAGATTTAAAAGCTTCCATACAATTCCTGTTAACAGAAATCTAGGAATAAAAGACTTTGGGAAATTCTATTAAGTCACTGATATTTTATTTATTTAAGTAGTTTGCAGTTTTGCTCTTTCATTTCTCTTTGCTGCCCCTCAAATGTCAACAGAAACTCTGTCTTTAAATTCGCCAGCCTGCTGCTGCGGTTGATTTGCATTGAGTAACATGCAAATTTAATGATATTTTCTTCGCTTAAACGGAAACTTAACTCTCAACTGTCATTTGTAGGGCGGTTTTCGAAAACAAAACAAAAACTCTGTCAAGACATACGACTGCAGCCGTGCAGCCTTAAGGACGACAACAGAAAAGGTTTCTTGGGCTCTGGTACACTTGTACTCAATGATATCTGCAATGCGAAGACGACACACAAAATGCAAAACGTTTATCATCATTTATCGTTTGGCGGATATGAACAATTGAACATTTAAATGGTGATTTTGGTTACTCGTCTTTCCCCCTTCCCCCTGCGAAGAGTTTATACATAATGCATTAAGTTGTAGTTTTTTTTTTTTTTTGATTCAGTTTTGTAACTTTCTTAGGAATCGTGCTGATGAAGGAATTGCCGCTGCTTCCATGAAAGTTTCCCCAAAGGAGGTTAATTAGTTTGACAACACAATCAACGTTTGTTTTGTACACTCAGGGGGAAATGTGGAGATCGACGACGTTCGGTGGGGAATTCATTAGGTCTGGGAGTTCTGGGGGGATATAAACAATTACATTATTTTCCATGAATTTCCAGAAATTTGTCTGGCGGTGGCTGAAATTCCTCGAATTCCACATGAAATGCCAATTGTTTTTCGATTTTCCAATTATTTTCCATGAATTCCGAGCAATCTCATATTCAAATTAAGTTCAAATTTTTTTTCCAAGATTTTCCAGAAATTTGCTTGTAAACTGAAATTCCTCAAATTCAAAATGAAATCCCAACTTTTTTCTAGGGTTTTTCAATTATTTTCCATGAATTTCCAGAAATTTGTCTGGCCGTGGCTGAAATTCCTCGAATTCCACATGAAATGCCAATTGTTTTTCGATTTTCCAATTATTTTCCCCTGAATTCCGAGCAATCATCATATTCAAATAAAGTTCAAATTTTTTCTAGGTTTTCAAATTTGTTTCCAAGATTTTCCAGAAATTTGCTGGCAAACTGAAATTCCTCAAATTCAAAATGAAATCCCAACTTTTTTCTAGGGTTTTTCAATTATTTTCCATGAATTTCCAGAAATTTGTCTGGCCGTAGCTGAAACTTCCCAGTGAATACATGGCAAATCATAAAATTCAATTTGAACTCCCAAAAGTATGCTCTGGATTATTGACTTTTCAATTTCTCACATTTATTTCCAAAGACATTCCGGCCTGGTCTGAAACTCCTAAATCAATACATAGTTACCCACGTATTCATACAAATTAATGACAGCTTTCTAAACCTTTGATAAGAGAAATGTTTGAAAAATTGTTTTTGATTCTTTTTACTGAAATTTTAAATTTTTATGAATACGAAGTTCAAATTCAACAAGGAAATCCTAAAAGTCTGCTTTGAATTGTTTACTTTTTAGGCTTTCAAATTGTTTAAAAAAATGTCCCAATCTCTTTTCATGAAAGGCAGGCCTAAGGTGACTCTCCCGTGCCCAGGTGAGCCAATCGCTGTAAAGTATGCTCTTCTTTTCATTCATACATTCACCCGATAAGTATGCAGCACTTTTAATAGTTAGCAAGTAAATTTGACTGAGATCTCTTTGCTTGAAGAAGTTTCCTAAATGTTTGAATAAATATATTCCTTACAGAGAGTCCTTTGGCCTTGTTGATGTTATTTCCGGTTATTTTTCCAAAAACACCAAAACCATAATTTCCGTGGGTTTTCAAGACCTAAATAAGTTTGTTCCTTTCCAAAAATTCCTTTTATTCCACTTATTTTCTTAACAACTCCCTAAACTTGGCTTTCAATATCCTCACATTAACAAGCCCTAAAGTATGCTTTAGTTTTCCCTTTTGTAATATTTTATTTGCATCTTGCATTAGCTTCATTAGCCTGCTTTTCATCTCAACCGTTTCTCGACGAACAACAGGTCTGAAATCTTTTATTTTGGCAAACAAACAAGATTTTCACTTTTATGCTTAAGCGAAACACGCCGTGGCTGGCATGTTCTAAAATGTTGCAAAAAAATATAAATATATTGAAAGGATAAATATAAAATAACAGAAAAAAGAAAATCCTTAGATCAACAATGTAATCCTGGCTGTTACTGGGTTTTTCTTTTGGTTCACTTAAAGATTTGACTTGTTTTCTGTGTGTTTTTTTGTTGTCTACTTGTTGAACTTTAAAATATTGTTTTGTTTAGGATCAAAGGACTCGGAGAAGGGATGGGAGAGGTGGGTGAGGTTTTCCCATTTAACATGTTGTTTATGCATTTGTTGATAATTAACCCTCGGCAGGAAGCAATTTCGAGCCTGTAGTGTTGTTAGACACATGCCAGCAAACTTTGTTTGGATTGAATAATAACAAGGACCTCGAACTTGAGACTGTTGGTGAATGTTTGTGCTGGCTGCTGCTACTGTCAAAAGAGGATTAGCCGTTGAATATGGGGCTGACATTCATTAGGTCAGGGTAGGGGTATATCCGGTTGAAACAATTCTGTGCTGTAATGTTAAATTAGGCATTTGTCCAAAGGCGATTTGGGAAAATGGATTGTTTAAGAAGCGAGTAAGGAATTTGAAAATTTTAAATTATTTTAATTATTTGTCGCCGAACGCCTAAAAAGAGGCTTTAAAATGTTTGCCCGAATGTAGGCTGTAAATTGTTCTAATGCTGTTTTGTATTATTTTCTGTGGTATTTGAGAATGTGGGCTTTAAATGATCTACTTTAATGATTGTTCTATATTATTTTTTCTTCAGATTGTGGCAGCGCCTAAAAATAGGTTTTAATTCTTTGCCTTAATGTATGTTTTTTTGTATTGTATGGTTGGAAGAGAAATTGAAGGTTTCGGATGAATTTGTTGTATTATTTATTTTCAGATTATGGGAAGCGCCTAAAACTAGGTTTTTGTTGTTTGCCATAATGTATGCTTTAAATTCGGTTGATGTTTTTCGGTATTGTTTGGTTGGAAGAGAAATTGAAGGTTTCGGATGATTTCCGTTAATGATTTTTTTTTTGTATTATTTATTTTCGGATTATGGGAACGTCCGAAAAAGTCTTGAAAAGTTCCTCAAAAACGCCTAAAAATCGGTTTTAAATTTGTTTGCCTTAATGTAGGCTTTGAATTAGTTTGATGGAACAGAAATTGTAGGCTTCAAATGAATTTAAGGCGTTATTTATATTTTCAGCTTATGAAATATAAAGTTGCTCCAAAATGTAGGCTTAAATGTGCTATTTTTATATAATTCCGTTTGGTTGTAAATATTTCTGTACTGGCTACGAGGTAGCTCATAATGATGTTTTGTAGCGCCTAAAAGCAGACTATAAACTACATTCTTAAAAGGGTTTTGCGTATATAATTCCCCTCGTATTCGTAAAAGATTAGAAAAGCATTGATAAAAAAAATTTGTGAAAATACAAAAAATTAATTTTCACACATTTATAAATTTTTATAAATAGTCGGGGTATGTATTTTCAATTGTTGTAGCTCCTTAATATAGGCTTTAATTTTAATTAATACAAATTTTATAATCCCCAAAATATGCTGCATTTTTTATAATTTTTTTAAATATTTACTATTACAAATTGTGTGCAGAGTCCGTGTAAATCCCTTAAAGTATACTCTGTTATTAATTATGAAATCCAGCCCATTTACTAGTGCAACATCTAATTGTCGACAACATTTGCCATAACCACTTTTCTGCATATAACATATAATTTTAGACAGAATTTTCAAATCCAACTGCATAAGCTCGTCTCCTCATTTGAAAACCCAGCCCACAAATATGCAACATATTTTTTTCCATGTAAAACCCTTAAAGTATACTCTGCTATTAATTAGGAAATTCAGGCCATTTACTAGTGCAACATCTAATTTTAGACAACATTTTCCATAACCTCTTTTCTGCATTTCGAAACCCAGCCCACAAGTATGCAACATATTTTTTCCATGTAAATCCCTTAAAGAATACTCTGCTATTAATTATGAAATCCAGCCCATTTACTAGTGCAATTTTAGACAACATTTTCCGTAACCTCTTTTCTGCATTTCGAAACTCAGCTCAGAAGTATGCAACATATTTTTTTCTATGTAAATCCCTTAAAGTGTACTCTGCTATTAATTAGGAAATTCAGCCCATTTACATTTTCAAATCCAACTTCATAACCTCGTCTCCTAGTCATTTGGAAATACAGCCTACAAGTATGCCACATTCTCAATCATTTTGAAAATAAATTTAAAATTAGGTCTGATTTTTAACTGGCTCTAATCCGGCTCCTCTGGAAATATATTTGAATTTTGTAGAAATATTTTTAAATGGAACTTCATTCCGGAGTCGCCCAACGCTCTGATCTTATCCAAATACATTCTCTGTTTATTTTAAAAGTCAAAGAGAGACTCAGTCACCGGTGGAAACATTTCTCATTTGGAACTTAATTCCTTTTTACAAATAAATACTTTTGTCGCCCACTGTTTATTTTACGAATTTTGTGAAAAATCAAAACCGCTTCCCCGGATTATCCTCTATTGACACAAGACTAAACAAACCATATTCCCCAAATAGGAATAAAGGAATCAATGTCAATATCCAAGAAACATGTGAACATGTTGCCACAACGATTTTCCCCTATTTGCCTGGCTGTCTGCCTGTGTGTGTGTGTGTGCCTACTATTGACAATTCCCTAATGTCATAAAAGTATCCAAGTGTGCGCGTTTGTAAATATTTGCACAACCAAACATGATTGCTTAACAGCATTAACTACCAGGCTAGAAGAAATTTCCAACAGCATTCGGGCAACATTTCAAACAGCAGCAACAACCGCCTGTTGATTGCTACAATAGCTGTAAGTGTGTGCGTGTGTGTGTAGACAAATACAACAGCAAATTATGGTAATTGTGTGTAAACTCGAGAGCAGATGCTTTTTGTTTTAGGGTGATGTGTGAAGGGAGCCGCCAGGGGACGTGCGTGCATTTGAAAGGGCGATTTTCCGAGTGAGAACTCTCATTGATTTCAAAAGGTGTCAAATAGTTTGGTTGTTGTTTTCACACTATACCATTTAAAGGTAAACAAAATTCGGACCCCCCATTCCTAATTTTGACACTTGTATTGAAGGTTCGCCTAAAACAAAAAAAAAACCGAGATGTTAAGCGACATTTTCGAATTTCTCATGGTGATTAGGGCGGCAGAACAGTTAGCTGAGTTCAGAGCTCAACGATAATGTTGTACGAGTACACAAACTGTTAAGTGGATCATGGGAATAATGCAAATTGCGCCAAAAAGTAGACTACACAAATATTATTTTAGGGTTAACACATCAACAGACATTCCACTGAATGTTAAACAGGCGGCAATAGAAAATGTGAGGCGGCGTTTGATCGAATGAAGTGATAGAAATGGAAATCACATATTTGTTTGCATACTTTTAGGAATACAAAAGGGGATACAATTGCATTTGCCACATCTTTGCCAATAAGAGCGTGTAACACTTTTCTATCGACTTTAATTAAGAAGCGAGTTGCCAAAAAAATATGGAGCTTACGGTCGATATGCTGCACCGCAAATAAAACCAAATTACTTTGTTGAAATGTATATACAAAAAGTGTTGCCCACTTTTAGGTGGCAGAAAAGCTTCGCAAGGCCTGAGAGATTAAACTATGACTGGCAAAATTACGTGGGGATCTGTTCAGATCAGAATTGCATTTCGAAACTCAGCTCAGAAGTATGCAACATATTTGTTCCATGTAAATCCCTTAAAGTATACTCGGCTATTAATTATGAAATTCAGCCCATTTACTAATAGAACATATAATTTTAGACAAAATTTTCCATAACCTCTTTTCTGCATTTCGAAACTCATCCCAGAAGTATGCAACATATTTTTTTCCATGTAAAACCCTTAAAGTATACTCTGCTATTAATTAGGAAATGAGCCTGCGTTTCTGACCGTTGGCCACAGGAAGATTTTCTGAAACTCAACTAAAATAAAGATTATTTGATCAGTGAAAGGAGACACATGAGCGAAGTTGTGATCTAAAATTTCAATTCAGATGTCGGCCAAGGGCTGGAGTGCGAAAAATCTGCCTCCAAAAGTACGCACTTTGCCTGCAACCAGAAAACAACAATTAGATTTCCGCTGCTAGGGAAAAAGTGCAAAGCTAGGGAAAAAGTGCACAATGCCACCCGCCACAAAAACCTCTAACAGCGCGGCAAATACTCAACGTTTCACACATTCAACCAATTCAAATGTAAGGCAGCTTCTGTTTTTCTTTACTGTTTTTTTTGTTTTTGTTGGCTCCGCACACACAAATTCAATTTATTACAAACTTCCATTGCCAGGGCATAAGGGTGTGTCTCTGTGTGTGTGTGTGTTCATATGTCTGCCACTAAACTCTACACTTAAAACTTTTGTTGTGCCAGCAACTAGAAGCTGTGGCAATGACGGCGGCAGGGTGATGGTGAATTACACTATTGTTGGTTATGGGCTCCTGTTCGAAAGTCCTTCAAGAGAGATGACACTTCCGGTTTTCGGCAAATGAGAGATTTATGGCACAATAAATGTTTTGCTTATGAAAAAAAAATAAAAAAAAACACCGAAACAAACATCCGGCAAATGACACTTCCGTTGGGGAGTGTTTGACTGTTCAATACGAATACGACCCTGTGCTCTATTCATCTCTGTTTCTCTCTCGCTCTCCTTTTATTTCCTGCTCTTGTTGTCTTTGCTTTGCCGAACCAAGACGTCAGAGGAGATGTGTGACATCTGATAACCAAGTGAGAAATTTGACACACTTGAAAGTGGAACTTCTAATGGGCCAACAGAAATCCGCAGATGCTCAGATTGTAACAGCATTACATACATTCTCTCTCTCTCTCTCGTTTCCTCTCCTCTCTCACACACATAGACACAAATGTTAAACGGAAGTTGTAAAATGCCCTAATATTCTATTGCTGCAATAGGATACAACAACAACAACAACAAAAATCATATCGAGCCCCGGCTGCAAAAAAGACGTAACTGGCATTTTTTGTTCGAAACTCAGTGAAATGAAATTCGATAGAAAATTAAAAATGTATATTTACAAAGATATGGCAAATTCAATTGTATCATAAAGGCTTGACCACACAAAGAGTCATATCGAGCCCTTGCCGCAAAAGAGACGTAAGCGACATTTTTTTCGAATAAAGTTCGATAGAAAACTTTACAAAATATTAGAAATTAAAAAATTAATATTTACAGAGATAGGGCAAATTCAATTGTTTCCACTTGAGTTTTGATTGACCATCCAAAAAAAAAAAAAAATCCTCTGCTTTTTGGCTCTTACGTCTTTTTTGCGCTTAGGACTCCTGCCCTCTCTTCCAAATCACCCGCCATTATTTCATATGCATTTCAAATTCCTCTTTTACCCAGCGCTAACAAATAATAAAGGCGGCTCATCATCATGTGTTAATTGTTCATAAAATGAAAAATGAAAATCATGTTCTGTTCCGGGGGTTTTTTTTTTTTTTTTTTATTGTCCTGTCGATACTGCTCTGCCGCCTCCAAAGTTATAATTAAGGTGCCGGTTTGACTATGCTTATGTAGAGCTTTCAAACATTAAAGGATGAGCTGGCACTGACACGCCACATTTGCATTCCGCAATGAATGCGGGGGTGGGGGCAGAACTTTAACAGGTCGTTGTGATCTTGGCTGACATGCAATTTCAGTTTTGCGACAATTATAATGACACGCAGTGCCTTGGCTTTTTTTTTAGTGGAAATTTTTATATTTTAATGTATTTTTTTTTTTTGAAAATCCCTTAACAATTTTTAGTGGCTGATTTAAGGTCTATTAAGTTTTCAACGAAATGTTGCCTACTTAGGGGGACGCTTTTGCAATTAATGTATTGCCTACCTCCATGATAAATGCAATTCCTGGAAGAAAACTAGTTCCAGAGAAATATGTTCCGTTCGGTGTCGGTGCAATTAACAATCAATGTTCCACAAGTCTTGCCTACTTTCGGGCTGACACTAATCGAAGTTCCACAAGTCTTGCCTACTTTCAGGCTGACAATAATTCAAAATCTTACTGTTATATTTTGCTAATTTTTTTTCAACCTTAAATCGTTTACAGGAATTTTAGCTAAAGCTGATTTGAAAGCATTTTCAGACATCTCCGCATACTTTTATTTTCCACTTTTCCTTGTGCTAATATAATTATCTCTGACGAAAATTGTATTATTGGAATTATGTTTCGAGTTGGAGAAGAGAAATTCGCAAACACTTTATTTTCGCTAAAAGGCGAAGTGCGGAATTTTCGCTTACTTGCAAAGTCAGCGGAAAGAAAAGTAAGGAAATAGAATAGAAAAACATTGGAAAATAAAAACCATAAAATATGCTCTATAATTTATTTGCCTTACAGCCTAAAGGTAGGCAATGGTTTTGTAAGTTTTTTTTTCTTAAAACGTCAATCTCTCCGAAAGGAAAAAATCCTTCAGAGAAGCGGCCCAATAGGCGAGTTGTTGGCGTGCTTGCCTTGTGGGTTCGATTTCCAGCAGCGGCTTTGGTCTGTCGCTGCAAAAATCTAGCCATATGGTCTGTGTCACCCGGTTTCCTATTGCACCCAAAGTTAGAATATAAATTTACTTTGTACTGTAATTAAATACAAAAAAAAAAAAAAAAATAACAAAATATCAAATATCAAACAACAATTATATTGCCTAAAATATGAAGTACAGCCTAACAATAGGCAATGGTTTTTGATAAATTGCATAGGCAATGTGTTTTTTTTAATTTTTATAACGTTGGGCAGGAAAAGAAAGAATCCTGCAACTTGTAATACTTCACATATAAGTCTGAGCCAAGTCTATGCAATAGTTACGATATACAGTGAACTCTCTCATAAGCGGACACCTAAGGGACTGCGAATTTTGTCCGCTTTGTACGAATTTAAGTGGATTCAAGTGGATTGGTACTGAAAAAAGTGTCCGTTTACGAGAGGTGTCCGCAAGTCCATATATAGTTATTTTTCAATACTAGAATCCTTCAGAAGGCCAGTTGTCTCTTTAAATAGCAAACAAAAAGGTTTTCCCCAAAATATGCTGTTTAAATTGTAAGCATTACAGCCTAACAATAGGCAATGTTTTTATGTACAGTTTCGTAAAATATCGATTGCAGATGATGGGGGAAAGAAAGTAATAGAAGGGTCAGTGAAAAACAAATGCAGTTTCCCCACAAGATGCCCAACGATAGGCAAAGGTTTTCCCTGTTTACAGCCCAATAATAGGCAATGGTTTTGTTAATTTTTCCATAATATGGATCTCAGATGAAGAACGAACTGAAATGGCCACTCAAACATAAATGCAGCTTCCCTACAACATACTATTTGCATTAATAGCACTACAGCCTAACGCTAGGCAAAGGTTTTGTTATTCTCTGATTTTCATGTTGTTCTCTTACACATATGTCTGTTTAATTTCCTCTGCGATTAGCAATGTCTTGGCAATTTCATGGCGGTAATTGGTTTTCGCTAAACTAAAAATAGCCTACCCTCCCACCCCAAAACTATGCTTCGTAATTCTAAACATTAATATACATAACGGAATATGAGCTTAAGGCAGAGATGACAAGCAAATGAAGTATTTGTTACTAGTTTTGGTTTTTAAAATTTAAATAAATGCCAAATGTTTACTTTCCTTGTTTAAAGTTAATGCCTACTTTTGGGCTTACGAGGTAGTTTACTTTAAAAAAAATAGTTGCCTAGATTTAGATGTGTTTTCATTTAAAAAAAATTGAAATAAATGACATATTTTTACTTGGAGCGTCTAAAGATAGTGCCTACTTTTGGGCTTACCAACTAGTTGCCTACTTTTAGATGTGTTTTAATTTGAAAAATTTACACAAATGACACATTTTTTACTTTCAGCGTCTACAGATATTGCCTACTTTTGGGCTTACCAACTAGTTGCCTACTTTTAGATGTGTTTTTATTGAAAAAATTTTAACAAATGACATATTTTCACTTTCGTTTTTTAATCTTTAAAAAACTACTACTACTTTTGGGCTTACCAACTAGTTTACTTTAAAAAAAAAGTAGGTGCCTACTTTTAGATGTGTTTTTTGTTTGAAAAATTGCAACATATTTGTGGCAGACATGTGCGAATAAAAAAAAAAAGTGTCAAGTAGTGTGACAACAAATGCCTGATTTAAACCACTTCATCTGTCAGTTTCTGTTTCCTTACCACCCCCCCCATTCCGGCCCACTGATGTAACTCACTCACAATTTACAGTTCATAGGCATCGTGAAGTGTACAAATCACACAAAATGATAACTTAACACGAATGTCATGAATATGCAGGCAGCAGTTTTATGATAAAGTCAACAAAAGGGAAATCGCAATAAGGGCGACACACGTCGACTACCAGCCAGAGAATGCATTTAGACATCAAGCGAGATTTGCGGGCAGGCTTCCCTCCACCAAATGGAGCAACCTGTCTATGCAGTTTTCCAAAGTGCATCGTTCCCTAGGACGAGCCCCAAGGGGGGGGGGGGGGGGGGTTTGTTTACAAAACCTTAAGGCTGCCGCCCCTCATGATTTATTAATGAGTTTGTCTTGCCATCAAATGACGGCATAAATATGATAATCATTAACATTATCATACAAAACTCGGGCAATAATGATAACCACCATAATGATGATGATGACGATGATGTTATAGTGAAAGTTGAACATGGTTTTTCTTTCGGTGGATACATTTTACCGCATTGTCTGAAATTTGAATTGAAAGAGCGTCGAAACTTTTTCTCACACACACACACGTGCACACTCATAATTCTGTTAGCATAAATTCCCAGAGTAATTTGAGTTGTGTTCTTTTTTTTTTGGTGCGGAGGGGTGGCAGAAGAACTTAAGTTTAACCCGCAAATGCCTATTTTGCATGTTAAATTGTTTATTCAAGGCGTAAATTGGCATATTCTCATTTTGTTATTTGACAAATAAACATAAATGTTCGTTTTTTTTTTTTTTTTGAAAACGTGGCAATGCAAAGCAAAAAAACAGTGGAAATTAAATTAGAAGGGAAATTAGAAGGAATGACAACTTGAATACTTTTTTTTCGCCGCTGGTGGACTTTATAAAAATAACCACAACTGGAGTGGTAATAAAGTAATAAAGGAAATTCTTTTTTTTTTGAAAAATCACCTGTTATGTATTCGTGTGAAGAAGAATTAAAATCTCACTTAAATTGCTGAGCAAATGTTCTATTAATATCACGTATACGCCCGGTTATACCAATTAATACGCATCATCCTGAATACAGTCGAATTCGGATAAGTGCACTTCATTTAATTAAAAAAAACAGTTATGAAAATAATTGACTACAGAAGAATTTGGATAAGAGCACTTCATTTATTGAAAAAATCGCTGAATTGAAAATAAATATAAGCAAATATTGGACTTCTCTTAAATAAGAATTCGCTTTATTGGACAATCGTTCATTTATTTGAAAAAAAAAAAACGCTTATTTGAAAATAAATATTAGTAACGATTGTTTTGAATGACTTTCCGTACATTGGACTCCTCTTAAACAATAATTCGCTTTATTGAGAAATCGTTTTATGACACACATTTTTAATGCAAAGACACAAACTTATGAAATTAAGTGACTACGGAAGACTTCGGATAAGAGCACTTCATTTATTTGAAAAATCACTGAATTGAAAATAAATATAAGCAAATATTGGAAATCTCTTAAATGAAAATTCGCTTTATTGAAAAATCGTTTATGTGAAACACATCTTTAATTTAAAAACAAAAACTTATGAAAACTGATGACTACAGAAGAATTCGGATAAGAGCACTTCATTTATTTGAAAAAAAAAAACGCTTATTTGAAAATAAATATTAATAGCGATTGTTCTGAATGATTTTCCGTGCATTGGACTTCTCTTAAACAAAAATTCGCTTTATTGAGAAATCGTTTTATGACACACATTTTTAATGAAAAGACACAAACTTATGAAATTAAGTGACTATAGAATAATTCGGATAAGAGCCCTCCTTTTTTTTTTTTTTTTTTTTGAAAAAATCGCTTATTTGAAAATAAATATTTAGCAAGGATTGTTCTGAATGATTTTCCGTGCATTGGACTTCTCTTAAACGAAAATTCGCTTTATTGAGAAATAGTTTATATGAAACAAATCTTTAATTTAAAAACTTATGAAAACTGGTGACTACAAAAGAATTTTTTTTAATTAAAAAAAAGAAATAAATAAATATTAATAAACGGAAATCAACGTTATAGAAAAATCATTTATGTGAAACACATTCCATCTTCGTTTCTTTGAGCAATTTGAAAACTACATACTCAGCTCGTTTAAATGAAAGAACGTTCAATTTTCCAAATCCCTTTTTGTTGAAAATCCCGCATAAGTAAAAAAAATTTCTTTATTATTTTGGCATTTCCGCTTAAACGAATTTGACAAGAAAAAAAAAATACTTGGGCGTATGATTAATATGACGTATGCGTCATGTCGATGGAATGAATCGAAATGCTTCTAGCCGAACATTACTACGACGTTTAAATAAAAAATTCAGAAAAATCATGGCTCCAATTCTCTGTTAAGTCCAAATTCTAGTTCTGGGGAAAACCTCGTCGTAAAGACAACACTAAAATTACAAACGTCACATTGGTCTATTTCATCTATAGACTGCGTATGATTGATATTAATTAGTGTAAAGTTAATTAATATCAATCATACAATCCATGGTCCCATAAAACACAAATGCCATAATTTATATTACTCATACGCTACTAGTTAAACTCCAACATCGATCATACGCCGTGCTAAGCTTTTAATAAAGGTATCGCAGTAATCTCATCGGTCGTTTAATCGCTTGAATTCCATCAATCCTCTGTTAAGTCCAAATTCTAGTTCTTGGGAAAACCTCGTCGTAAAGACAACAGTTTGCCGGTTTCATTAATATTCCAAACGTAACATTGATCTATTTCATCTGTAAACTGCGTATGATTGGTATTAATTAGTGTAAAGTTAAATAATATCAATCATACGCTCCTCGGCAAATGGGCAATCAAAGAATATCCCTCAATATTAAACATTGAATTGAATTTAAAAGTGGACGATTCCATTCCTCTCTCCAACTTGGAATTATTTCTCAAAATATTCTCTCTCTCTCTCTCCAAGGTCTCGTAAAATCAACAGTTTGCCTTTAGCAGCGCTTCGCTTCCTTTGCTTTTTCTTGTCACTGGCAATGATTTTCAAAATCAAAAAACTTCTCAGGTATCCATATGATGGAGTCGGAGGCCCAAAAATCATTTGCATAGGCATAGTTAATATTTAGATTTGTAACATATGTTCACATCTGACATGACAAGGACATGCCATAAAAATTATCGTAAAAATAAACCGCAAAATTTGTGCCGCTCCCCTTCGCCGCCATGCTATGAAGGAGTATGTACTTCTAATATCAACAACCTCTTCTGAACTCCATTTGTCTTCTTTGTTTTTGTTTTTTTTTTTGGGTTCGTTTTTTGTGTTCATTTGTCTTTTTTTTTTGGAGTTCAACTCAACTCGTCTCGCCTTCCACCAGAATGCGGTAGCTAACATTACAGCGAACGCTTCTAATAATTCAAATTAAACCGTTAGCGTTTATAGGCATATAAATAAATTTATTTAATTCGTCATTACGACTACGGCTGACAGGCAACGACAACAACAACAAAAAAAAAAAAAAAAAAAAAAAAAAAAGGATTCGAAAAAAAACCTCAACGTTGAAATTGTGTTGTTTGTGTAACCATGACTATAAACACAAAATATCATGCAATCAATGACATGAAAGACGACATTTACACAGTTCCACCAAATGCGGAACATTATCGCCCCGCTATCTTTGGGACGTTTTTCAAAGTTCTGTCTATGTGTCTGTCCGTCTGACTGTTTGTTTTGCCAGCTCTGCCGGTGTGGCAAATATTATAAACGCATAGGCGAAGGGCTGGCAGAAGTAACCACATTGGAATGGCAAACCAAAAGTTTGTGAAAATATTTTTTAACGACATTCAAAGGATTCCTGAAATCCATTTCCTGTTTCAAAACATGAATTCAATACACAAAAATTTGCATTTCCACAAACGGTGGAAGGGGTGGAGGGGGAGGAGAGCGGGCATGGGGAAGCACCATAATGTTGTAATTTGTGGCAATTGATGGCAATGTAGTCATCAAAATCAATAATCATGTTCGTGCCAAGACATATGAGTGTTGGTCTATTGATTTTTCGGTTTAGGTGTTAGGCCAGTGGTTTTCTTTTACCGGCAATCTGGAACCAGTTCCCCAAAGCCACAGCAGATGATTTCACTTATCAAGCCAATACAGTTTCTAAGAGTCCTTCATTTTAACACCCATCGATTTTTATTCGTAATACATGGGAAATACATACAGTGAAACTTCCCGAACTCGAACTTCAATAAGTCGCATTCTTCTGGTGGCAGAGAAGGCGACAAATTTCCTTTAAAAAGTTTCATAAGTAATTCCATAACTCAAAGACTCCGTAAGTCGAACTTTGCCACGGGATAATGGTGGTTCGAGTTATGAAAGTTTCTTTCCTGAACTTCTGCTTAGTCCTTAGATTTCTCCTAACATCCTTTGCATTTTCTAAACCGAGCAAATGCTTAAGAATTATTGAGACATAACAGTGTTTCATTTGTGATCTGTCAGGGTCTGAAAATAAAATTTAAAAAAATAATTTTCCAAAAAAGCCTAAAACCGAACAAAATATTTACGTTTCAACATTTGTTTTGATTAGGAAAATCAGTGTAACGAAAGACCAGCTGCCATTGTTTTGCATAAGATCAAGCAAGATTTTTATGGAAATAATAAAAACCCAAAAGAAATCTAAAAAAAACACGAAAAATAATCAGACAGCCGGGTATTTGCTAAATACAGTCCATTGTAATATCACACCTACTCTGCAGTTCATTCCTTGTCTCACTGCCCAATCTCTCCGTTGTCTTATCTCTCTCTCGCTCCCTCTGCTGTTTTCTCTATCAGCCCGATTTTGGAAACTCCCTGGGAGATAATTCCCGGGGAATTTACCTTTTTTTTAGATTAAACCCCTTCAATTCTAAACAGACCGGGAGTGAAACAATAAAAGCTGACTCTAAATAATCGAATATGTCTGTCCCTTTACATTCTTCCCGGCTCTGTTTCGAATAAGAGGATATTATTCTAGAAGAATAAAAATAAATTCCCCGGGAATTATCTCCCTGGGAGTTTTCATAATCGGGCTGTATCTCTCTTTCTGCTGTCTTATCTATCTCTCTCTCTCTTATGTCTTTTTTATCTCTTGCTCTGTCTTCTCTCTCTCTCTTGCTCTTTCTGCCGTCTTCTCTCTCTATCTGGTGTCTTTTCTCTCTATATACCTCCCTCTCTCTTTTCTGTCTTCTATATCTCTGTTTCTGCTGTCTTCTCTCTTCTGTCTTCAATCTTTATCTCTTGCTCTGTCTTCTCTTTCTCTCTATCCGCTGTCTTCTCTCTCTCTCTTGCTCTTTCTGCCGTCTTCTCTCTATATCTGCTATTTTCTCTCTCTCTCTCTCTATCTGGTGTCTTTTCTCTCTATATACCTCCCTCTCTCTTTTCCGTCTTCTCTCTCCCTCTCCTCTGTCTTCCCTCTATCTCTCTATGCTGACTTGCTGACATTTCCCTATCTCTCCGTTGTCTTATCTGTCTCTCGCTCCCTCTGCTGTTTTCTCTATGTCCCTTTCTGCAGTCTTGTCTATCTCTATCTACTGTCTTTCTTATCTCTAGCTCTCTCTCTCTCTCTGCTGTCTTCTCTTTCGCTCTATCCGCTGTCTTCTCTCCCTCTATCTTGCTCTATCTGCCGTCTTCTCCCTCTATCTTGCTCTATCTGCCGTCTTCTCTCTCTATCTGCTATTTTCTCTCGCTCTCTCTCTCTCTCTATCTGCTATTTTCTCTCGCTCTCTCTCTCTATCTGCTATTTTCTCTCGCTATCTCTCTCTCTCTATCTGGTGTCTTTTCTCTCTATATACCTCCCAGTCTTTTTTCTGTCTTCTATATCTCTGTTTCTGCTGTCTTCTCTCTCCCTCTCCTCTGTCTTCCCTCTATCTCTCTCTATGCTGACTTCTCTCTCTATCTCTGCTGTCTTTCCGTTATCTCTACTGTCTTCTCTATATCTCTTTCTACTGTCTTCTCTCTCTCTCTTTCTACTGTCTTCTCTCTCTCTCTCTCTACTGTCTTCTCTCTCTTTCTCTCTCTCTACTGTCTTCTCTCTCTCTCTACTGTCTTCTCTTTCTCTCTATCTGCTCTATTCTCTCTTTCTTTTGTCTTCTCACTCTCACGCATAAAATTACAAGAAAACTCTTCGAATATTTGTATTATATTGGATACTTCAACCTAATTTTTGTCTATTGAATTCTTCCTCTGTGACTGTTTTTATTCCCAATTCCATCTATGTCATCTTCTATCGACTTTTCTTTTCTCTTCTTCGTTTAACCCTTTGGTAACGCTTTCTTCTTTTATGATTCTCTCTTTTCTTATGTAGTTTTTATGCTAAAAATCCAAAGAACTCAAATGGCTCGGCAACTTTGTTTTTATAAATTACTGAACATTTTTCAAAATGTGTTGCCTACTTTTAGGCATTAATCTTTTTACTGCAAATTAAATTAAATCTTAAAGCGTTAAATATCGTTAGTCTTCAACATATCAGAGAATATATATGAAATAATGGTTAGACATCCGGCCGAACAAACCGAAACAACACTTGCAAAAGTTGTTGCCTACTTTTAGGCTTTCAACTGAAACCCATCTATTTTCAACATTTTCCAAACAAATATGTATTTTTGTTAAATAAATTCTATTTGGCTAAGGAAAGAAGCAAGGAAGAGAAAAACCTGCATACAGGAGGCTTGAAACGACACAAAACTAATTCGATTTGACATCGATTAAACTTTTGCAAATACAGGCAGGAGGAGCAGGACTACCAGTGACTACCTTTCTATTTGAACATTTTCGAGCATAAAGCCAAGGCGTTAGCGAAAGAATGGCAAAGAGACAACAACAGCAAACACCGGTAGCAACATCGAAATGTTGTGTTTACTGTTGGCAGTCCAGGTATGACAACACAATAAAACATCAATCACAACAAGTGTATGTTGTTGGCAACATGATGATGGGGTGGCAGAAGAAGACAGCTGAGTCAACTTTGCCATAGGGCCATGCAACAAGCAGCCGAACAACACACATACACATCGGTACACATTCCAATGCAAATACTCATCGTATGCTTCAGTTAAGTGCTCTTCGGCAAAGGTGGTGGTGGTGGCGCCTCGCACTCGAACCAAAAGGTTTTGCGGTTTGCTTACCCACGAGCAGGACAGACAATCATTCATTCATGTGAGATCCTTACTGTGAAATCTGTAGGCACTCAACGACCGTGTCACTGCTCCTCGACGTTGTCTGTTCGAGTGTGTGTGTGCCACGGGCTCTAAATGTTGCCTCCTGTTGCATTGGTATGGTGTTGTCGGGGCGGGTTTTTAGTGCTAAAAGTTGTTGCAAGTGCAACTATAAAGGATACATGTGTGTGTGTGTAGGTAGGTAGGTATGTGACGGAGCAGGAAAATTTAGTGTGTTACGAGTGGTCAACAAATTATTGTTTTTGTTGAAGTCAGTGGAGAAATTAATACACACACACACACAAGGACATTCAGACACAGACAGATAGACCGTTCCAGATACGGTGAACATGAAGTGTAAGTTTTTCCGGTTTTAAATGTGGTTAGTTTATTGGTGTTGTTGTTGTTGTTGCAGTGATGACTTTTATAAGTGTTGGGAAAATTAACCCTCTGGGGGAGAAGTTGAAGGTCTAGGAGGGCTGTCTAGAAAGGCAGCCTACGTCTAAAAGCCACCCTCGGAAAGGAAGCCCTACTTTTCAATCGATGAAATGTTTACTGGTCTTACCAGGATACAAACCTGGGTGCTTGGTTGTTGGACCAAAGGGACTTAGGTCTTAACCACTGTCAAATGGGTTAATGGCTTTTCTAGACAAGTTTTATATGGCTTAGAAATTGATTTCTCTACTCGTGAAGTCTCCAGTAATTACGAGGTGGAAATTGCCGCTAAAAAATGTTTGCTGGTCTCACCAGTGTACGAACCTAGGTGCTTGCTTATTGAACCAATAGGTCTTAGGGTCAACAGCGAACCGTTTGCCTAATGTCTTCCTTTTAAAATTTCTCTTAACCCAAAGGGTTAAGTAAATTCTAGTTTGACTACCAGTAGGGGATGTCTTGGTTTAATGAGCTCGAGGTTTAACCTTTTTTGTTTGTCCTCCCTTGACATCCTCTGAGTTTCTTTATTGCCTGTTCGTTATTCCTGCAACTGGCGCTCCAACTCCAAGTGGTGTTACTGTTTGTTATTCACAAATTTCTCAGTGTGTGTCTACACACACACAGGACTTAAAATCTCCAACTCCGGGTGTCACATGGTGTCTGGTACGATGTCGTGTGTCTTTTCAGTTGTCTCTGCGTTTTTTCCAACGGAAAAGTCACCGAAAAATGCAACAACAACAACAACCACGCCAGCAACCGCAACACATGGAGGACACATTTTTCCACTTCTTCAGCCTTGCAATGTTTCTGGTTTGTTTTGATTACTCCAACCAACTTGTGTAAGTAAACAATAACACAAAGAGCCGGAGTCGGAGTCGGAGCAAGAGTCAGTGTCTGGCAAATGGTTGTGGATTGGGAGACAGCGACAAGCGAGAAACGACAAATGGCAACAACAATGACTATTTCCGTTGTTTTGTAACAACAACAAACGAAAGAAAAGGGATTTATAAATTTAACACACATACAGACAAACAACTGAAAAGGGACAAGGGGCAAGGGGATGAGTGACAACAGCATTGGCTAAAACAGCTGAAAGCAGCAAAGGAATGATCGCCAAAATTATTAAATTTGTTCAGAATTACACTGGCTGGGCAAGAAAAAACAAAACAGAGAGAAAAGTAAAATTAAGAGAAATTCAACAAAGAGATCGTTTGGTCCAGTTAAAAAGGAATTGAAAAGGAACATCTCATTGAGAGAGAGAAAATACAAGAGTAGAGAGAGAGAGAGAGAGAAAATACAAGAGTAGAGAGAGAGAGAAAATACAAGAGTAGAGAGAGAGAGAGAAAATACAAGAGTAGAAAGAGAGAGAGAAAATACAAGAGTAGAGAGAGAGAGAGAGTGAGAAAAGACAAGAGTAGAGAGAGAGAGAAAATACAAGAGTGGGGAGAGAGAGAAAATACAAGAGTAGAGAGAGAGAAAAAACAAGAGTAGATAGAGAGACAGAGAGAGGACATCAGAGAGAGAGATAGGACATCAGAGGGAGGACAACATCAGAGAGAGAGAGAGAGAGAGGACAGAGTGAGAAAAGACAAGAGTAGAGAGAGAGATAGAAAAGACAAGAGGAGAGAGAGAGAAAGACAAGAGTAGAGAGAGAGAAAAAACAAGAGTAGATAGAGAGACAGAGAGAAAAAACAGAGAGAGAGAGAGAGAGAGGACAGAGTGAGAAAAGACAAGAGTAGAGAGAGAGAGAAAATACAAGAGGAGAGAGAGAGAAAATACAAGAGGAGAGAGAGAGAAAAAACAAGAGTAGATAGAGAGACAGAGAGAAAAAACAAGAGTAGAGAGAGAGGACATCAGAGGGATGACAACACAGAGAGAGGACATCAGAGGGATGACAACACAGAGAGAGGGCAATAAAGAGTGATTACATAAGAGAGACATAGAGGACTGCAGAGAGAGAATACAGCAGGGAGAGAGAGAGAATACAGCAGGGAGAGAGAGAGAAGACAGCAGGGAGAGAGTGAGAGAGAGTGAATACAGCAGGGAGATAGAGAGAGAAGACAGCAGGGAGAGAGAGAGAAGACAGCAGGGGGACATAGAGATAGAAGTGAGAAAGGAACGAATGACACAGTAGGTCTGAAGTTACAGTTTTGACGTTACATTCAGTAGACTGTTGTAAAGAAATGAGAAGCTGTTTGATGTCATCCAGGACACAGAGCCAGTGTTGCAATAGTTGTACTAACAACATTTCCAATTTTTTTACTGAAAATTCCACTTTTTCGTTAGCTGCTAGATAGGGAGTATAATCTTCATAGGTTGGAGAGACGGATTGATCAGGATCTGGTATTGTTACTTTTAATTTTTTTTTATTAAGGCAGTTGATTTTGTAACTCTGAGCAATGAATTTTTTTTTCCAGGAAGCGTCTGGAAATTAATTATTTGTTAATCGAGCATCATCACAGTTTTGAATTGGAAAAATTGTTTTTTTTAAAAAAGAGATAAGTTCTTAGTTTATATAAATAAAACGACCAGTTGTAACCAATTAGGGAGTCCTAACAAACTATTATGATTTACGGGTAACCGGCAAACATTGAAAGATTATCCCCAACTAGAGAGGTCAGGAAATATTATTATGACAATTAAAGGCCGTTTACCCTGATTGATTTGAATACTTGTCCTAGTGGTACTTGTGCAGTTTCAAATTGGACCACCATACGATTGAAATTAAATTTACCATTTCCGTTTCATAACTTTTTACAGTTTGCCATTAATTTACATACCTGAAAAGAGAGAGAGAGAGAAAAAAAATAGTATTAACAATTTATTTCATTCAATATTTATAACATTTCAATTAAATACATAAAAAAATGGAGGAAACAAATTTTGGTGGCCACAAAACACCGGCAACATTTACGCTCTAGATTTTTATCTTACAACAATTAAACAATATTACAGCATATCCTCCGATGCAAGGGGAAAGGGAAAATAGTACAAAAAAAAACCCGACAGAATTGGCCCACTTCATGCGTTTTTGCCGGCTCCGTCCCCCACCACCTCCAAGCACACTTCCACTACGATTATTTAAGAGAGACACATCAAACATTAAGATAACGTCCAAAAAAGTCATCAATCAAAATTTGTATACACACGAGTGTGTCGCTGTGTGCGTGTGTATTTACAAATATAAATATATACATATGTAAATACCAGTGTGTGTATGTGTGAGTATGCATATGTCCATTTGTATGTTGGTGTTTTTTTTTTCTGTGCACATTCCAAAGTAAATATGAATATTTATGTGATTGTTGCCGTTTGACCAGTCGAACAAAAAAGGGTTGCGCTCTCCAGCCGCATTGGTTGTTTGGTTGTTGTCATATTTCGATTTTTTGTTGTTGCTGATCAAGGATAACAACGGACAAAAATTTTAATTTCAATGTGAATGTGTGTGTGTATGGCGTTTTTTTTTTCGTGTTGCTACATCTTTCTTTCGATTTTCGTTTATGGTATTTCGTTATATTTGAGTGATATTGAAATTGGAAATGTATGTCAGGGGGGCGCGCGATTTACTGACATCAATATCGTTTAATATTGCCTATTAAAGATTGAAGACTACAAATGGTGGTGAACAGAGTAATCGTAGGACATTAGATGCATGTGGACACACATGATTTGAAGAAATCGATTTTTGATAGAAAAAAAATAGTTTTTTAAATATTGAATTGAATGGAACAGAAACAAAACTATTTTTAAATATAAAGACAGCAGAGAGAGAGAGAGATAGAGAATACATCAGAGAGAGAGAATACATTAGAAAGAGAGAAGGAGAAGACAGTAGAAAAAGAGAGGAGAGAAAACAGTAGAAAGAGAGAGAGGTGGAAGACAGCAGGGAGTGAAGACAGTAGAGATAAAGATAAGACAGTAGAGAGAGAGAAGATATTAGACAGAGAGACAGTAAAAAGAGAGAGAGGGAAGCCAGCAGGGAGAGAAGACAGTAGAGAGAGAGAAGACAGTAGAAAGAGCGAGAGAAGACCGTAGAAAGAGCGAGAGAAGACATCAGAGAGAGAGAATACAGCAGAGAAGAGACAGTAGATAAAGAGAGAGAATGCAGCAGAGAAAGAGAATACATTAGAAAGAGGGAGAACAGACAGCAGAAAGAGAGATAGTTAAGACAGAAGAGTGAGATATAGAGTAGACATTAGAGAGAGAAAGAGAGAAGTCAGCAGGGATAGAGAGAGAGAAGAGAGTAGAAAGACAGAGAGGGATAGAGGGGACAGTCGAAGAGGAAGATAAGACAGCGAACATTAGAATACTAAAGGATGTAAATTTCAAGACAGTAGAGAGCGAGAGGTCAGCATGGAGAGTGAGAAGATAGTAGAAAGAGAGAGTAGACAGCAGAGAGAGAGGGTGACGACAGAAGAAAGAGATATAAAGAAGACAGAAGTGATAGAGATAAAGAAGACAAAAGAGAGAGACAGATAAGTCAGCAGAGAAAGAGAGAGAGGTAATTCAGTAAGGAGAGAGAGAGGTAAGTCAGTAGAGAGAGAGAGAGAGAGGTAAGTCAGTAGAGAGAGAGAGAGAGAGAGAGAGAGAGAGAGAGAGAGAGAAGCCAGGCAATAGAATACTATATGATCTCAATTTTAAGACAGTAGGGAGAAAGTGAAGCCAGGCAATAGAATACTAAGGGATCTTAATTTCAAGACAGTAGAGAGAGAGAGAGAAGTCAGCAGAGAAAGCAGAGGCAATAGAATACTAAAGGATCTCAATTTCAAGACAGTAGAGAGAAAGCAGAGAGAGATATAAGCCAGGCAATAGAATACTAAGGGATCTTAATTTCAAGACAGTAGAGAGAGAGAGAGAAGTCAGCAGAGAGAGAGAGAGAAAAGTCAGCAGAGAGAGATAGAGACAATAGAATACTAAAGGAGATAACAATCAGCAGAGAGAGAAATGTCAGCAGAGAAAGACAGAACCAATAGAATACTTAAAGATCTCAATTTCAAGACAGATTTTCATAACATTGGAATCTTTTTTAATAATCACATTTCTTCGTTCAATCGCCACATCTGATTTTAGACCAAATTCATAAACACTACACAGGTGTTAACTAATAGAACTAATCGTTGTTGTGTCATCGTCAAAAGACCTAAATCACCAGCATATTTCCATGAGAACAACTTTGTAAAGACATTTGAATGTAATAGAATTGCTTAGATGTGCGACAGCAAATTACTCACGTTTTGTACATTTATTAACAGCGTTTATTAAAGGCCAACAAAGGTCTAATAAAGGCAGAAGCAATGGCAGCAGCAGAATATTAAGCGCGCAAATAGCCCTTTAGGCCATAGAAAGAACAAAAAAAAAAAAAATAGAGTGCTGCAATTTTAAACATGACTTCATACTTTGTAAACGTTTTGTTATGCAAATTGTATTCGAGTGTTGTTGTACAACACACACCAAGATAAAGCTGAGGCTGATGATACAGAACATAAACATGAGCATAGGCAACATGAACATGATTTTGATGCAGTCAAGACAAGACAACAAACGACGACTGATTGAAAAAACGTGATTGCCAAAGTGTCAATAATTGATGTGCTGCGGTGACAGCGGTGTCAGCTATACAGCTCACATGCAACCAACCAACCAACCAACAAACAATGCAAATCCCACAACAACAACACCAATAAATTTAAATACGAATTCAAATTCAAATTATTGCCAATCGTTGATAGGTGATCTCCAATGGAAATAAATCATTTTTTTTTTGTTGGCTGTTAAAATGTAATCAATATCAATTGTTGGCCTAAGAGATGCACACTTTTCCATGGAAACAAACAAAAAACACAAAAGGAGGCGGAGGCGGTGAAGACGAATCTTGAACGTTCAACTGATATGCGATTGTTATCGGGAAAAATTGCATCTTGACATGACAAATTGTAACGCATTGTGATTTCATGTTATGTGGCATATAAAGGCTTCAAAAAAAGAAACAAGTTTATGCACGCATTATGGTTATTGAATACCATCGTCATCGTCATCATCATCATGCCATGATGCCAGAGGAAACAAAAAACGCACAAACCAACTGAACTAAAAGAGCATTAAATTGCTTTTGTATAAACTCTTTTCCAATATAAATAAATATTGTAACAAACAGCTTACAATCGCTGTAATGTGATCAAACTTGCATGATGTCACACATGTGTGTGTAGTCCCTGAATACTTGGTAACGAGTACGAGTAAACTCAATGGACGCCATGAGATACGCAGTCAGGCCGTATCTTGAAATGCCAATCGTTTAATAGTGGGTGAATGACTTTAATGATTTATATACATTTCTGTCAGACACAACGTTGCTCTGGTGCAAACTTCAACGTGCAATGGCACATGAAGAATACTTTATTTTGTTTTAATTCCCATTTTTTTGTTCGGGTAATTAGTTGTACTCTTTTTTGTGAGAAAAGACTTCTCTATGAAATGGCACAAGTTTGCCAATGACACAATTCAAAAATCCTCATATAATTGGCAGACGCTAGTACAGATCACAACCTGGCGTAGGACGCCCTCTGTATTTGAAAATGTTCTTTAAATAAATGGCACTGAAACGGCTGCGACAAGGACCACGATGACGAAGTTTGCCAATATCACAATTCAAAAATCTTAATATATATTTACCCTCGACACTGATTCACTGACTCTGTCACGCAGTACGTAGGAATTTAAATAGGCATTCTATAAATAATAATAATAAAAAAAATAATATTTTTTTTGTACAGAAATTGTGTTTTCCCCAAATTTTTTTTTTACCAAAATTTTTTTTTTCCAAAATTTTTTTTTCTTAAATTTTTTTTTTTACAAAAATTTTTTTTCCAAATTTTTTTTTTCAAGAAATTTTTTTTTTCCAAATTTTTTTTTTCAAGAATTTTTTTTTTTTCAAAAAAAATTTTTTTTTCCACAAAATTTTTTTCCTCAACAAAAATTTTTTTTTTCCACAAAAATTTTTTTGTTCCAAAAAAATTTTTTTTTTCAACAAAAATTTTTTTTTTCAGCAAAAATTTTTTTTCCACAAATTTTATTTTTTTTCGAAATTTTTTTTTACAAAATAGTTTTCTCAAAATATTTTTTACAAAATTTTTAAAATTAAGTAACAAATACTTTCTCAATCAATTTAACGGGCGCCATAGGCGCATTACAACTTACTAGTCCTAATATAATTGGCAAACGTTAGTACAGATCACAACCCGGTGTAGGACGCCCTCTGTATTTAAAATTTTCTTGAAATTAATGGCACTAAAGCGGCTGCGACAAGGACCACGATGACATCACAACATATGCCACAGAAGACTCCAGTTCCAGAAATTTCTCTATCAAAAATATCAGCATTATCATTGCCATCTATATGTCAGATTTCGCCCTTTAAGGCTCAGTGGCATAGAACCTATTATCACACGCGGATATTATGAGATAGAGGACTCTCTATGTAAAAAAAAAACAATTAAATTATAAAACTTTAACATGAAGTAAATTCTATTGATTTATAGGGCAAACTGACACACAGATGGCGCAACACGTTGTGATGCCCTCTCTCTCTCTCTCTCTTTCTGTCTAAGACAGACTAATAAATTATAGAATTTCCAGATTTGTTGTTGCTCAATTGGACGATAAGTGATTTCCACAAAACGCTTTTTACTCTGAGTGCACCATGTACAATCGTTTTGCTAACCTCCATATCCTCAACTGTCGATCGCTTATCGGATCAAGCCACCAACAGACACATACACACACACACAGCCACATTTCCCACCATGGGATATCTCAAGTAAATGTCCGATTTACTAATTGGACTTAACTTAACAAATCAAAAAAACTACCGTCTCAACCTCTTAGCGAATTTTTGACGTCCATGTAATTATACGCAAATATTACAAATATTTATGTATGCAAAAACAAAAAAAAAAAAGGTGATAACAACTGAAAACGGCCAGCCAAATGCCATAGCATTCGTTATAAAATTAGCAGCAGCAAAAAATTTAAATAATTAACATAATTAAAAGTATCGATTGGTTTGCCAACGGCCAATAACAAGTGATTGCTGCGCGCCTTCGACTTCATAAATGTGAAAAGTTGTTGTTAGTGTTTGTCGGTTGGCCGGTTGACGATGGGAAAATCAAGTTGATGGCTGAGGACAGAGTTTCAGTGTGTGTTGTGGTCGGTTTAGTCGTAGCTTAACTAATGGGGGGATGGTCTGCCCCTAGGTACAGATAGTGAGTCTATTTGTTGTAAACAAAAAAAAAGTAATTCAGCTGTGAAAAAGTTATATTCAGCAAAGGAAATAATGACAGTTTCGTAGATTGGGGGAAAATTTGTTTAAAACTCTATTCAGCAACGGAAAAATTGTATTCAGCTGTGAAAAATTTATATTCAGCAAAGGAAATATTGACAGTTTTCTAATCTATTTTAACTTGGGGAAATCTTTTTAAAACTCTATTCCGCAACGGAAATATTTTTAAAAATCACCGGTTTATTAAGGTAAAATAAAACAAACAAAAATTAATTCAGCTGTGAAAAAGTTATATTCAGCAAAGGAACTATTGAGTTTCGTAGGTTGCAGTGTAGACTAATCTATTTTAACTTGGGGGAAATCTTTTCAAAACTCTATTCAGCAACGAAAATATTGTTACAAAACCACCGTTTCATTGATTGTAAGGTAAAATAATTGAATATGGCTTAGGAAAAACTGTAATCAGCAAAAAAAATTTTATTCAGCTGTGAAAAAGTTATATTCAGCAAAGGACATTTTGACAGTTTCGTAGATTGTAGTGTAAAATAAGTTACTGTAACTGGCGGAAAATCTTTTTAAAACTATTCAGCAACGGAAATATTGTTAAAAATCACCGGTTTATTGATTGTAAGGTAAAATAATTGAATTTAGCTTAGGAAAAACTGTATTCAACAAAGAACAATTGTCGATATGATGACTTGGATTATAAAACTGTATGTGGTTTTTGGAAACATAATATTCAGCAAATGAAATATGGATTGGAAACGCATTTTTTTCCCATATTATGGTGTCAATTGTTTATGCAACTTAGGAAGAGCTTTCTTACACTCTATTCAGCAAAGGAAATACTAGAGTAAAACAAAGTGTTTTCAATTACAATGTTAAATAATTTAATTCAGCTGAGGAAAATCTGGTTAAGAAATCTAAAAAAAAAAATCTATAAAAAAACAGATTGGGCTTTTAATGACAATTTGCTAATGAAATTATTATAAAAAATCGAATTCTGCTAAAGGGAAAAAACGCAATATTATGCGTAGCCATATCAATCGAAATAAACGTATATAAATATCTACTTTTTGACAGTTATCAAAAACAAATTTAATTGACCAGTTATCCTTCCCCGCCTAAAGTTTGTGACAAATCCGTTGCCACATTAAGCGATCACTTCATGTTGATGTTGAAACTCAACTATTTACATAAACCCACGATGGAGAAGCTTGTACTATTAATAAGTTTCAATACAATAAAATACATATTTAAATATAGTACATGACATGATACTTCAATGTTATAAATCATTCACTAACATTTATGCGAATTCTGTGGCACAAGCAACGCGCACACACAGGCTGATTTCATTCTAAGTGTGAAATGAACTGCACCTCTCGCTGTTGTTTGGCTGGCTGGCTGGCATGCGCCAATAATTTGCCTTCCAATGAAGTAATCATGTCCAAAGCTGGCAAAATTGAACAGACACTTGTCGGTCTGATGGTCGATAGTGATATCGTGACGTGTTCATTGTTCTTTTCACAAAAACAATTCACGCAAAAACTGAAGTGAATAGAAACCATGATTTCGTTCTAAACCCAATTGAGAATAGAATTGCTTGGCGGTCCAACAATCTGGAAATTAATTCAATATTATGACACCACTCTCCCGATCTGTGGGGAGTTAATTGACCCACCGGTCAATCGGCAAATGCAGGCTAAAGCCTGCGCCCGTTGGTATGCGCTTTGCCGCCTTTAAGTTGTCTGCAATCAGCCAGCAAAGATCAATTGACTGCGAACGCACAAAAATGTGGTAGAAATACGGCCAATTGCAAATCATGAAATATAAAATCAGCGGCGGCAACCGCACAAAAACCAATCGTATTTAATTATTGAGCAAAGAAAAAAACCAAACCAAACCCCAACAACAACAGCAGCAGCAGCCAACAGAAACAATGGAAATGTTTGCAGTGCTCTCGGAAAGTTGTTGGCCGTCGTTTGATGGACTGGCAGCAGTAGTTTTGTGCGTGCACGACACCACCAGCACAGCGGTCAACAGTGGCGGCTGTATCAAAATGCACGCCATGCAATAACTCTTGTCATGTGTCTTTATGGCATATGTCGAAGAAAAGAGCGTATTATGAAAATCCATAGACAAAAATGCGCATAATCATGCAAAAAAAAAAAAAAAAAAAAAAGACACATGTAATGGGAAATAAATGAAAATAAAAGTTAATTTGACACACAGTGGTTGCGATATGAAGAAAATCACTTAAAACGAACAATTCAGCTGAGAAAATATGGGTCAAATGTGAATTCAGCAAGCGAAAGATCATAATCGAAAATATATCATTTAAAATGTCCACTTCAGCTGAGAAAATATGGGTCAAATATGAATTCAGCGACCAAAAGATCACAATGGTGGTTGGGATATGAAGAAAATCACTTAAAACTAACAATTCAGCTGAGAAAATATGGGCCAAATATGAATTCAGCAAGCGAAAGATCATAATCGAAAATAAATCATTTAAAATGTCCACTTCAGCTGAGAAAATATGGGTCAAATATGAATTCAGCGAGCAAAAGATCACAATGGTGGTTGGGATATGAAGAAATTCACTTAAAACGAACAATTCAGCTGAGAAAATATGGGCCAAATATGAATTCTGCAAGCGAAAGATCACAATGGTGGTTGGGATATGAAGAAAATCACCTAAAACGAACAATTCAGCTGAGAAAATATGGGTCAAATATGAATTCAGCAAGCGAAAGATCATAATCGTAGATGGTGGGAACAAATCGTTTAAAACTTCCAATTCAGCTGAGAAAATATGGCTCTAACATGAATTCAGCAAGCGAAAGTTCATCATGGTGGTTAAGGAGGATGTAAAATTATTTAAAATGTCCAATTCAGCTGAGAAAATATGGCTCTAACATGAATTCAGCAAGCTAAAATTCATATTGGCGGTTGGGATGGGAAAAAAAACATTTAAAATGTCCAATTCAGCTGAGAAAATATGGCTCTAACATGAATTCAGCAAGCGAAAGATCATATTGGTGGTTGGGGCGAATATAAAATCATTAAAAAAAGCCAATTCAGCTGAGAAAATACGGCTCTAACACGAATTCAACAGTCAACGGCTTAAGGAAATCGATGAAATAAACCAATTACTATTGAATCGTCAAACGAATAGTTTTAAATATACGATAATTCCACTACAAGGAGTTTTTCTGAATATGAACTTGAATTCAGCTAAATGTAATTCGTGAAAACAAAATTTAGCGGGCAATAAATACATTCCATTAAACCCTTTCTTCCAACCCACAGTGTCATATATGTTTGGCATTGCCTCCAGACAAAATAAATCAATGGGCAAAGTTACATGGCGTTTTGTTTTGTTGTTGGAAATCTAGTAGTTTTTTATTTTTGTAAAATGAGCTTTGCACTTTGCTGAAAGCCCACAATGATTTGTTAGGCACTCGCATGAGACCTGATAAGATATTTCAATTATTCATTACAGATGATGGACAAAACCAGTGTCTCGTGTTATTTATGCGAATGCTGATATTAATGAAAATTTCCTATAAATATTTATATTTCCTGAGCAATTTGCTATGTTTTTTTTTTATATGATACCATTTAGCTGAATGCTGAATTAGTAAATAACACATTTTTTGTTGTCTACAAAGGTAAAACAAAAATTGTGCCAAGTTGTACCGACTGAAATGTTCTGTTCACATGTAAACTCCTTTGGCTGAATGGGATATCCAATGAGTATCCATTAAAAAAAATGGCTAATGTGTAATTACATATGAAAGGGTAACCTTTAATACGTGTTGGAAACACGATCTCCTCCGATTGTATAAAAAAGCCTTGGGGTCATGCATGTAATATCACCGCCTGATTTAATTGAAAATTGTTTTATATTCAGGATTTCAAAAACGAATTAAAAAGGAAATCCTCTGTCTTCTGGTAGTATTAGTTCGGCAGCCGGCTTAGGTGAATTTAAAATCAAATCAATTACAACGGAAAAAGAATTCACCTGCGATAAAATGCTTAGACTAAGTACAGGAGGGTAGTAAAAATCCACACAAGATACAATTCCTTAATAAGAAAAAAGACCACATGATATTTAGAAATTCAGCTGAATAGATCAAAATCAATGCGAATTGTACAAATATCCCGCCGAACAAACATTAAACCTCAGCTGAATTACCTTAAATTTAGCTGAATAGATAAAACCGATATACACTGAGTGTATGTATTTCATATCCCTTCCAATCTCATAAGAACATTGCCAGAAATGATTTAATTTTCTGGAACAATTTGAAATATAAAAAAGCTCCTAATACAGAAATGAGTAATTTTTCAATGTCGTTAGTTAAAATAGCAGCTGAATTGTATAAAATGAAGTTAAATGTCATAAAGTTAGCCTGTCGCATAAGCTAGAACTGCTGGTTAAACGATTGCCGTTTTTTACACCTCAGCTGAATAGCATTATAAGCTGCTGAATATAATAGACTTGTAAAGATTGAGTGATTCTTTGAAATTCCGATACTTTTTATTTTAAAGTGTCCGCTGAATTAATTTACTATTGAATATACCTATGCATATGGAAAATTCTTACATTTTGTTTATTTAATCAATAGCTGAATTATATAAAATCAGCTGAATAGCCGAAAATCTTTAAAATACTTGAACTTTGCAATATTCGTATAAAATTCATGAAATACATTTCAGCTGAATTACATTAAATCCAGCTGAATAGCAACAAACTTTAGTTGAATTACAAAATCTCGAGCTGAATGATATTACATCCAGCTGAATAACCGAAAATCGTTAACATACTTGAACTTTGCAATGTTAATATTAAATTCATGAAATAAATTTCAGCTGAATTACATTAAATCCAGCTGAATAGCAAAAAATCGTTGGAAATGTTCTCTCTAAGATAAGTAAATTGTGTTTTCATGAAATAAACTTTAGCTGAATTACATTAAATCCAGCTGAATAGCCGAAAATCGTTGGAAATACTTGAAATGTTCATTCGAAGATAAGTAAATTGTGTTTTCATGAAACAAACTTTGGCTGAATTACAAAATCTGCAGCTGAATTGATGAAACTGATTGACTACATACTCGTATGTAATGAATACGGATTTCCAATGCACAAATTAACATTTTGTCATGTGAGTTAATGGGAAATTCGATACATTGCCAGATACACCACCACCCTCATCACATCATCAACATCATCATCGTCACCGTCACCAACAGCAACGTGCCCCACTTGCCCATGAGAAAAGTAACAACCCCTCAGGTGAAAATTAGCATCATTATTATACATAAGTAGAAAATAAGCCATGAACGAAGATTTTAAAGTATTTCTTTGCAAATTTGAATATGCAGCAGACAGAAGAACGAGTCATGCTTCCCAAAAAAAAAAAAGAGCACGACTTCGTTTTTTTTTCTTCTACTGGTGTTTGCGATTTTCTTGTCATTGTTGATAGAGGTGTCACAGCGATGTTTAGAAAGTAGAGATATGCCTGATGGGCTGGGTGTTGATTAAATACGTGACCTAATCGCAGCATGTGTCGCACATACACACGCCCATTGTGCAGTCAGTCAACGGCCACTGTGTGTAATGCATATGAAAATGTTGTGTCATTTCTTCGTTGTTTCTTTGGATATTTTTTTTAGTTTGCAATCATATTTCTGTTAACAGAAGTTGCTTGCAGTTTTACTTGGCTCGGCATGTTGTTTGGTGAAAATAATGATGTTTTTTTTTTGTTTAGTTTCGTTTGGCTTTCGTGAAATGTATTTGTTAAGCATTCCGAGCAATGTAATCCTTATGGCGAAGAAGCTGATATTTGCTGTTCCATTCAATTTCCTTGACAATGAGCATTGGAGGGCGAGTTTGTTTGTTCTGTGTAATGTTGGATAGAAACTCCGTTCTTTGCTTAACTTTTTTCTGTTGCTTGCTTTCTATCCTTTGGCAAACATTGTGTGTGAAAACCTTTGGCTGAATTTTCTTTGTTTGGGTGGGGGGGTTTCAAAGGTTCAGGGCCTTCTGCCACCTTTGAAATTCGAAATGTAATCAAGTTGCGATGTTTGTGTGAGGATTTTTCTTTACCTGTAGCTGAATTTGAGATTATAAGCGCCTGTACTCTGTATGTTTGGTTTTCCATTTATTTTTTTTCTTTCTGGGGGGGGGGGGATATATAATTTAAGAGTTTTCCATCCTACACCCTTACATATGTGTGTTGAAGTTTACTTAACTGAAAATTACTTTCTAACTTTGGGGCCTAAATAATTTCTTTTCAATACAAAACTATGCGCCTGAAAAAAAAAACAATAAAAAGTTTGCCAACAAAAAAAAAATGTAGTTTTAATACCCTTGGCAAACGGCGCAAGAAAAGAGAGGAAAAAACAAACGACTCCGTTCAAAAAATAACCGCCAATAATGTCAGCCGTTTCCTAACTCACAAGTGTCATGTTGCACTACACAAAATGTTTGCAGCATTCGGGGGGTTTTTTTTTGTTGTTTTGCAGCCTGTCTCATGTTATCAAGTTTAACTTTACACCAAAATCATGTCAAAGCAAACCAGCTGAATGTGAATTTGTTTGCTGTTCGAACAACCAACCGTGGCTGCAGTGTCGCTGAAGTCTATTAACATGTCAAGAGTGCGGTGGCGTAACTCTCTCGAAAGAGCTCTCGACGATTTATTAAATCTCTGCCAGCATTTGACTCTATTTCATGCTCTTTTGGCTTTAACGAGACAACATAAATAACCAAAATGGTCAAGTGTTTGTTTTCACAATGCCGTCCTCTAATTATGTGTCAGTTGGGCAGTAGTTGTGGGTTTGTGTTGACACCTCTGCCTATTCGTTGGTTTTTTGACGTTTCTTTTTGTTTCACGCTCTCGTTCTCTCTCTCTCCCACATTCGTGTACCTCGTTAAAGGTGTCAAATTTTGTAGCTTTTAGAAGAAGAAGAAAAAAAAAACAGCAAAATTGAAAACTAAGTGGAAAAATAACTACAAAATGATCATAAGGAAGGTGGCGAAGCAAAAAAACGAAGGTGTTGAATATCACAACACATGTGCTCAAAAAATGTCACCAGATATTTCACTGAGAACTAACCGGGTGCAGCTGAGAAAGGTTCATTAAAATGCTGAGAAATGACAGGTTTGCCCACTTAAAGAGTGTACATTTGTATTCAGCTAACATAAATATAATTCAGCTGGGTAGTTTTACTTAAAAAAAACCATTACATTATTACGGAAGGAAATTTGCTGCTTAGTAGAAGAGAAAGATCTGATGCTAATGCAAAAGTAATTCAGCAAACCATTTTCTCTTTGAATTGGTGAAATATGATGGAAATTTACAAACATTTTCCATTTGGAGTTAATTGGGGGGAATATAAAAGCTATTCAGCAAGTAAATTGTAATGGAAAATTGCTCAATTAGAAACACAGCATATGGAAATAAGTTAGCCGGAGCGAAGAGCAGCCAACGTACATAATTCAGCAAAATAAATTGCAGTCCAAATGGTCTCAAAAATGATAAAGAACTAATCAAATTACCTTCTCAAAGATCCTGATATTATAGAACTGCAATTCAGCAAACAAATTTCTCCATGAATTTTTCAAATCGGATGGAATTTAATTGAAATTTGTAATTTTGGGTAAATGCTAGTAATGTAAATGCCATTCAGCAAGAGGATTTTAATTGTAAATCGATCAAATAGGTAAATAAAATGAAACATACACAATTCAGCAATGTAATTTCAAAACGAAAACACCTCGTAAAAAATAAAACGAATATAAAGTTAATTCAGCAAAAATTATTATTTTTGAAAATAATTCCATCAAAATATGTCAAGACAATGTTTTCTTTTTTGGGTTATCCATATGAAATTTATTTTTCTTTGGCTTATTATGTCAAGAAAATACAATTCAGCTAAGATTTTCCATTAAAACGCAACCTCGAATGAGCATAAACTCATTAACTGCAATTCGGCAAGACGTTTACGGTACTGAGGCAAAGAGAAAAAAGTATGCGATTTTAGATATGTAAAAATACTTAATTCAGCAAGATATTTTCTGGTCCAAGATAACAGAAAATTATAAAAAACAACATATACAGAATTTGTTTCTTTTAAGTAAGTATTCGGGATATATCACAAAACGTAATTCAGCAAAGTGTTTTGATTGGGAATTACTTCATTTAAAGAAAATCTAATAAGAATATACAATTTCTAAGAAAACAAAACACTCTAACTACAATTCAGCAAGATGTTTTTGGTACAAAGTCAATGAAAAAAGTTATGCGTTTTTAAAGAAAATTATAAAAAATATATAAACGTAATTCAGCAAAGTATTTTGATTGGGAATTACTTCATTTAAAGAAAATCTAATAAGAATATATGATTTCTAGCAAAAATAATCACTGTAACTGCTATTCAGCAAGATGTTTTCAGTTGCGAGACATTATTATTACTCAGTAGATCGAATAGTTTGAACAAAAAAAAAAAACTATCTCATCTTTGGTATATTTCTAATATTTCTTGCTGGTAAATCAGCTCACTATAAGTGATCTAACCTGGTTCATGAGTTTTACAATTTTGAATTATTCACTCAATGACATATTCAGCTTTTAGCCAACAAATTGAAAGCTTTATTGTGATTTATTGATTATTCAAACGTTTTAATGAATTCAGCTGGGCCAACCAACAACATCTGTCATATGTGAGGCGCACGATAATGTCATATAGCTTCGCTCATCTGCAATGACTAAATAGAATTGTTTTTGCCAGTGCGAGTAATTTCTACTATGATTCGGAGATGACAGAAAATATCCATGAATTTGTAATGGCACACAAACGAGATTGTCATCGCCATCGTCATCAGGCGAATGTCATTGATCACCGGCTTGGAAAAGGGGTGTGTGTGTGTTCTGCTGGGTGCATTTAATTAAAATAAATTCATTTCAATTATTTTGCAATTAAAGCACAAATATTTTTTGTGTGAGTCAAATCGATGACATAAAAATGTGTTTGCTTAAATTCCAAAAACTCTGCCATATGGACGGGACGGGACGATATTGACTGAACAACAACCCTGAATCACATACATTTGCTGAATTAACATTTTCTCCGTGCCACCTTGAGCTTAGCATAAGGGAGATGTAACGTGAGTGGGGAATTTATGACTTACGTGTGAAAATTATTTTTTATATAAAAAAATAAGACGAATTTTCGAAAACTCACCTGGAAAGAGAAGAGCGGGAGAAAAATGGAAACAATTAATAAGAGAAACAATTGCAAGTAAAAGAGAAAGGGTAAAAATTTGAAAACAACTAGTTAAATTTCGGTAAATGTTAATAAAAATCGAGCTCGAGGTTTCGCGATATTTCTTTAAATGAAATTCGTTGGGGAAGTTTTCCCTTTGAAATTTTCGAATTTTTGTTACAGTTTTTGCACAAGAATATATGTGTTTTTTTTAATTGTAATTATTTAAAAGTTCGTATTCGGAAAAACTTCTAACAACTTTATGAGAAAAAGTTGATAAGAAAAAAATGTATGAAAATACAAAAATAATTTGTAATTTTTATAAACCCCCGATAAGAAAAAAATGTATGAAAATACAAAAACAAATTTTCACACATTTTTCTTCAGGTTTAAAAAAAGCTGTTCTAAGTTTTTCTGAATACCAACGGTTTTCCTCGTTGGTGGATCCCTTGAGACCAATGCCATTTTCAAAGATCACCTTCCCCATCACAATGTATGATCTCGCTGCTGACAGGAAGTGTTGTTACACTGTTGCACTGAACGGAAGTGGCTGTTGGCAACATTTCTAAGGTTAAGACACCACACCACCCCTCCACTCATGATCACATCGACAATTGTTAATTGTAATTGTACAACTTTAAGAAGGTTTCATTTCCATTTGAAATCATAGCTTAGGTAGTTTCAATAGAGAAGACTTTCCTCCAAAGGCAAAAACTAAAAAGAACACAAACCAAGTGCAACTGCTTCGTCTTCTGCTCGTTTCATTGTCAATTCACAAGTAATTTAGATGACATTAATTTTAATTGTTTCTCGCATTTACGGCTCGGCCACAAAACGAAATATTGAATGAACACATGAGTGAGTACATAGGTAGGGACGAACATGGGTCTCTGTGCTGCGGCCACATAAATTTATATGAAAACATATCTTTAATGTCATCTTTTCTCCAAAAGAACAACAACAGCAACAATTGAGTGACGAATCGCTCATACAATAATTTAAGAGATGACAACAATAAGATTAGTTTGCGGCTGCCACATGCTTATGTTGCTGTTGTTGTTAGTGTTGGAGATCGAAAGAGTAGATGCACTTACATCAGCAAAAATATTTCAAACAATTTGTTTAGATTGCAAATTAACTTGCTGCTGCTGCTGCTGATGATGATGAAGATGATGACGACGACGACAAACGCAAAAACAAAAGAAGAACAGCAACAACAATAGCCGGCCTTAAGCATAGATCAGGCACACAGATCCAGGCAGGCAGCCGAACAGGAAATGCAATGATCAGGCAAGCATGACTGCATTCAGAACACTCACACACACACACACACACATGCACTTACACACGCGAGCTTAGAAAACGGTTATCAATCTTTTGTCCAAAGTTAAATGCGCGGCAAGCAGCAGCAACAGATTCAAATCATTGTTTTCCATACTTGTCGACACCGAGCTATTAGACACAAACAAAAAGATTGCAAATATTAACATGAATTTCGCCATAGAAAATTAGACGGATTGGGCGACACGAGCGGGTGTTCGAGGGTTCTCTAACTTGGGCTTGCCACTACTCTCATTTGCTGGACATGTAGTTGTAGTTGATCTGTTTTCCTTTGTTGGTGCTTTTTGCTGTTTTGGCCAACACAGTAAGTTTTGTAATTTAATTCATGAAAAATCAAATAGTGAAACGACTTTGAATACCACTAGAAAGCAACAATGCAGCAGCTGGCCCACACCAACAAATGTGGGTGCCTGCATGGATATTCTACCGCCCGAACCGCTAATGGTTCCCAATGCAGGGCCAAGATCAGGCAAAGGAATTGTTAAGGGGCCCACATAACTGTTCCTCGACAAAATGGAAAATTTGAAAAAAGTAAAATCGAAATCTTTCAGAAATCTGCAAAATTGTAAAACCAACAAAACGGTTTCTTGATTTAAAAAAAAAAACTGCTTTTCTAAAGACCATTCACGATGTGGAAAAGTGTGTAGTTCGAGTAGTAGTTTTATGGTTAATAATACCAGAAACCACATTTTATCGATCACATATATGTGCCCTAAAACTAATCCAACATTTTAATTGATATTATTTTGCTCTGGCCGAAGAAATGATTTCTTGCCTATTCATTTGTTTTGCAAGCATAGAATGATTGCCCTCAAGTATTCGCTTATCAACTGAATGTCTTGAATGACGTTTCAAGACATTCATTGCAGTGGTTTGATTGAAATCTCTAAATCCAGCTACAGAAGGAAATCGTTACAGCACAATCTTTAAATTCAAAAGTCTGTAAATTTCAAAACAAATCACATATATGTGCCCTAATAGTAATCCAATACATTAATTTAAAATTATTATAAATTAAAATTATTATAAAAGTAAGTTGTAATGCGCCTATGGCGCCCGTTAATTTGCTTGAGAAAGTATTTGTTAATTAATTTTAAAAATTTTGTAAAAAATATTTTGAGAAAACTATTTTGTAAAAAAAAAAATTCGAAAAAAACTTAAATTGGAAAAAAAAAATTTGTGGAAAAAAAATTTTGTTGAAAAAAAAAAATTTGTGGAAAAAAAAAATTTCTTCAAAAAAAATTTTTATGTTGAAAAAAAAATGTTTGTTGGAAAAAAAAATTTTTGTTGAAAAAAAAAATTTTGTTGAAAAAAAAAATTTGTTGAAAAAAAAATTTTGTGGAAAAAAAAAATTTTGGTAAAAAAAAAATTTGGGGAAAACACAATTTCTGTACAAAAAAAATATATTTTTTTTTTTTATTATTATTATTTATAGCATTATTATAGAATGCCTATTTAAATTCCTACGTACTGCGTGACAGAGTCAGTGAATCAGTGAATCAGGGAATCAGTGTCGAGGGTAAATATATATTAAGATAATACCAGAAACCACATTTTATCGATCACATATATGTGCCCTAAAAGTAATCCAATATTTTAATTGATATTATTTTGCTCTGGGCGAAGAAATGATTTCTTCTCTATTCATTTGTTTTGCAAGCATAGAGCGATTGTACTGAAGTATTCGCTTATCAACTGAATGTCTTGAATGACGTTTCAAGACATTCATTGCAGAGGTTTGATGGAAATTTCGAAATCCAGCTACAGAAGGAAATCGTGACCTTTGTCAAGCACCGACAATAGCAGAAGTTTTAAATTCAAAAGTCTGTAAACGTCAAAACAAATCACATAAAAGTAATTTAATATTTTGATTGAAGACATGATTTATTGCTTATTTATTTGTTTTGCAAGCATAGACTGATTGCACTGAAGTATTCGTTTTTCAATTGAATGTCTTAAATGACGTTTCAAGACATTCATTGCAGAGGTTTGATGGAAATCTCGAAATCCCGCTACAGAAGATAAATCGTGACCATTATATATGATTTTATGCAGTTATATTTTATTTTGAGCTTGGCGAATAAATGAGCCGAAAATTGTAAAACTGCAAATATTATTTTAAAAATCGGTTTTGTGGTTGAATAACGGTTTTAGCCCTTAAAAAAAAATCTAAAAAAAATCTGATGGAACAATACAAGACCTTTACAAAAGAAAATCAATTTCTTGAAATTGCCACCATTTCCCGTTCATGTCCGGTCATAAACATTACAGGACCTCTGCCACAGATCATCCATTTATAGTCTCTTGAAATTGACACAATTTAGTTAAATGAAACACAACTGTACGTACCTTTTCCACTTTGGATGGTATAACCAAATACGTATTTCACACATGCATTTCGAAAATAAAAACAAAAACAACACAAATAAGCTTTGTTCTTAACTTTTAAGCTAAAGCGAAACAGTTATTAAGTGCAGAATAATTCATCACACACACACACACACACATTCATTACAACTATATACATGTGTTCATAAATTCATAGAAGTGTGGATGTGTTTGTTATTTATCGTTGTTGTTGCTGTTTGTGCTTTTTGTTGTCATTCACTCATGGCTTAGGATCGTATTACGCGGAATATAATGAAGTCAAGGATGTCATTGTCGTAGTTAATGACGTTTTATTTTGTCAGCAGTCTTCTTCTTCTTTTTCATCTTTATTTTCTACAACAACTCCAACAGTAGTGCGAAATTTTTATGATTATATGTTTAAAACGTGTTAAATGCATTTTAAGACAAAACTATTTTCATTGAACACCAAGAAGAGCGAACGGCTTGGGAGGGAGCGAGTGAGTACAAAGAGCTCAGGTCATATTAATTAAAGAAAGAAAAAAAAAAAAAACGGGGAATACTGGGAACACTTATCCGTCAATGAAATATAAGTTTGGATAACAGGGCTGTGATAACAGAAGAGCAAATCTGTTTTTCTTTATATCGACTCATACCAGGCAGTGGGTCATTTTACATTTAAGTTTACTTTAAAAAATCACCATTATATTTTTTTTTAATTTTTGTTTTTTTAAAACATTTTGCATTTTACTGGCGTTACTTCGCGTTACAAATTTAGCTTTTGTATAAAAAAAATAAATAACAATTTGGGTTGGGAAAAACTCTTCCCAGTTGAAATACACTAGGCAAATTTGAATGGCCGCAATTCTCAGTTTGTGGGAGAGATAGGCGAGGAGAGGGAATGGAAACTTGCTCGTACTGGCAATTCCTGTTGTGTTTATTTACAGTGTGAAGTTGGCTGCAGACCATTTTGTTATTCAATACAGGGCAATAATTGAAATAAAAATTGCCTGGTGTGAACACAAGGGGCAAGTTCAAAAAAGGAATCATAAATCGTGTGTGAATCGGGACTATTTTCTTAACTGTAAAGACTTGGCAAATCGTCATCTGAAATGCAAAATGATCAATCGTCGAAAAAACCCAAAATCATGTCGCTGCATTTGATTTTTTTTTTTTTATTAAAAATATAAAAATTCTTTAGCAAAAGTTCAATGATTTTTAAAGTAAACTTCGGTGGGGAACGGGGTGACACCCCAACCCAACCCAAACAACACCAACTTCCAACTTCCAACACAATAAACAGCACAACAAAGGAACAAAAAAGAACAAAAAAAAAAGGAATTTAAACAAATTCAATAAACAAAAATGGTGATACGATAGTGTTGGTATGTTTGAATAGACCCAGCTAAAGCAACAAATTCTCAATAACGAAAATGTTTATTTTCATAACACTCAACGTTTTGAATATATTTTTTTTTTTTGGTTTTGGCGACGAACCCACCCCACCTCCAGAACACATTCAATCATTGAAATTCCCGGCCAAAGTTGTGGCAACTACAATTTGCATTTAAAACGTTTTTTTCTTTTTCTTTTAAAGATAAAAACAACAACGTTTTTGTGGTTTTGAACTGAACAGCAACAGCAACAACAACAACAAAAACATCACTGATTTGTTAGTTTTATCGCATTTTTATCTCGCGCTCTTCAAAACGACGAAAAAGATAAACAAATATACGCGCGTTCAGCCTGCCAGCCAGCCAGCCAAAGTGTGAGATGGTAAATTATGAAGTGTGTGTAAATTAATTGGCCTTTTGCGGTAATTATTGCAACAGCGGCAATTAGCCCAAATACTTGCAACATGATTTCAGAAAAAGTGCAAGTGCCACTGCGACTTGCACACAACTCCCTGTAACGCTTCCGTTTGCTTCGGGCAATTTAGAAACTTTTGCTAAGTTTTATTTTGGCAGAGCTTATGTTGTCGTCATTTCTGGACGCTGATGAAATTAAATTCACTTTGTTTGGCAATTAATAAAAACGAATAAACAAAATTAGAAGCCAACCAAAACTCAAGTGCATGTTTATGGGTCAATTATTTGACATACATTTTTTGTAATTAAATTTTTAAAATATTTTTTGTTTGTTTAGATTTTTGATCTGATGAGAGATTACGACACGCATTCCAATGATGTTAGAACTGGTGCTGCTCTAAAAGCCAAGTGACAAAAAGATTGGCAAGATTTGTTGACAGCAATTTTTATTGGCCATCAACAACATTCAATTTGTACCCTCTGGTTCATAATCGTTATAGGCTGCTTACAACAACAACAAAAACACTTAATTTATCGATGCATCGATTTAAAAATAATTTTTTTCCACTCTTCCAAATCAAAAATCTTGCTCAATAAAATTAATGAAAAACAAAAACGCTGAATGTTTGGAATTTGGAATTTTTTTTTATTATGTCAACACTTCATGAGAATCCGAATGCCTGCAACCTCAAGTGGAATGTGTAAAGTGTTGGGTAATAGGAACACTTCTTGCAACATTTGTAATAATTAAAATTCTGTTCTACAAGAAACACAAAAAAAAAAACAAACAAAAAAAAGAAAATTTAAATCTGTTTCCACTTGAAATTGTCAAAGCAATAAAATAAGAGAGACGGACACTGGGAAGTAAACAAAAAATTCGAAACATTGTGAAAGGATTATGTAGAAAAAAAAACAAAGCTCTGACTAATATGACAGTTCCACGAAGCGTAGAAGAGCCACTTACACCGGAATGGAAGGGCCGACAAAAAAACCAGAGGAACGAGAGGAGAGCATTGAGGAAGGCAAGTTCAAAATTGTAGTGTAAATACTTGTGAACAAAAGTTGTAAAGTAATCTTGGGGTAACAGCTTTTAAGCCGTTTTAAGGTAACAGCTTTTAAGCTGGCTTGGTATAACAGCTATTTTAAGTGTTACAGCTTTAAAGCTCTTCTAGGGTAACGGCTTTATTTATTTAGTATTATTAGTTACAGCTTTAAAGCTATTCTTAGGTAACAGCTTTTAAGCTATTTTTGCTGTAAAGCTTTTTACGAGTTACAGTTTTTATGCTATTTTAGAATAACAGCTTTTAAGCTATTTCGGCATAGCAGCTTTTAAGTTATTTTTAGGGCATAGCAGCTTTTAAGCTATTTTTAGGGTAAAATCTTGTAAGCTATTCTAGAGTAACAGCTTCTAAGTTATTTTTGTATAACAACTATTAAGCTTTTCAATATAACTTTTGTTTAGCTTTTTAAGAGTTACAGCTTTTAGGCTATTTTAGAATAACAGCTTTTAAGCTATTTTTGGGGTAAAATCTTGTAAGCTTCTAAGTTATTTTGGTATAACAACTATTAAGCTTTTCAATAGTAAGAGCTTTTAGGCTACTTCAGAATAACAGCTTTTAAGCCAGTTTGGTATAACATTTGTTTAGCTTTTTGAGAGTTACAGCTTTTAAGCTATTTTTGGGGTAACAGCTTTTAAGCTTTTTAAGAGTTATAGGTTTTTGGCTATACTAGCTTTCTTTATTACCAATTAAACAAAAAAATTACTGTGGTAATAAACCGTTTTGTTCATACTCAAAGTAATGGATTCAAAAGTAGAGCTTTTGGTAATAGCTGAAATAAGTTTTGAAGATCGAAATAATGGGAATGAAAGGTCGAAAAATACAGAATAATTGGCAAAAGCTTTTGTCGAACAAAAGCTTTTAAGCGTTTACGACATAAAGCTTTTAAGCTTTTACGTAATGAAGCTTGTACAGAAATACTTAATAAAAAACATAAGGCAGCCAAATAGAAAATCTGGTCATTCTAATGGCATATTCCACTGTTCAATTCTTCCCTGCCTGGAACATTTTCCATTGTAATGAAATAGCTAGCTGAAGACCAGACAAAACTGCCACATATACTGTCTGGTCTTTATCATCGCCATCTCTTCATCTCGCCTCAGAAACCTGTTTTGCTCTGAAGATTTGCCATATTCACATAAACATATTCCATACTTTTAAGTCTCAATATCTATTTGCAGATTATTGACACAATTAATTTATTGTATGTTAAGTTCAGGGATGAGATCACATTTCAATTGCTCTGGCATTCTAGAAATTTATACCCAAGTCTATAGACATACACGATCAAATATATGTGTGCAGATCAATTGCCTTTGCATGTCTACAAATAGAGATTTGTTTTCTTGCTTTATTCTATTGTTGTTCTTCTTTGTTTTCTCTGCCTCAAAGAAACCTCAAGACCTTAATTGTTTCTAATGGAAATGCCATATGGAAAAGTGACTGTTACATTATTGATGGCATTTGATTTGTTATTTGAAATATTTGCTCGGCGCTTTTTTCCTTTGCTCTTGTCTAATTTTACGTTTTAATTGAAAATTAATTGTAAACTATAGCGAGAACAAAGCAGCTAAATAAAAGTGCCACAAAAACGTCAAAACAAATGCAGTCTGAGCAAAAAACTGGGCAGACATTAAGTGCAGCATATAAAAATCAACAAAATCATAGATGATGAAAATTTATTGCCGCCATGTAATGCGGCGGGCAATTGCTGGGAGAGCAGCAGTCGGTCGCCAGTCGATTGGTCATCAACGGGCCAGTAGGAAATGCCAACAGTAACAAAGAAAGACAGAAATGTATATTGAAACTAAAATAAACTGTAGCTTTGAAATAAAGCTTCATTATTGCCATTACAAAAAAGCTTAAGGAATTATTTATCTGGTACAATAATCAATGGCAATCAATTCTAAGCAAATAATATTGAATGGAAATATTGAAGCATCTATAAAACAGTGAATTGATTTTTAAATGTGATTACATAAGAGCTTTTTAAATAATTCAAAAACATAACTTTCAAAAAAATCTAAAGAGCTTTCAAATAAAGCTAAAAAGGGCTTTAAAATAAAGCTTTTTAAATTTGATTATACAAGAGCTTTCCACAAAAATCTAAAATAGAACTTTAAAATAAAGCTTAAGAACAGCTTTCAAATAAAGCTAATTCACAGCTTTCAAATACAATTTTAACACTGATTCCATTCCATTATTCCATAATTTGAGGTGATCTTGTCCTACAGGATATTACAAAGGAAATTGTAAATAAAGCTTTCGTTGGACCTATAGCGAAAGCTTTATTGAAAAGCTCTTCAGTGAAAATACAAATTATAAAGTGCACAGCTCACATATGTGAGAAAAATGCATTCGGACCGGAATTTCAAGAGTAAAGCAAAAGCTTTACTGAAAAGCTTTTTTATGAAAATATAAATTATAGCGTGCACTACTGCTCACACATGTGAGAAAAATGCATTCGGACCGGAATTTCAACAGTAAATCGAAAGCTTTACTGAAAAGCTCTTCGCATATATAAAAGAAATGCATTGAATGGATTTAATATCATCAATAATACAAAACTTGAAAGTTATTTATGTTTTTGATTATTGCAATTCCGGTGGAAGGATCAAGTCAAAGAAGACTTGCAGTTCCCCAGTATCACGAACTGAAATGGCACAAACAAGACCGAGGCGTTTGGAAAGTATTTATTCAGCTGGCCAAGACCAGAGACAACATAATTTATGTTTTGTTAGTCTTTTCAACTACTCTATCGATTGTATTCATTTATTGAAAAATTGTCTTTAAGAGCTATTTCATTGCCGGCTATTTTTACTTTCAATTAATTACTTTATTTATAGCTGATGTTGTTGGTTCTCAACACTGCGTCCTTAGTATTGCCCTGGTCTGGAGATAAAGTCCGTCGGCCGTTCCATTCTGTTCCGTCTGTCTGTCTATTTGTTTTTGTCGTCTGTTTCAACAAACATATTAAACAATTAAATTTCTACACACACACACTTGCTGTAGCGCCATTTAATTACCAACTGCAGCTGTGAACTACATTCACATGAACATACGATGGATTTAAGAGATTCGCATTTATTCTGTGGAATGTGAGAATTCTGAAAGAAGACTAGCAACTAAACTTGAGCGGCTAGGCTACTAGGGGAAAATGACGACGACGATGATGATGTAATCGCCATGATCGCTATTGATTATTGCAATATTGTTATTGCATGATTGTCCAATGACTCAGGTTCAATATTAGTTAATTGTAAACAGACACGTTGATCAAGCTCTAGAGGCGGACAGGTGGTCGGTCTTGGGAGCTTTGGTATTTTTTCTTTTGTATAGAAATAATTCTCATATATTTGATGTTAGTTTAGAACTTACCATTTACGTAATAGCCTCTTGTTTCTATTGTGGTTATTTGCAGTAAGACTGCCGCCAGCAGCAATATCAGGGGGTGTAAACACCCCATCGTTGATGGTCAAACAAAAACTTAGATAATTTCAAAATTTTTCCCACCAATTGAAAAGGAAATCAAAGCGAAGACAGACTCTTTTTTGGGTACAAAACTAAAGTAGAAAAATTCAAGGGTTAAAATAAAATTTTTCCGGGTGATTTTCTCCCCAAACGTCTGTGTTAAGGATGAGAATTTTTTTTTTAAACTTTGGATCTTGGATTTTTTTTATATTTTTTTTAAAGGATTTTTGGCTTTTCTTTAGGTCCCTTTTTCTATGTTTTTTTTTCTTGGATTATGACCAAAAAATGCAGAATTTAAAAATTTGTAATTGTAAACACACAGCATCCGAGCAGCTCGAGGATTCTGGTGGTGTCCTTTTTGTGGCTTTTTAAAGATGTTCAGACACCACATGTGGTCTGTGGCCACATTTAGCAGTCATTATTATTAACACCATGTTCCCAGTGAAAAGTCAATGGGTCTCATTTAACAAAACGAACAAGAGGACGAATGAAAGCAAAGGAAATACTTGAGTATCATTTTCCTTACATCCTTGTCTTTACACACGCCCAAAAGCAGGGAGGAGGAAGGTGGTAACTAGCATTTTCCTTTTTTTTTTTTTAATATTAAACAAATGTCCTGTTTACCCCGAAAACACACACACACACACGATTTATGGTCAGCTCTCTTTGTAATCCAAAAAAAAAAGAAGAGGAAAATGAAGAGAAGGCGACATTAAAGGAGACAACAACACACAATCAGCCAATGTTGGCAAAAGAGCAAACCACAACAAGAACCGGAAATGCTTTGTATCATTTCCGTTTTATTTATGACTTAATGTGTAACACCGACCCACACTCAACCAGCAGGGCCAGTTTAAAATCAAGGGCACTTCATCAGCGGGACAAATATTAAGCAGGACAACAACGACAATACAGAGAAACATTTCATTTTATTCGCTGATGTTCTTTTAATATATTTTTTTTTTTTTTTGTATTATTTGTGATTTAATATGTTGAACATAATATTTTGAAAAGGCGTTACCAAACCAAACATTAGAGGAAAGCAGAGAAGAAGCACCCCTGAAAAAACCAGAGACCACTCACAATACACTTTAATGTTTCCCGACATTTTTTTACGAGCTTTTAGATTTTCTTATGAGTCTTGCTGGAGTTAATAACGAGTTCTGGTGCTGGTCGTGGTGTCTGGCCCGGAGAATATGTTCACGATGTCCAACGGGAGGAGGATAACGATGATGCTGGCGATAATGATTTTATTAATGCCTCATCAAGTGTTTTGTTGTTTGCGATTTTACGATGAGCTTTTGTTTGGTGTCATCTCCTTCAGAGTTTGTTTTCTTCTTCTTCTTTTTCATATTTTAATTTGCGACCAAGACATTTATTTGCATAACAGAAAACCAAATTGAAATTATTGACAAAAAAAAAACAACAAAAAATAAAAACATTTTGAATGGTTTAAAGTGCTGACGGAAAAGTATTTCTTTAGAAATCACAGAAATCTTAAAGTTTTCTTGCAAATCGGTGAAATTATTTTAGAAAAATTTTCTAAAGAAAATTGCAACAAAATTAAGTCCGACGGGGATTATCAAGAGCTGGTTAAGGCGATGCAGCTTAATAAAAAAAAACTGTAAACCATAAAAAAACCTTTTCGTGCCTGCTGAAGAGCTCCATGGTAGCCGCTGACTTTCAAAAATCAAAAGAGCTTTAGTCAGCACTCCTGAAGCTTTAAGTCCTGGCATAATTTAAATTCGAAATGGTTTATTCAGAGCTGTCCATTTGATAATTTTTTTATGAGCAGCCTCATAACCGCTGACTTTCAAAAATCAAAGGAGCTTTAGACAGCACTCCTGGAGCTTTAAGTCCTGGGCTAATTTAAATTCGAAAAGGTTTATTCAGAGCTGACAATTTGATTATTTTTTTATGAGCAGCCTCATAACCGCTGACTCTCAAAAATCAAAGGAGCTTTAGGCAGCACTCCTGGAGCTTTAAGTCCTGCAATAATTTGAATTCGAAAAGGTTTATTTAGAGCTGACCATTTGATGCTTCTTTATATCCGCTGATTCACAAAAATCAAAAGAGCTTTAGACAGCACTCCTGGAGCTTTAATTCCAGGCATAATTTAAATTCGAAAAGTTTTTTCAGAGCTGACCATTTGATGCTTCTTTATGAGCAGCCTCATAACCGCTGACTTTCAAAAATCAAAAGAGCTTTAGGCAGTACTCCTGGAGCTTTAAGTCCTGGCATAATTTAAATTCGAAAAGGTTTATTCAGAGCTGACCATTTGATGCTTCTGTATATCCGCTGATTCACAAAAATCAAAGGAGCTTTAGGCAGCACTCCTGGAGCTTTAAGTCTTGGCATAATTTAAATTCAAAAAGTTTTAATCAGAGTAAGCAATTTGCCTCAGCTTAATAAAAACACACTGTAAACCATAAAAAAAAAATCGTTCATGGGGAGCTGATGAGCTCTCTGATAACCGCTGACTTTCAAAACTCAAAAGCGCTTTAGGCAGCACTCCTGGAGCTTTATGTCTTGGCATTAATTTAAATTCGAGAAGGTTTTTTTTCAGGTTTTATCATAGCTTCTTCTTAAAACCCTTTCAGAGCCAGCTGATGAGCTGATAAAGAATTGCTTAGAATGTTTAAAAGCACTGCAGTCAGTGCCAATGGCGCTTTTCATGATGCCAACTAATAAGCGAGGAGTTAGAGATTTTAAAGGGGCTGCAGTGCTCCTTGATCCACAGTTTCGTGGTCCTGACTAGTTTGGGTTGGATACGAGTGACAGTCTTTCTCATTTAGACTCAGTAAACCATTTTAAGCTAACCAAAAAGCTCCTGAGTCGACAAATACCCATATCGTTTAGAAATGTCTGATATATAAAGCTGTATTAAGTACAAGAATACCAGGTTCAAATCCTTTATGTTTTCATTACCGATTGTTGATTTATTTGGCGTTCAGTGAGTATGAAACGGATCTTGTAGGTTGGTGTCCTCATCCAGATTTAACTTTTCCACCTCACTGTACTATTGATGGAGCCCCACTCAATTGTGTAACACTTTCAATTTCCCTTCAACGATAAAAGGCATACGCTTTCACTTAAAAACCCAAAAAAAAAAACAACAACAGTGCAACAATTCCAAAGCCATTGTACTCGCAGGCCATAAATCAAATAATCGCATCAGAAATATTGTCGTCTTGCATCACAGATCTACACACAGATAAATGCACTGGACCCGGCTGCCACCATTAGCATTAACAAAAAAAAAAAAACAAACAACAAACAGTTCTCCCCACTCGAAAAGGCAACAACAAGAGACTAGAGAATATATGTTAAATCCAATATCAAGACTGGTGCAAGTTCAAGTTCAATTTCGGAATTTGTTCAATACAACACCTCTCGTTGTTGTCGACACCAGCGGCAGCCGAAATAGACAGACAGACGACACACTCACACACAAATAGGCAAATCAGAAAGAGAAACAAATATGCAATGGCTTGTAATATGAATAAACAATTTAATTTAAGCTCAAAGCAACAGCAGCAGCAGCAGCCACTGCAGTCGTTATAATAACAACAAAAAACTGCATTATAATGGCAGCCAAAAAAAAGCACACACACACACAAAAAAGTGGCAAACATTTGGCGTCATAACGAAAAAAAAACACCAAACAACAAGTGTGTCCGTCCCAATGGCAAAATGTATGTGTGCAAACAAAACAAATTTGTTGCACCCCCAAAGCAATGCTACACATTCAAGACACCCACGAGTGGAATTTTAATAAAATCACATGAAATTGAGCATGACCGGCGAGCAGCATAGCAAAAGTAATGGACACAGGGGGGGGGGGGGGGGGGGGGGGGAAACACAACAACAACAACAGTTGTACCCCCAAAAAAATATTTCATAGGCTTAGGATTTTTGAATGTTTGGCCAAAGCCCAGGGAAGGAAGAGATGAGGCGCCAGCTAAGACCAGAGACAAGTTTCAGTGGGTTAAGAGGAAGGGACAAAATAAATACATTTTTGAAGGAAACAGAAAATTTTTTAAAATCTAAGAAACAGGATATGAAACTCCAGCTCAAAACAAGGCTTTAGTGGGTTAAGAGGAAGGGACATGATAAAAAAAAAAAAAATATTAAAAAAAAACCCAAAAAAAAAATGTGGCGGTGAATCGCCAGGAAAACAAAAGAAAGGGGTTCAGTGGTTAAGAGGAAGGGGAGTTATATCAAGATATAGGTTTTGTTGTTTTGAGAGCAAAATTTCAAAAAAATCATAAAGTTTCCTCATTAATTTTCTTGTTAAATTCGAAAAAAGCCTAAGGAAGGAGGAGATGAATCTGCAGCTCAAAACAAGAGAAAGGGATCAGCGGGATCATACAAAAAAAAAAAAACAGAAAATTTTTAACAATTCAAAAAAAAAGGGAAATGAATCTCCAACTCAAAACAAGAGACAGGGTTCAGCGGGTTAAGAGGAAGGAAAGTTATATCAAGATATAGGTTTGATTGTTTTGAGAGCAAAATTAAAAAAAAATCATAGGGTTTCCTATGTGAAAAAAATTTTAAAAAATAATCTGAGGGTCCCCATATTCATTTTCTAGTTAAATTCGAAAAAAGCCTAAGGAAGCTAAGGATTCCTCATTAATTTTCTTGTTAAATTTGAAAAATGCCTAAGGAAGGAGGAGATGAATCCGAAGTTACATCAATATAAAAGTTTTCTTGTTTTGAGTGTAAGGACTAAAACAAATGTGAAAAAAAATGTAAAAAAAAAAATCTGAGGGTCCCCTCATTAATTTTCTAGTTAAATTCGAAAAAAGCCTAATTTTGTAATTAAATTCGAAGTAAATCCTAAAGAATCCGAAGTAATATCAAGATAAAGGATCTGTGATTATGAGAGCAAATTCAAATTTACAAAAGAAATTTACAAAAAAAATGTACAAAAGAAAATCCTTATTAATTTTCTAGTTAAATTCGAAAAAAACCTAAGGAAGGATGGGATAAACAGAAGTTACATCAATAGAGAGAGAGAGAGGTAAGGAGAATGGAAAGGGCAAAAACATGCTCGTCCTGACAATTACTTTTGTGGTTTTTGGTAGTGTGAAGTTGGCTGCTGATTCTATGGACTTTTGTGTTTTTCTTAGTGTGAAGTTGCAGATTATTTTCGTAGTGTGAATTTGGCTTCAGATTATTTGGACTTTTGTGGTTTTTCTTAGTGTGAAGTTGGCTGCTGATTATATGGACTTTTGTGTTTTTCTTAGTGTGAAGTTGGATGCAGATTATTTGGACTTTTGTGTTTATCTTAGTGTGAAGTTGGCTGCAGATTATATGGACTTTTGTGTTTTTGTGAAGTTGGCTGCTGATTATTTGGACTTTTGTGGTTTTTGGTAGTGTGAAGTTGGCTGCTGATTATATGGACTTTTGTGTTTTTCTTAGTGTGAAGTTGCAGATTATTTTCGTAGTGTGAATTTGGCTTCAGATTATTTGGACTTTTGTGGTTTTTGGTAGTGTGAAGTTGGATGCAGATTATATGGACTTTTGGGTTTTTCTTAGTATGAAGTTGGCTGCAGATTATTTGGACTTTAGTGTTTTTCTTAGTGTGAAGTTGGCTGCTGATTATTTGGACTTTTGTGGTTTTTGGTAGTGTGAAGTTGGCTGCTGATTATTTGGACTTTTGTGGTTTTTCTTAGTGTGAAGTTGGCTGCAGATTATTTGGACATTTTGAAAGGCATTTGCAATTAAAAGTCAATAATGAAAACAAAAATTGCCAAAACCGAATTGGCTGGCAAGTTCAAAAAGGGTATTGCCTTTTTTAACGTTTTCAAAAAGAAAAAAAAAATGCCAGACAAGGGATTTCTTGACCAAATTAGACCTTGGCATTTTAAAACATTTGTCTCTGATTTTCTGCGGTATTTTTTTTTTTCAATTACAAAAATTTGTGCCAAAACTTTCAAAAATCAATATTAGCAAATGTTGTTTGGATCCAACAAACTACACATACACTTACTATAAATTATAAATTGATTCAATTGCAAGAATTTGGATTACAAAACAAAAGTGAAATTTATATGTGATGTCCGTTCGTACGGTTTGGTGTCTTAATTTGAATTGGGTACAGAAACCAAACAAAATGTCTGCACTTTATGATACAGAAAATATGGAGCACTCATTTTTAGTTTTCAAATAAAACACACAAAATCTAGACGATTGAAGACAATTGGCATTTTTTCAAAAAAATTATCTATAACCAATTTCAATTTGCAATCAATGTCTTGTCCGTGTTTTTCTTTCATTTGTTTGTTTCTTATTTAGACAGTTTATTTTGAAATATTTGTTATTTGAAACTGGTTCAAAATGATTTCTCTCAGCCAACTCATTAGAGACATTCTACGCATGTTTGCTGTATATTTATGGAATGACTATGAACACGAATATAAATAATATGAAAATAATGAATTAAACAGTTTCTTTGCGCCCAGCAGATGGGCTGCAACATATTCCAATGAACGTTACTGCAGACAAAGGCCTCGTAAATCTTTTCAAAGCAGCATTTCAATGCATTTCAATGCAAACCGGTCTGTGGTTACTTTTTCATTTATAAAACGCTAAACGCCAAACAAATGAGCTAAATCGTAATGAGGCAGACTAAATTGAATGTTAAGGAGTTGGCAAAATTGTGGGGCCACATTTTCTAGCCCTTTTATTATGGGGGCCTGAATGTGTTAGATGACACACATTCCTTTTGTAGCGTGTGTCTTTTTTTTAAAGACTCACATACATTTCTAAATTTCTAAAGTCTCATTAAAATAATCACGTCTCTCTCTCTCAGCCATAGGAAGTTTTAACGAAATTTTTTTTTTTTTTTTTTTGTTCATTTTGAAAAGCACAAAACCTAACGTCTGCAACTCCACTCCCAAATTGTTTGGCTAAGCATAATTCTTGAAAATGTTCTCCACATATATTCAGCCAAAGAACAAGAAGAAGAAAAATTCCACACCATAATCACACCAGAAATGTCACCATCTCTTATTTCCCCCGTTGTCTGTCAGTAGTGGTGATGTCAACACTTCTCATAAGTTTTATGGAGGTTTGCTGTTTTTTTTTTTTGAGTTTTGACAGAAGAAGATCAGATTAAAAAGATGATTTTTTTTTCTTATGCAGAAAAAGAAAAAAAATTAAAAGTTTCAGCGGGAAAAATGGGATCAGCAGATCAGATCAAGTTCGTGTGCTTAAACGTTAGGGGGGCCAAACGAAGAAATACGAAGATCTTCCAAATTTGTAACATTAGCCAAAGAAAGAAAAATAAAAGAACACTGAAACTCGAAAATCGCCTATTGATGAGACCAAAAAACAGAAGAACTTAAAAAAAAAACACTGGGTCAGCAAGAAAAAAACCAACACACAAGAAGATCTAGTTTGACAGACAGTTTAGAAAATCGCATTACATCTGTGTGTATAATATGATTCGGGCCATGCGACGGCCAGCGAACAGCCCTGGGGAAATGGCGTCGATGCCAATTCAAAAAAAAAAAAAAAAAAAAATTGGACACAATTTTTTCCTTGGTAACAAAAGTTTAACAAATATTAAACTAACGTTTAACAAATGATAAACTTAAGTTTTACAAAAATTAACCAATGTTTAACAAATGTTAAACCAACGTTTAACAAATGTTAAACCAACGTTTAACAAATGTTAAACTAACGTTTAAGTAAAGTTTTTATAAAACATTAAAAAAAAGTTTAACTATAGTTTAACTAAAGTTTAACTTAAAGTTGAACTTAAGTTTAACTTAAAGTTGAACTTAAGTTTAACTATAATTTAACTAAAGTTTTACTTTAATTTAACTAAAGGTTTAATACAAGTTTAAGCAATGTTTATCTAAAGTTTAAACATAGTTTAACAAAAGTTTAGATATAATTTAACTATTGTATAACTAAAGTTTATCACAAGTTTAACAAAAGATTAACTTTAAGTTAAACTGAAGTTTAACTATATAGTTTATCTAAAGTTTAACCATAATTTAACAAAAGTTTAAATATAGTTTAACTATTATATATTTATTTAAGTTTATTTAAGTTTACCTAAAGGTAAACAAAATAGTAACTATAGTTTAACAAAAGTTAACGTATTGGATAACTAAAGTTTAACAAAATATAAACTAAAGTTTAACAAAAGATTAGTTTATCTAAACAAAAGATAAAGTTTATTTTGGTAACACAAGTTTAACTCAAGTTTAGAACAAATTTAACACATGTTAAACACTGGATTAGCAGAAGTTTAAAAGAAATTTAACAGGTCCTAAACAAATGATTAATTTAAGTTTAACTCAAGATGAAAATGTTTAACATTGAGCCTTAGTCAAAACAAGATCAACTTAAGTACCGATTCACTCTAGACAAAAGGAAAAACTTTGCTCGCACTGGCAATTCCTTTTTGTGTTCTTCATAGTGTGAAGTTGGCTGCAGATTATTTGGACTTTTGTGGTTTTTCTTAGTCTGAAGTTGGCTGCAGATTATTTTGATTTTTTAAAAGGCATTTGCATTTGAAAAAGGCAACGATGAAAACAAAAATTGTGACTGCGATTAGCTCAGTTTTAGCAGACACTTGTTTATCATAAGTTCAACACTTGCTTGCTACATATTTAACTTAAGTTTAACACATGAGTTTATCTAAGTTTCCCACAAGATTCTCATAAGCTTATCTTGTTTAGCTCAAGCTAAATATTTGCTTTTATATTCTGTAAAATCTCACAAAGATCCAATCTAGGGCCACCTGAACGATTAACGGGATTATCTTTTCACTATAAACAGCACACATACATGCAGACATATTGTTTTAGATTTTTGGGAAAAAATTCCAAAATCTTCTTGATTCGATTTCGAAACATCAGTTATTTCTGTTTTTTCTAATCCTCCAACAATTTATGACCCCGCCGCCTTCTAGCGCAACCAAAGGTGACATCATAAAATGTTAATGTATTCCATGTTATTCCCCCCCAAAAACACCTGGCCACCCTAATTTACAGCCCTTTGCCAAAAGATCACTGTCAAGTACACAACAACACTCAAACGGCAGTGAGGGATGGTGGAGGAGGTGGGGCAGCAAAGACATGCAACAAATACCGCACAGCACACCGCATTACGGCACATCATATTTGTGCTGTTTGTTGTCGTTACGAACAAACGCAAAGATCGTCTCGTTGTGGCTGTGTTGGTGTTTGTGTTTGTTTTCCCCACGATTCGTGCGCAGAGTGTCGACGAGACGAGTGTCTGTTGATGTTGCATCAATTTGTGTGATTTGTGTTCCGTACAAAAAAACAGCGGATAAGTCGACTGCGGCAGCTACCTCTTCTAATGTTCTGCCACATCGGATCTAAGGCAAATGTATGCCACAAGCGCTGTTGCCCGTACGACATGACGATGACGCTCGTTTGTGTTTTGCTGAACGTGCGTTTTTCTGCTGTTTGTGTGTGTTATTTATAGGTGTGTTTTACATTTCCACAACAACGGCAACAGCAACAAAAAGAAAACAACGCATAACACAAATGCTTATAAAGCTATCAATAGCTTTTGATTGCTTCAGATTATGCATCATCGTTTTTCCACCAACAACAGAGGCACAGCAAACGAAAACAACAACAACAAAAATTAAAAAAAAACACACACACAATTTCGTTGACGATTTACAATGCGGCAAATGCTTCAAACAAACAAACAGACAGACGACAGATCGAAGGAGAAGAAGCAGCAGAAGTCGAGAAGACGTTGCATATTTACTACAACAGTGTAGCGTATAGAAGACTTGTGTATTTGTGGTAAAACAAAAGAAAAAAAAACGTATATTTTCTAAGGTTTCCGTAAAGATGTCGGCGATAGTTTTCCAGTTTCCGATTTTCAAAGACAGTGCCCGGGCCAATGAATTAGAACCATTGACTTTAAAGCGGCTGCTTTACGGAGAGTGTGAAGTGTGTGAAGAGCTAACGCCTCGTCGTGGAGATTTAGAAAACAGAGAGAAAGCCCGAAATCTAAACGTACATACCACTCAGCAGGTTGGTATGCGAGAAAAGCAAGATTGAATGTGTGATGTTTGTGTGAGGCTGGAAAAACGCACCGATTAGATGAACGATTTCTGAGACCTCACTGAAATTACTATAATATCATTGCTGCTGACAACTTGCTGAAGTGGAAGCAGGTTGTATTCTACAAAAGAATATGTTATAACAAAAGGTACTGATGTAAGGGTGGAGATTTCTACACGTTTTGCAGTAAAAAGAAACTAAAAAACACCTGCATACCACTCAGCAGGTTGGTATGCGAGAAAAACAAGATCGACAGTGTGAGATTTGTGAGGCTGGAAGAGCAGACCTATGAGAGGAAATTTTTCTAGGGACCTCACTGAAATTACTATAATATCATTGCTGCTGACAACTTGCTGAAGTGGAAGCAGGTTGTATTCTACAAAAGAATATGTTATAACAAAAGATACTGATGTAAGGGTGGAGATTTCTACATGTATTGCAGTAAAAAAAAAACTAAAAAAACCCTGCATACCACTCAGCAGATTGGTATGCGAGAAAAACAAGGTCGACTGTGTGATTTTTGTGCGCTGCTTGAAAAACACACCGATGAGAGGAAATTTTTCTAGGGACCTCACAGAAATTACTATAATCTCATTGCTGCTGACAACTTGCTGAAGTGGAAGCAGGTTGTATTCTACAAAGGTACTGGTGTAAGGGTGGAGATTTCTAAGCGTTTCGTATTCCAGAAAAATAAAAAAAACCCCACTCAGTCCAAAACCAAAAACAATATGGATGTTTTTGATATCCTTTTCTAATTCAATGACCGGGACACTGTAGCCATCTCAGCCTGTCAATATGTGTGTGTGGGCTTTTTATTAAACTAATTACAGACGTCTCCTCACATTTACGAGGTGTTGAACATTTTCTGAAGAATTCCTCTGCATTTAATGAGCTGCACGCTTTTCTTAATGGACAATTGTTGTCCAATCTTATTTCATGTTTATGGAATTTTAATTGGAAAGCCATCTTTCCGAATGCCTACTTTTCATTTTCATAAAAATGTTCCATTTTATGTATTACTGCCTACTTTTCATTTTCATAAAAATGTTCCATTTTATGTATTACTATTTTTTTTTTTTTTTTTTATTTTTTTTTGAAAAATAATACGTGTTAGTAGTCATGGCCATTTCGTTTGTTCCGAATGCTAAAAGTGCATTCATGACCAAATGCCTGTTGTATGGCAGCATATCATGCTCGACTATTACATTTTATTGTGGGGAAAGGAATTTGGAAATTCATGAAATTTGGGAAAGAACAAAATAATAAAAAAAAAAAAAATCCGATAGCCGTTCTGAGAGCGAGTGTGTGTAAGGCCACAGACTACAAACGACACCAACGGAAGTTTACAAGTTCCCTGGTGCTAGTGGTGTTAGAATTTTGAAATTCTAAAAAAGAAATTTATGTGAATGTTTTAAATAAATAAATATTAAATTCGTATGTGTGTTTAGGAGCTGCCCTGCAAGCACCCTATGCATTTCCGCCCCTGCTGCCTGGTGTTTGCCCAGCACATTCTCGGTGTTTATGGCCGATAATCGTACAGCAATTAATGTAAGAAAAATAAAATTAATGCATTTCGACAAATTGGTATTCTAATTTCGTTTTTACGATCCTAATCAATAATAGACTCTTAAGATTTTGACATTTTGTTTAGTTTTCGGTTGGAGTTTTTGTTTTTTTTTTTCTGGCGAGAAGAAAAAAGTCCTACGGCGAAGTGTTCCACTTGTAAATTGTGGGTAAACAAACACGGCACTTCAGTAAATACTCACAGATCAGAAGAGTATAACAAGAGTTGTCTCAGCTCTTGAGGGAAATACATGAACCATAATTCCATTGTAAAAATTAAGAAATCTATTCAAAAGAACTGGAAATGACAGAATCAAATACTGATCTTAATTGCCTTCTATGAGTATATTATGAAATGTCCATAGATCAGAAGGAAAACAAAATAGAATGATAAAAAGTCTAAAAAATCTCCAAAAAAAAAAAAACAGAGCTAAAACTGTGATGATAATTTCCTTCTATGATTTAGCTCATAAATTATGAAATGTCCACAGATCAGAAGAAAAAAAAAACAAAAACTTTTGATAGAATGACATGAAGTCTAAAAAATCACCAAAAAAAAAAAAACAGAGCTAAAATGATAATTCCATTCTATAATTAACCCATAAAGTTCGAAATGTCCACAGATCAGAGCCGAACTCTTAACAGACTGACATGAAGTCTAAAACATCTGACTGAAAAGACTCTGATGATAATTTTCCTTTTTGATTAAGGCCATAAATTTCGAAATGTCCACAGGCCAGAAGTGAAATTTTAGAGGGCGCAAAGTCTTTACTGAAATTGTTTAAAAGTCTTAAAAAGATCGGACAAAAAGTGGCAAACATTTCAGAACAGACACGTATTAGAATTTTCATTTTTGATAAAAAAACAAAAAAAAAAAACAGAACCACAGGCGATAAATGATGAGGCAGTTGTCCAACCTCTTGCTCGATCCTTTATAAATAACCCAATGGACTCATTAGCCCATGAAATTTATTTCAGAAATTCCAGATTTTTAATTTTCATTTTGCCCTATCTGTTAACTGGCTTCTATGGCCCATTTGGTTTAGACGGTAAAAGACGTTCTCATTGAAAGTTCTTTCGAATGTCCCCTCGAACACGAGCAAATGTTAACAGAAAACCAATTACATTCACATTTTAGAAATAATAATCGACTTTATGAGCTAAAAAAAATGTTTTATGTCAGAATAAACAAATTTATTCAAACTTCTCGTCTGTTTCTTTGTCTTAGCAGAAACCCTGCTTACCCTTCAGCAGGTTTGTATGCGAGAAGAATTATTTTGTTGATCATTTGCGCTTTGAAATTAACAAAACAGCAACTTCTCGACTGCTTTTTTGTCTTATAAGTAAACCTGCTTACCCTTCAGCAGGTTTGTATGGGAGAAAAAATATTTTGCTGATCATTTGCGCTTTGAAATTAAAAAATCAGCAACTTCTCGTTTGTTTCTTTGTCTTAGCAGTAAACCTGCTTACCCTTCAGCAGGTTTGTATGAGGAAAAGAATTTTCATGATATTAAAATAAATTTGACAAATAGTTTTTTTTCATGACCTCATTATTGTCGTTCATATTCTTGCACAGAATTTTAACAATTTCTCCATTACAACTTGCTGAAATGGAATTCACTGGTAAGCGCTGAATATAAAGAAATGGCCAAAAACTTAACTTATTGAAAATTTCGAAAAAAAAAATACATTTGAGTGACAATTTTGTCTAGTGGGTAGGTAGGATTTTTGGAAAATAAATTATTACAACTTGCTGAATTCGAATCAGATTGTTAGCCAGTAATGGTTAAGCTGTGATATTTCGAGCTACTTAGGGAAACTAACATGTGTTTAGAAAATACCTCGGATATTTGCAGATGGTTACAGAATCCAAAAAAGATATTTAAAAGGCGTAGAGCTTTTTTTTTCTAGAAAATCAGCTTAAAATTGGGACGTCTCATGTTGAAAACCCCTTCCAAAAATTTTGTTTAATTTTTTTTTTTTTAAACAGTTTTGCCCTAGGAAAATTTCATCGATGAAGTCACCAACAATTTTTCATATTTTTGCTTTTAAGGAAATTTCCAAATTTTTATGTAATTTGAGCAAATTTTGTTTGTTGTTGTTTAATTTATTTTTGTCTGCTTAATTCTGGACATGGGATACTTTTTTAAAAATTATTCTAAGAAAATGCAATGAGTAATGAGGTAATTTTTGGCGATCTGATCCTAGAGTGTTTAGAAATTAATTGGTCAATGAAAATCATATTCTGCCAAATGGCAGAATTTATTTCCAACAAACAAACATATTTCATTCCTTAAATTGTCGAATTGTCTTTTACAGCTAAAGTATTTCGATTCCGTCGGAAACACTTTCTAACATATCGGAATCTTACAATTCTATTTATTTTTTGCTTATGGAATTTTAAGAAGTTGAAATTGCACAAATAAAGGCAATCTTTAGTTTACGAATGAGAACAATTGTTCTGAAAATATCACAATTTTGAAATTGAAATAATCACTTATGAATCTAAATTTCCTCAATGGATTTCCCTAAAACCCCCTCCATATATTTCGAAGATCCTTCAGCTCCGTTAAACTGAGATATGAGAGATTTTTCTTTTTTTAAATTTATTGAAAAATGTTAAATGCTGCATTTTTTGTGGAAGACTTTTTTTATATAAGTTTTTCTCTTTTTAAATGTCTGTTTTTTTTTTTTGAAAATTCCTGTAATCCTTTTCTTTCCAATGATCCTTTTTCGTTCAAGTTTTAATCCTTTAGTTTCAATTATGGTTTCTCTTTTTTTTTGCCATAAAATTGTACACACTTTTGCTATTTATTTTTGTGTGTTTATTTTACTTTTTTTGTTTTCAAAATAACAGAAATAACTTGTAACCGTCGTCCGTTTGGTATTTGCTTTGCTTTTTTTTCAAATCCAACTAAAATTGCCGTTGCTGTTGTGTTTTTCACTCCACTTTACAAATAGAACAAGAACAACAGAACAGAATGGAGGAATTGTTGTTCACCACCCGCGTTCGATTTGAAAAAGCTTTTGCACAGTTTAACGTCTGAAGTTCAACTGAACGTAAACGAATGTTAAGCCAACGAAAAAATATCTAAAATGTTCACACTGTGGCTGGCGGTGGCAGTGGCAGCAAGGCAACGCCGTCGCCGGCAACCACGAGAGCTATGGCGATGACGATGGCGACGTCGACGACGACGCCTTGGCAGAGCGGCTGATCCAGAAAATCTGACTAAACGGACGGGCGAACGGAAGGAAGGACGGACAGTGGCAAGCGAATACGCGAACGCTGTCAGCTAAAACAGAATCTAAATGCTCAATGATTTTTCTACTCCGTATGGCGGGCGAACTGACGGACGGCCTGCTGTTTGCCGAAGTGTGGATGCATCAAACAAGAGCATTTGGACTGGGGGGGGGGGGGGGGGGCTGAGAAGCAGCCAACAACAGCAACACCACCAACACGATATACGATGATGGGGAAAAACACGACGAAGTCAAAAAACCACAAATCGCTTGATGGCAATGGTGACAACACAACACAACAGCATCGCCAATGCCGCCCGCCGCCAACAACACGACGACTTTCCGATTTTCTGAGGCAAAGAAGCAACCACGAATTACACAGACCCGACACGACCCTGTGCAAAACAAACGACGAACCACGAACTAACTCAGCAACAATTGTTGGTGGCCACATGTTCGTCGTTGGCGGCAAATGTTGCCGCAACATGTTGCGGAAAAGCTTAAAGTGTTTTGTTTGAAGTTTGTTCCCCCCCCCCCCCCCCCAAGTCCACAGGCCTGAGTTGGCTTGTAAATGTAAACAAATGCCAAAAGGCGTAAGGGGGCAAAGCTTTACGCTTCGGACAAGTTCGAAGCACGTGCTGGCAACCTCGAAGTGTTGCAAACGGAGAGATTGTAACGTTGGCAAGGAAAGGACAGAAATGTTGGCAAAAAAAAGATGTGAAAATAAGGATTTTGAAATGATTTCTGAAATTTTTCTTTTGTTTAATTAAAATTTAATTTAAACAATAAAGAAAACAAACATTAAAATTTGTTTCATTAACAAACAGGTTTCAGAAATTTAAAGGACTGAAATGTTGGAACAATTATGTGGAAATAAGGAGTTTGAAATGATTTAAAAAAATTAAAAAAATCCTAAATTGTTTTTCTTTTTTTTAATTAAAATTTAATTAAATTAATATAAAAAAAAACAAAAATTAAAATTTGTTTAATTCACAAAATATTTAACAGAAGAGGTTTTAGAAATTTAGAAAAAATCCTAAATTGGGGTTTTTATTTCATATTTTTTACTATTTCAGTTACAGTTATTTTAATTAAACGAATTGTGAAATTAATAATAAAAAAAACAAAAATTAAAATTTGTTTAATTGGAACAATTATGTAGAAATAAGGAGTTTGAAATGATTTCAAAAAATTTAAAAAATCCTAAATTGTTTTTCTTTTTTTTTTAAATAAAATTTAATTAAATTAATAAAAAAAAAACAAAATTAAAATTTATTTAATTCACAAAAGAAGAGGTTTTAGAAATTTAAAAAAATCCTAAATTGTTTTTTTAATTCATATTTTTTACTATTTCAGTTACAGTTCTTTTAATTAAACGAATTGTGAAATCAATAATAAAAAAAACAAAAATTAAAATTAAAATTTGTTTAATTCACAAAATATTTAACAGAAGAGGTTTTAGAAATTTAAAAAATCATAAATTGTTTTGTTTTTCAATTAAATTTTTTACAATTTCAATTTCTTTCAAATAAAATGATCGTTAAATTAATAATAAAAAAAAAAAACTTTAAAAAATTAAAAATGTTAAAACGAAATTTAAAAAATCCTAAGTTGTTTTTTTTAATTAAATTTTTTACAATTTCAATTTCTTTCAAGTAAAATGTTTCTTAAATTAATAAAAAAAAAATAAAAAAAAAAACAAAAATTAAAATTTGTTTAATTCACAAAATACTTAACAGAAGAGGTTTTAGAAATTTAAAAAAATCATAAATTGTTTTTTTTTTAAAATTCATATTTTTTACAATTTCAATTACAGTTCTTTCAATTAAAAGAATTAATAAATTAATATAAAAAAAAAAAAAAAATTATAAAAAAATGTTTACCATGAATTCAAAGTCAGTTTGCATGACACATGTATTCGATCGCCACGAAATACAAAATCGTCTATTTGTTCTTACATAGTTAATATTTACTATGCAATAAGTCTACAAGTGGAAGTGCAGAATCTTAGTATTTGCATCCCCCCCTTTCATATCATTTTCGCTTTGTGAACATAGCCGAAATATTTAAATATTAGAGTGTAATCGCTCGCTGACTGCTATAAAGATATTCAAAGGCAAAGTTTACTTAAGATAAGACATTGGCAAAGCTTTCAGCATTTATTGGCCTAGAAAGATTCTTAGAATCGAGTTGCACCGAACTGAACGCTAATTTTGTTAAAGATCTCATCTTTTTGTTTCTACTCTAAACTGTGGGATAAATATTTGCTTTCTTTGTAGCAGAGATGGATTTTCTATGGTTTTTGTCAAAAATCCCCTGGAGAAAATTCTCAAACTGTAGAAAAGTCTCTATCAAACCTTGTAGGTTCATTCGCTGCTTGTGCCCCATCAAATAGGGTCACCCTAGACAAATTCCATCGATGAAGTCATCAATAATTTCGTATTTTCTCTGGGTTTGCGGAAATTTTACATTTTTAGGTAATTTGAGCCAAAGACGCAAATTAAACGTCAAAAAGTTGTTGTACAATTTATTCTGAAAATATTTTTTCATGGAATTATTTTCGGAAAATACATGGTGCGATCTGTTGCTATTAATAGATAGAATTTACGGGGATAGAAATATTTGCTGGCCAAGCAGCGAGATTACATAAAACAACTTTTTGAATAAGAATTTTTTTAGTCATGGCAGAAAAAGGCAGCGCTGTAAGGGTCTAAATTAGGTAATGAGTCATTCAGAAATTTCTGATAAATTCCATGTTCCACAATATTCACTCTATATTCGAGTATTTCTACGTTGGGCGCCATTCAAAGACTTTGCAATGTCTGTAGAAAATGTGTAATTTCCGCACTGAGTGAAAATCGGTTAAAATCTCTACATTTGTGTCATTTTCGGGGGTATTGAAATACATCTACGTTGGGCGCCATTTCTTTGGCATTGAAAAACTGTTTACGTTGGGCGCCATTTTTTTGGTATTGAAAAATGTCTACATTAAACGCTATTCATTTCGTATTAAAATACTTCTATGTTGGGCGGCATTGGGTGTATTGAAATATTTCCACACGTATTACACTAATGTTTGGCATTGAAAATGTTCTACGTTGGACACCATTTTCTCTTTTTTTGCTATTGAAAAATTTCTACGTTGGTCGCCATTCTTTTGGTATTGACTTATTTCTAAGTTTGGACTCAATTCGTTTGGTATTGAAATATTTCTACGTTGCTCGCTATTCCTCTAGTAATGTTACTACGTTGGTAACTATTTGTTGGGTATTGGACAATTTCTCCTATTGGCTCTTACTTTGGGCGCCATGCGTTTGATATTGGAAAATGTCTATGTAGGGCGACATCCGCTTCATTCGGATTTAGTTTTTGCGCTGGACATTATTCGGTTGCTATTGAAATATTTCTACGATGTCCGCTATTTTTTTGGTATTGAAAAATTTGTTCTTTTCTAGCCATTTGTTTGGTATTAAAATATTTTTACGTTGGGCGCCATTTGTGTGGTATTGGAAAATTTCTACATTGGTCGCTGGTTGTCTTGTAATATTTCTACGTTTTTTTAACTATTTGTTTGTTATTGGACAATTTCTCCTTTTGGCGGCATTCGTTTGCTATTGAAATTTGTCTACGTTGGGCGCCATTTGTTTGATTTGAATTAAATATTGCCTCGGCAATCATTAGCTAATTAACGAACCATTCGAGGTAAATCCGAACAACAACAGCAAAAGGCCATAAAGTTTCCACAGTTTGCACTATTTGCAATAAATTTTCAAATGTGTAACAAAATTCTGCCACAAACTTCCTTCAATATTTATGTAATAGACAAGAGAAAAAGAAAAAAAAAATCACTGCCCTATTACCAACCTGCTAGTCTTCTGCTGATGGCGATGGCTGATCTGACTGCTGCCTTTTACTTTTCCGCTTTGCCACAAGCACAAAAGACCTATTAAGTGTTTGTGTTTTATGAGTTTATCTAAACAATTTACTTAAATTTCTTATAATTTTTCAGAGCACTTTTTTTGCTGCTGTGCTGCCTGTCCCTGGAAGTGCCCGCCATTTCTCCCACCATAAAATCGCAATTTACACATACACATACACGCACACGCACGCACGCAGTTGTGTTAGTGGTGAGGGGTTATTTTTTTCTGTCTTCTTCGTTGCTTCAACCATCTAATGTTGCAAAGTGCTTAACCTTATGGATATGCTGCGCTCTCCGATGTTTTTTATTTTTTATTTCAACACAAGTTAGCATTTTGGGAGTCATGTTTTGCAAAGTAAGTACTAACAGATTTGTTGTTGTTGCTGTTGTTATTTTTTTTATTATTATTATTTAGTGAACAGACTCTAGTTAAAATGACAAGAAAATCCGTCCGTCCTGTTGGCGGTGCGAGAAATTGGAACATCTACCAAACGAAGAAGAAGAAAAAAAGTCAATGTGCAAAAATTTAATCAACTCTCACAAGTTTCGGCAGGGAGTTGCTGCATGCCACGCTATGGTGTTGTCATGCTGGTTAGTTGGTTGCAAGTATCTCCCCCCCTCTGATGTTTGAGGTTTCGCCAAAGAATCGACAAAAAAATTTACATATGAAACCACACCAGGGAGAAGGGTCTGCAGCGTTGTAGAGTAAAGTGTTTAAGTCATGATACGTTCCACAAGGGCTCTACATAGGTGTGTACTGTGATTTATGCTGGAAAAATACGATTTAAAAGGTTTTACATTTTGAAAAACATGTCCTTTGTTCAAATTTGCCCCACATTTTTTTTTTGGTTTGCCTTCATTTCACTCGCAAGTCCTTTGTTGTTGATTTTTAAGTTAATTTAAATTTTGAAGTCGTCACAACTTCATCAACTCTCATTATTTGCCAACAATTCTGGAAATATTTCAGAGCGGACCCAAATAAGGCCCCTGAGAAGGGAAGAGCTGGTGAATTTCCTGATTTCATGACCGCATTTGGGTATTTCGATATGGCAACACGCTAACAATTAGTCCGAATCAACCGCTGTACCCACAAACAGCGGCTGTTATCCAATTGTCTGCTATTGAGTTGAAATGAAACGGATGTAAAGTCAGCACAGACGAGTTATTTAAAAGCGGTTTAGCAATTTCAGCTGTCATTCGAATAAATAGTGATGTTTCCACAACAGAATAGATGATAATGGAATTTTCTTGCATTTTAACCATTTTCTGTTGATATAAATGTCAAAACATACAGCTGACACTGTGGTGCGTCAGGGTAAAATTTTAATTGACATTGAAGAGCTTTTAATGTAAAATGAACGCTATCGTCTGTCTAAGATATTCTAGTCGTATTACAACTAGAAATATAAAAATAAAGATATTTCCTGTAAAAGACAACTGATTACTTCAGAAGCGATTCCAGGACTAGTTCTGCAAGCAATTAAATTCACAAAAATCTGGGGAATATGAGAGTTCAGTTCAGAGCTGAACTGATTTCCTTTATGTAGGCGATTACATGTCTATGGCCGAAAACTTTGTTTGATGTGACACCTGGATTGGACATATCTGGAAATATTTAAGTGTTTACACCAGTTGTTAGCTACTCCCTTTGGTGCACATGTACTCCTTTTGGGAGTTATTTATGTTTGTCTACAAATTGCGAGAACTGCGGATGCTTGCAGATGATGCTGAGGATTTGACGGACCGACCGACAGACAGACACAGCCAGTAACCAACATGAATTACTGTGGAGAATGGTAATTTTTATGCTTGCCCGAAACGAGCATCAACAGTGTGATGATATGTAAAAGAACATAAAGATTTGGCGCGCTATTGTGAATATGGAAATTTTCCAATGATTTTACAAGAACATAGAAAAACCCCACACACACACACACATGGAGAGTGTACACTGAAAGAAAAAACAATTAAAAAAAACAAGATACAAATACTCTGTGAAAGCCAAAAGAGCTCACATGGCAACACGTTGGGCGCCATTCTGTATTTCTGTTCTTTTAGACTGAATCGGAAATGAAAGTTCCGATTGTAGTATTTTCAATTGAAATTCCAAAAAAAAAAAAATGAAACGTAAATTAAGAAAAAACAAATCTCGTTGGGCGCCATTCTGTATTTCTATTATTTTAGACTGGACCGGAAATGAAAGTTCCGATTGAAGTATTTTTAACTAAAATTCCAAAAAAAAAGTGAATGAAAAAAAACAAAAAAACGTTGGGCGCCATTCTGTATTTCTACTATTTTAGACTGGATCGGAAATGAAAGTTCCGATTGTAGTATTTTCAATTGAAATTCCAAAAAAAAAGTGAAACGTAAATTAAGAAAAAAAATGTCGTTGGGCGCCATTCTGTATTTCTACTACTTTAGACTGAATCGGAAATGAAAGTTGTAGTATTTTCAACTGAAATTCCAAAAACAAGTGAAAAGTAAATAAAACAAAATAACGTTGGGCGCCATTCTGTATTTCTACTATTTTAGACTGAATCGGAATCCGATTGTAGTATTTTTAACTGAAATTCCAAAAAAAAGTTGAAACGTAAATTAAGAAAAAAAAAATCTCGTTGCGCGCCATTCTGTATAAATGTTATTTTAGAAAGTTCACTTTGTAATATTTGTGTACGCTAGTGCCATTCAGTATTTTCTGACGGAAATTACCGAAATTCCCAAAAAAATTGGGAAATTTAAATTAAAAAAAAAGAAACGAATACAACTCGTTGGGCGCCATTCTGTATTTCTGTTATTTTAGACTGGATCGGAAATGAAAGTTCCGATTGTAGTATTTTCAACTGAAGTTCCAAAAAAAAAGTGAAACGTAAATTAAGAAAGAAAGAAAATCTCGTTGGGCGCCATTCTGTATAAATGTTATTTTAGAAAGTTCACTTTGTAATATTTGTGTACGCTAGTGCCATTCAGTATTTTCTGACGGAAATTACCGAAATTCCCAAAAAAATTGGGAAATTTAAATTAAAAAAAAAGAAACGAATACAACTCGTTGGGCGCCATTCTGTATTTCTGTTATTTTAGACTGGATCGGAAATGAAAGTTCCGATTGTAGTATTTTCAACTGAAGTTCCAAAAAAAAAAGTGAAACGTAAATTAAAAAAATCTCGTTGGGCGCCATTCTGTATAAATGTTATTTTAGAAAGTTCACTGTGTAATATTTGTGTACGCTAGTGCCATTCAGTATTTTATTGCGGAAATTACCGAAATTCCCAAAAAAATTGGGAAATGTAAATTTAAAATAAAAGAAACGAATACAACTCGTTGGGCGCCATTCTGTTTTATGTTGTTTTAGACTGGATCGGAAATTAAATGTCAGATTGTACTATTTTTATTAAAAATTCAAAAAAAAAAAAAAATTGTGAAACGTAAAAAAAAAAAATAAACCAATTCGTTTTTAAGATCTAAAATGAATATATTCGAAAGCTACGATTACGCTACGTTGGGCGCCACCTAAGCTGAATCCGATATGGTAAACCCATCACCAGCCTAGGTGTGTCTGGGAACCGAAGTTCTAGGATAAATATACGATCAGCCCAAACCGTGGATCATTGAGATTACCCTACGTTGGGCGCCACTTATGTTGAATCTGATATTGTAGATGGGTCCAGTGGTGTCTGGGAACCGGAGTTCTCTGACAAGTATAGGATCAGCCTTCCTCGTGGAGGAACACTGAAATAGTTTTCGATTGACTACTAAACTCGAGATTACCCTACGTTGGGCGCCATTTCAGCTGAATTCGATATTCTAGACCCATCACCAGCCTAGTGGTGTCTGCGAAGCGGAGATCTATGATCATTGAGTTTATGAAATAGTTTTCAATCGACTACTAAATTGGAGATTAGCCTACGTTGGGCGCCATTTAATCTTGTGATTACTCTGTAGTGGTTTAGAAGTAGATTATATATGACACAGTGGGGTCGCGTTATTCAACTTGGCCAGCTGAGTTAAACGATTTTCCCGGAAAATTCATATAAATGAGGAATGGGCGAGCTGAGGAATGAAATGACATGGAGAACTAGTAAAAGCAAGACTTAGACCTCTCAGTCGAGTATTTTGTTATTTCTTAGAAGACACAAGACCTTTTTTTTGGTCAGTGTATTTAATGCAATTCCTCTGTAAGTTAACATGTTCGTCGTCGGTTATCCGAAAATCTCCTCTGTCTGCATGTGTGAATACGATTGCGGTTTATTAATTAGACCTCCATTGGCACTGATTTTTTTGTTCACCCCCGCCCGGGGAGGGATGGCGAGAGTATTTAACGGGGCAGAAATTTACATTTTTGATTAAAAAAATGTGGTGATAACGTAGAGAATGTTTGATTACAAAAAAAAAACAAAATTGGAAATTATGTTTACTACAATTCGCATGGAAGAAAACGAACGTGTGTGCTTTGCTATGTTCTCCGAAAATAGTGCAACTCAATTCCTAAACTCCATAGAAACGGAAATAATTTTAATTAAATTTTACTTTCTACAAAGTATAAATTTTAGTACCACCCACTTGCCCAAGTCACATAACAAAAGCTTGTTGTTGGGTTTTAAGGAAAATGTGTGGCAACTCCTCCTACAGTCCTGGCCGTATTGCACAATTTATTAAATACTAATCTCTCTGATGTGAACACCCACAAAACCAGTGCTTGCAACTGCTTTGTGGCACACTCGGCATGACCGGCACTGGCAAAGGGTCTACACCGCGGCGGAGTGAGAGAATTTGAAATTGAGGCTGCCATAACTTAACACATCAAGAGTAGAACTTCTGCATCATCCTTAAATGGTAGTACCCTTTTTTTTCTGCACAGAAGTCATAGTTTATTTCAAGTTGCTCTCCCCTTGTTATGGAAACCCGTGCATCTCCTGTCTGTATTTTGTAATTTAGGGGCTTTGCATGTGGTTTGGTTTTTGTTTATTTGGCAAATATTAAAATTAATTTAAACTTTTGCAAAAATATATGTGTACATGTTTCTATTTCAGGGTCATTATGATTTTTTCAATTAATAGAAAACGATTGATTTTTATTTTAGAATGAATGGAACACAGCAGCACGAAGAGACCAATGAAATTTGCAAACACTTCAAAAAGACTTGTCTGGTTTTTGTCTGTTCGTGTGTTTTTTTCCCCCCCGTTTAGATTTTGTTTGAAATCTAAAGAATTTTAAATGATTGGTGGTGGAAGATCTATTAAAATTCAAGAGGTTTCAAAAATAAAAAATAATTACAAAAAAAAAGAAACGCAATCTAAAGTGAATTCTAAACAGTAAAAGAGTAAAATAAAATCACCATAAAGCAAATAGAAAAAGAACACACTTTCATTGGGTTCAAAACCCCGTAAAAACGTCATTAGTTATAGATTTTCCAAAGCTTATTAGAAAGACTTTTTGTTGAAAACCCTGAATTTGAGTTTTTTTTTTCAAATACTTAAATACATTTTAAAGGCTATTTAAATATTATATTGTTGTCTCAAATGCAAACTCACCTTTTTCTGGGCAATTCCTTTCATCGGTTCCGTCCAAGCACTCTTCGACGCCATTGCACAAGTAGTCATTGGGCAGGCAACGATCGTCGCATTTAAATTCGTTTTCCGAGCAAACTGTGTTATTGAAGTCCGCCGCAAAAATGCGTAGCCAGTTTTAAAGAAAATTAAATACAAAACGAAATTAGTTGCCAGTTCATCAAAAAAGATCAATAAAACAAACAACAAACAGAATGTAATGAATAAGGGGGATTTTCTTTAGTAAATGGTTAATAAAATGTGAAAATTGTCTATTTTTTTTGAGGGTGGTTAGTAACTGGTGATATTTACACAAAGTCCTTGACTTTTTGACAGTTATTCGAGTTGATATCGTAAAATCCTCAGAAAAGTGCTGTAACGAATACATTTCCCCACAGTGGGAGAGTTTTCATTTATTTACAGAATTGTGCCAGTATTGATACGTTACAAGCATTCTGGGTGATAAATTTGTTACAAAATGCGAATAAATTGCTAAATATTTTTGAAAAAAAAAAAAAAAAAAAAAAAAAAAAACAATCGGTAATTGAAAAGTAATCGGTAATCAGATAAAGATATAACTTTATTAAATTCTATTCTATGATAGGTAAATTGAAATAACGCAACCGGTTATTCGGTTCATAGAAACCGCTGATACGGTTCCAAAAAAACCGGTTATTCGGTTCATAAAAACCGGTTATTCGGTTCATAAAAACCCCAAATACGGTTCATAAAAACCGCTAATACGGTTCATAGAAACCGGTTATTCGGTTCATAAAAACCAGTTATTCGGTTCATAAAAACCGCTAATAAGGTTAAGGAACCTAATTAGGTTCATATTGTTACGTTACAAGCATTCTGGGTGATCCATTTGGTACAAAATGCGAATAAATTGCTAAATATTTTTGAAAAAAAAAAACAATCGGTAATTGGAAAGTAATCGGTAATAAGATAAAGATATAGCTTTATTAAATTCTATTCTATGATAGATAAATTAAAATAACGCAACCGGTATTCGGTAGAAACCGCTAATACGGTTTATTGAAACCGCTCATACGGTTCATAAAAAACCGCTCATACGGTTCATAAAAACCGGTTATTCGGTTCATAAAAACCGCTCATACGGTTCATAAAAACCGGTTATTCGGTTCAGAAAAACCCCTAATACGGTTAAAAAAAACGGTTATTCGGTTCATAAAAACCGGTTACTCGGTTCAGAGAAACCGATTGTAGTGTCGGTACAATGACCCTGTACAAAATGCAAATAAATTGCTAAATATTTTTGAAAAAAATCGATAATTGGAAAGTAGTCGGTAGTCGAAAAAAGCTAAAAAAATTAAATTTTCTTCTAGATAGAATTTGGTTTTATTAATTGATATAATATAATCGGTTATTCGGTTTATAAAAACCGGTTACCCGGTTCATAAAAACCGATTGTATAGTATAAGTACAATAGCTGACCCGGTTTCAAAAACTAAGATCACTAACTTAACAAGTAATTGGTAGTCAAATCTAATTAAGGTTGCGTTTTATGCCATTAAATATTCAATGGATCTATATAACCGGTTATTCGTTTGAAAATCCGATTATGCCATTCGGTTCACAGATACCGGTTTCAAATATAATTGTTTGCGGACTTGTATTCTCTTTCACAGATATAGTTAAACGGTTATTTACCTAAGTCTCTGAACCGACGAATAACCGATTACTTTTCAAATACTGTTGAGGTAAATTTATAATTGTTTCTCTAAAATTTCGTTTAATCGTTCTACGACTAAATTTCACTACAAATGATCTAAGTTTTTAATCTGGAACTTATGCCTGGGGAAGAACAACTTCCCCTAAACTTCTGAAAAAGGACGAAAATATCCACTACGAGGACAAACACTTAGTGAAGAGAAGGGAGAGAGAGATAGAGAGAGAGCGAGAGAAAGACACAAACACAAATGGAAACACACAGTTGAATGAGCAAATGATGATCACAGGAACGTGTGACCTTCACACAAACACAAATATTCGATGGTAGAAATCACAATACCCTTTTCGTATGGATACACTCCTTCGTCGGTGCCACAATTCAGTTCATCTTCACCATCGGGACAGTTTTCGTTGCCATCGCACAATTGTTCCTCACAAATGACGGTGCCCGTATGCGGGCAAGTGAAGGTGGTATCACCGCGGCAGCCGATGGGCGGGCTGGTGTAGACCGGGCTTGTTTCGGTGATTGGTGCATAGCCGTCATCACCAGACGCTTCGGCGTCATCCTTACCATCATAAACTTTGCCGGCAAAAGGGTCATCTGGTCGATTCCATTCGTCGTCATCTTCGTCGACGACAGGAGGTTTTTCATCATTTCCGTCGTCTTCGGTTGAGTGTACTAAATGAAGTTTAAGACCCAATGAGTATAATGGCAAAATCTTTTCTGAATTTAAGTTTTTTTTTTTTTGGTTACTAAAAAGCCAAGCAGGGCAGATTGCTTACGACAAAAAACAAATCCTAAAATAAAAAACGTTTAACAGAAATACGCAGACAGTTGGTAGGGTCCAACATTTAGATCACACATTGGAGAGGACACAGTGTGGAGTAGAAAAAAACGGACAAATTCTAACAGTTACAAATACACAATCACACAACAAACTTATAAAATACAGAAACTTAAAGACTACTCTGAACAGTAACTGGACAGACAGGCAGGCAGGTGGGCTAGTAGAGGAGGAAAGTGAAGATAGGCCAAACGACAGTTACAATTACAGACACAAACAGTTAGGCTACATACATCGTCCCTCTCTCAATGCAACAATAGTGTATTGTCAATATAGAGTATAGAGTCTATTATACACTATTATTATATTGAGTGGGGGCGATTTCTAGGATGGGTAATTATTACACATTTTAAACCATATTTTGAAAATTTATTAGAAACAAAATATTTAAAAAAAATTTATGCATAACAAATGTGTGCAAGCTTCAGAAACCTTTGCCTAAGAAAAGTGTGTGAAAATTGCTTTTGTATTTTCAAACATTTCTTTAATAACAAGATTTCCTCAAGCTTTTATAATTTGTTTTGAATACAGTTGTGGAATTTTGTTGGGTTTGGTTTCGAAACATTCTCTTTCATTTGTGATAAATTTTCAAAATTCCCTTTTCAACATAAGCAGTAGAGTTTTGGTTAGTAATTACTGTTTGCACAGTGGGTGAGAAATGTTAAGATTCCCTTTTTTTTTCGTTGTGAAAATCTATACAAATTTTGCAGGGTTTTTTTTTTTTTGATTTGGAATGGAAAATTTAAGTGAATTGTGTGTGTTAGTGGTGAAATGAATATTCGACAATCGAAATATAGCGCCGAGAGAGGATTGGTGTGCCTTGTAAAACTATTTAACTGCCTTACAAAAGAACTCATGAAAATCCCAAACACTTAAAAACAAAAAAAAACATCTGGTTGAAGGAGGAATTTCTCTTCCATAAGTAAAAAATTAGACAAGGAAGTCACGATCACAACCCATTCCTCTACACATTTAAAGTGAGCTCGGGCTTCGACTACCAAGGAAGGTCATTCGTACTCTATTTAGGGGAAGAGGAGACTTCTAATTCTTTGTGATCTGAAAAAACCGTCTTCTAAACTAAATTCTTTTTATGGTTATCTACAAATTGTGACAAATATTTATTTCTTTTGGTGGAATTAAACGATTTTTAAATTCCAGATCACTTTTCGTCTCCTCTTCTAATTCTTTCGTTCTCTATTTAGATTACGGAGCAACTTCCGTCCCCTCTTCTAATTCTTTGTGATCTGAAAAAACCGTCTTCTAAACTAAATTCCTTTTTTGGTTATCTACAAATTGTGACTAATATTTATTTCTTTTTGTCTATTAATATGAAATTAAACGATTTTTAAATTCCAAATTATTTTTCGTCCCCTCTTCTAATTCTTTCGTTCTCTATTTAGATTACAGAGCAACTTCCGTCGCCTCTTCTAATTCTTTGTGATCTGAAAAAACCGTCTTCTAAACTAAATTCCTTTTTTGGTTATCTACAAATTGTGACTAATATTTATTTCTTTTTGTCTATTAGTATAAAATTAAACGATTTTTAAATTCCAAATTATTTTTCGTCCCCTCTTCTAATTCTTTCGTTCTCTATTTAGATTACGGAGCAACTTCCGTCCCCTCTTCTAATTCTTTGTGATCTGAAAAAACCGTCTTCTAAACTAAATTCTTTTTATGGTTAACTACAAATTGTGACAAATACTTATTTGGAATTTGGAAACACATGTTCGGGATCTTTCTCCCTTCCTCCAGTGGCGAATGATTGTAATGAAATGGATACGTTGAACATTGTCCGGCCAATATCCCTACAACATAAACCGATAATGAGAAATGAGGGGACTTTTCACATGACAAACGTATGAGTAATTCCGTAGGATCTGAAAAATATGCAATGTGAACAGTTTGAATGAATGTGGTTTTGAATTTGTGCAAACATTTCAAATGTTTGGTGTAAATCTAAGTGAATACTTTGAATGGTTGTGAATGTTTGCTGGTTAGATGTCAGTAGGCTGGTGTATTTTTTGCGAGTGATTAGTTCGACACTACGTGGCTAATATTAGGTAACCATACCCAACCAGTGTTATTAGTTTGTTACATCTTAAACTCTAAATGGGGGGGGGGGGGCTTTTAGTTAGTCTACATAAAACAAACATCGCGGAAAAAATCACATCCAAAGCAAATTAAATTTTTCGGGCCGTCCCCCGGTGTTTTACGAAATTCCAGTGCATTCTCAACGTTTCGTTTTGTGTTAACCGACTAATTGCGGTGTCTTGTTTTAGTAGTTTTAGTGTTATTGTGTACCTGGACATTGTTCTAAACTTTCATCCGAACCATCAGCACAATCCGGTCGACCATCACAGCGCTGATGGCAGAATATGACGTCGCCAGTTGGACATTGGTAACGACCATGGGGATTGCTATGGCAATCCAATACCTCGCGGACCGGGTTGCCGTCTTCATCTTCGGTGGCGGGCCAAGCATGATCGCCATCGGGCCAAGTCTCATCATCATCGTCGTCGTCGACGTCTTCTTCGCGGGCAATGGCATAGCACATGTCGGCCTCCTCATCGGAGTCATCGATACAATCGGCTTTGTTGTCACAGCGATCGCTGCAGGGTACGGTGTCGCCATTCTGACATTGGAACTCACCCCCGGGATAGAGATCACAATTGTAGGGACGAGCGGTCTCGAACTCAACGCTGTAGTCGTCGGTGTTTGTTTCACCATGTACGGGGCCATTGTTATCGGAATGGTTATTGTTGTCATAGTCATGGCGATTGTCCTCGTGTCCTTCGTGGACATACACATCGTAGCCATCACCATTGGGATTGCGATCATCCTCACGACCATAAATGTCAAAGTTATTGTCATTGGCATTATCATTAGCATTAGCATTAGCGTTGTTGTCATTATGGCCATAACCGGTGGTGACATTCTCCACAAAATCATGATCATTCAGTTCTAATGGATGAAGTTGGTTTTTGTTTTGGGTTCAAGAGAGAAAGCGTTTAGAAATGTTGTGGTGTGGTGTGGTGTTGGTATAATATATATGTATGTATAAATGTCGGAAATGTTTAATGTGTGTGAAGGTTTTGGTTTTTTTTTTTTAAATAGATAATTTAATTTTAATAACACTTTAAACAATGTCGATGCGATTACTACACTAAAACAATGTTTACAATGTTAAACACTCTAAATAGTTGCTAAATTTTTGGCAGATCCCGCCAAGATCTTTACAAACGGCTTAAAAAGGAGAACTAACCAAATGGGTTTTTGAAACCTTACTGGAAAATTACCACAGAAAAAACAAAACTATAATTTAACATTCTCTCTTTCCATTGAACCGGAGAAGTGGGTATACATTTGATAGGGTTGCCAAAAGTCCCAGCCTACTCTACCAACTGCTGCCCACTCCCCGTTCAAGAGAAACCAAACAGCAAGTCTAACAAGGGACCAGAGGAGTAGCATTCGCTTACCTCGTACACGCCTAAAGTAGAAATGCTCATCAACATCACAGCCCAAGTCACCCATGCGTTTATAGGTGGACAGCTGATGACGCACAGTTTCACCGAACGTGTTCCATTTCTCGGGCAGATCCATTTGAACGACGCAATGCAGCTTGTAATAGTCATCGGTACGTCTGTAATAGAGGCAATTAACTAAACGATCTTCAAAGACGCCACAAAGATTGTCCACTTACTCCACACTCATCAGAGTCACATGCAAAATATATTCCTCATCGCCATAGGTTTGGGCAAAGAGGTCATTGAAGCCCTGCTCAATTTGTAATTGAAGTTGGAAGAATTCAGTGCTGGATTTACCATCGGCATAGACATCTTCCCAAGGCGCATCCACGATGATGAAACTTTGCCCTAGAATAAACGAAAGGCACCGGGTCAACAATTGTCAAATCAAATGAGATTTCTCAAACTTACACAAATCGATTTCACCGAAATCATCGAAATTGATGTCCTCATCGTCGCCATCACCGGAACCGTCCACATCCTCGCCATACGATTGTCTCTTCTGATGCCTGTTCAGTTTGGCAAGTTTGTGTTTGGCAAGTTTGTGGGCGTTTTTCTTTGGTTTCGCATTTAGAGCCTTAGCACCGTTCGTTTTCGCATGAGATTGTTGTTCGTGGTGGGCCTTCTTCGTTTTGGCCGCCTCTGTGCGTTCGGCACGTTTCTTGTGATGCTTGCGGGTCTTATGGTCTGCGGCGTCAGCACCGAACAAACGTCCCAACTCACGTCGGACACGCTTGACACTCTGCACCAGCCAACTGCCTTCGCTGTTCGCTTCGCTTTCGTCCACAGGCTGCAGCTCGTCATCGATAAAGGCCTGTTCGTCGAGATCGCGCGCACTGCGCATTTTGTTAGAGTTCACCGATTCATCGAACTGATCGATGTCGAAAGTGTCGTCGAAGGTAAGATCATTTTGTAGATCCTGCAACAACAGAAAAGAAACACGATCAAAAAAATGATGAGACAAATTGGTAAGTGTTATGTGTGAAATGGATTAAATGGATTACTGTGTCCTCGATCGAAAGTCATTATTTTATTTTATTTTATTTTATTTTATTTTATTTTATTTTATTTTTTATTTTATTTTATTTTATTTTATTTTATTTTATTTTATTTTATTTTATTTTATTTTATTTTATTTTATTTTATTTTATTTTATTTTATTTTATTTTATTTTATTTTATTTTATTTTATTTTATTTTATTTTATTTTATTTTATTTTATTTTATTTTATTTTATTTTATTTTATTTTATTTTATTTTATTTTATTTTATTTTATTTTATTTTATTTTATTTTATTTTATTTTATTTTATTTTATTTTATTTTATTTTATTTTATTTTATTTTATTTTATTTTATTTTATTTTATTTTATTTTATTTTATTTTATTTTATTTTATTTTATTTTATTTTATTTTATTTTATTTTATTTTATTTTATTTTATTTTATTTTATTTTATTTTATTTTATTTTATTTTATTTTATTTTATTTTATTTTATTTTATTTTATTTTATTTTATTTTATTTTATTTTATTTTATTTTATTTTATTTTATTTTATTTTATTTTATTTTATTTTATTTTATTTTATTTTATTTTATTTTATTTTATTTTATTTTATTTTATTTTATTTTATTTTATTTTATTTTATTTTATTTTATTTTATTTTATTTTATTTTATTTATTTTATTTTATTTTATTTTATTTTGTTTTATTTTATTTTATGTTATTTTATTTTATTTTATTTTATTTTATTTTATTTATCTATTTATTTATTATTTTAAACTGAATTTATTTAACAATTTTGACAGCTCTTATCTTCTCCAATGTACAGCCAACATTATAAGTTGGCAACGCCAAGCTTTCAATGGCATGGTGTAACTTTGCTAAATGTGTTGAGTTTTAATACTTTTGGGGTTGCCAGTGTTTCTTTTGGTATGGCCCACACGTATAAAGGTGGTGATAAATCCATTCAAATTATTGTTTGAAATAAAAAGGGGAATATTCGATACCCGGTGTATTCAAAATATGGTTTTTGTAGTACTTGAACCACCTACATCACAAAAGTTTTTTCTAATGTGATTTAAAAACAACTTCCTTTATATTATTCGTACATTTTTCTTTGATCTTTTCAAACTGTTTGCCCAACATTCATATTTTGTTTTCCATGTTTTTTCCAATTATGTTTTTAAATATTTATCATGATGCTTGAATGATGTTCTACAAACGAAATTAAAGAATGATTTGTTTCATAGATTTCCCCGACATGATTTTCTCTTGCAGCCGTCAGTGAAGCGGCTTTTTCAAAGCTGTTCTACTCAAGTCAATGATTTCAAATTGAAATATTTAGAAGAAAGAAGAAAAAAAAAGACAACAATTGAATATGTTTATGTTGTTGTTGGAAGAGTAAATAAACACGAAATCAAATGCATTTTTTTTTTGTTAAACAAATATTTGATACAGTTAGAAGGGTGGGCGAGGGGGATTCTTCACTTCTACTTTGTTGCAAAGCTTTCACGGATGGGTGTGATTCTTTTGTTTGTTTGAGAATCTAAAGAAATCATGAGATAGATAAGAGTTTGTTTTTGCTTTTTTTTTTTTGTGAACAGAAAGAAACGAGACAGAATATTTGGCAGTGAAATTGGTAACAGGTGGCGTGAGGTAGTGAGATAAAATCAATTTAGTCTCGCCGTGAATTTTAAATATTCCACGAATTTCAAGTTTAATTTGCTATATGTTGTCATGGTTTTCTAAACTGTGTAAGTAAAGCTCTTTGGTTGCCTTTCCCTGTAAGAAAATTGCCCGCAGACAACACTTTCAAGGAAGCCTGATAAACAGTAAACAAATCGCAACCAAGCCAATAACTGCACAACACTTAACATTTTCATTGACCTCAGACAATGGAAAGCCTTACCCACCCCCACTAAACGCAAAAACTAATCCAAAATGAACCACGTAAAATGAAAATGTTGCCGACTTTCTAGCAAAGTTCAAAACACATCAGTCGAGGCAAGGATAATAATTACATTTCAAACCTCAATTAGTTTCAAACCACAGAAAGAAAGGAAGCGAAATTGGCAAAAAAAAAAGAGCAACTTCTGTGGGAAAAAGAAAATCAAAATGGAAAGAGACTTCACAAAGCAGAGAAAACAAATAGATTTGCCCTAAACAATCTAGGGAACAAAGAACGGGAGCAAGACAATGAAAAGTTGACAATTTGTTTTTATTCTAGAGTCTGCATAGTCATACACACACACACACCTTCCAATCCCGGTTAACCACGAGCTGTCAACACTCACATGTCTGCTGATTGTCAGACCGAAAACAATAAAAAAAACGTTTATTTAAATATTAAAAAAAAAATTGTCTCTTACCATGAAAGGGCACATACATATGTGAAGTTGAGCAGAATCATGGATATAAAGAAAAATCAAACTTCATAAACAGGAAAAGGAAATAACTCTTCCGTTTGTTAAAAATGTCAACAAAACATAAAAATCATGTGTTTCTACAAACTGTAGGAAGTAATATCAGGAGGAAAAATATCACAACCAATTGAGGGTGTGGTTCCACAGGGCGGCCCCTATCCGCCATTTGAATTGACAAAAAAGGCACCAGTTGGCCCCTAAGACGCCCCTTTAATTGGACCCGCCTCCACTACATTAGTGTGGGTACTCAAACTTCATGAAATCGCATAGGGAGGAATAAAATTATTTTTTTTCGCCAATTTTGGAAAAAAAAATGTTTTCAAAATCTTTTTTTTTAAATTTTTAATCTGCTTAATTTCTATATAATCTGAGAAAGAAAAAAAATTAAAAAAAAAATCGAAGGCGTGGTCTCTGGGGGGTCCCTAAGACGACCCCTTAATTGGACCCGCCGCTACTATATTAGTGTGGGTACTCAAACTTCATGGAATTGCATGATGAGAAATAAAATTTAATTTTTTGCGCAAATTTTAAAAAAAAAATTGTTTTAAAAAATTATAAATAAATTTTCTTTTTCCAAAATTTTTAAAAAAAATTTTTTTTCGAAAATTAAAAAAAAATTATTTTCGAAAAAAAAATTTTAATTTTTTTCCTGTAAAATTTCTGAAAATAAGCAAAAAAAAATGTGAAAAAAATTCAGGGTGTGGTCTCTGGTGGCCCCTAGTGGCCTAATTTGCATTAGTGGTCTAAAATAATTATTTTCGAAAAAAAAAATTTTAATTTTTTTCCTGTAAAATTTCTGAAATTAAGCAAAAAAAAATGTGAAAAAAATTCAGGGTGTGGTCTCTGGTGGCCCCTAGTGGCCTAATTTGCACTAGTGGCCTAATTTAGTTTTTAGCCTCAACAGCCTTAGTCTACACAAAATGTCGCTCTGTTCTTTTTAAATAATCTTGCGACTATTTCTTTGTTTATTTCCCTTTTTTGCTCGTCCTCCTTGGAAGATCACTTGTTTTTCCTTCGGTAAAACTCTGAGATTTCTGAAACCAGAAGTCATTTCCCATGACCACCACCAACCATCGATCGACCACCTCGCTCTTTCGTCCATTCACACTCGTCGTTCGCTTTGTTATGCTAATTTAGGATAAACAAAGCCTTTCTTTGTAATCAGCAAGAATTTCACTTTAAAAAGCGCACATCAGCGTCAGCATGGGAACTCGGCCGACAGATCCATAACCCCAACACATGTTCAGACTTATGAGAACGGAAAAGAAATCTGTGGTATCTCTAAGGAAACACACGCACACACACACACACAACAACACAACAACAAATGTCTGCATGGGGAGTAATGATGTGTTGTGATTTTTATGACATTTGAAAACAAAACTCAAATGCAGTTTGAATGTAATTTGTGACATTTTCAAAGATAACTACTATTTGTTGTTGTTGTTGTTGTTGTCCAAGTAGTCGATAGTGAAACAATGTTGCAGTCACCGATAATTGAGTTGCATTTAGTCAACGCAACAGAAACTTATCAGTGATAAACAACAACAAAAATAATTATTGAAAATTTCAACAATGAAAAGTGTGTCTCGCGACCAAAGACAAACACAAAAACTAGAAAATTGGGTCAAACATTACGATTAAAAGAATGTCCAACAAATTTATTATTGATAAGTTCACACACACCCCCCACAACACTCCCCGGAGACAAATGAAACCCCCCAAATCAATTTGGGTTTATGGTGGGATTTTCTAACACTTAAGACGCTAAAACCGAAACAGTTATCAGACCGACCGACCGAACGAACGAATGCTGATATGACTTTTCACCGCCCCAAAACGGCCGATAAGCAAACACATGCATTGCAGACTAAAATGACGTAACGTTGGTAAAAGCAAAAAGAAAAAAATAATAACAATAAAACGGCAAAGAGCAAAAAAAAAAAGAGCGGCACAACAAACGTCACGAGATTTTCCAGCGAAAGGGGGAAAACAAAACGTTAGCGCGTTTTTTTATTTTGTGGTGGCTGGTGGAGTGTTCTTTTTAAATGTCTGACAACATTCAGTAATAATTGCTTAAACAATTCTTTAAAGGTCTGACCACATTCAGTAACAATTTCCCGTTGACTAATTTATTATCTATGGGCCATTTAGCTGTAACTAACTAACTTAGTAGGAGAAGTTAATATTTGTCCAAGTCTGACATAAGCCCGCTACTCATTGGGCATTCATACATTCCTTGCCGTCTATTGTACCATTTAACAAGAAAGAAAAACATAAACAAATTGCACACAACATTCTTTGGCTTAAGTTCAAAAAAAAAAGAAAAATATTTTAAAAATAATTTTATAGTTTTTTCTAACACAAATGACAACAATAAAAAAAGAACGTAATGTTTTCAAAAGACAAAATGATAAATTTCTGAAAATTACTAAAATGATTGAGTGGGGCGAAAATGAGATCACATATGCATGCGAGGTTTGGTTGTCGAAGTCTGCAGTTGTTATCTTGAAAATAATGTTGAAAAATGGCTATTTGTCCTCGAGGCCCCGCAAAGTGGAGTGCCAGTTTAAAAAGTTAGGAGCATTTTGGTCTAAGACAAGTTAAAGGTTTCTATTTTCAGAAGCTATTTTGAAAAGTAGCCCGAAGGAAGCCATTTTTTGGTCTCAGACAAGTTAATTGATTCCTCACAGTTCTCTATTTAGAAGCGGCAAACTAAAAAAGTGGTTCGAAGGACCAGACTGGAAATGAGTTGCAGAGATGGGAAGTGCAGTGAATTGATTCGTCACAGTTCTCTATTTAGAAGCTGAAGACTAAAAAAGTAATTCGAAGGACCAGACTGGAAATGAGTTGCAGAGATGGGAAATGCAGTTAATTGACTCCTCACAGTTCTCGTTTAAAAAGCAGTAAAAAACTGGTTCGAAGGACCAGACTGGAAATGAGTTGCAGAGATGGGAAGTGCAGTTAATTGATTCGTCACAGTTCTCTATTTAGAAGCTGCAGACTAAAAAAGTAATTCGAAGGACCAGACTGGAAATTAGTTGCAGAGATGGGAAATGCAGTTAATTGACTCCTCACAGTTCTCGTTTAAAAAGCAGTAAAAAAGTGGTTCGAAGGACCAGACTGGAAATGAGTTGCAGAGATGGGAAATGTAAGTAAATGCAACTCTTAGACAAGTTAATTTATTCCTCACAGTTCTCTATTTAAAAGCTGCAGACTAAAAAAAGCGGTTCGAAGGACCAGACTGGAAATTAGTTGCAGAGATGGGAAATGTAAGTAAATACAACTCTGAGACAGTCTGGGAAATTTGCCCGGATTCGGAGTGAACAAATTTGCTCGACTCCGACCTCCTGTTGCATTTACTTACATTTCCCATAACACAAATTAAAAAGTAGTCCGCAGGAGCAGGTGGGAAAATAGTTGCAGAGATGGGAAATGTACGCAAATTCAACTCAGTAAGCAAAATAAATTAAAGACAAGTTTAAACACGAGTTGGGAACGTGCTACCCCGTGATAGCACGCTGGATTCCATTCCCACAAGAGGCTTTGGCCGGTCGCTGCAAAAATCCAGCCACCCGCTTTATCTTTGGACCCAAAATTCGACACAGACAGATGCGTCATTTTGCTAGTTCACCCTGAATAGAAAAAAAAACTCCTCGAGTCGATCTAATTACCATTTGCATTACCCGGTAATGACATGTCAATATTCTCACAATACACCAGAGACACGGGATTTTTCCTAGCTCTTCTCCTAGTAACAACCCAGTAACTCTGCGTTGTTTTCCAGTCATCTGCTCGAAGGACCATTTTTCGAATGAGCTCAAAACATAGTTTCATCTTCTGATTGCGTTGTATTCCAGCTTCAGTTTTTTTTTATATATTTTTTTTTAATTAACCAACTTTTGCTTCGAAGTTTGCTCGAAGGACCATTTTTTGTATAAGCTCTAAACCTAATTTCATGTTTTTATTGCGTTGTTTTCCTGCAACTGTTTTTTTTTCATATTTTTTTTTTAAATAACAGACATTTACTTTGAAATTTGTGAGTCATCTGCTCGAAGGACCATTTTTCGAATGAGCTCAAAACATAATTTCATCTTCTGATTGCGTTGTATTCCAGCGTCGGTTTTTTTTTATATATTTTTGTAAATATTTTTTTTTTATTTTTTTTTAATGAAATTTGCTCGAAGGACCATTTTCTGTATAAGCTCTAAACCTAATTTCATGTTTTTATTGCGTTGTTTTCCTGCAACTGTTTTTTTTCATATTTTTTTTTAAATAACAGATATTTACTTTGAAATTTGTAAGTCATCTGCTCGAAGGACCATTTTTCGAATGAGCTCAAAACATATTTTCATCTTCTGATTGCCTTATTTTCTAGCGGTTGTTTTTTATATTTTTTTTTTTAAATATTTATTTTTTAAATAACCGACTTTTGCTTTAATTTTAAATCGTGCAGTTCACTTGCCAAGTTCACAGTCTTTTCCATCACATGGGGTGGGGGGTGGGCGCACACCATCAGGATTGTTCATAAATATCAATAATTGTATAATTTAAGTTAATTTGCCATAACTAAAGACATACAAACAATATAATTAAACAAATCGTATATACACCACTTAAATGGCAATTAAGTCACAATGAACCACAGCCACTGGGTGCAATCCAAAGCGCCCACCACCCTCTGCCACAACACCCCCATTTGTCGAAGACGGAAAACAAATTTGGAACATAATCACAAGGAGAGAGAAAAAACAAAGAGACGGCAATGACATGGTCTTCATAACACTCGAGCAGCGGAGAAGGAAGAAATGCCGGAAAGAGTCTGCTAACAACTAATGGAGATAAATGGAATGGCGAGGACGAGGACAGGGGAGACAACACCGGCCAATCACGATGATGATGATGATGATGACACTTACATTACTGTAACATGCCGCTATTTATGTGGAGCAAAGAGCGGGTCTAGCCCCCTCCACGCCACCGATGCGCTCAGGTACACGGCTAATGATGTGACAAAGTTCAGGTATTAGCAACGTGACATTATGGCATTCATGCTGAAGGGCGGCAGAAGGGCCGCGGTACGAAGGTGTGACAATCAGAAATTCCCCTGTTCTTCATGGAGGACCATGGCAAAGAATTAAAAGTTAAGTAAAGGCAAATTATGCACTCCTTTTTATGGGCCACTGTACAGAAGAAAAAAAACAAACGCCAAGTACGAAACTAAAACGTTTGTGTTCATTTTGTGGCCGACGAACACCAGCCACACTCCGAGGCACATTATGCCGGAAATAAGCTGTTTAAGTCGAATGTTATGATGACTTGGCATTTAACAGGGCAGCCACCGACAGCTTCCTTAGCTCCGGCCCATGATGATGATGGTGTAACCGCCGCTGCTCCAGCACGTTATGATGGCAAAAATTTATAAAATAAGCTCTATTTAGTGCAGAAATAATGTTTTTTTTTTTGCAATATTTTACACAAAATTGTTGGACCACCACCCAGTTCGCCCAAGGAGGGCGAACAAAAAAAAAAGTGTTAAAATGTTGTTAGCAAAAATATAGACATCAACATGTACGTGTTGCCGTCATAGACTACCAAAAAAAACAAAAGAAAAACAAATCATGGAGACGATCCACCACCCCCGGCTTGGCTCAGGGAATCTTTATGATATCAATGGCAATGCACAGTGGGTTTTGTTAGCTTGACATCTGTCAACCAAATATGTTAACACACAAATATTTGTAAATCTTTTTGGGTGAATTATACAGATATGGAGGAAAAAGACGGCCTCTGTAGCATATGGCCTCAAACATATATATGTTTGTGCACAAACATCTTATGATTGTGGGCAAATATTTGTAAATCTTGTTGGGTGAATTATACAGACATGGAGGAAAAAAAGGCCCAAACATAATATGTTTTCACACAAATATTTATAAATCTTTTTGGGTTAATTACACCGCGTTACAAAAAAAAATAGATTTTTTTCTGTCCTATGAACCAAATGCACATATTCGGAAAGAGGGGAAAAAATAAAAATACACGTGTATCGGTGATTTTCATGTACACGTCAGTATTTTTTATTTTTTAAGTTTGAAGTATAAAGCTCTTAGTGGCCCGTGTGAAAGCCTTTGGACCGATTTTTAACCCTTTTTCAGTGATCCAATCGACCTGATTTTTGGCAGGCAGACTCGTGAAAATGTCTGTATCACGTCAAATTTTTTTAAAAACAATTTTTATCAATTCTCTGGTATTCCCCAATTTTTATTATTTTTGAAAAAAAAAATATTTTTTTTCACTTTTCTTAGCATAACTCCAAAAGAGACTCCAAATTTTTAAACCACTTAAGCGTTACGAAAAAAAAAAATGTTTTTTGAACTGAAACCTTAAAAAAAACGATAACCATTAAAAAAAAAAAAAAAAAAAAATGTGGAAAATCTGAGAATTGATAAAAATCTATTTTTAAAAAAGTAAATTTGGTTCATAGGACAGAATGTGTGTAACACGGTGTTATACATACACGAGGTGGGGGGGGGGGGGGCAGCCTCTGTAACATATTGTTCTAAACATATATATGTTTGTGCACAAACATCTTATGATTATGGGCAAACATAAAATGTTTACACACAAATTGTTATAAATCTTTTTGGGTGAATTAAACATACACGGTGGAAAAAACCGACCTCTGTAAAATATTGTCCCAAACATGACTTCAAACATATTATGATTATGTGCAAACATAATATGTTTTCACACAAATTTTTATAAATCTTTTTTGTGTGAATTATACATACACAAGGTGGGGGACAGCCTCTGTAACATATTGTTCTACACATATATATGTTTGTGCACAAACATATTATGATTGTGGGCAAACATAATATGTTTACACACAAATATTTGTAAATCTTTTTGGGTGAATTAAACATACATGGTGGAAAAAAAAGACCTCTGTAAAATATTGTCCCAAACATATTACGATTGTATGTAAATATAATATGTTTACACACACAAAAATATCAAAACCTTGCGTTGCCTTGGATATGATCGACGGGCAAAAATGATCGAATTTAGTGAAATGTCATACATTTTTGAAAGAGTATTTCTAGGCATGCCGAAAATGCCCGATGATTTCGAAGCCCTTCTATGGAGGTTCTTGAAATTTATGTCTAAAACATATCCACATCACTGTGTCCCACTACCTTGTCCATATATCCATATCCTACTACGGCCCACCCCTTCCACACACTTTACAATTCGAATGCGAGGGCAAGAGAAACGGCAAAAGACAAACACAGCTACTCCTTACACATGTTAACAGCAACTTTGTGCTGTTTCTTTTCTCCCTCTCCATCTTCGCCTTCTTCTGGTTGTCTCCTTTCTTTTGGTATGTTTTGCGTTATAATGGTCGTTTGTTTTATGAGAAATTGCAGAAACGTGCCTCGAATGCAAACTTGCAGTTTTAAGGCAACCCCCACCCCCCCTGGAAAAAGGCACATGAAAACCGCAACAAAACTGTGATTGCTGCTTAAACTGCCGTCTATATTATGAAGTACATCAACCACCCGGCTCCACCTTAGACGTTTAGAGAGTTTTATAGACTCCACAGACGATTGCTGTTCAGTCCTACCGGCTAAAGACGACATCATAAACCAGAATATGCCAGCCAACAACATGAGGACTTACTTCACTGGCAAGGGGTGACTATGAACTGAAAAGTAAGATGACATTTAAAGGGAATCCCTTAATAAAGCCAAAGGACTTTGCACAACATAACCCCCACATTCACAAAGTCCCTGAGGGCTCGACAAATGTTCCGGGGGTGGGCGGGGGGTTACGTATGACTTGTCTCCACAGGCTGGTTGTGGAGTGTGCCACAAAATTGTAAACACTTAGTAAGACATAAACATCAACAACTCTCGCACCCAGGCGAATGATGAAGGCAAAATAACAAAAAAAATAAAAAACAAGAAACCAGAGGAATCGCAGACCAAACAGCTCGATATCAGTGCAGCCGCCGACTCATAAAGCAAACAACAACACAAGACTCTGAATGGATTGTGCCGGTGGTAGAGGTGTTAACAACCAATGTAAATCTCTGTTTTCATTCAGTTCAGCATTCCCAGCGCCCCTCCGTCCGTCCATCACTCAGTCAGTCATTTCAATGGCCAAACACTCATTCATTCAGGCTTTTAGTCATTCAGCAGCTCGATTGATCCAGCGTTTAGTCATGTCATTGTTCAAGCTCCCCTTCACTTCGACCTCACCCCCTCCCCCACAATATCAGAATATAAGAATTGTCAATATTACCTCATCGCCTAACAAAAGAGTAGCGGAGTAATGATGACAGTTATGTCACGAATTCTCTTGATACGCGAGTTGTTAGCAACTTTTTTTCTTTTTTTTTTTTCTTAATAGAAGTTTTACGTCGTAGGATTTTTTCGTTTGTTTTCTTTTTTGTAGAGGAAAAAGGATAAACTTTAAAAATAGCATCAATAGTTTTAAGCCGGTAAAAGCTCAGGCAGAAGATTTGGGATTCCCAAAATCAGCTAAATGTAGTTGAAATGTCAAAAGGTACGTTTATGTGGTGCAAGCAATTTGAAATGCAAATGGTGGATGCATCTTAATATATATTTACCCTCGACACTGATTCACTGACTCTGTCACGCAGTACGTAGGAATTTAAATAGGCATTCTATAATTTTCTATTAATAATAATAATAAAAAAAATAATATTTTTTTTGGTACAGAAATTGTGTTTCCCCAAATTTTTTTTTACCAAAATTTTTTTTTACAAAATTTTTTTTTTACAAAAATTTTTCTTTTTAAAAAATTTTTTTTTCAACAAAATTTTTTTTTTTCCAAAATTTTCTTTTTTCGACAAAATTTTTTTTTCTCCACAAAATTTTTTTTTCTCCACAAAATTTTTTTTTCCACAAATATTTTTTTTTTCTACAAAATTTTTTTTTCAACAAAAGTTTTTTTTTTCAACAAAAATTTTTTTTTGTAACAAAAATTTTTTTTTTCAAAAAAAATTTTTTTTTCTAACAATCATTTTTTTTTTCAACAAAATTTTTTTTTTTTTTCCACAAAAAATTTTTTTTTTCAACAAAATCTCTTCCTATTGTTAATATCTCAAATACAGTGAAACTTCTATAACTCATACCACCATTATCCCGTGAAAAAGTTCGACTTACGGGGACTTTGAGTTATGGAATTACTTGTTAAATTGTTTAAGGGAATTTTTATCCTCGACTTCAAGAAAATTCGTCTTATGGAAGTTCCACTGTATATCAATTTCATGTTCAGCTAGTCTGGCGTATTCCTTGTTTGTGATAAACGATTCATTGATAAATTTTAAGTGCAGACTCTGTGGAGACACGATGATGATGATGATCATCATCTTCATCATATTTTATGGGGTTTAGGTTTAAGATAAGAATCGCAGACCTATAGACAGACACACTAGCATTTAGTCTATGGCAAACGATATGCCCTCATGTATTTAAGTAAATCAGTTGGCATATATTTGCATTGCGAGCGTCTTGCCCCGGCTCCACAAGGCAGCACGAAGACAAACAACAATGGCAAATATGTTTGTAGATCAAGTGTAGGCGTAATTGCAACTAAGTTGAAACAAAAAAAAAAACCAAAAACGAAAAAAAAGCTTAAGAATGATGATGTTGCCAGTGCTGCTGCAGCTACTAGAGATGCGGCCGCTGATGACTCTGAGGATGACAAAAACCAGGCAGTCGGGCATATTTGCTTAAATCAAAAATTGCACGCTCGAAAACTATTTAGTTCAGCGGAGCAAGTGCAAAATAATTTGTAAATAAATACATATTTACACTCACACACACACAAACTGACTTTTATAAAATCCAAAAGTTAGAGATGCAAATACAGACGCACAGACTCATATTCGCTGCCTAGGCAGCAGTGTGAGTGTGTGTGGGGTTTTTAAATACAATAAACAGCAGGCAAGAGATTACGAGTTGGTGCCTGTGAATGTGTGTGTGTGACAACAATAGAAAATTGTCCTTGTTTCTGTTGTCATAAATCTGTAGAAAACCAAAAAAAAAAAACAACAACAACCACAACTGTCATTCTTTATTAAGTCAACCAACGAAAAAAAAACAAGCCATGGATCGGATGCCTGACATTATGATCAAATGCAACTCATTTCCACATTTTCCTACTCTCTCTTTCTCTGTCTCACTGTGTCTCTGTTGGCGGGTCATTCATCGAATTTTCTAAAAATGTCAGAGGTGTGAGGATCGTGAAACTGTTGGCGTGTGTGTAACAACACACACACACAGAAATTTCAGATACTCGTATCTCTGCTGCCATCATTTGTAGTTTGTTATTGTTCTATTTCTTTTGTTGGTTTTTTGTAATTTGTTGAAACTAATGAAATTTTGTTGCCATAATTTTATGCAATTTTGCACATTAATTAGTTTTGTGTCTAAATCATGATATTTAGCACAGATTTATGATCCGCTTTTTTTTATTTTTTTGTTTTAATGACAAATTCTTTTTTAATTGTTGCGCTGGCACGGAAGTGAAGACATTGAAGTCACTGCGCTGTGCCCTGCGAAGATAATGACAGTGGCATGAATTCATTAGACGTAGAGAGAAAAATAAAAGAAGTTCCAGCGGTCATATTATCCTCGTGTTATAATGGTTGACTGCGTAAGCCGAATCACTTGGACTTTGTGGTACATTGTGATAGAAGGGAAACAAAATACAATTTTTTTTTTAAACATATTTTTTTTTAAAATAATCATATTTTTAATGATTAGGAAACGAAAATTTCTACAAAATAAATTTTTTAAAATATTTTTTTTTTAAAAATAATCACATTTTTATGATTAAGAAACAAAAACCTCAACAAATTCATATTTATATCATTAAGAAAAGAAAAAAAATTTAAAAATATGTTTTTAAAATAATCATATTTTCATGATTAGGAATTGAAAATTTCCACACAAAAAATATGTTTGGTAAAATAATCATATTTTTAGTTTTTCTACAAAATAAATTTTGTAATCATATTTTAATGAAACGAAAAAATTTTAAAAATATTTTTTTTAAATAATCATATTTTTATGATTAGGAAACGAAAATTTCTACAAAATAAATTTTTTAAAAATATTATGTTTAAAAATTATCATAATTTTATGATTAGGGAACGAAAATATCGACGAAATAACTTTTTTTTAGATATACGTTTGGTAACCATATATTTATAATTAGGAATTGAAAATTTCCACAAAAAATTTTTTTTAAAAATATTTTTTTTTAAATAATCAAATTCTTATGATTAGGAATTGAAAATTTCCACACAAAAAATATGTTTGATAAAATAATCATATTTTTAATATTTCTACAAAATAAATTTTGTAAAAATATTTTTTTTTAAAAATAATAATATTTTTATGATTAAGAAACGAAAAAAAATTTAAAAATATTTTTTTAAAATAATCATATATTTTAATCAAATTTTTATAAATAAATTTTTGAAAACAATTTTTTTAAAATAATCATATTTTTATGATTAAGAAACGAAAAAATCGAAAAAATATTTTTTTTAATCATATTTTTATGGTTAGGAAACAAAAATTTCTACAAAATAAATTTTATAAAATTTTTTTTTAAAAATTCACATTTTTATGATTAGAAAGGAAAAAAATTTTCAAAATATTTTTTTATAATAATCACATTTTTATGATGAAAAATTCAAAAAAAAAAATATTAAAATATATTTTTTTTTTAATAATCAATAAATAAATTTTTGAAAACAATTTTTTTTAAATAATCATATTTTTATGATTAAGAAACGAAAAATATTTTTTTTAAATATAATCATATTTTTATGATTAGGAAACAAAAATTTCTACAAAATAAATTTTATAAAATTTTTTTTTTAAATAACCATATTTTTAAGAAAATCATATTTTTATTATTTCCACAAATTAAATATTGTAAAAATATTTTTTCTTCATATTTTTATGACTAAAAACAAAAATGTTTACAAAATAGATTTTTTTAAAAAAAATTTTTTAGATAATCGTATTTTTACAAAATAATTATTTTATGTTTGTGTTTCGTAAAGTAATCATATTTTTATTATTTCTACAAATTAAATTTTGTAAACATTTTTTTAATAATCTTATTTTTATTTTTAAAAATATTTTTTTTTAAATAATCATATTTTTATTTTTAAAAATATTTTTTTGAAATAATCATATTTTTATTTTTAAAATTTTTTTTTTGAAATAATCATACTTTTAGGTAACATACATTTATACAAAATAAATTTTTTAAAAATATTTTTTTTTAAAAATCATATTTCTATTGTTAAGAAACAAAAATCTTTACGAAATAAATTTTTTCCAACATATTTTCTTTTTGCCATTCAAATTAATTTCTGCATTTTGACGAATCTCTTCTGGATTTATCCATACATGTAACATACGTAAGTATGTTGTAACTGCATTTAACCTTTTCCAAGTTATATTTAAATCCCTTTCAAGTGTTTTATTTTGTTTTGTGCGCCTCTAATGCTGTACTTGTGTCTTAAGATGCCTATGAAACATTTGTTGTACTCTGTGCCCCAGCCCAGTGTGGTGTTACTATGGCTCTGCTCTGCGGGCAGGTATTCAGTCTTCAGCTTCGAGGTGAAGTGGTCTCCCTGTCAGTGGTACGTACTACTCGTGCCAAGAGACAGACTCACTGAGTGAGTGGCTGACACTTTGTCGCTGTACCCGTGTAGGCCACAAAACTTTTAAGTGATGCGCTGAGTCAAACCCAAAAAGCCTCAAAGGCTAATTGTTAGACTTTAGTTGCTAAATAATTTAAGCGGCTTGTGATGAAACAAAGTTCACAAACAGCTGTTTCAATTTAATTTTTTGTCATTCAACTCTTCCGCAATTGAGGGATTTCTATTGCTAATCTATTTTACGGTTTATGAGTTGGAAAATTTTGCTGAAAACAAAAAAAAAAATACCACAATTTATAAACAAATTTGCCTTAGTGACCTAATGCCTTCTCCATCATGTGGGGCATGTGTATTTTTTTTTATCGCCTTCCTCTGGTTGTTCTCAAATAATCTGTGGCATAAACAATAAAAACGGAAATTAAAGATTTTCCGGGGCAGACAAGATGAGGCACGCGTTGATTTACAGAAAAATCGCATTTGCGCTTATAGTCGGCCACAAAAGTATGTGTTGAAAGTAAATTGAAAATTCTTGTAATAGATTTTCATAAGCAAACACAACATGAAATTCTATTCTCAATCTCAATGAAATGTTTTCTTGAAATCATGTGACGTTTACTTTTGTTTTGAACAATATTTGTGTACATATTGTGTTACTGCGAGATGTATGCAGTCATGTGTGTGCCTGCCTGTGTGTGTGTGTGTACATTTGTTTTTAGCGTTAAATATGCTAAATAAATTTTGTGGCAAATAATATAAACATACAACTTTTAGAGAATTGCACGTATGCACTTCGAGAAATTCCGCGGGCAACAATGTTTTTATTTATTTAATTGAAAACAAACTTGTGGTGGATTTTCAGAGAGAGAGAGAGATCTTGAAATTATAGACGATATATTAGTAAACATTTCCATTCAAAAGCTATTCATCTTTTTCATTTTACAATTTAACCCAGCGTTGGATAAATCGTACACTTAACGCTAACAAACCCGAAAGAAGAAATTTTTAATGGACATTAATGGGTTAAGAAAAACAGGCAGTTGATATTCTAGATTCTAGAAGGAATTCACGATACTTCATGGAAGATCCCAGCCAGGATTTAACAGAAAATATTTTTTTTTGTAAATTTCTCCTTGAATTATAAAACTATAAACTAGGCATAAGTTTTCTAAGGCCAAGGGAATATCGACTTTAGATTAGTTTAGGCTGAGCCATGTGATGACTGTTTCTAGTTCAACCCCCCACATTTACTTACTCAGTTTACAATAGAACAAATTTCGAATATTTCGAAGTGAAGTTGTCTTTCGAATGAACATACCTGGAAGGAAAAAGAGAAGATGGCGATTAATTAAAATCTAATTACATTACTTAAGAATACAAGAGTCGAAATAAAACTAATTAGAGAGGCTTAATATTTGTAAACTTCCGAAGGTTTTTCAACTTAACGACATACAGATGGCGCTAATTAATTGTATTTCGTTGTTGCTGTTGTTTTGTAAGATGCCCAAGAAGTGAACTAGCCAAGTAATTCTCATTCGTTTGAGCAGTTCTTCTCATTTCCAATTAAAGACGAAAACTATTTCAAAACCTCCGAAGGATTTCAATTTAACGACATACAGATGGCGCTGGTTAATTGTATTTTGATCTTGATGCTGTGCTTTTGTTGTCGAAGCTGCTTAAATATTCGTTTGAATAATAGCTCACATTTGCTAATTAAAGAAGGGTTTCAATTTAACAACATACAGATGGCGCTGGTTAATTGGTTTTTCTTGATGCCGTTCTTTTGAAAGCTGCTTACAACGTAAACTAATCTCCATCAGTTCCTTAGACGGTTTGGTTAGTACTTTACATTGCTAACTATAGACGGTTAGTAACTGTCAACTGCAGATGTTTTTAGTTGAGGTACAGTTGGCGCTGCTTAATTGTATTTTCTTATTGCAGTTTTCTTTTTTGACCGCTATTAAAAAAGTGAACTAGAAAGTAGTTCTCATGCCTAATAAAAGATGCACACTATTTGCAGAGAGTTTTCAGTTGACATACAGATGTCGCTTATTTGTTTTTTGTATAATTTCTTGTTGTTGCACTTTTTTTTTTGAAAGGTGAGTAGTTTTCTGTTTAATATTTCTAAACTTTACTAGGTTTTCAGTGTAATGGCGCTCCGCACATGGTGCTGAGTTTTTATTATGGAAAACGTATTGTTTTTTTAATTTATGGTCGAAAAAATACTTTTCTCGTCGAAAACTATTTGTTTGAATTTCCAAATATGTCATCGTCTCCCAATTGTTTGTCCACATTCTCTGTCCATCAGACAGCCAGTGTGTCTATCACTTGTATAGTTTTTTTTTTCAAAGGGCCCAGAAAAATATCTTTCTCGTGCTGACATTCAAACAACTCGTTTGACTGACTAAAGTTCAAGTCGAAAAAAAAAAAAAAAAAACATTTTACTAGACAGTGAATATCTTTAAAATATGTTAATTTGACATTTTAATAGTTTTTCTTGGGTGTAGTAATAACGAAGACGACTCAAAGGAAATATTAATCATTCGCCAGGTGTGGGCAGATCATCGCAGCCGATCATCTCCATTTCAGGTTTTCATTATGTCCCACCACGTCAATGTGTATTTTTTTAAAAAGTTTACAACGAATATTTTGTATTTCTTTCTGTTGTGTATCAGTGGAAAACACAAAAATATTTTGCATATTCATAATTAGCATAAAAGGTTTGCTCGTTCTCAGCGATTTATGATGTTCTAGACAATTTCAATTTTGATGTTTTGTTTCTTTTCTGTTTAATGGCTTCACTGCGTGTTTAATCATTGAAAAAAAATTCGTATGCATTTGAAGCTAAACATATTTCATAACGTTAATTATCCCAAAGACACAAATATAGGCGAAAAAATGGCATTTGAAATTGAAATTGTATGCAAACTTGTGCAGTTTTTGTTTCGGTACTATTTGGATTACCGGCAAATCGGGCGATTCTGGTGTGGTAATTTCTCAAAAACAATTAGACATTGTCGGGGCATTTGAAAATGCAGGCATCGTCGGCGTTGTTTGTACAGATTGTACGAAAAGCCATAAGGAAAATATGAAACAACGTTGTTATACATATATACATATGAGTATATAGAAAAAATCACACAATGTGATCGTGAAAGCGTATGGCAACAGCAGAAACTATACTCGCTTGCTTAGGTAGCTAAATATCTGAGAATATTAGCCTTATGATTTGCAAATGTCGGTCATTACAAGTGAAGGCAAACAAACATTAACAGCAAATTTTCGCTTCAACAAATAATGAAAAGTGTAAGACATGATATTGAAATTGGAATTACCACAAAAAAAGAAAATCCTTATAGAAAAGTGAAAAAAAATATATGCATTTCATACAGGCCCGAAATCTAATCGTTACACTTTCGAAATTCCTTTATGGTTCGAGTTTCATTGAAAACCTTTCAGGTTTCAATTCAATTCATTTATCTTTACTGCATGAATTGAAAATAATTTGTTTAATGTCTGCTGGTTTTGCCCTCCTGGTCCACTCATAAATCCACAACAACTCAAGCACATAACTGCTAACAAAATATTTCTGATTGACGTTGATATTTCCCCTTTTTTTATGTTTGGTTGAAAGTTTATGAAAAAAAAAAATTACACTAGTCTACAAAAAATTTATTTTTTTCAAATAGAGCAAAAAAAAAACTAAACTAATAGAGTTAAGCAAAAAAAATATAATGTACACTAGACTACAAAAAATTTTTTCTTGGGCTGCTTCGGATTGCAAAGCAAAATTAAACTTATAGAGTTAAGCGAAAAAAATCACACTAGACTACAAGCAAAGAAAAAATATACTAATAGAGTAAAACAAAATAAAAACTGTACACTAGCCTACAACAATTTTTATTTTTTTCTTGGACTGCTCCGGATTGCTGAGGACATAAGCCAAAAAAATTACATTAATAGAGTTTAGCAAAAAAAATTTACACTAGTTTACAAAAAATTTGTTTTTTTTCTTGGGATGCTCTGGATCGCTGAGGACACAAGCAAAGAAAAAAGAAACCAATATAGTTAGGCAAAAAAAAATTACACTAGTCTACAAAAAATTAAATTTTGTTGCTTGGGCTGCTATGGAGAAAAACTAAACTAATAGAGTAAAGCAAAAAAAAATTACACTAGACTACAAGCAGAGAAAAATTACATTAATAGAGTTAAGCAAAAAAAATGTACACTAGTCTACAAATAGTTTTTTTCCTTGCTTCGGATTGCTGAGGACACAAAAAAAAATTAACAAACTTAAGCAAAAAAAAAATGTACACTAGTCTACAAAAAAATATTTTTTTTCTTGTGCTGCTCGCGATTGCTGAGAACGTAAGCAAAGAAAAATTTAACCAATAGAGTTAAGCCAAAAAAAAAAAGTTACACTAGTCTACAAAAAACTTAATTTTTTTTTCTTTGGCTGCTCCCTTTCGCAGAGAACACAGAAATCAAAATTTCCGAAAAAAAAAACTAGTTCAAAAAACCGAAAAAAAACTTCATTTTTTCCTAATCTTCAAAAAATTCATTATTTTCCAAGGTGTGACTTAACATGACAACATATTCATGGCAACTATCATGTAGATGACAACTATCATTACCAGGACTGTGGAGTGGAGCCAAAATTGCTGCAACTTCAGCTGCAATATTTCGAATATTGTTCAAATTTTAAAAAAATGTTCACATCTTAAATTGTTTTCAATACATTTCATTTATTTTCTGGGAAATGTAAGTAAATAAAACTCAGAGTCGAAGTTGAGCAAATTACTCGACTTCAGACTCCAACGCCGGGCAAATTTGTCAGACTGCGACTTCACAGCCCAGGATCATGACCATCTACAACAACAACAAGAGCTTTTATTCAAGCCCACCGTAGCAAGTGGATTGTTCTTGTCATGAAAGTTGTCATCATCACAATAAATACGCTTGTCACCGCTTGGAGAATAGCCCAAACAGTCTGATTTCGTTTTTTTTCATTTTCTTTCTTCTTGTCCTAACAAAATCCTTGCACACCAGTGTAATCGCATATCCCAAAACTGGTTATTTGCTCACAAATTATGAATTTTTCTTGTTGGTGGGTGGTTTTCGCCGAGCTGCATGTCTTGCAAATTACTTTATTGCCCCCGGGATGTTTGAGTAACGTAACAAATGCTTAAACGTGCTGTTATTTTAGGTTTACGCTTAACACACACCACCGACCGCCCGACGCGACATGCACACAAATTCAATTCGTCATAAACTCTTTTGACATAAAAATTACTTCATTCTTTTGTTTTGTGTGTGTGTGTTTTTTTGTTTGTTTGGTTCTTCTTGGCCTTTGGACATTTTGAGCAAATCACAGATTTCAAAGTATTTTAGCATATGACCTTTTTCCATGATTGATTTGTTTTCAATAAATTTTACAAAATATTGGACAAGAAATGTTGTTAAAATTTGTAATATTTGAAAATTCTTGTTAACACACATATAATTATGGGGGCGGGGGCGCCGTTCATGTTAAAACTTTAAACGGTATTTCAGTGATTTACAGAGAGTTGGCAACAGGCAAACATTTCATGCCATAAAGTCGGGGAATAGAACGGAGACGAAATAGAGAGGAGGGAAAAACAAGAGGCAGATTAATGGACAAATGAGTGGATGAATAGATGATGGTGATTCTCGTAAACATTCAGATCGATGGGCATGACTTGATTACATTTGCAGAGTGATGTTGCACTAATGTCATACTCAATTCGCCCTCCTTTTTTACTCACTCATTGTGTATGCTGCAGTATGAAGTGCTCCGGCAGGCGAGTTGATAGCCTGCTTGCTTGTTAGCGTGAGGGTTCGATTCCCACCACAGGCTTTGGCCTTTCACCCAAAATTAGAATATAAATTTACTTTGTATTGTAATTAAAAAAAACTGTTTCACTATTAGTTAACTATTTGTGAACTATGGCATAACTAGATTTCCATTGTAAAGATAATATTTTCCAAACTTATTATCCTCCGCTTGGAATTCTCTAACAGTTTGTGGTCCAAAATTTGCCTATGACCTGAATTGAGGCATTAATATTTCTAAGCTCTGTTGTGATTTAATCCTCTCTATTTTCAGTATTCATGCCACCTATTGCATGTTATGTAACCGCCTCTCTAGCGTAACTATTTTTCGACTGCTATTCCAATATTTGTCGACTATGACTTCATCACAGCTGGCGGGCAACACTCTGTTTGTTTGTTTTGTTTTGTTGTGCGTGTTTCATTGCATTGCATTACGTACGTACGTAGTAATTTCCATAAATTCTAGAAAACATCTTGGCTCAGCCAGCGTACATGTGTTGCATCACCAATTTGCTAGTCCACAAAATATGTGTCTCACCGCCCGTTATTAGGTTCAGTTTTCAGCTTTCAATCCTGTCACAGCCACCAGCGATGACTTCGAGTGAAGCAACAAACACAGAGAATATTTGCATATGTTTGATTTCACAAATCACTGTGACAATTGAATATAATGAGATTTCCAGCTGATCTTGGAATTTCGAAATGAAAAAAAAAAAAAAAAAAAAACACTTGATGTAAGTAACCCATTTTGGTTCTCATAGGAAACCTATGGTTTGAGCTGGGAGAAGTTTAATGTTTGTTTTTTATTTTTGCTGAAGCAATTAAGCTTTAACATTTATTAAATGGCATATTTTCCAAGTATTTGTTTAGTTTTATTCAATTTCGTTTTTTTTGCCAGGATTTTGATTGAAATCTAAGAAATCTAAGTTGCCCAGAGCAAACAAAAGCTAAATAACTTACTAACGAACACAGCTACTAATCATATTGGTTTGTGTGTATGCAGCGAACACATTTCAAATGTCAACTGTCATTTGTGGAAAACGTAATAATTTTTCATGACATACAATTTAAGACTTCTTTGGCTTGTGTAGTCATTTTGAAGCCAATGTTAGACCGTGTGTGATTAATGATTGATTTATTCACTACAATTTGGTTGGTTACTGGGGGTTTTTATTTATTTTATTTTATTTTAATTACAATACAAAGTAAATTTATATTCTAATTTTGGGTCCAAGGATAAACCGAGTGACAAAGACTATTTGGCTTGATTTTTTGCAGCGACAGACCAAAGCCTCTGGTGGGAATCGAACCCACAACCCCCACGCTGATAGGCAAGCACGCTACCAACTCGCCTACCGGGGCGCTTGTTACTGGGGGTTAATTTTAAACAATTGTTTAGAAAATAAGCGAATGTTAGTGGAGCTCGATGTGAGATTAATCATAATCATAATAGTTAAAAAACAAAGTTTATTTATTTACATTCCAGACATTACAGACGGAGAATTTCTCTCAAATCACTAATTTTGTAGACTCACTGAACATTAAATTTTTGCGAATAATCACGAGGACTCTTTACACTTTTTAAATCCAATTGATTTGCAAATAAAAGCCACCTTTTTGGGGTACAGTGAGAGCACAGATTAAATTCTAAACAATTTTGGGAAAACATTTTTTTTTTTTAAATGTGTTAAAGAAACGATTTTTGCAAAAAAGGCAAATATTTTGAAAAAATATTATTTTATATTTTGCAAAAAAAAATTAAATTTTAAAAAATTTTGCGAAAAAAAATGAATTTCAAATAAAAGATTTTTGCAAAAAAAAGACAAACTTCTTCGAAAAAACGTGTTTTGGAAAAAATGGCAAACAAAATTAATATTTAAAAAAATTATGCGAGAAAATTAAAATAAATATGCGAAAAAATAAATATAAACATTTTAAAAAAAAAAATCCATTAAAAAACTACTTTTGGAAAAATCTTGCTTGCGGCATTTTTTTATTTTTTATTAAATTTTAAAAAATTTTGGAAAAAAAAAATTTAAAAAATTTAATTTAAAAAGCGAGTTTTGGAAAATGGCACTTACGCATTTTTCGCTGTAAGGGCTCCACATTTTCTTTAATTTTTCCAAAAAAAAAGGGAAATATTTAAAAAAACATATAAAAAGTATGCGAAAAAAATTTGGCCAAAAACATTTATTTTCAAAAATTTTGCGAAAAATTTTTAATTTTTAAAAAAAATTCCGAAAAAAAAAAATTTTTAAATAATTTTGGGAAACCATTTGCGAAAAAAAAATTTTGTGAAAAAAAATAAATTTTAAAAAAATTTTGGGAAAAAAAATTTCTGTGCAAAAAAATTGCGAAGAAAAATTTAATTTTCAAAAATATTGCGGAAAAAAATAGATTTTAAAAAATTTTTGCAAAAAATTAATTTTGCGAAAAAAGTTTTATTAAAAACGTTTGTAAAAAAAAATAAATTTTAAAAAAATTTTGCAAAAAAAATTATTTTTAAAAGAATTTTGCAAAAAAAAATTTTTTAAAAATTTTGGGAAAAAAGTTTTATTAAAAAAAAAATTTTAAAAAAATTTGCGAAACTAAATTTTGTTCTTTATCCTTATGCAATTTCATGAAGTTTAATTACTCAAAAATTTTGCGAAAAATATTTAATTCTTAAAAAAAATTCCGTAAAAAAAAAATTTTAAATAATTTTGGGAAAAAAAATTTTTTTAAAAAAATTTGCGGAAAAAAGTTTTATTAAAAAAGTTCGCGAAAAAAAAATTTTGTGAAAAAAAATAAATTTTAAAAAAAATTTGGGGAAAAAAATGCGAAGAAAAATTTAATTTTCAAAAATTTTGCGGAAGAAAATAGATTTTAAAAAATTTTTGCAAAAATTAATTTTGCGAAAAAAGTTTTATTAAAAACGTTTGTAAAAACAAATAAATTTTAAAAAAAATTTGCGAAAAAAATAATTTTTAAAAGAATTTTACAAAAAAAAAAAAATTTAAAAATTTTGGGAAAAAAGTTTTATTAAAAAAAAAAAATTTAAAAAAATTTGCGAAACTAAATTTTGTTCTTTATCCAATTTCATGAAGTTTAATTACTCGCACTAATATAGTGCCGGCTGGTCCAACTAAAGGGGGCGTCTTGGAGAACAGGGATATTTTTAAAAAAAAAATTTTTCATATTTTTCATTCTCATGTTATTTTCGGGAAGTTTGAATACTTATATGATTTTTATGATTTGGTGTACTTTTTTTCAATTTAAGTGGAACCACGCCTTCAATTTTTCCCATATTTTGTATCCTCGTGTTTTTTGAATTTTTGAAAACTCCAGAACCCCTTGTCCCATGATTTCCCGTTAAATTTGAGGGGACATTTTATGCATCCTTATTTAATTTCATACAGCTGCAGTACCCCCACTAATATAAGCGGTGGTGTGTTCATTTTAAAAAGCCACCTGTTACTACGCCCTTCATTTGTTTCTACATATTTTTTCAAATGAAAGGAAATGGGCATGTCCATTTCAATACGTCTTATTTTCTTCCAGTATTGTCCGTTGTGTTGACTCCACGAATGAATTTCAGTCGGGAACTCAGTTTTTTAATTTCTTATTTAATTTTTTCGAGATATTTTTTAGCTATGAAACCTAATTATTTGTTCGATTTGTCTAGAAACATTTTTATTGTCAAGTTGAATGGCCCCTCCTAAGGTAACACAAACACCAACCAAACCAAAGAATCTCCCCCGAAAAGCTGATTCGGAGAGGGGAAATTTGTCATGCTGGCAAATATTTGCTTTGATTACTAACTGAAATAAAATAATGCAGCAAACAGAACGTATTCACAAAACAATTATTATAAATATTTAACAACCATGACAACAGCAAGAAGGAGAAGAAGGAAAGATAGATAAACTAAAAAAAAGAATTAAAAAAAAAAAAAAAAAGCAAATTGTTGTATCTCCACATTATTTTATGGCCAACAGAGAAGCAAAAGTGCATTCAGCGAGAAGAAAAACAACAAAATAAAAAGAAAATGCATTTGAATAAAAATGGGTGATGTCATTGTCAGCAAACACATGATATCACACGCCAAACGGGCAACAACAACAGCATCTTAAACTAACAACAAACAACAAGATCATCGGCAGCAGCAGCAGCAATCGCTCGACACACGATATAATGCCACGCAGTGCCCCGGCCAATTGTCCGACAGACAGAAAAATGCACGGACAGATGGACGGGCAAATTGTTCGAAGAAACCCCAACACTTTATTCACGCATTTCATTTACATTTGCCTGCCTGCATGTGTGTGTGTGTGTGCGAGTGCGTGTGTATTCATTAGACCTTAACAAGACGAAAAGTGGCTGCAGCAGCAACAGCATCAATAATATCGGCAACAGCAACAACATCGGCCACATGTCATTAGTGTTTTTAGATCAGAGATGATGACGAAGTATGTGTATAAAAACTAAGAAGAAGAAGAAGCAGAAGCACTACGCAAATAAGTCAATACGGCGTCAATGAAAAAAAAAACGGCGTACAATGCCCAATAACCCAGCAAACAATTTGAGGTGGTTAAGGGGAAGCAAATAAAGTATGTGTATAGAAAACAATAAGGTAATGTAAAAAAGCCATACCTGCCGAAATAACCCAGCAAAGAATTTGAGGAAGATAATGGGAAACAAATAAAAATTTGTCTGAAGGAAATGGAAATGGATTCTCAAGCGGAGTAAAACGCACGTCATCGTCGAGAAGCCCTTGCCTCCTCACAGCGTGATGGATTTTGGGTCCATTTTTCTTTGAAACTGGTACTGGAAATTTGTTAGGGGCGAGAGATTGCCGACATATCTAAGAGCTTAACATCTTAATATATATTTACCCTCGACACTGATTCACTGACTCTGTCACGCAGTACGTAGGAATTTAAATAGGCATTCTATATTCTATAATTCTATATAAATTCTATAAATAATAATAATAAAAAAAACAATATTTTTTTTTGTACAGAAATTGTGTTTCACCCAAATTTTTTTTTTCCAAAATTTTTTTTTTACAAATTTTTTTTTTTTACAAAAATTTTTTTTTACAAAATTTTTTTTACAAAATTTTTTTTTCCAAATTTTTTTTTTTTCAAGAAAAAATTTTTTTTTCATCAGAATTTTTTTTTCAATAAAAAATTTGTTTTTCAACAAAATTTTTTTTCCATATTTCAACGGGCGCCATAGGCGCATTACAACTTACTAGTTCCGAAATAAATAAACAAGTTTTTTTTTTGGTTTTTTCGATCTGTGTTCGAGTTTGTGATCATTGACTTATTTCTATTTCGTGCAAAAAGAAATGTTTCCAGCAGGCAAGGTATACGGATCCGTTTCGGAAGCTGCCCGACTTCTTTATCGAAAGTAAAGAATAACAAAAAGTAAAGAAAACTCCTGAAATTTGTATTCGCTCACTCAAATTGCTTGCTGGTCTTAACGCCTTGCCCAGTGCATCCGAGTAGGAATTGTACAATCAATACAATGACAACAGTTTAAAGTACTCCAACTGTACTGGGGACTTAAGTTAACGTCTCTCGATGACTCTATTACAGTGCTAATAATTATTTCACATATGATTGGAGCTGTGTGTGTGCGTGTGTGTGTGAAAGTGAACAAACTATTTCCATGTTGCCAGTCAGTGCGTCAATCAACATCATCATGATATGTGGGGAAAGGGGATCTTCATGATGATGATCCCCACCAAGCTGCCATTGTACGAGTTCAGTTTTTCTTCTTTCCTTTTTTTAAGAAAAAAAAAACGATGCTGTCTATCAAAAAATATTGAAATGTTTGTTAAAAACTGTATTCGAAGCTTCAGGAAAACCCTGAGATACTTTTTTTGGTTTTCCTTTTGGGTCTGCAGATAACCAAAGCGTTTGTTTGTTTTCATTCATGATCATGATTGATATATTGAGTGCACTTCCCCATTCCCGTCGCCAGCCGCAACGTTTTGACCCAACATTTCTTCATGTCTTGGCCTTGTTCTACTGCAGCGGCTCTTCTGTGTGCGGCGACGGTGACTGCTGGTGCTGTTAGTGTTGACGTTTTTCTTTTTCTTTTGTATGTGTTTTATCTACAGTTATTATGTTGCCGTCTCGAGTTGTGGCGGCTGTTTATTGTCTGTGGTCTGTTTGTTTGCCGGGCTCTTGTTTTTTGTTTTATTGCCATGAGCTGGTGCTGGTCATTATAAGAGTATCTGTTAGATACGTGTCGGTCGGTTAGACCAACAGTCCTCTGTGTGTTGTTGGCTCGGTAGTTATTGGCCAGTCAATCGATCGTTCGATCGTTTGCCCGTCTACAGGCAAAGAGAGAATATTCTTTGAATATTTTTCCATTAAAATGTGTAGTTTTTTGTTGCTGTTATCTTAGCAGCCTCTCCAGTAACTGCCTCGATTAGAGATCATTATTAGCTCGAGGCTTTTTAATATTTAATAGTTCGTTTGGGTAGTTTCAGTTTATGACTTGTAGTCGCCACCTACATCGGCGTTGCTCCATGTGTTTTGTGGTTGTTTTTCTTTTTTTTTTTCTTGTGATCGCTCCGAACTTTTTAAATGGGAGTTTTAGCGCCATTAATTTTAATTGTTTGTCTTTGTGTTTTGTATAATGAATTATTCATTGGAGATCGAAGGCTCATATTTTCTAGAATGACACAAATGTATGGACATTGTCAGGGATGACATCAGTAAAGTCGAAACGTCTGTTGCTCGATGGTTGGTGGCCAGCAAATGTCACAATGTTTGTCCTTTTCATGGAATTTTATTAAAGGCATGAATTGAAGTTCTGGGAATTGGAGACGGCGCAGTTGCTTTAAAACATGCCGCCATACACAAAATAAGTTTGATTAAAGCTGCAGTTCTCTAAAGACACCGGTTTTTATTGGTAATGGCTTTAGAAAAATTGGCCTGCAAGGCTTTGAGGGTTTCAATATTTGCGAAATAATTTGAAAACTGTCTTATGGATCTGCAAGGGCAAGAGGGGCACAGCTCAATCAATCATTGGTGCTCTGGGTTTCGATTTCAGTTAGTTTCGGGTTTTTTTACAATTCTTATTTTCAACCAATAATAAATATGCAATTGCAAAAAAACCATGAAAAGTCTACTTTATATACATACATACAAATTTGCGAATTAAATAAAAAAAATTTTTTTTTTTATATAAATAAAATTTTTGTATTTTCTTAACCAAATGTACATATAGTTTTTTTTTTTTTTTTTTTTGGCAATACGTTTTTTTCGCCTTGAAGGCTTATTGTATTGCTGTAAATAAAATAAAAAAAAAATTAAATAAATGTGGACATTTTTTTGATTTTCAGCGAAAATAATTTGATCATTTTCGTGCATACAACTTGATTACACTTCAGCAGGTTGTAACACAGAAAGACAATTAATTATTTGCTAAAATGCATCTCTACTGCACTGAAGCCTTTTGATGTGCTGAACATGATTACATTTCTATACTCGCCTACAACTTGCTTATTCGTCAGCAAGTTGTAATGCAGACATTAAATTGTATATAAATTGTCATAAAACTTAATTACCCCTCAGCAAGTTGAATCTGAAGAAATGAGTACATTATGTGCTGGCATACAACTTGATTACACTTCAGCATGTTGTATGGGAGAAAGACAATTAATAAGGAAATTCAAGTCTATGTCAAAATGTATTTACTCGCCTGCAACCTTATTATACTGCCAGTTAGGTAGGAGAAAATTATAAAAAAAATTTCGCGCATACAACTTGATTACCCTTCAGCAGATTGTATGGGAGAAAGAAAATGAATGAGGAAATTCAAGTCACTATTAAATTTTGTTTGCTCCTCTACAACCTCACTATACTTCCAGTTTTATAGGAGAAAATTATTAAATTTTTGTCTCGCATACAACTTGATTACCCCTCAGCACGTTGTATGGGAGAAAGAAAATTAATGAGGAAATTTAAGTCACTATTACATTTTGTTTGCTCCTCTACAAACTCACTATACTTCCAGTTTTATGGGAGAAAATTATTAAACAAATTTCTCGCATACAACTTGATTACACCTCAGCAGGTTATATGACCGAAAGACAATAAATTATTTTCTAAAATTCATCTCTACTGCACTTTAGCATGTTGAACTACTGAAAATTATTTTAAAAAAAAATTACTAGCATTCAAATTTAATAGCAACTCCAGCAGCGCCACCTATATGTCAAAATCACTGGTAAAGTGTTTGCTATTCTTGAGAGTAAACGAAACTGGAGAGCTGAATAGTAGGCAACCCAATGAATTGCTCTGCTCTTTTTTCGTTAATTTCCCTATAAATACCATAAGTCGTCCACTTTTCATTTTCCAGTGGCGCCATCTGTATGTTAACTTGTAAACAAGTTGTATGTATGTTTACTGGGTTTTCAAGGCAATTTTGAAGAAAGCCCTTTATAACTCTTTACTTTCCCTGTTCTATTTAAGTGCCGCATCTCGTTTCCATTTCATTTTGCGGTGGCGCCACCTACATGTCACACTGCTCGTCTAACTGTCAAAGAGCAAGACACGCGTTGGATCATGATTGATTCGAATACTCGAGTACTTGTCTGCCCGTTGCCAATACCGCTTGATTTATGCCTGAACTTTGAAATACTGATCACGTTCTTAATGTATTTTAAATACAATAAAGCGAAGCGACCTCTGCCCCTCCCTCTTCGATATATTTATGACCCATTTACGGCTGTTACGATGTAATCACCCATGAGGTAAAAATAAACGTTAAATAAATATTTATACATTTATTAATTTTATTTATTTTCGCATTAAATATTGCATTTATTTAACTTTGCCTTATTTTCAATCACTTGCAAACAATTGCCATACGCTCAGACAGACAACGACGTTCATCGTTTTTATTATTTTGATATGCCACTAAAGCGTTTTATTCATTTTTTCTTCATTACTACTATTTTTTTTATTATTATTATTATTATTAATAGGTACAGAGTGTCTGTCCATCTGTTTTTTTTGTCTCGAAATGGAAATTATGTATTCCCCGGAGATAACACGGGCGCTAATATAAATTATAATTTTTTTTCCCTCCGCTTTTGGTTTGCTGTTAGCATACGCTTATCGGTTAGAATGATGAACTAAAACTAAATACTAGAGACAACATTGTCGCTATGTAAATGTGTGTGTGTGTGTGTGCATGTGTAGATAGGTCTGTATGCGTCATAAAAATGCTGATGTAATTTTATCCGAGCATATTCTGAGTTGCTGGGTCTTAAATTCGTACCTCAATGTTGGCAATATTTTCGGTTGTTTGGTTTATGATAAAAGAAAAAAAAACGCTTAGGTGGGCTTAGATAACCAGTAACCTCCACAGTGATTGGATTGGCGAAAAGGTAGAGCTGTTATAAATTATAGTTTCCCCCTCATACAACAAATATGGGTAGAGATGTCGCAGATAGGGGGTGAGCCAATTGGGAGTTAGAAGAATATAAAAAGACCAGTATTTGCGATAACACAATAAACTTAGAAAATATAATCTAATATTCTGGCGCCCAACGTAAACGTTAGGTATTTCCTAAGCATTTTTAGAGCGAAATCTTTTTTTACTCAAATAAAACTTATTTGGAGAAAAGCGCCAATGCCCCCAATTGATGCCGCACTTAGAAAAACATAATCTACTTTTCTGGCGCCCAACGTAAGCTAGATATATTTTTTTGGAACAAATTTTGTATTTAATGTTAATTTTATAAAAAAAAAACATCATCCATCCAACAAAATTTGAGTGTATGTAAATTGTAGCAAGATTTTCTGGCGCCCAACGTAAGATGTGCTAATTATTTATGTATGTCCCGTTTATTAGAACGAAGATTTGATTTAATCACAACTTTATACGGACTTTTGAACATATTTCAAACATAACAATATTTAATGGCGCCCAACGTAAAGTTTGATTATTACAACTCATGGGCATTTTTACATAACGAAGAGTTTGTTTAATCAGAACTCAAAACATCGTAGTTAAAACATAACAATATTTTCTGGCGCCCAACGTAAGCTTTATCTCTTGCATACTAATTTTTTTTATAACAATGACTGACTTTTTCTACGATTTTTAAGAAAAACACTGTCTGTTCTGTTCGAATTTGAGTACTTTAAACATAACAATATTTTCTGGCGCCCAACGTAAGCTGGGTGTCCTACATTTTAATTTTTTTTTAGAACTTTTCTACGAATTTTAAGGAATACACTATCTGTTGTAGAAAAAATTTGAGTACTTAAAACAAAGCAATAGTTTCTGGCGCCCAACGTAAAGTATGCTTACTAAAACTCATGGACATTTTCACATAACGAATATTTTATTTAATCGAAACTGAAAGTATCGTTCTTTACAGCAAATTTAGCAAGTAGTTAAAACATAACAAGATTTTCTGGCGCCCAACGTAAGCTTTGTCTCTTGCATACTAATTTTTTTTATAACAATGACTGAGTTTTTCTACGATTTTTATGAAAAACACTGTCTGCTCTGTTCGAATTTGAATAGTTTAAGCAAAACAATATTTTCTGACGCCGAACGTAAACTTTACTTATTAAAAAAAAATCATGGACATTCGTACAGAACAAAGATTTTATTTACTCACAACTGAAACCATATTTTTTGCAAAGAAGTTGAAATTTAACCAGATTTTCTGGCACCCAACGTAAGCCGCCTTGGCTTGGAGCACGCACCAGCATTTTCTGCCAAAAGTAAGAAATATATCTCAGAAATTACCCCTTGGCAAATAATTTACATTTTAGCCAACTCGTCACACACATTGACACATCTTTCCTCAATTTCCTTCCTGTTCAGAACCAATCGTCTTCCTGCTGACAGTTAGTCTTTGAAAGCTGTCGCGGTCTAAAACTCGACTTCCTTTCCCCTTCACAACTGTCATTTAAACTCTTCCCTTTGGTTGTATGGAGTGTCTTTGGTTTTCTCAAACTTTATGTCTTTGGCCTTTCTTATGGTCTGATTTATTCTTAGTCTTTCATTCCATTCATTGTTTACATAACTGCTTGTCTTGCTATTGACAAATCCATTACAATGTCTGGGTCTCTATAATCGAGGGCTCATCATGAAATCACAACATGTACCTCTACATAATTTTCAAAGTTAATAAATTGCCAATTAGCCCCAAAAGTGCGTGTCCGCATTCTGTGGGACGGACGCATAAACCGTCACCAAAAAAGCGTCTGTTCAATGGTCACGTATGTGTGTGTGTGTGTGTGTATGTACATAAACATGAGTTATGAATATATTTGAATTTATACATTAAAATGTTGTCGTATCGTTTCGTCTAAGGCCGTACAAGGAAAATGTTGCCAGAATTTCAAATATGTTGGACCTTGTGTTTGGACATGTTGTCGTAGGTTGTTGGGGGCGGCAGGGTGGGTGGCTGATGGTCGGAACTAGTGAAAATGTAATTGGTCCGAGAGTTTTTCAATTTCACCAGAGAAAATCCAATAATAATTATCTGTGAGAATTTAATTCGGATATAAGAACTTAATTTTCAATTTTCAGAAAGCCAAAAAGTTAACGATTCTCGAAAAATTGGTAGCAACTTTGATGTTCAGGAAAATCTGCTACTCTTAAAAAGCATTAGATTTCCAACGAGGTAATTAAGCGGAGGTTACCTGAGCTCATTTGCAGTCTGTCGGTCATTGTTCCATAGTTGCGCAAATAATCTTTACTTTTGTACACATTTCGTCCACCTAACCGTAGAATTTCAGAATATTTAGCTTTATGATATGTAGCACATGCCATTTTGTGAGCTCCTGCGACAATTGTCCCATTCTGTTTACACTTCGGTCATTAAATCAGACATTTTCACAATGTTTAGCTTTATGATATGTCACACCTTTTTATTATTATTTTTGTTGAGTTTTGTTCTTCTGGATTGTGAGCTCCTGCGACAATTGTCCCATTCTGTCTACACTTTGCTCAATAAGTCAGACATTTTCACAATGTTTAGCTTTATGATATGTCACACATTTTTATTATTATTTTTGTTGAGTTTTGTTCTTCTGGATTGTGAGCTCCTGCGACAATTGTCCCATTCTGTCTACACTTTGCTCATTAAGTCAGACATTTTCAGAATGTTTAGCTTTATGATATGTCACACCTTTTTTAATATTATTTTTGGTGAATTGTATCCATCATTCTTGATTGTGAGCTCCTACGAAGTTTGTCTACACTTCGCCAACTTAGTGAGACATTTTCACAATGTTTAGCTTTATGATATGTCACATTTATTTTTTTATTTTTGTTAATTTCTTGATTGATAAAACCCAGGATTGATATCTTGTGCCCTCATGATTCGTTCACCTTGCCAGGCATTTTCACAGCATTCAGCTTTGCAACACGTTCATTCTTACTTCAGCTTTGCATTTTGATGTTAGACAATTTTAGCTTACAAACGATTGCGTATGTTTTATTTTTAGTGTGAGAGGCGTTCTATATTTTCCGCATGTAATAAAGCTGTCATCTGTCATAATTCTTATTCACATTTTAAGTTGTTTTTTTTTAATTTACCTTCCATTGATCTCTTCTCAGACATTCATTGATTTTTGTATAATTTTTTGAAACACTCCCCAAGTTTTCTTGCAGACTTGTTAATGGCTTCACACCTAATAAACTTTTCTGTTTTACAAGAACACCAAACACAACTCCTACGCCACTAAACGAAACGTCAATTGGTGTTCGATACAAAAGAATCCATTGAATTGTTAAAATCAGTCACGTTTGGGGGAATTTTAAAAGTTTCGCTCTAAACATTACCCACAGAGACATGCTTGAAATCATTAACGAATTTAACGAATTAAGTAGAGGTTAGTGCCAGATTTAACTTAACAAATAAACCACAACTAATTACTTACTTAAATTTATGGTAACCAATACTAGAACGTAATTAATGAGTGGTAGTTGGAGGTTTTTTGAGATGAACATACCTGAAAGGAGAAGGAAGAAACGGGGGGATTTATTAAATGCAAAACAAAAAACAAAAGACAAATTATAAATAAAATATCATATTTAAGTTAAAGTAATCCAACACGTTTCTTCGTGGGTCTGGAAATAATAAATTACCAACAAATTAAAACAATCTTAGAAACGAAGCGAACCATAAACTTAAACCTTGCCGTGGCACCATGTATAAGGATTCCTGGAATTTATATCTGGCATACTTTGTTGGCGGGAGATTTATAACCCCCCACTCTTCATTACCGTAATTTAAATTAAAAATATTGTGCCACGAACAATTAAAAAGAAAAAAACTAAAAGAAAATCAGGTTGTCTGCCTGAACTCTCGTTTGGAATAGTTTCGGTAAAGAAAACACCAACTGCCATAGACAGTTTTGTGAAGAAAACCAATAAATGCTGGAAAAAGTAAAATCTGCAAAAGAATAACAACATAGACAACAGCCGCTGGGGAAGGGCGGAATGTTTCGACATGTGAAATATTTCGACTCACCGAACACTCGAGGAAAAAAGAAAAAAATCCCATTCAATTGTTCAGTTCAAAACCATAAAATTTTATTCGTTGGCTAAGCGGCCAATTGATGACATTTGTTGAAAAGGTTTCTGCCCCCATTTTAGTGCCCTAAGTCAATTATTTGCAATCTCTAAATGTCAACCCAAGCCTTTCAAAAAAAAAAACTGATATCACGTTTTAAAAAAAATCCAAGCTATTGGAAAATGGTTTTCCAAAGCCGCACACGTGCGCTGCTTTATTAGGATAAAATACAACACTGGCGTCAGACGGTCATGCCATCGAATTTGACCGTCTGGATATATTTGCATTTAAAGTTTCTCCACTTTTCTATTTCCCCCACTATAGCTGAATTACCCAAGTCCACCCTCCCTTTTTGGGAAATTCGTTCTGAATTTCAATTAATTTGTATTTCAACCAACATTTCTCTTCGGGTGTTCACATGTAAAGTATCTGTTACCTTGCACAGATTTGTTGCTGCCGTTTTCGTTGTCGGTGTGTTAATAAATTTAATTGAGCTCAGATTACATTTGTTTTTTCCATACACTTTTGCTAACAAACAATAACAAGGGGTTAACTATGCTTGTCTGAAATCTAATAGACAAAAAAAAAACTAAGAGGCAGCGTTCTGGCAAACGTATGGACAGAAACAAAAATAAATAAAAACGTGTGGATGGCTGGATGATGTCGATGATGACGACGACGATGATGCTGAGCTGAGCTGTTGGTGACTGTGTAAGGTTGGGTTGGGGGTGGTGTTAAAGTTGAAAAGGTTTATAAATAGTTATAATTATTTCAAAGGTTTTAAGTTTAACCTTTTTGTGTTTTTTTTTCTGCTCTGTGTGTTTCTTATGTGACTTCTGGTGGGCACGCAAGCAAAGGAGATAACGTTTCGAGAAGAAAATGCCATTTGGAAAAATTTCATTTGAAAGGGATACAGAGACATCGTAGAAGAAGTTTAGATGTCCTACATGGAGGAAAAAGCCATTCGTATGAAAATAAATTCAGAAAAATTAACAATTAATTTTTCTGTAAAGCTCTGTTTAGGTTTTCTGCTAAAATTTGTAAAAAACCAATCGCTGAAAATACAAAAAAAAAACAATTTCACACACTTCTCTTAAGGAAGGTGTTTTAAATTTAAATTTTTATGAATACGGCGATTAGTTTTTAGTTTTCGATTGTCTTTGGTTTAACTTTAATTATTAATAATTAATTTTTCGTCAACAACTTTTTAAGCTTTCAATGATATAAACAGTTTTTAGCTTTACAGAGAAAAAATCTTTAACAAAAAGCCTGCTTGAATTTAAGCTTTTCAAGTCGTAAAAGAAAATAACTTTTCAGCTGTTGAGCGATCAACGTTTCAAAACGGAAAACCTTATCAAGCTTTCAAGGGGAAAAAACTGTTTCGCTTTTCTACATTTTTAAATTGAGTCTAAAACTAAAATTTTTTTTAAGCTTTCAACAAAAAAAACCTTTTGCTTTTCTAAAATTGTTCTATTGTTTATTCTACGATTTTTTCAATAAAATCTTTTTAAAATAAAGCTTTCCCTTGTTAACACAAACGCTTTTCAAGCTTTACACAAAAATAGCTTTTTTAACTAGCAACATTTTAAAGTTTAAAACAAGAAAGCTTTGCAAGCTCTCAACGAAAAAGCTTCATAGCTTTCCTAAATTGTTTTCTATTGTCAAGTCTACGATGTTTTCAATAAAATCTTTTAATAAAAAAGCTTTTAGGGGTTTTTACACGAAACCTTTAAGCTTTGGAACGATCAAGTTAACCTTTACAAGTTCTCAAAAAGATTTTGTATTTCCTAAAAATTTTTATATTGTTTCGTCTTCTAATTTTTAAAATAAAGCTTTCCGTTTTTTCTCCTAGAGCTTTTAGCTTTCCTAACATGTTTGTATTGTTTCGTCTACGAATTGTGGAATAAAATCTTTTCATAATTACGCTTTCAATTGTTTACACGAAAGCTTTAAGCTTGTGAACGATCAATGTTTTAAAGATGAAAACTAAAAACCTCTTCAACATGTTTCTTCATAGAATTGCATTTATCTTAAACAGAAAATAACTATTTAGGTTATCAACAATCTAGGCTTTAAAGCTTAAAAATAAAAATCTCTTGAGGCTTTCAACGAATATTTCCCTAACATTTTTAAATCGTTTCGTCTGGGCATTTGTTTATGCTTTCAACGACAAAAAAAATCATTCCTAACGTTTTTGTATTGTTTCGTCTTAGGATTTTTGAATAAAATCTTTCAGTTTCTTCTCGAGAGTTCCCAACTTTTCAATCTCGGCCTAATCCAATGTCCACAATAATTTTAATTTACATTTATAGGTAATTTGATATTTCTTTAAACGTTGAATTCACGTTAGTCATGCTTAGTTGGCCATGATATTTCTTTAACAATTTTCTCATAGACCGTTCGGCTGACTTCACACGATTTGACCATACCCGTGTTCAGTCACTTTTTTTTTTTTAAATTATTTATTACCGAATTTAAAATTAACATTCTTCAATTATCACTTTCAATATTTCATTCAACTAATTTTGTGGCAATCAAAACACACACGCACACACACATAAACCAAAAATAAAAAAGAAGTCAAACAATTTCATAAAAATGCAAATTTGGTTTAAAAAAAACATTTTAAACTAGAGATACACAGAGATGAGTAGCTCAACTGAAAACTAGTTTCCGATCACAGATAACATCAGCGAAATTAGCCGCCACATTTCATTATAAATGATTTCAAACAAAAACAAAAAAAATCTGCTAGTTTGAATCACAAGTCGAAAAACTGCCACTAAATAAATTTTATTTATTTTCATAATTAACATAAATATTTCTATAATAATTACGAGTGAGGTGGGGCAGGGTGAGTACTAATCAGCAGCAACACCAGCGCCGCTCACCTGTGATGATCAAAGATGACCAAACATCGTTTTAGTAACACCTCGTTAGTGTGCGATGATGTAGTGGGGGGGGGTTGTGGGGGGGGATCTTCCTACACCTTCGTTGGTGAGCAGAGGCAGGCGGCGGTGAGACTGTGAACAGACCTGGCGGTGCTGGCCAACAATTGACAGTTTTATTGGCGGATTAAGATTTGCCCGTCAAGTGGTTTTGCAAATATTTGGCCATTTTACTGTCTGCGGAAGGTTAATGGATGATCGATGTTGCCGGGTGAGAAACTCAAAAGAGCCGTTAGGAAAAAGAGAGAAAATTGTGTAGTTGAAGATGGGGACATCGTGGATTTTGCTATAAAAAAAAATAAAAAGCCAAGCCAGGACTTAAAAAGATCATTTATTACAAAAGGAATACCAACTCGGTCTGCTTGGCAAATCCAACCCATTCCTCTATTCTCTCCAACCCATGTTGTATCATGGTTTTCTTTTTTTTTTCTTTTTTTAATTAATTTGATACCTAATTAATTTTATTATGTCCACACAATGACCTTGATTACTAAAAGTCTAACATTTACTGAAGGAGTCCTCATTAACTGCATGACGTTTTTGTTGCTTTTCGAAATTAATTAAATTCGTCTATTGGGCAAATAAACTGTTGCCCTGCCGTTTCTTTATCACAATTGATTTCAATCGATTTTCAGATATTACGTAAATTTTTAAATGAAATAGAGACGATTGAATTTATTTGTATGCGTGTGTGTTGTTTTTTTGCAATAAACAGTGAACGAAATTTCACTTCCATTTGTTTCACAAAAGCTTTTGGGCAAAATATAAAACGAAAGCTGGCAAAAAAACAAAAAAAAAAATATCCACGTAATCATAATAATTTTTACAGAATACCTAGGACTGCAAAGGATTTTTCATTTCGAACTAACCACCCCAAACTCAATGCCGGTCTCTTTGAACTCAGCATAAAATATTTACAAGCTCAACGAATACAAATAAAATAAATAAATGAGAATTACTGCACTCACTTCATCTACAATTCATGTCTTCCGCTTTCAATGTCAGTTCGTCTCAAGTCCCTCGCACCCTTACCGCCACGCACCGAAACTATTTGGGTCATGAATTCCTAACGTTTGTGTACATTTTCGCAGATAAAAAGTTTCCTAACCCCAAAGATAGCAATATTTGTTCTTCTATCATTTTTGGAAAACATCTGCGCTCGTAATTAATATCTAACCGGCATGATGCGCTCTCCCTCACTCGCTGTACTGTATCACTCACACACATGCTCTCTCTCTCGTTTTCTCAGCCGTTTGTAGTGCAAAATTATTAACAGCAAGCAAAACATGCAACTCGAAACGAATTTAACTTTAAGTCCACTCTGATAAGAAATGCTGATAAAGAGGAATGTGATGTTGGTATTTATGGAGGGGAAAACATAATAGATTGGACGGCCGTGGTGTCGTAGGTAGTGTGTGCGACTATCACACAGAAGAACCCGAGTTCGAAACCGGGCGTCTGTTTTCTACCTCGTAAATGTTGGCGACTCTCGTAGCCATGTAAAAACTTCTCAAGAAATGCATTAGAGTCAGCGAGAGTATACAAAATTATATCGTACACAGCTCACTGATTCGAGAGAACTTCCCCGTCTGTTCCCTCAGGGAATGTTACGGGGAAATAAGTAAGTAAAACATCGTAGAAGAGGCGCAACGGTGGGGCAATTTGGACAACAATTTGTTGTTGAATGAAATTAGGGGGAATCGAAGAGAATATCCACTTTGAGTTGAGAGAGGAGAACATTTTCTGTTCAGGAGATGTTGTCTGGTCCTATGGAGATCCTAGGAGCCCTGCCAAAATTGTTTGCCCTAGAACACTTAGGGCCAATAAATGCGATTGTTGTTAAACCGCGATTATGTAAAATTCAGTTTAAACATTAAATAGGTTTTTGAGTGGTGGACATTTTCAACGGTTGATGTGAGAAAAACCATATGTTTCCGGTGAATAATTAAAAAAAAATATTAAACATTTGTGAGGGATTTTGGTCACACAGGATTTTTTTTTTTTTTTTGGAAAAAAAATATGAAAAATCCTATGTTTCCGGTGAATAATTAAAAAAAAAAATATTAAACATTTGTGAGGGATTTTGGTCACACAGGATTTTTTTGGAAAAAAAAATATGAAAAATCATGTGTCCGGTGAATAATTAAAAAAAAAATATTAAACATTTGTGAGGGATTTTGGTCACACAGGATTTTTTTTGTTTGGAAAAAAATAGGAAAAATCCTATGTTTCCGGTGCATAATTAAAAAAAAAATATTAAACATTTGTGAGGGATTTTGGTCACACAGGATTTTTTTTTTGTGGAAAAAAAATATGAGAATGGAAAAAAACTGTGATTATGAACTTTGGCAAATGGTGGTGTTCGGAAACCTCTTGCAGCATTACAAAGAATTACACAGCCACGTTTATTTAAGAAATTGATTTTATTTGTGAAATTTGTTGAACCACCGTAATTTTAATTCCTCTTTTCATTCTTACGTTGAGAGATGTCACAATCATGTGGCTATGATTAAACTGTGGTTTAAACTCTCCATATTGGATGCTTAAACTCCAGTTAAAGTTTGACGGAACAAAATTAATTTGAAAAAATTAAACTGCAGTTTAAACGAAAAACGAAGATCAACCTACCGCCATTTATCTTAATATATATTTACCCTCGACACTGATTCACTGATACACTGACTCTGTCACGCAGTACGTAGGAATTTAAATAGGCATTCTATAATTTTCTATAAATAATAATAATAAAAAAAATAATATTTTTTTTTTTGTACAGAAATTGTGTTTTCCCCAAATTTTTTTTACCAAAATTTTTTTTTTACAATTTTTTTTTTACAAAATTTTTTTTTCAACAAGAATTTTTTTTTTTACAAAAATTTTTTTTTTTTACAAAATTTTTTTTTCCAAATTTTTTTTTTTCAACATAATGTTTTTTTTCCACAATTTTTTTTTTTTTTCAACACAATTTTTTCTCCATATTTCAACGGGCGCCATAGGCGCATTACAACTTACTAGTTGGAAATAAATCAGATCACAATTAGTTGGCGCTTTCCTACCGACTCTCCCGCCAAAAACCTCTTCCCAGTAAGACTAATAATTGCCCTAGGTGTCCTGTCGGCCCCTAGTACACTAACTGGCTTAATAAGGACCAATAGCAGATCACAATTTGGTGGTGCTTTCCTGCCAATATTTCCAAACTCCCCTTCCCAGTAAGTTTAATAATTTTACCCAGGCTGCTCTGTTATATTTGTTGGCTCCTAGAATAGGGAGCGAAATAAATCACAGCACAATTAGTTGGTGCTTTCCTACCGACTTCCCTGCCAATATTTCCAAACTCCCCGTCCCAGTAAGTCTAATAATTTGCCCCACCATTTAGGTGGTGCTTTCCTGCCAATATTTCCAAACTCCCCGTCCCAGAAAGTTTAATAATTTGACCCAGGCTGCTCTGTTATAATTGTTGGCCCATAGAACACCTACTGGCTTAATAGGGATCGATATCAGACCACAATTAGTTGGGCGCCTATGTGGAAATATTTCCCAAAACCTCTTCCCAGTAAATTCATATGTTGTACTCTTTTTCATTTAAGGTTTTTGTTTCAACATTTTGGTCGATTATGACATTTTTCTATTTTAGTTTAGACCCATAAAGAACGAACATTTACGGGCTTCTTTTATGAGGTTCATGTCGATTACCGATTTATGTTTATACGACACCAGCTAATCAAAACAATAATAAAATGGCCAAAAACCGAAAAACGAATTGAAAAAAAAAATTAAAAAATTCAAATTTTCTAGCCTGTTGACAAGTAAGCAGACATAACAACAGAAATAACAACAACGCAAATGGTCTGACTCACTTTTAAGGTGATTCTGTGTGCGGCATAACGAAATGCTACCGTATGCGGGCGCCCCCCTCCCCCCCAAAAGATGTTGAGGCTGAAAGCAAAAGGTAAAAAGAACTCCACACCAAGACCAGACCCCGGCCCGCTGGCCAACTACGAATGGTAATCAATATGCCAAGCGGGCTTTTATGTAGACACACACCAAGACTCCACTGGCCATGCCTCAAAAACCACCGAGACGCTTTCAAGTTCATTACCATTGAATCGATAAATAAACGATATTGAATGTCAACATTCTCAAAAGCTCTTTTTCAGGAAAATATTAAATAACAATTTAAATGAAATCAAATTACCAGCCTCAAAAGGTACAAGTTTTTTGGGTTGTTTGTTTGTTTTTTTTTTTTTTTGGAGAGTATCCATTTACACAATGGCCCCACTTTACAAAGTTCAATATACGCCGACGCCAGAGCCCTACTTGGGAAATTGTTTAAAGCCAAAGACAAACGAAACGAGCGGTGACTTATTTATATTCAAACCACTTGATTGTGGGTTGTGCTGGGAGGGGGAGGGGAGGGGGCCTTTTTAGGTTTGTAATAGGAAGGTCAATGGCAAAACCACTCATGTAAGCTGCAGCTTATTGAATTTGGCCAGAAATGGCTGGAGTTGATTTGTGTCTTACACTTTTTTTTTTTTGTTTATGTAATTTCCAATTTGTTTTTCAATAAAAAACGGAAGGGTAAGTAGGAAATCATTTACCTTCAGCATGAGTTCGGCGATTTCTTTAACGATTATTAGACAGAATTCTGTAATCTTCACGAAGTTTGTTCGCAGCTCATTTCTCTAAGGGGCCTCTAAGGGTCCTCAACTCAATGTTAATTATCCGGAGGATTTTAAGAAATTAGTGTAAAAGTTCACCTAAGCTTTCACCTAGATACATATGTCTCTTTAAGGCCACTCTCTGACTAACAACATTTGCAAATATTTTCTTCATTTCTCCATTTAATACATTTTTTTGTTTTGTGTGTGTGTGTGTGTTTATTATTCCCCGACTTTAGTGCATATTTACGAATGACGAAAGAACGAATATACTTCCGTATTAGATAATCATCGTTGTGATGAGTATGTTTACCTTAGAATAAACTGCAGTTTTCAGCAGCGTCTTCCAACCACTGCAATAAATTGCATTCAATTGTGTTTGAACATTGTGGTGGTGGTCTGGTGAGTGTGTGTTTGTGTTCAACTCATAAAATCAGGGAAAAATATTCGAAATGATAGAGAACAACAATGTAATCATAATTTAGATAATGCATGCCGACGAACTGCATAGATACTGGCCAAAGGTGTGCCATTCATTGAGTGGCCCGCATTCCTTTCTAATGAATTTCATAAAATTCCAATTTTTGTTGTTGTTTTCAATGAACTAATTTCCTAGCTGCAAGTGTCACTACTTGAAAATTAATTGAAATTTAATATCAGGAATTTTTCTTTTTTTGTTTTAAACAAATATTTGTTTTTAGAGTTTTGAGTATAACTAGAATTAGTTGCCAATTTCTTTGAAATTTTTTGAATTTCCCCAAAAAAATCAACTCATGTTGTTGTTGAGTATTGTTAATCTATATTCTTCGTGCAGTTTAGTTTCTGTTAGTGGAGCTTTCAGTAAAATCCACTGCTTTGCATCATGAAAATGGGTTCAATAGACACATTCAAATGGGTTCAATTAGAATACAATAGAGTTGTAACGCATGTTCGTTGTTTTCAGTAAAATATACTTAAATTAAGTTTTTCATTTCTTTAGATTGGGTCAAATTTTACCCCAAAAATGGGTTCAATTATAATTATAGTTCAATAGACGATAATAACAGCAGATTGTCTTTGTTGTTAACTTAAATAAAGTTTTTTTTATTTCATTATATTCGGTAAATATGTACCACGAATATCAGTTCAATAGACGATAGAAATGGCAGATTTTCTTTGTTTTAGGTAAAATGAACTTAAATTAAGTTATGATTTCTTTACGTTGTGCAAAATGTTTACCAGGAAAATGGGTTCAATTAAAATACTATACACTAGTACAAAGTTATAACACATTTTCCTTGTTTTCAGTAAAATGAACATGAATTAAGTTTATCATTTCCTTAGATTGGGTTAATTTGTGGCACGAAAATGGGTTCAATTCAAATACTATATACTCTAATACAAAGTTATAACACATTTTCCTTGTTTTCAGTAAAATTAACTGAAATTAAGTTTTTCATTTCTTTAGTTTGGGTAAATTTTTGGACCGAAAATGGGTTCAATTGTAATATTATAGACAAATACCAAGTTAGAACAAATTTCCATTGTTTTCAGTGAAATGAACTGAAATTAAGTTTTTCATTTCTTTAGATTGGGTAAATTTATGGCACGAAAATGGGTTCAATTCAAATACTATATAGACTAATACAAAGTTATAAGACATTTTCCTTATTTTCAGTTAAATTAACTTGAATTAAGTTTTTCATTTCCTTAGATTGAGTAAATTTGTGGCACGAAAATGGGTTCAATTGTAATATTATAGAAAAATACCAAGTTAGAACATATTTCCATTGTTTTCAGTAAAATGAACTTAAATTAAGTTTTTCACTTCTTTAGATTGGGTAAATTTTTCGCACGAAAATGGGTTCAATTCAAATACTATATACTCTAATACAAAGTTACAACACATTTTCCTTGTTTTCAGTAAAATTAACTTAAATTAAGTTTTTCATTTCCTTAGATTGGTTAAAATTCTATCATGAAAATGGGTTCAATTATAACACATATGCTACATATTTAAAGTTATAACACATTTTCCTTGTTTTCAGTAAAGTTAACTTAAATTAAGCTGTCCATTTCTTGCTCGTTCCGCTTAGTGAAAAATTGTTGATGCAGCAATTCAATTTGCATTAAATTTATTTCAAAATTCTCAACAGAAGCACTGATAAGACAGGTGTAATCAAATTATTTTTGCTTTTAGCAGAAACGTGTTAATGAATTCCTTGGGCAGAAATTAATTATTTTGGTTTTGTTGTTGTTGTTTTGCTGATTTCCGCTTTCATCAGCTGTCTATTTTTATATACACTTTCCGTTTCAAATTCTAAACAAAAACTTGTATTCGTCGCTCATTTAAATCAACTTAAAGGCGACCCGGAGTCTCAGAGCTGCTCAAAATCCCCTAAGCATTTAAAATGGTTTATTTTTTCTCTACAAGAACCCAAAAACCAAATGCTTCACACGCCGCACACACAAACAAATAGAAAGAGAAGTTAATAATAATAATCTGTTTGAAACAAAAGAAGAAAACATGTTTGACGGTTGCTTGGCCATTGTTGTTTGACAACTAATTATCACAATTTATTAAAAACTCATCAATAATTGTTTTCTGTGTCCAGTCGAGTTTTTTTTTTTTTCGTGGTCATATGCTGGGTCTTTAGCGTGTCGAAGCTTATGTTTGTTTGTTGGGGCGATGGTTAACTAATTTGTTCAAATTTCCTTTATTTGTGTAAACGAAATTATGTCATTTCAATAAAAAACGCATTTTTCAAAATCTCTTCTGACAGATGTTCGTTGGCTGGGCTGCCGACAGCAAAAAAGAAGGAGTTGCCACGACATGCATAGGCGACATCGACAAGATATGGAATGCAATTTGCCATGATGACGAAGACTTTTGATGATATCGGTTTTATCTCTGTTTGTTGATATACGAAATCTTTGATTTGTTGTTTTGGCTCGATGCTATTAAAAGTGATGCAATCATCAGCCAACAATTAATGGAGCAGCAGCACTCGTAGGCAGTTGCGTTTAATGTTCGTGCATCCGCCCTTAATGAATATTGAAGTGATGATAACAAATTAATTGATCTCCCTCCCTCGAGGGAGCACCATGAATGGTGACTTCAGAATACCAGACATACATATGTAATTAAAGTTATGCCAATACACAGGTCTGCAGAGAATGTGGATTCCGTAAAATGTAAAGTTCTCCATGGAACGATGGAATGTCCATTGGTCGCTTGGTCGATTGAATAGGAAAGAGTTGGACAAAAAACGTGGTTGGGAAAAGTTTTCTAACACTTAAGGTTAAGAACAGGTTCTATTAGAAAATCATTGGATTTAATGAAATTTTGCTAAAATTAGTTTGATGCAACCGAAAGTAGTTTGATCGAACCAAAAGTGGTTTGATGCAACCGAGAGAGGTTTGACGCCTCCAAAAAAGAGTTTGATTCACCCGCGAAAAGTGTTGACGTACAGCAACGAATATTGTACTGATGCGACCCATAAAGGTCTCTTGCCTTCGCATGTAGTTAAGCGCAATCAAAAGTTGTTTAATAGAATCGCCATCTTTTTTTGTGGGCCACATTAACGCTTTCATGTAGAATATCTCTAGACTTCCTTTAAATATTTATACGTTTTAAGAAACTTCTGTTCTGTATTTATTAGAATTTCTAAAAAATGAACCAAAATATGCTGTTGATCCATTTGATCCAATCAAAATTGGATTGATCCAACCACAAGTGGTTTGAAGCGAACAAAACAGGTTTGAAATAACGGAAACTTCCAGATTATTACAGTAAGCGGTTAATTCACCCGACAGAATGTTGAAACGCGAATAACACATATTTTCTCTAAGTGTTTCTCGTTGCTGATCAATGGTTGTCTGGAGGAATTCGATTAAGAAACTTATGTATTGAATCTAAACCCAAAAGAGTCGGAATTTTTTACTCGCGGATAACATTCGGAACTAATGATTATTTGATAGAATTGGAAAAGCCAACCAAAAGTGGTTTGGAGCCACCAAAAGTGCTTTGAGGCAATCAAAAGTGGTTTGAGGCAACCAAAAGTGGTTTGTGGCAACCAAAATTGGTTTGAGGCAACCAAAAGTGGTTTGAGGCTACCAAAAGTGGTTTGAGGCAACCAAAAGTGGTTTGAGGCAATCAGAAATGGTTTGAGGCAACCAAAAGTGGTTTGAGGCAACCAAAAGTGGTTTGTGGCAACCAAAAATGGTTTGAGACAACCAAAAGTGGTTTGAGGCAACCAAAAGTGGTTTGAGGCAACCAAAAGTGGTTTGAGACAACCAAAAGTGGTTTGAGACAACCAAAAGTGGTTTGAGGCAACCAAAAGTGCATTGAGACAACTAATACTTGTTCGATGTACCCTCAGCTAGCCAAAAATACCAAAATGTTTTTTTCTAAGGCCTACTTGGGCCCGGACTAGTCTAAAATAAGCTTCCACCGAACTTATAACTATATGCTTTTTATATTTTTTGGAAATTCCCTTTCATTAAAGTGAAATAGAAATTTGTATAGGAAAATTTGTGGAAATTTGACCGCCATTTTTTAAATATCCCCAAGAGTGTTCAAGTCAGTTGCCTTTGCTTTCATTTTACAACATTTCTAAATTCAATTCACTTCACTGATTGACAGTTATTCTAGAAAATCGTGCCAGATTTTTCATTTCATTTGGCTGTGCTTGTAGGACAAATGGTATTTCATAATATTTATTGATGATTGAAATTGAACTCATCGAAAGCTGACAATCAATCGATTAATTTATGTAAACCGCTGGGTGTAGCAACAATTGCAAAATCAAAGAAAATTAATGATTTCTTTATAATTCAATTGATGATGATGAAGGCGAAGCCAACGACTGATAGTGAAAAGCTATATCAGCTATCTGCTGCAAACACTGAGAGAAATCAATTAGAATAGTTTTTTTATAATTCAATGAATTAAAATACGAGGTTTTTCGTTTTCTTTCTTTCAGTGCATTTCGATTATTTTTAAGCCGCTGAAGCGTTGCATGCCCGCCTTATCTCTTATCTCTTCACTTTTCAGACCAGTGTCTCGTTAATGGAAACCCTGTAAGTTGACATTTCGAGGCTGCTCGTCGATGGCCTGTAAATCATCTGCTTACTGATCTTCTCATTGAATCCCTCAAGCCTCAATTGATTTGTTTGAAATCTTGTGGCGTATTAATCATCGTCCGCTCATCGATTAAGTGGATTTCGTTGAGGCTAATTTTACTTTTGTCTTGCTGACAACACAGTCTACGCCATCAAATGTTAGTGGCCGATGGTGGTTTTTATTTTTATTCTATGTGATCATGAAAGTTTGCTTTACGCATTTGCAAAACTGAGCAAGAAAAAGAGGTGCTTGGTTGTTGTAAAAATGCAACAAATGCCATGTTTAACAACAACGTGCCGGCGCGCAGCTATGGCCAATAATGTTTTTGGCCATCGGCCAACATGTAGGAAAATGCATTCAACTTTTTGCAAATGCTCGCTCGCTCTCTCTCTCCCTGTGTCTCTCTGTGATGAATACAATTCTGGGAAATCATAAGAAATTGTTTTATTTGGTTTTGAATGCGAACATATTTCACATTTATTATTTTGATAGATTCAGTTTATGGCAAATAAATAATAATTTACTGATTTCTGAAATCAATTCTGCAATTAATCGTTTTTAATTAAAACGTTTTAATTCTTTTGCGCCCATTGATTTTGATTTGTTGCTTCGTGATTTCATTTGTCGCTGCTGACACTTTCTTAATTAGTTTTCAATACTCTCAGTTCAATAATTTCTTCTTTTCAATTCTCCATGTCCATTTCAATTGAGCAAACCCACATATCGCTTCGGTTTAAACGAATATTCGTCTCAAACAAATATTGAATCATCAATTGATAAACATTTGCGCCACAACAATTAACGCATTTTTTATTTTTCAGCTGCACTTTAAGGGGAGGGGATGGGGAGAAAAGTGTGAAGAGTTTTGGGATGACATAAGTTTAAAAATGAAGCTGGTGCCGGCACTGGTTAACCACAAAATTGCAGACTATCACAGAGAAAAATGACGCCACTCGTAGTCTGTGTTTTTTTAAGAATTTGTTAATTGGGTTGATGCAGTCCAAAATTGGGTTGACGCAACCAGAATGTGGCTGATGCAACCAGAATTGGATTGATGCCACCAAAATGGGATTGATGCAACCACTACTTGGGATGACAGACCAAAAATTGGGCTGATGCAACCAGCATTGGATTGATGCAACCAAAATGGGATTGACCCAACCAGAATTGGGCTGATGCAACCAATACCTGGGTTGACGCAACCAGAATTGGATTGATGCAACCAAAATGGGATTGATCTAACCAATACTTGGATTGACGTAATCAAAAATTGAGCTGATGCAACCAGAATTGGATTGATGCGACCAATACTTGGATTGATACAACCAAAATTGGATTGATCCAACCAATACTTGGGTTGACACAATCAAAAATTGAGCTGGTGCAACCAGAATTGGATTGATGCAACCAAAATTGGATTGATCCAACCAATACTTGGGTTGACACAATCAAAAATTGAGCTGGTGCAACCAGAATTGGATTGATGCGACCAATACTTGGATTGATACAACCAAAATTGGATTGATCCAACCAATACTTGGGTTGACACAATCAAAAATTGAGCTGGTGCAACCAGAATTGGATTTATGCTACCAGAAATGGATTGCTGTAACCAGAATTGGGTTGATTCATCCAAAACTGGGGTTGATGCAACCAATACTTGAGTTGACGCAATCAAAAATTGGATTGATGCAACCAAAATTGTATTGATGCCACCAAAAATTGGTTTGATGTACCCAGAATTGGTTTGATGTAACCAGAATTGGTTTGATGCAACTAAAAGTGGGTTGATCTGAAACTTCTCCAAAGATCTTTCTTTAACTTTGCTAGTGACAAAGTCGATTTTGTGCTGATTTGGCATAACAGACGTTTTACTGAATCTGTCTCAGTTCTCCTTTCCAGATTTCCAGATGGAAAATATATTCATAAATTCATAAAAAGATTCCATTTCTACAATACTGGAAGGTCTACTTTAAATCTTTTTTATGAATAGGACAACAGCCGTCCATGGCGTAGAGAGTAGGCGGAATGAAGCATCATCTGGGTCATCTTTTGAGTCATTCGGAAATCTAAATATAAGTTTTTTGTTACTTTTGTTTAAAAAATGTGTTAAATTGAAGTTCCCGACATAATGATGTCATTCCGAAATTCTCCATGTCTCGGTTGCCTTTGTTATTCCCATCACCGAACCCCGAGTATTTAGCAATATTGAACAAACAACAACATGTGTCAAAATACTTGGCTCGGATTAACATATCAATCCATCACCAATTGAAGTCATTAAGCTCGCAGCCATGCAGAACACTGGAAACTGTCTGCATTGTGGTTTCCATTGCTGTCATTCTTTTCATTCAGCCCGAGATCTGGAAGATCTCTTGGGCGAGATGAACTAAATGTGCCAGATTGTGTGGCAAGCAAAGAGAGCTGTCATGAAAACAGAAGAAGAAGAAAAAACACCATAATTGCCATTACAAAAAATATGTAGAATAAGTCGTAAAACATATGGACAATTATGGCTAAGAATACATTTTTCGTAAGACGTTTTGGGGATTTTTGGGAGGGGGGATTTTGCCAGTTGCCAATGTGTCGGCTGAGTGTGACGAAGTGTGTCTGAAGAAGCTGTGAAACGGGCATGTGTAATAATTCACATTTTAACTAAAACGAGCAATTTCGGTGTGTGTTTTTTGTTTTCGCTGTTGTTGTGTTAATGTTTTTATAACCCATATGTGTGCAATATGTTGCCGTTTTTGTTTCCCTATAGAGAAAACAAAAAAAAATATGGGATCATGCCAATCTTTTTCGGAATTCAATGGAAATTGAAAAACTTGAGGAAACAAGGCAAACGATTTTTTATATATTTTTAAGGCTCTCTCGTCGTTTGAAACTGAAAAACTTTTTTTCTAGCTTTTTAAGGCTCTCCCCTTTCTCCCTCTTTACATTTGTTTTAACAATTGCTTGCAATTCCAGTTTTGTTTTGTTCGTTTGTTTATTTACAACGGGCAACATTTCATTTGCTATTCAATAAACAAAAACAAACTTTCAATTGGCATGTTGCATTTTCCATTTGCAATTTATTAACTCATTTATTTGTTTGTTCTGGCAAACTAAACTGGAGTATTGCCTTCATTAAAATGATTATTATTTTGCTACGATTCGCCGCATTATTTTTTTTTCTTTCAGTTCTTCTCTGAAATGTTGACATTGTGTTCTAAATTTTGTTAGCTGCTTTGTTGCCGTGTTCATTTGTTTATTTTGTTTTTAAAAAAGAAAAACAAAACAAAATAATAATAAGAAAAAAATCCGTTTGAAATACAATTTGAATGTGTGTTTGGCGTTGCTGTTTAATAACCCGGCAAAAAAAGATATTTGCAATTCAACACTGGCCAAATACATAAAATCTAATGAAACGAAAGACATGTGTATGTAGGCCGACAAGACACTGTACAAGATGAGAGGGAATTAAGGTGACCAGGCCAAAGTCCACAGAGAGAGAGAGTGTTGTAGTCACTGCTCTGTGTTAGCTGAGTTTCAAAGCATCACAGCTTTTGATATGAAAGATGTTTCTCAGACCTTCATTAAACAACTCTGCAAAACTTTTAGTTAGTTTCAGCTCAGCATTGGAATTGCTAATTTAAGAGACGCGCCTAGCCAAATTTTGATTGCATCAACACAATTTTGGTTGTATCAATCCAATTCTGGTTGCATCAATCCAATTTTGGTTGCATCAATCCAATTCTGGTTGCATCAACCCAAGTACTGGTTGTATCAATCCAATTCTGGTTGCATCAATCCAATTCTGGTTGATCAATCCAATTTTGGTTGCATTAATCCAATTCTGGTTGCATCAGCCCCATTTTTTGGTCTGCGTCAACCCAAGTATTGGTTGCATCAGCCAAATTCTGGTTGCATCAACCCAATTTTGGTTGCATCAACCCAATTAAAAAATTCTTTTAAAAATCTCTGAATTCTTCGAAATTTTTTAAAAAAAAAAAAATCCCTTTCGAAATTTAAAAAAAAAAATAATCTCTTTCGAAATTTTTTTTTAAAAAATAATTATGTCTCAGAATTTTCTTTAAAAAAAAATAATCTCCTTCGAAATTTTTTTTTAAAAAAAATAATCTTTTTCGAAATTTTTTTTAAAAAAAATAATCTTTTTCAGCTTAGGTTGCATCGAACCCCTTGGTTACCATTAAAAATCTTTGTGCCTTTGTCATTTGACACAAATTATTGTCATTTTCTGTTAATTTGAAAAAAATCACTATTAAAAATATTCATGACTTTCTTTAGAAATTTTAAACGTCATACTATTTTTTGGTTGCATCAAACCAACTGAGGTTGTATCAACCCAAAAGCTACCATTAAAATTTGCTACCCCTTCGACATACGGAAAAAAATTGTGTTTCTTTAAGTGGAGATTTTGAAAAAGTTGAACTGTCACACAGTATTTTTGGATTGCATCAAACCAACTGAGGTTGCATCAAACCCATTGTTACCATTGCAATTCGTGACGACTTCTGCGGTGGAAATTTATTTGTGTATTCCTTTCAAACAGTTTTTAGAACCTCTTCGACCAATTCTGTTAGCTTCAAACCAATTCCGGTTGCATGCAACTATTTCCCCTCAAAGGGCATAGGAAAACTTTTCAACTTCATGTCTTGCTTTCCAATTACTATCAAATTAGAAAGTTTCCCTTGAAACCAGAAGCAGCAACGGTATTTTCATTTACAAGTCACTGCCGCTGGTCACCTTGGCCACGGCAAATGTAGCGATCAGATGATATATACCCTGAAAATGGAGCACACATTATCTGCACAATTGTTCTGTTTCTTTTTTTTTGCTTTCGTATAATGTGCAAAACTATGAGGACAACAATTTTTTTTTTTTAGAAAAAGAAGAGAAGGCGAAGCGTGGCCGATACAAAACATAGACTTCATAGTTCTATGAATATTTATAAACAATTGCAAAGTAAACATAAAAAATATGAACTCAAATGAAAACGCTCAAACACACACATTCCTATGCTAATATTTAAAAATACAATATGAAATTTTAATGGATTGTTTAAATTTAAAAAAAAAAAAACAACAAATAGAAATTATGACACATACGAAATGGAGTTAATGGACGGCATCAAATGTAATGGAGGCATTTTTGCGCAGAGGTAAGCACAAATACCAAAAACAAAACAGAAAAACACCAAACTTAAATAGTTCTTTGGTTTATGAGACAATATCAGATTACCCACCGATCATATGAGTTATTTGCCCAAGATTTCGCTTTGAACCGTTCACTGCAAAATGGTTCCTTATTGCCTAGCGACAGCGTTTGTTTAGACACATCGGAGGGGTTTTTTTTCGTTGGTTGTGTAAATATTTGCTATCGATTGTTAAGTCTGTTAGTTATTATTATTTTTTAAATATTTTTGTTGCCTTGTATTTGAAATAGTTTAACATTACAAGATTTAGCTTTCACAATAACAGCCAAGTGTCAGATTCTGTCTGGCGAGGTACGACAATCAAATGAACAGACTTTGTAACAGGAATACATGCGAGTTCATGTAGTGACAGTTCATTAAAGTGAAATGACTCAGTAGTGAAGCGTGGAGGGGTTCGGATATGGGTTATTGGAAAACTAAATACAGACAGACTGTGTGTGGCTTAAGTTTGACGCGTTCTATTCGTACTGGGCTCTGCAAAGCATTCTATTCACCCGGTACTAAGGTACTAACTTTGGGCCGACGTGCCACGTACTCACATGGGCATGTACTTCTCAACATACTTTTGGTTCAATCAGAATCAGGGGAGGTAAGAAGAAAATCTGAAAGAAGAAGGCTGGGTTTTGAAATATTGGCTGTGTTGCCAATGCTGTAACCTAACATAAGTAAACTCGAGATTTTGCCTTCATAGAAGAAGAAGTTCGGAAGAAATCCTGTATTCCAAACTCTTCAAACTGGTCGAGGTTGTATCAAACCAATTATGGTTGTGTCATACCGATTAGTGTTGCATCAAACGGGAATGCCTGTAGTCGAAGCAGGAAGAAGAAGGAAGAAGGAAGGAAGAAGGAAGGAAGAAGGAAGGAAGAAGGAAGAAGGAAGAAGGAAGAAGGAAGAAGGAAGAAGGAAGAAGGAAGAAGGAAGTAGGAAGGAACGAGAGAATAGAGGTTTCTCTCTTCATTGAAGGGCAACTTTCTTCATTTTATGGGAAACCGAAGAAGGAAGAAGGAAGTAGGAAGAAGGAAGGAACGAGAGAATAGAGGTTTCTCTCTTCATTGAAGGGCAACTTTCTTCATTTTATGGGAAACCGAAGAAGGAAGAAGGAAGAAGGAAGAAGGAAGAAGGAAGAAGGAAGAAGGAAGGAACGAGAGAATAGAGGTTTCTCTCTTCATTGAAGGGCAACTTTCTTCATTTTATGGGAAACCGTCATTTCCTTCTTCATTGAAGGAGGAAGTAGGAAGGAACGAGAGAATATAGGTTTCTCTCTTAATTGAAGGGCAACTTTCTTGCAAAACCGTCATTTCCCTCATCATTGAACGATAAACCTTCAGTCTCTCTCTTCATTCATTCCTCATATTCTTAAAGCACCGGACTTTCGAGTTTGCCAATAAAAAATTAACGACTTTCCCCCACTGGCCCGGCCTTGATACGTGTTTTTACTTCAACCATGTTACGATCATCATCTATTTTTAAATAATATCGTTTTTTTGTTTCTGGTGTTGTTGTTGTTGTTAGTTTATTATTTCCCCACTATTTCACAAGTATGACGTTCAAACATAGGACGTGACGGGCGATAACATTATCTCCGCACACACTCGATGAAATTGAAACTAATCGGCAACAACAAATTCCATCATTAATATGGAAATAATCATGAACACAACATAATTTCCATTTTCAATTAAGTGAAAAATAATAAAGAACAAGAACAAATGTTATTGAAATACTAGAAATCATCTCGTTGATCGTTTGGAGGGCTAACGATTCCGATAACCCCTCCTTGGCAGCGGCGAAATGTGTCAGTGCGACGGCGACGGACAAACGGATGGCTGCGAGGCGCTGTACAGGCTTGTGGCCTGCTGCAAAGATGACCAGCATTCTTAAGAGATTAACAAGTTTAAATTTATTATTTAAAAATTTAATTTTAATGTTTTAATGTTTTGTTTCAATGAAATTGTTATTGCTGGCAATTTCTTAATATTTATTTAATGCCGACTACACTTAGTTCCTGTTTCGATTATCTTAGTGTCTAGTTAACATTAGGCATGGTCACATTTAGGGTCACTCTCTTAGTGCTGTGCTGTGAATTTCATGCCGGTTTTCGTTCCTGTTATCGTTTGACAGCCAAAGTTTAAAAACGACTTCTTTTTTTCTTGTTGATTCGATTTCGTTTCGTTTTTTTTATTATTTCTTCTTTTGCTGGTGCTTAGCAATACAAAGTTCTAAAATTGTTTTTGGGTTATTTGTAATCAATTGATTTAATAATTTTTTTAATTTTCGATTTACGTAATTTTTGTTTTTTTTATTTAATTACCTAACAAACTAAATTCATATTATAATTTTGTGATCCAGGACCATATGGCTGGATTTTTGCAGCAACAGACCCATGTCTCTGGTGGGAATCGAACCCACAACCCTCACGCTGATAGGCAAGCACGCTACCAACTCGACTTACGTAATTTTTATGGCTTTCTTTTCAATTGCTTATGTTGTTTTTGTTTTTAGAGATAAGTTTTCAAAAGGTTTTAGTGTGTGGGGTGAGAGCTTTTTTTTCATAGAGTTGTGTTGTGTTGGGGTAGGAATATTTTGGTAATTTCATGGAGAAAATGGTTAACAAAACAATAAACGAAAAATTAATCACAACCGTATCACCAATTAACGAAAAATAGTTACAATTATCAGCCGGCGTAGGGAAGCTTTTAGAATTTTTGCCTGGAATTTGTTTCATTTTTTTTCTCCCGCCCAATTGAAGTAAACACTTCCCCGCATAAATGTGAAACATATCCATGAAAATCCCTCATGTTTATGTTTGAAATATGTTAAGGGCAAACCATTGCGATGGGATTACCAAGGAATGTCTAAAAATCCACCCAATAAAACACATTTGTTTGCTGGCAATATATACATGATTTTGCTCCCAAACATATATATGTTTGCATGCAAACAAAATTATCATTAAATTGGAATGTTGACTTTTTAATCAAAAAACACTGCAAATTATAGTTTGAACATATATATGTTTGCCTGCAAACTAGTTTATGCTTAAATTGAAATGTTTACTGTTTAATCAAGAAAATAAATAAAAACAAATGAAAAATGCCTTGCACTGCTAATTGTAGTTGGAAATCAGAGACCTGTCACATGTTGGCTGGTTGGTCGGCAGATATTCCACAGCAAAAAATGAAAATATGCAAAGCCCAAAAAAATTATATTTTCTGCGAGTGTATGAACAAAGAATCGACTCATGTTTTTGGCCTCAACGATTTGCCTACAAAATGTTGAGATGAAATATTTTAAAAGTTCGGCGGAGTTTTTGTCAAGCTTCTTACTGGAGGACAAGGGAATCTCTGTCTTCTAGCCCATTGCCATTGATTACGAAAAGCCCTGGGACATTTTCTAAATGTAATTTCGAGTCATGTGGAATATAGTTTCAGCAATTCTTATTACAAATTTTTTTAAACTCGTTTAGCCACTTTTTTTTTGGTAAAACTATTCAGCTCCCTAAACTGTTTCTTATTTTTTTTTGAAATCTTGTCTTAATTAAAAAAGTATTTTTTTATGCCAGCTCCCTCAGCCATTTCTGATAAGATTCGTTTTTCTTGCATAAAAACTAAAGCAAGGGAAAAAAGAAGCAGCCGCCCAGAACAGAATGCGAATAGCCAACAAATTGACCTCTTTGTCCAGCAGCACTTCCGATTTGATAAAAAAAAAAAAAAACGCAAAGCAGAACAACAACAGAAAAAACGTAATTCAGAGAAGAAAAAAAAAGAAAAACTTGCAAATCATGAATAAAAAACCAATACAATTGAAGAAGAAAAAGAAAATATTATTTCCAAGTGAATGACAATAAGTTTGTTTGCCATGCCAAGTTAGTCAATGGCTGTGTCTGTACGAATGATAGCTTCTTAGTATTTGCTGAAGCTATGTATATATAGATGCATATATATGTCCACACATGTTTGTTTTATTTACTAATTAAATAAATAGAAAACAGTGTCAATGATGATAACATATGTTAGCAAATGTGATTATAAATATAACACACCAACACTTCTACATTCATGTGCACAACATTTTCATATATATCTTGCAGAATTTATAACGAAGAAGAAGGAGAAAAAACACTACAAAAGTGAAAAGTGAGTATTGAGTATTGCATTGACCAGCAAAGAAACCAAAAAAAAAACGCAGCCTACACAGCTCGGATCCCTTTCCGACAGGAAATACAAAATAAATATATTAACTAACAAAATTTTAATTGAAATTAAATAAAGATATAAAGCCAAACAAAAAGTAAGTTGGCTGTTGATATTTAACTGTAGCTGATCTTCTGTGGGTTCTGTTCCTTATAGACATTAATGTTTTTCTACTTAGGCTCACTTTGTTGGTGATTTTCTATCATTTTCGTCTCATTATTTAATTTAAAACTGTCGGCTGTTGATATTTATCTGTAGCTGATCTTTTGTTGGTGATGTTGCTTAAATATGTCTAGTTATGCTGATTTAATAATTTTCTATCATCCGCGTCTCATAATTTCTCTTTAACCTGTTGGCTGTTGATATTTATCTCCATCTGATCCTGTAGATGATCCGTTCATAGTGTGTACTCTGTCACCACTTTATGGGAATGTGCTCTGTACTCTGTTGGTAGGGACGCGGGTGACAAAATGCAGAGGTTCATTCGTGAAATAACGAATAGAAAAAATCGAATATTTGTTTGGATTTATTTTAATTTGGAACATTCAATTCTGTTTTTACGTTCACTGTGGTTCAATTGTTCAATCTAACAATGGCAACCCTGCTTTTCTAGTCGACAGAAATGGAAATATGATTCAAAGCGAAATTTAAAAAAAAAAAAAAAAAAAAAAAAAAAAACATTAAATGTAGACTTGAGGTAAATGGGCGGCGATGGGCGGCGAAAAATCCCCTTCAAATCCGTTTTAATGGGATTTTGGGGATTTTTGAAAAAATTTTGGGGGTTGGAAATATTTCAAAAATTGTAAAATTAAAACGTAATAATAATAGAAAAATCTTTATAAAATCAAATATTTTTTAAAATGGGATTTTTCGAAAATTTATGGGAACTTTTTTTTGGGGATTTTTGAAAATATTTTTGGGATTGGAAACATTTTAAAATTGTCTACTTAAAACGTAATAATAATAAAAAAATCTTTATAAAATTAACTATTTTTGAAAAAAAATAGGATTTTTCGAAAATTTATGGGGGATTTTTGAAAATATTTTTGGGATTGGAAATATTATAAAATTGTCTACTTAAAACGTAATATTAATAAAAAAATCTTTATAAAATTAACTATTTTAAAAAAAAATATATACATATATATTTTGGGATTTTTTGAAAATTTATGGGAATTTTTGTTTGATGTTCTAGTAACCTCAAAAACATGAAAAAAAATGTTATAAAAACTGTAAGAAATTACAGTAATTTTAATAAGCGGCCCGTTTGGCACCAACACGTCTAGAGGGATTTTTATGGGATTTTGGGGATTTTTGAAAATATTTTTGGGATTGGAAATATTTTAAAATTTTCTATTTAAAACGTAATAATAATAATAAAAAAAAACTATTTTTACAAAAAAAAATATATTGGGATTTTTGGAAAAATTATGGGATTTTTTTTTTAATAAAAAACATGAAAAATGTGTTATAAAAACTATACGAAATTACAACAATTTTAACAAGCGGCCCGTGGTATCAAAATAGTCCTTAATGCACGAAGTGCGTCAAGGACAAACCAACTTCAAGAGTTGGAGACAATGTAACATTTAGAGAGAGAAAGAAACTCGACTTCGCTAAATCTAGTTGAGAAGTAAGGAGCCGGAGAAACTTCCCTTTCACCATTTGGAAAGTATTTCTCTTATTTTCATTCCAAAACGACAATCCAACGCCCTTTTTATTTATAAATCTAGGCGAACGGCAACATTCGATTGAAATTTAATTAAAATTAATTTAAATTTTTTATGAAATTATAAATTTTGTTTTAGTTTATTTTCCTAGTAGCACTTGACCATTTGGAATTTTTGTAAAAATTATTTATTTTCAGGATTAGGGACTTTTTTTTTAGGCTACAACTTTACAACACAAATCTTGGCCTCTTACAATTTATGGAACCAAAAGTTCCTATACATTTTTGTAAATAATTTTCTTTTACTATCATTTCAGTCTGATACGGTAACTTTGCCATATTTCTCTATAAGGTGCCGGCAAAAACTCCAACACAACTTATTTTCATTATTCATTAGAGAGCGAAATTTTCGGGAAAGTCCCTCAGAATGTTTTACTGTTTAAACAGAAAAAAAACAAATGAAAAAAAATTAATAAAATGCCTTGCACTGCAAATTGTAGTTGGAAATCAGAGACCTGTCACATGTTGGCTGGTTGTGGTCGGTAGATATTCCACAGCAAACAAAAAAAAACATGCAAAGACAGTGATCGACCCAAAATAAAAAATTATATTTTCTGCGAGTGTATGAGCAAAGAAACAACTCATGTTGTTGGCCTCTACGATTTGCCTCGAATAATCGTTCATATTCACTGACTGTTTCAATTGTCCCCGCTCTAATGTTCAGATGTCGAAACTCTGTGTGATTTCTGTTAATAACCTTTGTAGCCGAGTAATTAAATTCGTATGGCTGATCTCCACATCATCTTTGCCACCCCTCATACACCTAATGACTGTCTTAACCTAATGTTAAATTTTTATTATAAACGTTTAAAAGAAAACAAGATTCACTTGAATTGAAATCAGAAAAGTATAAAAAAAAACAACTTACCTTAGCATTTATTCCACACGCTTGCACTATCACAATTATGGTGAATAATTTCCACAATAGCGACATACTCCTCAGGGAATTCGTCGAATTCGCTATGGGCGTACGAACGGACATCGTACCCACCATAGTCACCGCTTAGTTTTCGGGCAACGTTTATTCAACGCCACAGGAACTCGGAGAATTTTTCAGAATTAAAAATTCTTCTTCTTCTTTTTCTTTTTTTTTGGTTATAAAAAAGATAATTTCTTTTTTAAATTAATCACTGTTTAGCACTTTTCTGTTGCTGTTGTTGAAACTAAACTGCAGCAGCAAAAAAAAAAGTAAAAAAAAAAAACAAAAACGTATGAAATAAAACTTCAACAAAAAGTTGACTTTTTTTGGTCATTTATGCCCGAGTTTCGTTTAATTTTCATTGGATCTGTTTTATTTGTTCTTGTTGTTGTTGTTGTTAAACGTAAAAAAAAAAACGTGAACCACTTCACCGAAGCAGGAGTCAGTACTCGAGAATATAAATTGTAATTTTGCCGGGAGTCAGCAGAATTCATTTGAAACCCCCGCTTGTATTCGTATACTCGCAAAGTGGGAAAAGAGAGCGGGCGCGCGCGATTTCTCTGGATGGTCAAAATTAAAGCGGTCTTGTGGAATGTTAGCAAATTTAAACGGCAACAAAATGAGACAACGAATTTTTCGCAAATAATTTATTGAGCTTAACATTTTGTGAAAAGAAAAAAAAGGGGATTTTTCATAACTATTCCGGGGAAAAACTGGAAACGAATATGTACACAAGCTCCGATTAGGAGCTAATCGGCAGCTGTAGATATCATATCCCCTACAAATTATAATACCAAAAAGCTGGTTAGTTCTAAAAAAAAATTAAAAAAAAAAATTGTGATTTTTGGCTTTTTTTGGGGAATTGAAATTAAGTGTGTGAATTTTTGGAAGATAAGAAATGTAAAAATCTTTAAGAAACCTTAAAAAAAAATCAAAGAATAGAAAAAACGAAAGATAAAAAAATTAACTGAATCAAATGATTCGGAATATTGGTAATTGGGATTTTGGGAATTTTTAAAAAAAATTTGGGAATTTTTTCCGATATTAAAATTTAACAGAAATTTAAACAAAACTAATGTTTTTTTTAAATAATGGGATTTTGGAAATTTTTAAAAAAAATTATGGGGAATTTTTGAAGACATTTTTAGGAATTTTTAAAAAAAAAATTTGGGAATTTTTCGGAAATTTGAATCTAACAGAAATTTAAGCGAATCCAATGTTTGTTAAATAATTGTTAAAATTTTCCAGACAATTGTTGGACATTTTTGGGAATTTTTCAATAATGAACATTTATGTGAATTTTTAAAATATTTTTGGGAATTTTAAAAAAAAATTTGGGAATTTTTAAAATTTTAAAAATTGGGGATTATTGAAATCAATTTTTTTTTTTAGGAATTTTAAAAAACAATTTGGCAAACACATCTATTTTTTTTATAAAAATTGAGGATTATTGAAATTGAAATTTTTTTTTTTGGAATTTTAAAAAACGATTTTTGGCTATTTTGAAAAAACATTTTTGGGAATTTTTCAAATATATTTTTTCAATAGTGGGGATTTTGGGGATTTTAAGAAAATGTTTGGGAATCTAAGATCTATCAAAAATTTAAACAAAACTTTTTAATGATTTTTTAATAGTGGAAATAATAATAATAAAATAAATATAATAAAAATAATAATAATAAAATAGTGGAAAATCTTAATAATTTAGATTATTTTTAAGAAAATAGTCAAAAGCTTGAAAATTTAATGTAATTACAAGAATTTTAATAGGCGGTCCAGCAGGCGTGTTTGTAGTTTTTACTCTTCAAAAATCTACATTTATCCATGACAATAAAACAAACAAAAATTGGAATTTACAATAAAAAAAAAAAAAAAATGACCACAAAGAAGTGTACTATAATGAGATATTTTTTCAATTATTTGTATTGGGGATTTTCCACTATTTTTTTTTGGGGGGGGGGAATTGTTGGTTAATTTGAAAAAAATAGTATTTAAATAAAAAAATAAATGGTTGAGTCAAATTTAAAACAAATTCAAGTTATTTTTCTCAGCAAAAGTTTGTTTAAGAAAAGCAAACGAGTTTCTGTCAGGCTCGAGATCATTTTTTCGGTATTTTTGAAATAGAAAATGTTCAAAAAAATTTTAAAACTTCATAAAACTTTTTTTTTGTAAATAACAAATTTTTAAGTTATTTTCAACTACAAATCACTTGACTTTAACTAAAATGTTAAATAATCAGAGGTCCACCAAAGGAATGTATAATAATTATAAAAGTTCTTCTCGCATATTTCCCTTTCAATAAAGCACACATAAGATCACTTATTCAAAAGCTCTATTCCAATATAAAAGTATGTGTCCACGGTTTAAAAAAAAAACATATTTAGGGAATTTTAAAGTTTTAAACTTATTTTCATTTTTAAATTATTTGTATTTCAAATTTATTTAATTGTTTTTGTTTTTAAAAATTCTCTTTTAACCGCTTTAAAAATGTTTTCCACTTTTATTTTATTTTTTTTCTTTGTAAAAAAAAAAATTCGATCTCATTTTGTTCCACTCTGCTGTCATTTGTGCAAGAAAAATATCATAGATTTGGTTTTTCCGTTTTTAGGATTTATTGGGGGCACGATTTCCGCTGAACTTTTAAGCTTATCACGTTTATGGAGTCTATGGTGGTTGAATCCAAAATCCTTATAATAAAGCAATAATTGTGAGTTTCCGTTGTCTTGTAATTTTTGTTTTTTTGGTTTAGCAATTGCAATCCTTTTGCAATATTTTTTTTAATTGGATGGAAATTAATTTTGGAGTTTCTTTATTTTTACAAAAGTAAATCCTTTTAAGCACAACACACCAACAGTACAAAACACGAAAATGTAACCTAACGAATGCGTGCGTCCGCAACGTACTACGGCGCGCAACTAAATGATACGTTGAGATTCCTGCATGGGCCTCTAAGCTCCACACATACACCAGCGCGCACACACACACACACACAGTAGAATGATAACCGACGGACAGCTGGGTTGGTTGGTTGGTTGGTTGTGCAAATCGGAGGAGATAATTTCTGTTAAACGATTTTCAACACACGCACGCACACATCCATCCACCGTTACCGAGATACCGAAGTGAGACGATGTGATAGCGCGAGCGAATTTGTTTTTCTTTTTGTTCTTGTGTTCTTATTAGAACCGCCACAGGAGGCTAGATTCCAGTGCAACAACAACAGCTCTTAGGCGGACGTACTATCGTTTGTTCGTTCGCTCGTTGGAACGACGAGTGTTCAGCGCTGTCTCAACCGACTACATAATCCGAACCCAAGAAATGTAGTTCTCATTTATGCTAAAACAGCAGAAATTTGAAAAAAAAAAAACAACATGTTTGCTTTGGTGTGAAGTTCCGAAACAGAAACGGAGAAGAAATTCACAGTACAGCAAAGAGAGAGAGAGAAAAAACCCACCGAAAAGTGCTACGACGACGGTCGTCCACAGACTGATTGTTGCAACCTTAAGCAAATGAAAAATTCAAGTCAACAGCATATTTTAACACTGTTCGAGAAGTGAGTGAGTGCGCTATCACGCACACACACACACAGATGGCAGCACTCACATAAAACAAGCAAACGCAAAACCACAACAACAGCAGCTACAGCATGTATTGAATAGCTTCAAGCCCCAAACAGACAGCACTGCACAGAGAAGAGAAACTATGACAGCACTCACACTCAATCGCACACACGCCGACACACTTATTTACCATTCTGAACACATTGTGTGGGACTCTGCTCACCGAAAAGCAAAAGCACCAAAGTCACAAACAAAACACAGACACACATCAACGACAAAACGTAAAGCAAAGCCAGTGCCGCCGAGTGGTGTCAGACTATCACAGTAGAAAGCACACACATGCACACGACCGACCGTGCCCTGCCTGCATCATCACAACAAACAAATGAACGCCAACCATCGACGGACACCGAAGAGGAACGAAACACTGTTGTTGCTTAAGAGCATCTGTGTTGTTATGAAGAGTCAAGGAGCAGGAGTTGTAACAGCAGCACTGTGCATTCATCTGAACGTACTTCAGTCTCTTCTGCCATTGATTATCACATGAAGACAAAGTGCCTCTTAGGCTTTAGCTACCTGGCAATGAGAGTGAGCATTTCAATAACAGGGAGAGTTATACAATGTTGCCTAATTGAAATTACCATGTTGTACTCTGGTGGTTCTTAGTTAGCCGAGTCCTATCTAAGCTTTTTTTAGATATCATCTTCTTTACGAAAAGTAATCCAAGTCATCGATGATGTTTGGATAATTTTGGATAAATCACTGACTGTCCTCGTAGACAAGTGTGTCATGGACAGTAGACAGCTTCGGCTTACAGTGTGAGTCATGATCACCAACTGTCAAATACCTGCAGAAATGGAAATGAGAGGAATATGAACTAGATATCGAGAGAAGAAAAAGGATGATCATGATTCCTTAGTCGCCATCACATACAACGTAGGCAAAATATGACAAATGGTTGATGCAACTACTTCACAAGATCAGCGATAATATATATTTGTATTGTGGCAAATGATAAACCGTTTCTTCCAAGAATATTTGTTCACCATAAATATATTGAGTAATTATTCGTTCTCATATTTTTAAGAAACATAAATAAAATGGTTGATGCAACTATTTTACCCTGAAAAAATGTATACAATTAAATTTGGCGGCGGTAATATTTGTGCGGTATTCTTGGACGATAAAAAAAGACTAAAAAAATAATCAAAAATGGTTGATGCAACTATTTTACCTGGAAAAAAATCTATTTATAGTTCTTTGGTACTCTTGACCGATAAAAAAAAACAACTTGACTAAAAAAAATTTAAATGAAATGGTTGATGCAACTATTTTACTGTAAAAGAATTTATGTATTTAATTTTGCTGCGATAATATTTCGGCAGTACTCTTACACGATAAAAAAACGAAGTAAAAAAATAAACAAAAATGTTTGATGCAACTATTTTACCTGGAAAAAAATCTATTTATATTTCTGCGGTACTCTTGGCCGATAAAAAAACAACTTGACTAAAAAAATATAAGATGAAATGGTTGATGCAACTACTTTACTGTAAAAAAATTTATGTATTTAATTTTGGTGCGGTAATATTTGTCGAGTACTCTTAGACGATAAAAAAACGGAGTAAAAAAATAATCAAAAATGGTTGGTGCAACTGTTTTACCGTGAACAAATCTATGTATTTAATGAGGCGGCGGTAATATTTCTGCAGTACTCTTGAACGATAAAAACAAAGTTGACCAAAAAATATATAACGAAATGGCTGATGCAACTATTTTACTATTTAATTTGTCGGCGGTAAAACAATAAACAAAAAGTTGTGTGAAAATTGTTTTTGTATTTTATTATGGGGGTTTGGTCTATTATGCTCTTAGTAAATTTGGAATTTTCCACAAATTTCTCTTCATCATAGGTCTCTTCATAAAGGAGTAATAGAAAGGTTGATCAACGATTTCTAAAGAGATTTTAAATTTTCATACAAAAACCAAATTCTATACGAAAATTCACAGATTCTCTTCAACTATGCGGAATTTTCAATTCTTTTTTACAATTTTTTCTACCAGAAAAAAATTCAACATAAAGTTTTGTGTTAGAAAATGAATGCTTAACCATCGAAGCCTTATTTCTTACCTAGATTAGTTATTTGCCTAACTAGCCTACTACTTTCTTGCTCTTAACCGTTTTTCTGCTCTTTTATGTCTTCTTTTTCGTTTCTGAATTTCTTTTGCTGTTCTCTGTGATGATTTTAATCTTAATTTGTGGTGTTTTTTTAACATTTTCTTTCTTTCTTAAACCTCATCTCTCTGTTGGGGGAAATGTCAAAAAGTTTATCAGTTTATTGTGCCATGGACGCCGAATAGCGCTTAAGATTTTCGCCACATTCTCTTCTTGTTCGTTTATTCGTTCGATTTTAGTCTTATGTTCAATGTTCTTTTCGCTTGGTTTCCTTATCGTTCGATGTCGTTGTCGTAGGATGAGCGCTTATTTATTGCAGCTTTCTGTAGAACTCATGTTGTGATCGTACACACATGTTTGCTTGTATGTGGACGATTCTTTTGCATTTTTCTCCTCTTCTTTCATGTTTAGTGGGACACCCTCACACTGAGAAAGTTACCGGTTTTGGTGTTCTTTTTTTTTTTGGTCGATTCTGTATTGAAAGTAACTGTTTTTTGTTGTTGTTGTTGTGAGGATAACAAAAATACACTCGAAGAAAAGTTGGTTTAGAAACAAAAGTGGGGGAAAACTATAAATGGAAAAACCACTTGATTTCAGCGTATCAACAGCGATTGAAGAAAATTGAGATTTTATGAAAGGATGGACATATTCCCTTTGCTCCCATACAAAATTCAAATTACCTACGTGATAACGCAGAAATCATTACATCAGTGAATTGGATAAATTGCGAATAATCAAAATGACAGCATCAGAAAATCACCTTAAGTCGGTCGTTACGAAATAACGAATGCAAGGTTGAAAATGTCGAGTTAAAAGCTGCACAGAAAGTTTTGTTAGGAAGGTTTATGTGGGCTTTTTGAGAAAGATTTTTTGGGAATTCTATTTGTTCACTTGGAATTTTAATGAATGTAAATGCGATTTTTTCCATTACATAGAAAATAATTTTTTTTGGAATTTATCAATTTTTCAAATCAGGGAATGTTGGCGATTACCAAATTTTGAAATTATTTTTATGGGGAAATTTTTTTTTTTTTTTTGCGATTTTTATACTTTTTGGGAGAAATAAAAATTTTTTTTGAAAAAAAAATCATTTAACTGCTTATATGAATTAAAAGAAACATTTTTTCTACCGTGGAGGAAAAGAAAATATTTTTAGTATTTTCCCCTAACCTGGGATTTTTCAAAATTTTTAAAGAACTCAAGTAAACCTAAATTAAAATATGTGTTTCTAGTTTCTTTTTAAAAAAATTTGGATATTTTTTTAATTGGGAAATTTTGGCGATTTTTATACTTTTTGGGGGAATTTAATATTTTTGTATTCAAATGAAGAAAATCAATCATTTCAATAAAAATAAATGTTTTCTAGCCATCTAATCTAAAATTAGATGGTTTATAACCGATTTTTTCTTTCTTTGTGGTGTTTTTAGATTTTTTATAATTTTTTTTAATCTAGACGGGGAAAATTCAAAAACAATTTCCTCTTTTACATATTAAAAAAAAACACAGAGTTCCATTACTATTCTTACTATAATCAAGGAACTTTGAATGTTTTCCAAATTTTTAATATTTTTCTGTGCAAAATAAAGCAAAACAATAAAAAAAAATGTTGCTAGCTTAACAGATTTTGAATATTTTTTTTTAATCGGGGTATTTTGCCGATTTTCTACTTTTTGCTAGAATTCTTATTATTATCTAGACTGTTAACATAACAAAAACAACCTTTTCTCTTTAGTAAATATTGACAAGAAAAAAAGTAGCATTTTTTTTATCAGAGAATTTGGAAGGTTTTTCCCACTTTTTGTATTGTATACTATTTTTGTATTGAAACGAAAAGAAAAAAATAATTTACTTTAAAATAAATGTGTTTCTAGCTTGTATTAACAATTATTGATTATTTTTTTTAAAATGGGGAATTTTGGCGATTTTTCAATTTTCTTGGGAATTAAATTTTTTTTTGAAATTAGAACATAAAATAAATATTTGCATTTACCAATATTGAAGGAAACCGAAAATAGCCCTAAAAAAAAATCAGGGCATTAAAATGAATCTCAAGCGTATATTAACAATTATTGAATGTTTTTTAAAAAATTGGGAATTTTTAACGATTTTTTATTATTCTTGGGAATTCAATTTTTTTTGGAATTAGAACATAAATAAAATAATTTTGGAATTAGAACAAATATTGAAAGAAAAACACAATTGCAATCAAAATATGTCAGAGTTTTCTCTAATTTTTAAGGGGAAACTCAACATTTTGAAATTAAAATAAAATTAAAAAATAAATTTCTAGCATCAATATTTAATAATGAATATTTTTTTTAAATGGGGTATTTTGGCGATTTTTCATTTTTCCTGGGAATTCAATTTTTTTTTTTTTGGAATTAGAAAATAAATCAGGGTATTTTGGAGATTTCTCTATTTTTTAGGGGGAAACTCAACATTTTGAAATTAAAATAAAATTAAAAAATAAATTTCTAGCATCAATATTTAATAACGAATATTTTTTTAAAAATGGGGATTTCTGGCGATTTTTCATTTTTCCTGGGAATTAAATTTTTTTTGGAATTAGAACATAAAATCGATATTTTCATTTACCAATATTGAGAGAAAACCAAATTGCAGTCAAAATAAATCAGGGTATTTTGGAGATTTCTCTAATTTTTAAGGGGGAAACTCAACATTTTGGAATTAAAATAAAATTAAAATAAATTTGTATTATTAAATTAAAAATTAATATTATTTGTAAATGAATTTCTGCCAAGTTATCTCATTGCCAACCAATATTTTTCTTTGAGTGTCGCCTGCATAGTACTGTAAGTTCTGATTTTTCGTTTTCCTTTAGGTTATGTATCTTTTTTCCTCTTTTTCTTGTTGTTGTTGCTGTTATACTTTCAACTCGCTTACCTAGCCCAGCCACCCACATCTTCTTTGTGTCTGTTTTGTCAGCTCGAAAATGAATCTCTCAGTGTTCCATTCGGTCGTAAAAGAGTGGGATCTGCAGCATTCAGAGAGTAACAGTGGTGTGCAACATGCTGCTGTGGCACACACACACACACTAACACAGAGATGCAAAGCAGATAAGGCAAACTGACAGCCAAGTCATCCTGTGCGAGTGAGTTGGGCCGGTGTTTTTTTTTTTTTTATTACCGGCATCAATGAAATTTTTTGTGTTCATCCGTGTGTCTGTCGGTTTGTGGTTTGTTTGATATGAATTTGTCTTTCACTTCGTTTGGTTTGCGGGGGGGGAGGTTTTGAAGGGTGTGGTAAGCGGTGGTTGCTGTCGATGGGGATTTGTTGTTTTGTTTTGATTTGGAGTTTCTTCAAAACAGAACAACAACAACAACGGCAACATATGCACGCACATGATTTGTTTGGCTTGCTCCCCGCTATAAAAACAAAAACAAATCGAACGAAAGACACACCAAGCCAATCAAGCGAAACCGAAGAAATCCAAAAGCCGACCATAACAGATTACGACACAAAGGGCAGCCTACACTTGAGGAACGAACAGCCATGGCAAGCCAGTCCACTCCGTCAGCCAGCCAGCCAGCCACCAAGCATGGCTGGAGTTGCAAGACTTGTTCCAAAAAAAAAAAAAAAACATGAGATACAAAGACGAAAACCAAAACCAAATAGACGGATGGACGGACATGCAGATGCATAAACATACGGCACCTACAGATGGACAGACGAACACACAGACTTGCGTACAAATATTGAAAATGAATTATAGAAAATAAACAAACAGCAGCAACAAACAAACATTAGCTTGAAAGAAAGAAAGACCACAAGAGGAAAACCAAAAAAAAAAAAAAACAGCGGGCAAAATCTCGGACTTGGCTAAAAATAAACTGGTAACTCATCCCGCCGCTCATTAGTAACACCTCAAATAACATGAGAACGAACAACAATTCCCTGGAAAGAAAATGAAGAGTCCAAGACTGATAACGAATAAAAAAAAAAAAAACAAACAGCACCACCACCTCCTCCAGACACGAGCATCTTCCGTTGAACTGGTGGAAACATAAAACTGGAGAGTAACCAGAGATACGCCAGCAACAGCAGCAGCACCGTCGGGCTGCATCGCGGCTGTCTGGAAGTGTCACTTGGTGGCTTTATGATCATGGATGACGGCGGCGTCGGCGACAGCGTTTGTCGTGGTGTTGGTGGGCCGGTGATGCTCTATTAGTAGTCAGGTATGCAAATCAACGTAATGGAGTTGATTTGTAGGCCTTGGCAGACGGGGCAAGTGTTTTTCAATTTGGTGTGAACAAAGAATTCATTTTGTCGTGTGGCCTGCAGAACATTCAAATGTATAACAGGTCCCATTTAGGGGTACGGCAGATAATGGGACAACAATTATGACTCTAATCTCGATAACGATGCATTGCTAAGTCATATCATTCTAGGAGGTGGCCAGGAGGGGACTCCTTTGTATATCTTAAAAGAAAAATATGTATTTTTAGAAATGCCAGAAATTGGGATTCAATGCGAGAGTCTTTTTTAAGGGGTCTGAAGATCGTAATTTGTGGATAATCTTAAAAAAAGAACACGATTTGCAAACGTTGTTGCGAAGTAAGTCTAGTCATTAGGAAATGACATAACAAACTGAGCGTAAATCAAGTGTCAAAAAGACCCACTCCGAAAAAAGTATGGCCAGACTTAAAAAAACACCCGTTATTTGCATACGATTTAGTTTTTATTGTGTGATAGTCGGACAAATCTGCATTTCTGGTATTTTCGAGATAGAACCATTCACAATCTCACCTAGGCTAAGCTAAGTCACTGCCTGTTTCCGTAAAACGAATTTGGTCGTTCATTACACATCGTCAATTTTGGAAGCGTTATAAAATGGGTTTCAGACATTATTCAATTCTGGTTTTCAGATATTTTTTAGTTATCGCCATAAGGCACACAATCCCAAACGAATAAGCTCTCCTCACTGATAAAAATCCATTTTATTTGGATTTCTTTAAAAAAATAATATTTTTTTCTTTATAAAAATAATATTTTTTCTTTAAAAAATAAAAATTTTTTTCAAAAAAAAAATAATTTTCTCCAAAAAAATAATTTTTTCTTTAAAAATTTTTTCTTTACAAAAAAAATATTTTTTATCAAAAAAAAATAATTTTATTTTCTTTAAAAAAAATTTTTTCTTAAAAAAAAATAATTTTTTCTTTAAAAAAAAATAATTTCTTCTTTTAAAAAAAAATTTAAATTTAAAAAGAAAAGATTTTTTCTTTAAAAAAATTTTAAACTTACAAAAAAGTAATTTTTTCTTAAGAAAAAAAATTATTGTTTCTCTTCAAAAAAAATTTTAAATTTAAAAAAAAATAGTTTTTCTTTAAAAAAAATAATTTCTTCTCTAAATTTTCTATAAAAAAATAAACATTTTTTCTTTACAAAATAATATTTTTTTATTTAAAAAAATAATAATTTTTTATTTAAAAAAAATATTTTTTTCTTCAAAAAAAAAATAATTTTATCTTTAAAAAAATAATATTTTATCTTTAAAAAAATTATATTTTTTTCTTAAAAAAAAAATTTTTTTTCTTAAAAAAAAAAATTTTTTTTTAAAAAAAAACAATTTCTTCTTAAAAAATAATTTTTACTTTAAAAAAAAATTTTAAATATAAAAAAAAAGATTTTTTCTTTAAAAAATAATTTTTTCTTAAAAAAAAATAATTTTTTCTTAAAAAAAATAATTTTTTCTTAAAAAAAAAAAAATTTTCTTAAAAAAAAATAATTTTTTCTTAAAAAAAAATAATTTTTTCTTAAAAAAAAAAAAATTTTCTTAAAAAAAAATTATTTTTTCTTAAAATAAAAAAATTTTCTTAAATAAAAATATTTTTTTTCTTAAAAAAAAATTTTAGATTTAAAAACAAAAATAGTTTTTTTTTTAAAAAAAATTTAAATTTAAAAAAAACAAAAATTTTTGAAACTAATTTATCCGCTTACGACCCTACATCAGAAACATTCATATTTTTGTATACTGGGTCCTTTTCATTCATTTACCTCTAGTTTTAGGTAATTTTTTCGATTTTTATTTTTCTTTTTTTATCCCTAGGGCCCCTAGGCGCATTTCTCCCTTTCTCATAACGATTTTCATAATCAGTGGACAATTCTGAAGGGAGTGGCATTTTCGTTTTTATTTTTTTGGTCGGCATTTCAGTTTTAAAATAAAATTGAAAAATGTTGGTTAAAAGAAAAAGTTCCAATGGAAAATTGCCTCCTATTGCCAATTGGAGGCGTCGTTTGGGAGATAAAGACAAGTGTTGGGTTTGCCGATTAGACACTTGGTTAAGGAGACACAGTCAACTTTTTTTGGCCGATAAAGAGTGATTAGAGATTTAGCTCATATTGTGGAGAAGATTTTAACCAATTCAAGTTTTGAAATAAAATTCAAAATTTGTTAAAAAAAAAAAAATGAAAATATTTGTTAATGATTGAAGCCGGGTTAAGGGCTCTGACTTTTGATAAATACGAAACTGAGTTTGTTGTGCAATAGACTTACATACGACCTATCACACCACAGTGACCCTAATGTGCATTTGTAGATATGTAGGCACGGGACATGGAATTTCCCATTCATCGCTTCTTCACAATTTATGGAATCTCAACAATTCTAAAAAAAAAGAAAAGAAACACAAATTCCCTTACTTTCAAATACCTAAAAGTATTCAAATAAACATATGACAGCATTTGGATAAGTCAGTCTGATAAAAGTTGCAGAGAGAACAAGCAAACGAAAATTAGTCGTTTTTGTTCCGGGGGGCTCTCGTTTGTTTACCAAATGACTTAAACAATCAAGATGCACTTGAAAGTGAGACAACAATTGTAAAAGAAACAATAAAACCACAGCACACACACACGCACACACCAGGGCCACTTAACCTTCAGAAAAACGGGGGAATATTGCCCTTTTCTTGTGGAAGGGCAAATAAACACACACAAAATAAATAGAACCAGATAACCACCAGTTGGGGAACACGTATGCCTGAATGACCCCTTAAACTCCACGGTAGAACTTGAACCACAAATACCTCTCCAATTGTAGAGTTATGCATCATGTGTGTATGTGTTTTTTAAACTCCACTTCACCACCCCCCAATTTGGCCATCCCTTTCCATGTGTGCCTTCTGTTTGTCTTCGGATTATTCTCATACAGAACATGTGTATGCTGCATTATTTGTAATAGACACAATAGAAGGTAATGCCTTTCGAGTGTAGGTTGGAAGGGGCTGCAATGTAGCCTGAAAATGATTAGAACAATGGCTGCATTTATGGTAAATTTAACACTGTAGTCACAGAGGATGACTAGATCGAAATAAGCAAGGAGAACAATTAAACTTAAATTTGCGGGACTCGGCTCTCAAAATAACTGTCTTACATAACCCCGCGACAAAAGACAGCCTTCGGTGTGTGACTCAAGCCATGATTGCAGCCTTGCACACACGTTTAAAGCTAGCACGGGATTAGATGGGAGACTTTCCCCTCTCGCCTTTGTTATTAAACCTTTTAGGACTTTAAAAATGATTTCACTACCAACCTAACCGCAAGTGATCTTCGCATGCAGAAGCTTTTTTTGTCGCTGCATTCTAGATCATCATTAAATTTTGTAGTAGTATCGGTATACGGAAATACAGGAACCGTCACAGAGACGAACACCGTCCCGGCTGCCTTCAATCGATATCTTTCCATAGAGTTATGGGCCCCGATTAACCACCGTCTTGATAAAAATGTATAACAGCTTTTTAAACTTTTGTTAAGCAAAATGTGTGCAAAAAGGTTTTTGTATTCTCACACATTTTTCCTAACAAAGTTTTGTAAAGCTGTTATAAATTTGTTAAGAAAAATGTTGGAATATGCAAAAACAATTTGCACACATTTTTCTTAATAAAGGTTTATAAAGCTGTAACGCATTTTTATGAATACGGGGGTAGGGATTTAAACAAATCTCAAATTGTCCATATGGCAATGCCTTTTTGGGTACCATGGCAATGCCTTTATTGTCATGTGGCAATGTCATTTTTCGTCGCATGGTAATACCTTTTTTGTCACATGTAAATGTCTTTTTTGGCGCATGGCAATGCCTTTTTGTCACATGGCAATGTATTTTTGGGTAACAGGGCAATGCCTTTTTTCACATGTCTTTTTTATCGCATAGCAATTATTTTTTTGTCATACGGCATTGACTTTTTGGATCACATGGCAATGCATTTTTGGCCCACATGGCAATGCCCTTTTTTGTCGCATGGCAATGCTTTTTTTGGCCCACATGGCAATGCTTTATTGGTCACATGGCAATGCCTTTTTGGGTTACATGGTAATCACTTAATTTCCGATATCTTTTTGTGTGGACTAAAGAATATGCCTTTGGTTTTGGCTGGCTCCATCCGCAGACCCAGATGTTTCCATCTCCGTATGAAGCTCTGGAGTTCAAATCTATTGATATCCCCGTTACCATGATCTGCCACGACATTTACATAGGCTACAGATATGTGCCGCATATTTCCAGGTCTAAATAAGATTTTGTTTAGGACAATAATCAAGAAAAGGAATGAGACGAGTTTTGTCTTGGTCCCAATAGAACTAAGAAACCTGTAGTGATCGCTGACGATTCTCCCGGAGATGTTTTCTGGATTTCTCCTCCTCTACATCGCTTCAGTCTCATTGTTTGCCTTCCCCTCAGACATTCCTGTTGACAACTTTTCCTTTCAAAGCAGGGGGTAAATCTGTATAGACCGAAAATAATGATTTGAAGAATTAGAAGTACACAAATGTTGTAGAAAATCAACAAAAACCACTACCGATTCAAACAAGGCAACTTTACTGGAGGCAATTTGTATGATTCCCCTTTGGAACTTGCCTGTGGTGTTCACACCGGGCAATGCGACTTCGACAATTGTCAAAATAATCTGCAGCCAACTTCACACTTCGAAAAACAGAATGTTGTTGATTTTCTAGGTTATGCAAAGAAAGCTTTTTAATTATATTAATTTTATAATTTGATTTTAATCGGCCTATAGGCCTAAAATTACAAATCTGTAGGAAATCAAAAGAAATAAAAAGGGGAATTGTCAGTACGACGAGCCAGGTTTTTCCCTTACAACTCTCTCTGAAAAACGCACTTTGTATTTTATATTTTTCTCAAATTTTCTCAAATAAAATTACAAATCTGTAGGAAATCAAAAGAAATAAAAAAGGAATTGCCAGTACGACGAGCAAGGTTTTTCCCTTACAACTCTCTCTGAATAACTGAGTATTGCGACATTTGAAATTGCCTAGTGTGAACTGGGACTAATATTTCGTATCTGGCCAATTATTAAGATTCACACTTTGTATTTGATATTTTTCTCAAATTGCCTATTTTATTCTAGTTTGCAAAATTCTTGTTTTACGTCTTTCAATAAATATTTAACAACCTCATTTTTCACTTATTTTCCATTCGTCTACAATTAGGAAAATCTATATTGGGCACAGTGGGCAGCTATTAGATCACCATCATAATAATGATGATGATGATGATGATGCTGAACATCATAACGATTATCATCAATCACTTTACAGCCTGTTGTACAACATTGTAAAACAAACAATTGTCACCATGTGGTTGGTTGACACGACCAAATTAAATGGTCAATTGAAAATTAAAAAAACAAAAGAACCAAATGCACTAAAAATAAAATCCAAATGTATAACATTTTAATTTAGTGAAATGAGAATGGACCAAATTGACATCATTGTGTTTGGCAAAACGTAGGCAAAGAGACAATGAAATAAATGCTATGAAACAAAAAAACACAGAAAAAATTCAAAATTAATGAGCCCATATCATGATCCATGGACGTCTCAGCTTTGTGAACCGCTTTGTGCAATAGACTGTGTGACAGATAACCTTTGGGGGAATTGTGATTTTTGTTCGAAACAACAAAGACCAACCAGAATCTCTACAAAATGTATAAGATTTTCAGTCAGTGGACGGACACAATTGTCATGGTTTCCAAAGAAATTCCTTATCAATTTTTGAAATATTTTATTTCACGTTTGAACTGTGAAATACGAAAATCGTTTGTTCAACTCAATGAAAAATAAAAAAAAAAAAAAAATGTTGTTTCCAAATGTGTGGCAAACGTATTATTTAAATGGCGCCAATTGATTTGATTGAATTGGGAGCTCGTACTGAAATCATTACTATTTCCGCAATCAAAACGGCAAATGTAGAACGAATGTGATAAACTCTTCAACTTTTTTTTTGTTAAAAATGGACGTCGACAACGAAATGATCTTGAGAATTGTTCCACAATTCTGTGAGCGACTGGGTTATCAGGCAATTGTTGGTCTTGGCCTGTTTACGTATTCCGAATTCAGGATTCGAAGGCTCAGGCCACAGAATAAATCCCTTAGACGTCGGAAATGTCACCGAGTCCCCCTGACAAACCATTCATTGGCCAACGAGACTTTGACAACTGCGCAGGCGTTTTGCAGACTTCTTCAACAGTTTCCACCAATCACCAGTCTCTGAGAGTTGTGTCTGTCCGTCACCTTAAGCACCCTTATCAATTGATTTTGACTCGTTGTGGGGTTGTTTTCACCAACATTAGCATAATTAAGTAGAACTGAACCAACTCACTCTCATTCATGTGCCAACGGCGTTTAAAAGTGAATTTGAAATTTATATTCAAAAGGGAGGAGGAGTCATTGTTCTGTCATCGCCCGTCATTTCAGTTTTGTACATACATGAGTTTTTCTTGTTAAATTCTGTTGCAAATGCCAAAGACACCCCCACAACAAGTATTAACCATTTGCAATTCGCAGAATTCTAACATCAACAAATGGTTTAGTTTGCAGTTGAAAAATAAAATATTTGTATTAATCATGTGTGTGACTAAAACGGAAGGTCGTTCTTTGAATAAGACTCGATGAGGAAAATCGATGCATATTCCGTAAATAAGCAACAGTAGTCACTTATACGATTAATGTCAGGATGAGGGAGGACCTTCATTTCTAGTACTGTAAAAAAGAAACTAAGGACAAACTATTCTTGGTCTAGAGAATTTCTTTTTGGCGGTTGGTTTTTTTTTTAAGAAAATTCTTTTTTGAGACACAATTTGTCATAACTGGAAAACGACTAATTCGATTTTGTTGAAATAAATTTTAAAAAATCCATTGCTAAGTGGTTATTACTTTTTCCATTAGGTGTGTTTTAATATGAAATGACAGTTTCGGAGTGATAAACAATTTTAAGGGCAACAATTTTTTTTCATGAATTTTTTTAAGTCTTTGTGTCTCAAAATTTGTCATAACTCGAAAACGAGTTGTTCGATTTTGTTGAAATAAATTTTAAAAAATCCATCGCTAAGTGGTCATTAATGTTTACCTTTGGTGTGTTTTAATATGAAATGACAGTTTCGGCGTGATAAACAATTTTAAGGGCAACAATCTTTTTTCGTAACTTTTTTTTTTAAAGAAATTTCTTTTTGAGACACAATTTGTCATAACTCGAAAACGACTTGCTCGATTTTGTTGAAATAAATTTTAAAAAATCCAGCGTTAAATATTCATTTATGTTTCCCTATGGAGTATTTTAATACGAAATGAAATTTACGGAGTGATAAAAAAATAATTGAAAAAAAAAAATTTTTTTTGTTTATTTTTCTTATGAAACGAAATTTGTCATAACTCGAAAACGACTTGACCGATTTTGTTGAAATAAATTTTAAAAAATTCAGCGTTTAATATGCATTAATTCCTTTTAATGTGAAATTAAATTTTCGGAATGATAAACAATTTTAAGGCCAACAATTTGTTTTCCGCATATTTTTTCTTAAAAAAATCTTTTTTGAGTTATAATGTGTCATAACTCGAAAACGAGTTGTCCGATTTTGTTGAAATAAATTTTAAAAAATCCATCGCTAAGTAGTCATTAATGTTTACCTTTGGTGTGTTTTAATACGAAATGACCGTTTCGGAGTGATAAAAAATTTTAAGGCCAACAATCAATAACTTTTTTTTAAAGAAATTTCTTTTTGAGACACAATTTGTCATAACTCGAAAACGAGTTGTTTGATTTTGTTGAAATAAATTTTAAAAAATGCATCGCTAAGTAGTCATTAATTTTTACCTTTGGAGTATTTTAACACGAAATGACAGTTTCGGCGTGATAAAAAAATTTAAAGCCAACAATTTTTTTTCATAAATTTTTTTGTCGTAACTCGAAAACGAGTTGTCCGATTTTGTTGAAATAAATTTTAAAAAATCCATCGCTAAGTATTCAATAATTTTTCCATTAGGTGTATTTTAATGTGAAATGACAGTCTCGGCGTGATAAACAATTTTAAGGCCAACAATTTTTGTTTTCATACATTTTTTTAAAGACTATTTTAGGACGCTTTTTGTCATAACTCGAAAACGAGTTGCCCGATTTTGTTGAAATAAATTTTAAAAAATTCATCGATCATCGGAGTATTTTTTTTAGAAAAAATATAAGAATTCAAAAACTCTGCTAAATGATATCTGGCAAGGACAAGTGGTGGTCGGAAACCAATTCCAATAGGGAACTTGTAAACTGCTGATAAACTTTGACGGAAAAAATTAATATGAAGTTTAACTTTAATTTAAACGAAAAACGAAGATCAACCTCGACTCATTAATTGGGCCTAAGTATCAGGCAATACATGTATCCCCACTGAGTCATTCTTCTAATTCTTGACTGGCATTTAGATTCTGTACATTGTATTTTCATATGATTTTTGTTAATTTATATGATTTGTAGAATTTAATTGCCCCGGAAGGATTAAGAAAATTGATCAATTATTTAATTGAACATTTGCAAATATCCCCCAGTTTTGTTTTCCTAAACATCGTTGAACACCCAACTAATGGGTTAATAAAATACAAACTTTCCATAATTATTCACCTTACATGCTTTAAGAGGTTCATGCCTTCTCTGCGTATGCTGCGCATATGAGCTTTTATTTCACCACAGCATTTAGTCGAGATCACAACCAACAGATGGTGTGGGGACAGACTATACCCAACACAGCCAGCAAAACCAAACCCAAAAACAACAACAACAAAATTCCCAATTTGCTGAAACTGCATCCTAGCGTGCCTTTCTTGGCCCACTCAATCTGTGGCGACCACTTATCAATACAAACGATAACCAACGAATTGGCCAAATCTTGGGTTTTGCATGATTTACTCGACCACTTGTGAGTTAAACCTTTGCCAAAAAAAAAAAAAACCGCTTACCGGAACCGAACGATGCAAATACATAATTCAAGGTCATTTATGAAATCCTCAGATTACCAAATGGTGGCGAAACGTGAAACTTGGCCAATACAAACTATGGCAAATCTGAAGTCCTTACGGAGGCAGCAAGACTGGAAGAGGGAATGTAAAGTAGTGAATTGGTGTCGAAAATGGCCACACCAGCTCTTAAAGATGACAAACGAAACCAAAAAAAAATGACAGACTTAAGAAAGACCATGCAGCACTGGGGACAAAAAGTACATGGAAAGGAGAAGTGAACTTATACTCTGAGTGCTGTTCCATAAGGAAAGAATGTGACGCTGCCTGCTGAAGCCCGCCCCCCCAAAAAAAGGCCAAGAAGAACAAGTTGCTGATGCGGATGATGGACATTGTTATGCGCTCTTGTTCTTATTTAGTTTGATAAAATGAGAGAATGTTCTCAGTGCCGTTGGCAATTTGTTGCTGTTACTTGACTGGCTGGGCTACCGTTGAAAGTTATGCATGTGCTTCCGTTTCCGGTTAACTGGGATTGCCGGCCAGGGGGCGACGATGTGAGGCAGTGATAAAACATAAATGACATTATTTAACCAGAAATGCCATGTGAATACATACTTGTATACAATAACAGAAAATATTGTTAAAACTGTTGTAAGCACACATTCATTTGTTGCAGCGGTGCTCACAATTATGGCAGAGTAAAGTTAAAAAAATTCCAAAAAAAATCTAAAGTTGCCATATTTTTTATACAGTTTGGTGGTAACACTGGACATTTTTAGAGTCTGAGTTGGGCTTATGGCCATATGTTCCACATCGAAACGGCGGGAATAAATATATATGTATATTAAAATATATGAGCTGGGCTTACAGAGAAGTTAGTTGGTGAGCACTCTGTGTTGATAAAATACATGTACAGTAAAATCTCTACTCGCAGACTGCTCCCATCAACGGACAGCTCCCGTACACGGACAAATTTCTCGGTGTTTTAGAGCAAATTAATCTCCGCTGGGCTGGACATCTCCCTGGACGGACAAAACCACTGCGACCGTCGGTATCCGCCCATCGGAGCTTACACTGTAGATGTATTAATTTCAATAGTGACCCAAAGTCACTGCGTGCTACGAATAGGGTTAAAGGTTGACAAATGTGACACGATAGTAACAAATATTTTTTTTCTTTTTATTTCTATTACTTTTACCCATGTGAATCCATTCTCGTAACATAGGACTCTTTGAAATCTCCCGGAAGAGGCAATGACAGTAAAACGCCTAATGTGGTAGGTTATGGACTGTTTTAAAGGTTGACAAATGTGACACGATAGTAACAAATATTTTTTTTCTTTTTATTTCTATTACTTTTAGCCATGTGAATCCATTCTCGCAACATAGAACTCTTTGAAATCTCCCGGAAGAGGCAATGACAGTAAAACGCCTAATGTGGTAGGTTATGGAAATGTTTAATGGTTGTCAAATGTGACACGTTAGTAACAAATATTTTTTTCTTTTTATTTCTATTACTTTTACTTGAATCCATCCTCGCAACATAGGACTCTTTGAAATCTCCCCGAAGAGGCAATGACAGTGAAACGCCTATTGTGGTAGGTTATGGAAATTTTTAAAGTCGTGTTTAGTCGTGAGTTATATAACAAAATACTTCAAAAAATAAAAAAAATATGCAAAACATTACATTGGAACATTACAAACATGACAACCAATGCAGTTGGAAAGACTGTGCTATACATTTGTGGCCTACTGTCGACTGCCCAGAAATGCATGGGTTGATATGTCAAGTCAACTTTGAAGGACACTAGGGGAAATTTCTCGGCAAATATTTAATAAACGTTTTCGGGAGAAAACAAAAATCTGTGTGAAATTTCTCAAAGTTGGTTAAATTATTTATTTTACTTAGTTTTTGTAATTTAAGAACTAAATGAAATTTTGATGGCATGCCAATAAAAGTCACAATAAGGTTTTTTTTGTTCTTTCCTTGATCCCACAGATCGTATATAAACATATATTAGAGTATGTATATAAATGCATGTATTTATAACACCAAACATGTGTAGGCATGCAATTGTTTGTAGGAAAAATATCTCTATTCGCGTCTTAACGATAATAAATATTAAATACTCATAAAAATATATTCTTTTATTTTATATTTTATTTTTATATTTTCGCGTCTTTGTGTGTGTGTGTTTTGCTTGTTTGATTCTATGTAAACAATCAATTTTTATGGCTGTTTCTGTTTAGTCATTGATGTTAAATAGATTTTGGTTTCTTGCATTCGTTCAAATTCCGAAATGTTTATTTGCTTTGGACAACAGACTATTAAACAAAAAAAAAAGAGAGAAAATATTTTGCTGATTGTGTGTAAAACGTTTCTTCCCGTTGATGCGCTGTGAATGGCAGAAGTGTTGAACGAAAATAAATTTAAAATTTTGCCAAAAGTCTACAATATGAATAATGGGTTTATTTGAATATTGGCCGATTTGTTATTTTGTTTATACAAACACAATGGCTGTTTGGAAAATAAGGTCAGTTCCCAAGAATGGCTACATGTAAACAGGAACAAATGTGTAGTCAGATGCATATACATCCAGAATCGTAAGTGGTCTTAATTGAATTGTAGCGTTTTCTTAACCCATCCATAACTCCCTGTCTCGCCTAGCAAACCCTTGTCGATTATTTTTCCTTTGCTATATTTAAAACCCTTCTGATAAAGTTGACTACACTTCTTAAACGAAAATAAATGTGTTCGTTTGGCCCCACATTTGCAAAACATCTGCTCAAAATTTCAAACGAAAAAAAACCAGAAACAAATAAACACCATTCCCACCAAGTTCAGACCGTAAAGGGGGGAATCACTTCATTAAATATGTGTTTAGATTCTGCTGTCGAATTTCTACTCAAATGATTTCTCTTTAATTCGTATTTCAATAAAATGTATCTCTGGCAACAACTTTTATTACTTCCTTTTCGAGTTTAGCATTTTGATGTAGTTTTTTGGTCGTTGTGTTGCTTTCAAACAGATGTACAGTTAACCATCAAAGTCGGCGTCCTTGAGTTGTTTAGGCGTCGATTTATCTACTGAAAATTTTTATTGTTAACATTAAATGAAATTATATCATGTTGGGCGCCAATTGAAAGTCTATTAATTTCCAAAAACAAACGCAAATATTAAGACACTACCGTTCCCAATTTGTTGGTAGACACGAAAGTTATAGACATTCTAGAGAATTGAAATTGTTCAAAATTCCTTGAAAATTTGGTGATCGTGTAACTATTAGAGAACTAAGTGGAAAATATCAAAAATATCCTATTTTTGTGTACCACTCTCTCAAATTCTACAATCCCCAAAACGAAGAAAATATATTCTCAGAAAAAAATAGATAAAAAAAATGGATACCAAGATGACATTTTGGTAATTGAAGAAAGATACCCTGTTTTTTTATTTTTTTTTTTTACAAAAATTCCACAATTCCCAAAAAGGGGAAAATATGTCCCACAAAAGAAATTGAATGATGAAATACTCGATAATCCCCGAAAAGGGGAAAAATATATGCCAAAGAGACGATTTTTTAAAGAAAAATCGCCTTTCACCAAAATTCCCCAATTCCGAAAAAGGGGAAAAATTGTCCCACAAAAAAAATTGAAAGATGACAAACCCGACAATCCCCGAAAAGGGGAAAAATATATGCCAAAGATACGATTTTTTAAAGAAAAATGTCCCAGAAAAAAATTGATCAAAAATAGTAACAGGATGAAATTTTGATAGTTGCTGAAAGAAACGCTGTTTTTTTTATACCGTTTACCGAAATTCCACAATTCCTAAAATGGGGAAAATATGTCCCAGATTTTTTTTTTTTAATTTTTATTATAACATGAAATTTTGGTAGTTGATGAATGATACGCTGTTTTTCTCTTTTTATTTCTTTCAACAAAATTCGATAATCCCCGAAAAGGGGAAAAATATAAATTAAGAAAAAATCGCCTTGTCCTCCTTTTTACAAATACATTTCACAATCCCTAGAAAAGGGGAAAATATGTCCCGGAAAAAATTTGATAAAATAGAATAAGAGATTTTTTTTTTATAGTTTAAGAGGTTTATAAGTAGAAAAAAATCTCCAAAATTCCAGGGAAAATATATCACACTAGGAATTGATAAAAAAAGGGAAATGTTTTCCCTTTCCAGAGAAAAATTAAGAAACATACTTTTTTTTATTGATAACTCCGAACAAAAATGCCACTATCCCTTAAACGGGGAAAATATATCCCAACAAAAATGTATGTAAAAAAAGGGGAAATGGTTTTCCATTTTCAGAGAAAACTGAAAATAAATATTTTTTTTATTGATAACTCCCACCAAGAAAGACCACTACCCCTAAAACGGGAGAAATATATCCCAACAAAAATGGATAAAAAAAAAACGGGGAAATGGTTTTCCATTTTCAGAGGAAAAAATGAAGAAAAATACTTTTTTTTTATTGATAACTCCGAACAAAAATGTCACTATCCCTAAAACGGGGAAAATATATGCCAACAAAAAATGATATAAAAAAAAACGGGGAAATGGTTTTCTATTTCCAGAGAAAAATGAAGAAAAATATTTTTTTTTATTGATAACTCCCATCAAAAAAAGGCCAATACTCCTAAAACGGTAAAAATATATCCCAACAAAAATGTATTTAAAAAAACCGGGTTTTCCACTTTCAGAGGAAAAAATTAAGAAAAATCCTTTTTTTTTTTGATAACTCCCACCAAAAATGCCACTATCCCTAAAGCGGGGATAATATATCCCTGTTTTGGCGAATACCTTCGCGAGTAACTGTAACAAGACTGCAATACTTTCTCAAATTACTGTTATTTTAAAAAAAAAAAAATGTGGCGCCCATCTCTATGTCCCCTAATAGGCCAGCGTTGATGGACGTTAATAAAACCATGTGTGCACATTTCCGGCTATCATTTTCATAAGCTGCTCTATCGAAACTTTTCCATTCCTAACCTAATATTTTATGTATTTTTCATTTTATTCCAAACAACGTGCAGGAAAAAAACCATGCAAAAAAAAACTTTAACATGACTGTGATGTTTAGGGCGAGTTATAAAGTTGAATTGCTCATTCAGTAAAAGTTATATTTGCTTTCGATTAAGTTGGCGGAGAGGGAGGGTGGAGGAGAGGTGGTTAAAAAGTTACCATTTGGTTTCACTTACATGGTAATTGCCAGAAATGACCGAAAGGGGGCCAAGTCACGTTTAGTTTTCCTTTGAAACCGTGTGCATGTAAGGTTGACCTGAGGTGGGAGCATGACCAGCTTAACTAGGTTTCATTAAAGTTGCGACTAAATAAAATGCCTTGAATATGAAATGAACGCTCACCGGATAAAGGAGTAATTCTGAATTTTAAGATGTCCTCCGAAAGTTTTATAGAAATATTCTCAATATGATTGGAATTGCAAATAAAACCGAATTCATTTGAGTTTCATTGAATTTCTGCCCAACACCTGAACATGACATTTTCATTATCAGTTCGTTTGATTTAATTGAGGAGACAAGTTACTGCATAGCAATTTAATTTGTTTGACATTATGTTTCTACTCGAATAAGTTTCAATACAACTCAATTTCTTTGAAATTAGCCCATTTATTCATTTACAATTTTAATTGATAAGTTTTCGCCCCCCATGGAATTTTTCTCCTGATTTCAATATGACAAGAGAATTCCCCTGAAACAATGCAAGTCGAAAACAAACACTGTCACTCACAATTGCCAATTGTTAACCAATGTGTAAAGAGCAACAAAGCGACAGACGGACATCTAGACCGACATCTATGAATCCATGACAAAAGTCCCATATTTGCAAAGGACATCTTTTACCATATCCAGTCCGGTCCATCTGTTGCTGCTGCGTTGGCTGAGCTTAAGTAGCCTTCGGATACATCAGCAACGGAGCGCAATAATTGATGGATTTATGTAATGACTGACTGTTATTCTAGTCAGTTACATAGAAGACAGAAGAAAGAAATGCCAACTTGAAACACACTGATGACATTTAAAAAGGAATTTATTAAATACCCGTCCATACACATGTAGTATTTATGAATGTGACTAATTGTTATTGTGTAGTTATGGTTACCCACAAAAGATACGCTGCAAAAAGGGGAACAAAAATCTTATCATAAATGGGACAGTCGGTTAGAAAATGCGTATGCCAACCCTTTCTTGCTCATAAATAATGGAGCAGCACAATTGCCCGTGTAGCGACAGAAGAGAACAAAAGGTTCCGAGTCAGAATGCAGCATTTTGTTCAAACGATTTTTAGTCAGAGCTGCCTTTAAATGGTAAAATCATGCAAGGTTTCTGGGAAACCATTGTGGAGAGGTCAAGAACTGTTAGAGGGTGATCCAAATGCTTAATAGGCCAAGATTGCCAGCTGTGATTTAAGTTTAAATAATTTGAAATTTAATGTTCAATATTTCCCCCCCCCCCTTATTCATAAAAATGTACAACAGCTCTGTTAAAAAAAGAAGGAATAAAAAAACAAACAGCTGTAATTTTTTGACATTTGTAATTTTATAACAGCTGTCATTTTTTACATCCGTAATTTTTTTGACAGTTGTCATTTTTTTAACAGCCGCAATTCTTTGAAAGCTGCTATTTTTTGACAGCTGCCATTTTTTGACAACTGTCAATTTTTTTTCAGCCGTCATTTTTTGACATCTGTCCTTTTTTTGACAGCTGTAACATTTTAGACAGCTGTAATTTTTTGAAAGCTGTTATTTTTTGACAGCTGTAATTTTTTAGTCAGCTGTAATTTTTTGAAAACTGTTATTTCTTGACAGCTGTGATTATTTTGACAGCTGTCCTTTTTTTGACAGCTGTAATTTTTTAGACAGCTATAATTTTTTTTTCAGCTGTCATTTTTTTGACAGCTGTGATTTTTTTTGTCAGCTGTCATTTTTTTGACAGCCGTAATTTTTTGACAGCTGCAATTTTTATGATAGCTGTGATTATTTTGTCAGCTGTCATTTTTTGACAGCTGTAATTTTTTGACATCCGTAATGTTTTTGACGGCTTTCATTTTTTGACAGCTGTCAATTTTTTTATAGCTTTCATTTCTTGAAAACTGCCATTTTTTTGTAATTTTTTGTAATTTTAGACATCTGGCATTTTTTTGACAGCTGTCATTTTTTAGACAGCTGTCATTTTTGACAGCTTTTCAAACTTTTACAATTATATTGAATTTATTTATTTATTTATTTCTTATTTTTCTTCTACTTCCTGATAATGTTCTTCAAAGAAGAACGAAATACTGGGAAAAAATAAATAATAAAAAAAAATTTAATTGGAAATTCTTGACCTCGAGCTCATTAAAAAATTCTAAAATCAATTAAATAAATTGTTTATTTGATAATTTTGATCAATGAATTAAGCAACATTTGGCACTGCCTTCCAGAATACGGGGAAAACTTACACACTGAGGTGAGGTTATTTATTAACTCTCCCCCCTCCTAATGTATGTCACCAACATGTGATATCATTTCCAAACTACCTCATGTACATTCAAATACTTTCTCACACCTTTAGCCCCCCTAGTTCACCGAGCATAGGTTGTATAATCCCTGTAGTTGTCGGCTTCCTGCCAACTTTAATTGCTCGCAAATATGAGGGAAAACTTTTGTACTTGCATTTGCAATCGATTCACTTGAAACTTTTCTCACTCCCCCCAACATCAGTGCTTATGAAATGCAAGAAACCAACTTTAAAAGTATTTAAGAAGCACGATTTAGGAAAACCTCGGAAGGAAGAAGGCTGTAAGCAAGGAAAAAAACCAGAAAGAAAATGATTTGAAGGGCTGCTTGCGGTAGGAAAAATAAGAAAACTTTCCATTTCTATACGATGACATTTCTGAGCGTAACAAAATTGGAAAAAAAAAGAAAATAAATCTCAATTCAGGAATATATAAACCGGTTTTGTTCCATAACGACTCTCTTGAGTTTGATATGATTTTCTGATATAATCATAGAACGTATACAGAAGGTACACACATATGTTTTTTTCGTAATCAAATTGAAGAATATTATAAATAGAGAAATAGTATATATAATAACAATAACAACAGCAACAACACAAATGTCAGCAGAAATCGAATTGAAAATTGCAGATGCAGCCACAGCCACAGCAACGGCAAGTGTAATTCATGGATAAGTGTTTCAAACCAGAATGACGGCAACTTGTGATATCTGAAAACCTAAGCACGTCATGACATTGAGGGATGGGAATGAGGAACAGAGGATTACGTACGAATGTGAGCTAGGTCAACTAGAAAGTATGTATTTTAAATTGAAATTTTATTAATTATAATGCCTGGTTGATGGTCCAAGTGTGAAAATATTGAGGGGACTTTTTTAATAAATTTGTCCATTTGCACTTAAGATATATTTTATAATTAATAGAATTTCAATTTAAAATACACACTTTCAAATTGACAAAAAAGCTCACAGTGTCATAGACATAATTCTTAAATATTTCTTTGCACTTTCTTTTCTTTCTTTAGAAAAAAGGTGTCTTTTAAAGACTAAAACTCAAAACTAAAACCCTTCTCTGTTATTAACCCTTTAACCACTAAGACCATCCTCAGACGGTCATCGCTTACAGCCATTGAGGCAATACTTTTTTAATTTTCTGAAAGATCAACACTTTTTTTGTGTTACCCAAACGAATCTAGACAAACGAGTTTCTCTGTTATTAAGGCAATGCTGTTACTGTTGTCCATTCCCTTTAAAGGGGCAACACTTTTCTATATTCCATTAATTTTTTTCAATATTTTTTTGTTTTATTGAACACTCGCTCATTACTTTTTTTTCGTATTTGTATTCTGGCTACCCAAAATATTTGCCCGACCATTTCTGTTTTAATAACCCCATGTTTAAACACAACGCAAATAATTGTGTATTAAACAATAAAAATGTATTTTTGTCGAAACAGCGTATGGTTAATATTTACCCAAAAGATTGGGTGGGTTAATGTCGGGCTGAGTGTGGAGATTTAAAAGATTTTGATATCACACCATCATAAAAAAACAAAAACCAAATGCAAATGCCATATCTGCGTGGTAGTAGCTGGGCTCTGCTTGCACAGTATGAGTCGGCCAGTGTATGAGTCGTACGAGGTCCCCGAACTCCATAGACTGGCTGGATGGCAGCAACAATTTTGCTGGAAGCAGAACACATTCAAGGCTAATAACAAATACCAAAGAGATTTCGGAAGGAAAATAGATCCAAAAATCGAGGAAGGGCAAAACGACTGGATAATCTGTTAGTTTGTTTTCGTACGGACGGGGAACATTTTTCAAAACTCAAGAAAAGCCGCCTTAAACCTGAACATGTCATCAGGGTCGTGTAAAATTCCGTTGACTGCGAAGCCATCCCAGGCGATCACATGAATCGTATTCCATAATTAATGGCGACGTGTGTTCTTTCCATTAAATCACTAACACACGGAAGAAAAATAAAATGTATAAATGATTTCCATTCTAACGTAAAGCAGTTGGTTCAACTAACAGCAAGGGTCCACGGGAAACATGTCAATACATGTCTCGTAACACGGTATATCAGATCAGGTCCAATAGAGAAATTGACTTTTGCCAGGGTGATATCTCGTAACATGCTATATCAGATATGGTCCGACAGCACTAGTTGTGCTTATAAAATGCTCCGAATGTAATCAAGACCGAACTTCACATGTGACTTCCAGAGCGAGAGAACTTTAGACCTTTGCTTGAGCTTGCCACAAAAATCTACAAATAAACAGCGTAGAATTTTTTAAGGAGAAATTGACTTTTTTGATATTTCGTTACATCGGATCAGGTCGGACAGCACTAGTTGTGGGTTATATATTGTAGCGTAGAATTTCTCAAGGAGAAATGAGTGCAGCAAAGTTCAAAATTTTGGTATTTGAAAAGAAGGCGTTCCGTCGATCTTTCGATGGAGGACCCACACCAATAAGAGGCGACAGTGTTCCCCTTTATGAGACCACCTATAAACTAATTTAATATCGATTTCTTTCTTTATGGTGAATTATAATTTTGATTTACACCCTACACCGCTACCGTCTCTAGCTGAAACCCTTTCTTCCGGGCCTTCTTCCATCGATGGTTTCTACCAACAGAATAAAAAATGTAAATAAATCAACCTAACCTTAAAAGATGGCAAAAAAAGACTTACAATTCTTATTTACCGGCATTCATAGTGCGCAATTGCGGATTCCAATAAGAAAATTGTCCAAAGTTGCAATGAAATCCACCACATTTGCTCGCTTACCTTCAACATTTTTTCCCGGCCTTGTTTTGTCGTCTTCCTTCAGCTGCACTTCATGCGATTTCGATTAACTTTAATTAATTTGGTGGCAACGGATAATCTGCACATATTAATTTCACTAGGACACTTCAAACTATTTAGTAAAATCACTTGGCACGCGCTCAAATAAAATTTTCCATATACCAAAATCAGATTTCAATTGAACTGAGCAAAAGCTCTTGTCAGGGATGACAAAATGAAATTTGGTACGTTCTTTGATACTTTGTGTACTGAAGGTGTACCTTCGTGCTCTTGTAGATCATTGGCAACATTAGACAGTTTTTGCAAATATTTAATTGTAATATCATCTGTAGATAAATTTGTGGTATGTATTTTTAATAAATACATTTTTTGGAACACACTTTTGAATACTCCTTACATATCAATTACTTTGTACGTTATTTGTAATTTAGTACCGAACATACTTTTGAGTACTCGGCACAAATTCATGTCACAATTACAAATTGAGTACCGAACTGTGGTGCCGTAGTACAACTATTATGACGGCCGGCGACTTATTGTGCGACCTTCTTTATAAAAAAAAACTATATCAAAGATAATCATATGATAGATATGTTTAAGAAAAAGCCAATTATTGTTTGTGTGCATGAAAAATAATAATATTTAAATAACTTTAACTTACTCAAATGCAAATGGGACTATAAATAAACATTTGACGGAAGTTTAAACTTTTCTGAGAACCGATGCTTGCAACTTTGGACCTTATAACTGATCTCTGGTTTGGCCGACTAGATTTATCTTCCAGAATAAAGCTAGAACACACTTCAGCAAGGCTTGACAAGAAAATTCCAAATGACAGATGTAGTTTCAAAATTATTTCGAATTACCCTACTGTACATTGTACGTTTATAAAAATTGGCTGTACATGTATGGTTTGTTTAAAAATGCTGCGACTTTTTTTTAAAGCAACTTTTTCAAAATTCTCAGCGCTAACACTGGTACCGTATGCCAGGATTTGACGATATACATAAGTCCCTATATACACCAGACAATTTTACTTGCGGCAATTGCTCTGTTTCCCCTTTGAACTTGCCAATTGTGTTCACACATGGAAATTCGGTTTTGGCAATTTTTGTTTTCATTATTGCCTTTTCAAATAAAAATGCCTTTCAAATTATCAAAATATGAAAAACACATAGGGTATTGCCAGTAAGAGCAAGTTTTTCCCCTTTCGAACTCTTTCCATCAAAATAAGAATTGTAGAAATTAAAATTGCATAGTGTGAATTGGTACTTACCATGTTACAGTTTGATCAGGGATTTCCCATCCCTGATATCATCTCTTGTCATTACAACTGAACAGCTGATTTTGGCAAATGATCAATTCTATTCGACCGAGTGATATTACTAAATCACTAATTGAACTGTTCTATTGAAATTAATGTGTACAAATTATCTGATGCCACAAAACTAAATAAAGTTAATCGAAATCGCATGAAGTGCAGCTGAAGGAAGTCGACAAAATTTGGCTGGAAAATATTGAAGGTATGCGAGCAAAAGCGAAATGGTTTTCATTGCAACTTTGGACAATTTTCTTATTGGAATCCGCAATTGCGCACTATGAATGCCGGTAAATAAGAATTGTAAGTCTTCTTTTGCCAACATTTAAGGTTAGGTTGATTTAATATTTCAATTTATGTTGGTAGAAACCATCGTCGGCAGAAGGGCCGGAAAAAAGAACTTCAGCTAGAGACGGTAGCGGTGTAGGGTGTAAATGAAAATTATAATTCACCATAAAGAACGAAATCGACATTATTAAATTGTTTTATAAGGGGGTCCCATAAAGAGGAACACGTTCGCCACGAATACCGTTAAATAAACAACAAAATAAGTAAGTTATTTTTCTTAAAATTCCAGATTATGTGAATTTATTTATATTTTTAATTCTGTTCAAAAAAGGCCAGCTAATTTGAGTCGAGCCCGGTTTAGGGAGTAACGCATGTTTTCCCTGCTGAAATTAAACAACGATAATCTACATGTAATGAAATGAAATTGAGACCTGGGATCACATTTTTTATAAACACAATTCGTGTGACAATTTACCAAGACCTTGATGACACACATATGACTTGTGAGTCACCAGATTACTTGATACATTCTTCCCGTAACACGATTGCGACGTAACTAAAGATCATCCAATTCCATATCTTGAACTACCCGGTCTCAAATAAATGTTTGATCATGCCTCTGTAGTGCTCACCGTTGCAATTCCAGCCACATCGAAGGAAAATGGGTCAATGATGCCACCGCTGCAACAAACTGTCCATCTGTGAGGATGCATTCTTGTACGATGATTACGTGCGGATTTGCTTCAACAGGTAGCCACACATTTTCACATATTAAACACATTTCCTTTGCTTTAAGTACCAGTAATGTTATTGAATTATTTCTTTAATTAGTGAGTCTCTGAGCTGAGTGAGTGTCTAAGCTGGTGGTTACTTATTTGTATGTGTGTCTTTGTTGTTGTTCGCGGAAGGCTGTGGTCAGGTAGATATTGTGTGCCAAATTCTATCAGCAACGTTTACTGTCGTGACTACTGCGCGGTCTTTAACGTTAGAGCGAAATCTTTGCCTTCTTATATTTCCAACACCTGTCAACTCTACCGGCAATACCGTGCTAGTCTCAATAATCATTTGTTAACATTGCTCACAGCCCGATCACCAACATTATGGGTTTGACTTTATGTACTCTACTGTTTAGACCTTTGAAAAATGCCGGATTTATTTTCAATAAAAGGTTTTGTTTGTGTACATTCTTTTTTTTTGCACAATTAATATGCAAACAATTCATCTCATTGCCCAGCTGCGTCATTATCGTATTTAAGTCAAATTTAATGTAAACCTCATAAATTAAAGTCATTTTTGATTGTGGTGCCGATCAGCGAACTCGCGTCACCCCTCTAAATTCGACACACCATCAACTTTGGTGAATGGTGTAGGGTCTTCTTCGGTAGAGTGTGGTATGCAAACGCTTTGCGGTCGTGTGATTTTCGGTTGACCAGGTAGTTCATCTCACTCCCACTCACATCACCTCAGAAAATGTGGCCTAAACACACACACGCATTTCATTGCATGCTTACTTTAAGGAAACTTGTATGCCTCAATGTGCCGTCGTCCGATTTCCTTCAATGGATGGATGGTGCCGTTTGTGGGCTCTCCCATTGTGTCGGTTTACATGGTTGCCACAAACCATGTTGCATTCAATGGAAAGTCACGTGCCGTGACAATGGCAATGTGAGACGTTGCTGAAATGAAATTTTAGCTCTCACCGTCAACCGAATGTTCATGACAAACAGCGTGATTTCATCTTGAAGTTTTGCACTGTTTCGTCTGTCAGCCATAGCGGAAGGGACCGGGCAGGTGGAGTCATAAAGACGTCAATGGAATTTGTCTAGAAAGATATTTATAGAGCGGATCGTTATGTAAAATGGGATGACAGACAAAGGCATTTGTGTATAAATGGGTAAGAGGATAGCAGCGAAAAGTTAGGATATTATTTAAAATTAAGACTAGCAATAGACATGGATAGAAGCAACACTTGGGGTGTTTGCTAAGGGTTTGTAAATTGTAAACGACCATTTTGGCTATTCAGGCAGAGAAACTAGTAGTTCCTTACACTCTAACCTCCAAATTTTTAAAATCTATAAACGAATGAGTATCAGAATATTAATTTTGGCTATGCTGTCCTTTTCCTTTGATATCTATGGAGTATTGGGAAACTGTTATTGGTGACATAAAATATTTCAGTGCATTGACACACATATATATATAGAAATCTATATACTATATAATATTTATATGCAATTAATCAATTTGTACGCATCTTATTTATATTTATAGAACTGACAGGAATGTTGAAGTTTCACAGAATGAAATTGACATTGACATATGAGTTGAGTCCTCATAGTGTTAAATATCTTCCAGAGGAAGCGGCCAATCGGTCGGCAGTATAGGTAAGTGGAATAATGGATTTTCAAATATTTAAATTCTTTGGCAATCAAAAACAAATATATAATTGCAGGGATTTTTCCATTTACAATGTGACCCTTACTTCAAGCGCCGAAGTCAATACGAACAGTTGTGGGTATCCCATTATTACAAATACTGTGTGGTCCATATAAAAACCTAGAATATGGAAGCAATGCCTTCGCTTTAGTATTTTATATACACTCGTGGTCGTTCTGGATGAGTGGCTGTTGTGTTCGATAAGCCAGAAATATGATTGTTTGAAATATCCTGAAGATTTGTAATTTCTGACGACTCAGGGTACGAAGGGGAAAAGTGGGTACACGTGTAACGGATACTATTCCTGAAAGAACATCTAACAAATGGTCACATTGAAAGATGTACAATAGACTTCTGTTTAAAACACCTTTGCATTGTCCTTATCTATTCCAGCTTCTCTGCTTTCCCAGTATTTCATGCGGCCTTTGTAGTTCTGGTACCATTGGCCACGATCGAAACCTTGACGGTCATTTTTTTAATGCTAATTCAAACTACATACATTTATTTTGTGTTTCTCCTTCATATTTCTATGGAATAACTTTTGTTAAGTTATAATTTAATTTGCTCCCTTCTCTCTGGGTCAGTTGTGTGGCACTTCCTGGAATGCAGGCACACCTTCTGCGTGACAGAACCTTTCGCCTACGCTCATTTGCGAGCTGAATAATAACTGAAATATTTTGGCTGCTGGTTCGTTTTTCATTTTATTTGTAAATATTTTGGGTGAATTCCTCCAAAGAAATTCAAATTTCCTTTATTTGAAATCATACGGCACGAACGGATGGCCAAGGGAGAGAGAGAGAGAAGGACGGTCTTGCATAGTTACCATGCTGCATTCGAGCATGCTTGACTCTATTTTAAGATGCTTATTTTCCGGTGAATTCTATGAATGTGTTTGCTTGTCCTTACAGTGCAAGTGCCAGTAAAGAGGAATAGAACAAGATGACGAAAAAACAACAACAACTACAACCGAATGGAATGAAATGCTTAGAGTGAGCGAGGGAGAGAGAAGGAGCAAACATGAAAATCACGTTAAGTATTTGCACAAAGTAAGTATCAGTTAATAATGTCGAGAGTATGAATGCCATCTGACAAATGTCCATAACGAAAGCCACAATCACGAGAGTTTTTCATGTTCCCTGGTCCATGTTGTACTTGTTAACACGTTGTGGGTGTGTGTGTGAGGATACTTCAAACATTGTGGCATAATGTGTCGAAGAGCAAAGGTTATACCGAAAAGTGCACCACAAAGGGCCTGCCAGTGTGGAGCCTTAGTCACACGCATCACCTTCTCAGAGGATAATAAATCTAAAAGGACTTTAAACTTTCATTACAAATTAATCCAATGAATTTGCCCTACTGAGAAGATATTGGCAACTGCTTATAATTACCGGACATGACTGCCCATAACACTCTCACTTCAAATTAACACATGGAAGCCCACGGAAAGATAGCCTGCTGTTGCCATACAGACAGGAGGTATTAAGAAAGTATGCAAGAGATGACAGGACTGACAGAAAAGTCTAAATGACAAGCAGATGACTGCACATAACTCTCTCATTTCAAATTGACCCATGGATTCCCAAGGAAACAGAACCTGCTACTTACCCTACTAAGAGGAGGTATTGGAAAAGGGCTTTCAACCCCAGGACTTGACTGCACTTAACACTCTCACTTCAAATAAACACATGAATTCCCAGAAAAAGAGCGCCTACTATGAGGTGGTTTCGATAATGATACAAGGTATGCAAAAAATGCCAGAAATGCTAAAATAAATTGACTATCCATAACACTCATTTCAGATTAATCCATGGAGTCACAGGAAAAGAGAGCTGGCCTAAACAAGCACTTGACTGCACCTAACATTCTCACTTCAAACTAACACAGGGAATCACAGGAAAACAGAGCCTGCTAAGAGTTGGTATGGAAAATGACACAAGGTATGAACAAATTTCAGAAATGCCAAAATGAATTGACTGACACACATTTCTGATTCCAGGAAAAGAGAGCTTGCTATTTTCCCTACTACAAGTACCTATCGAAAGGCTAACTGGAACGGCTGTTACAGAGAAATCAAATAATGGGACTTGACTGTCCATAACACTCTCACTTAAAATAAACCCAGAGAAAGATTGCCCGATATTTTGAGAGGATATTTTGCACTATTCAGAGGAGGAATTGGAATGTAACGCAAGTTCTGAATGGACTGTCTCAAATGCGTTGAAATAAATGTGTGGACTGTGCATAACAATTGCATGGAGTCCCATTGAAAGCGATCCTGCTATTTTCCCTACTCTGAGGAAGTATAGAAAGTCCAACAGGAAAGTCGATTACAAACAACACCAATGAGAGGACTTGACTGCCCATAACCCATGGAGTGCCAGGTAAATCGAGCCCCCTTTTCGTTTTCCCAAATGTTTGCCGCATTTAGTATTTGTTATTAGTGAAATCTCTTTGAACTGTTTCAATAATCATTTCTATTTGCCCCTGCTGTTCGGTGTGGGCCTTGCCAACTCCGGCCACTGGCCACACGAGCAGTGATATTCTATGTTGGCATGTACATGTTTATGACAAAATAATAGGAAATATTTCCTTGAAGCCACAACCAGCATAAACTTGATGTCATAATAATCGATGAGCAAAAAAATGATAGCTGGGTGGGTTATGATTGTGAAGAAACGGGAATTTTTTTTTTCTTTTTTGGCCTTTGGCATCCGCTTGTAATTAATTGTGGCGCTTAAATCATATCTTCCATGGTTTCTTTTAACAACTTTTGGTGCTTTTTCCATAAACAAATGTTTTAACATTGACCTCACTCCACCGCGAGTAGTTTTCGTTTACACTCGACTGTCCACGTATGTGGGAGTTTCTTTGAAGACCTCATCCTTGTGTCCCCGCATGATCTTTCGAAATGACATTGGTACGTTTGTGTGTGTTTCGTCCATTATCATGTTTTTAATATTTTATGGCGCCCACGAGCGAAGGAGTTCCTGGCATTGTATTTGCCTCGACATTGTGTCCTTGCATTGTGAAATGCTGTCCTTTCCATTGTGTCGTTATTTAAACAATGTCCTTGTGTTCCTTACCTTATACGCTTTTCTTTTCTTGTCGGCGCTCACAAGTGGGATATGTTTACTGTGCTTTCTAGTTGACAAGACGGCTACATTGTTCGGCACGGACGTCAATCGTAGATTGAACAGTTGAAATTCATTGAAAATCTATTTCATTTGAATTTTATTGCAATCTTAATGGGGTGGGGGGTTAGAAGGCAGATGGCTTTTAGTGTAATCGAAAAAAAAATACCAATGGCAAAATTCCTAAAATTCGAATACATTATAGAAAAACTTTAATATGAGTGATGACAAATTTAGAAAATGGACAGGATCTAAAGTCCTTAGTATAATCTTAAAACTTCTCTAGAAGAAGCTCGGGGGCGGCTTTCAACAGTAAGCCCCGGTCAGTGGGTACTAAAATCGTATCTTGCATCGCTCATTGATTCGAGAGAAGTTCGCCCGTCTGTTCCTTCATGGAATGTTAAGGGAACTAAGTAAGTAAATTATTGGTAATTGTTGTCGAACTTATTTATTATTTAATCATTCATCTACTTTCGCGTGACACAGCCTTTGGTGGGAGTCTGTCCGAGACTGCATTCGACACATCTGTGTCCGCGCTTGTATGAGAAATGCTTTCGCCATCCACAGCCAAAGTCTCATGGGATTGAACCGCCTGAACGGAACACTGAAGGATGCTACTGAAGCCCTGTGCGGAAACTGTGGGAAGGGAAGGAGGAACAGGAGCCCCTTAAATGCCGTTGGACTGTCGACACTGGGGTTTTTTCCTTAGGGACCAGTGCGATTTTGGATATGTTTACTGTGCTTTCTGTTTGACAAGACGGTTGAATTTCATTGAAAATCTATTTTATTTGAAAATTGTGCCATGCATTGTAACTGTCTGCAGTCTGCAATTTTTATGTATTTGCATTTTGACAATCAAAATACCCAGGGTTGTATCTGGGTTTTCGTTCTTTACATTCTATTAATGTGCCATGATTCTCATTGAATGTTTTGGAAGATTTTGTAAATTCTACCATCTCTTTCAGCCATAAATCTGCCTACGCTTGGCGGGCTAGAGGTTTGGTATTAATTTGGCCCTTATAACTTAAAAGGGTTGCACTCGGCTCCAAAACTAGATTGGTTTCATCAAACTATTTTTTGGGACAAAAGTGTATTGCCAAGACTGATTTTGTTAGCGCTTAATCGAAGTGTGTCTGGATGTTCTTCTTCTTTCCTACATTATTCGTTTGTCCCAACCTTCCAGCTACTTTGTAGCTCTTTCATTTATTTGTAGCACTTGGAAACTCTAGATGCTGGCAGCAGTTATGCTTTATAATTATCGCTTTTTTGTCAACTTTAATAAAAGAAATTGCAATCTTTGCGTCTACTGACGACACAATAGAAGCAAAAAAAAGCAAAATAGAAATTATTAAAAAAAGAACACTAAGACCCTTCACGTATGCATTGTAATCTACCACGAAGGAATATATTTTTCTACCCATTACCAGACTATGGGCAACATTCAGTGAACAGTCTTATGGTTGCATTTCCATGTAGAGCTTTAAACGTTTTCTATGCCAACAAAGTCTCATCAAATGAATGATTATTTTTTTTTCTTCTGTTATTCATACACATACCGGAGTCTCATTATCACTGGTGCCCACAGGTGTGTGGGTGCAATGGCCCTCCCTCCCACCACCGCCTCCGTTTGGCTGCCTTGCGCTCGCCACTTCCATTGTTTACTTTCGCTACGGTTTTATGGGCAGCGCTTTTCAAGCGATCTTTTTTTTTTATTCTTGTCTCGTTTCGTTCTTCTCATTCATACGGTTTTTGTTAAACGAAAAAAAAACGATACTAATTTTTAAATTACTTTATTTGCTGTTTTTGTTTTATTTATTTAACAAAACAACAACAAAACATATTAATACGTTTCTTAGCCTTTTCCAATTTTTTATGTAAAACATATTGTTGGGCTGGCGTTCTTGTGCCGGTGTGTAGTTCATCTTTGGCGAGGCGTTTTATTTACTCTCGTCGGCACCCAGATGATAGTCCACAATTTGCCACCATCCACTGGGGCTTTCTTTGCCTGCGTTTGATGTCGTGGTGGGGTGTTTGCTTGGCTGTTCCCAAGATGAGGCGACTTGAGATTTTAGTCTGTTGATATCGTTCACTGTGCACAGTTTAGAGCGACGCGAGCTCTTCTCCACAAAGTCTCAAACGGCGCGCGGGGTTTAGTGTTCGCAGTGGCGGGAATGAATTGAAAATTGTCATAAGCCAAACACAAAAGTGTTACCTTAAAAAAAGCAAAACGACAAGTTTTTACTTTTGAAATAAAAAAAGAAAAACATATAAAGAAGAAAGCGAAAAAGTCCATGAAGAAACGGAAGCATTAAAACTTTCAAGTGTCTTGCAAACTTTATGCATATTTTATGGGAATACCGTTTGAAAAAAAACCGAACAAAATGAAAAGTGTGAAAACGGGGAAAATCTATTAAATTATCGGCAACGTTACGCTAAACGTTCGTATAAAACACGTGCAATTAATAGAAGAAAAGAAAAAAAAAGGAAACAGGTTTCTTTTAAATGCAGCCATACGAAAATCTTAAAAAGAGCAAAGGTTGCTTTAGCATACTTTGAAACAAAAAAAAAAGAACGGAAACTAATATAAATCATACGCCTTAAGAGGAAATTTGTAATTAAATATTAAGTATACGCAGTAAGTAATGCTGAAGAGTTTAATATTTCCTATACGGCCAGAAACAAAGTAATGCGAACAAGGTGGAATTAATATAATTAATATCAATCATGCGCCCATGATTGAAACGAGTTAATAACAAGCATACACCAATTAATATTCCACATATCCCAAGATATAAACGATTTAATATTAATCATACGCCCAAGATGCAAACAAAGTTATATTAAACATACGCCTAATAAGAAAAAAAATAAATATTAATCACACGCCCCGATAAAAACATATTAAGCATACTCACAAAATAGAAACGAATTAATATCAATCATACGTCGGAGATCAAAACAAGTTTATAATAAGTACAGTGTACTCTCTCCTTGCGGACACCTCTCATAAACGGCAATTTTGTTCAGTACCAATCCGTTTCAGTCTTCTTGTGTACGTCTCTCATAAGCGCACAAAATGCCCAGTCCCTTAGGTGCCCGCTTATGCGAGAGTACACTGTATACGCTAATTAATATTAGACATAGTTGGGCATACGCCCAAGGTCGTAACGAATTAACATTAATAATACGGCTGGATAAACACAATGAGTCATAAAAGAGTTTTGTTGTTTAAAATGCTACACAAAAAGACTGTTTGCAATTTTGAAAGGATTTCTTGCACTCCCAGACAATGTCTCATTTTGTGGCTGCCGGTCCACCGGGGCATGCTAGGGAGTTATAGACGAGCTAGTGAGACTATAGACGAGCTAGTGAGACTATAGACGAGCTAGTGAGACTATAGACGAGCTAGTAAGACTATAGACGAGCTAGTCAGACTATAGACGAGCTAGTGAGACTATAGACGAGCTAGTCAGACTATAGACGAGCTAGTCAGACTATAGACGAGCTAGTAAGACTATAGACGAGCTAGTGAGTTTGTACATTTTCACTAGTTCTCTTTTGGCAAGCGTGCAATAATCTCGAAAATTCTACAGGCTGTTCCAAATCTTGTAGTTCATATGGTTTGTGTCACGAGGCCGGTAATTGTTCCGTAGCTGTTGCCTGGTGTAATGAAAAATAAACTTTATTAAAATCCTTGTCAAAATATATGATAAATTAATAGAATTCCTCCATAAATTTGAAACCAAAGCAATAACAGACCAAAAAAACGCTCAACCACAAATACGAAGGCAAAAGATTTTAAATACACACATACATACATACATACCCTATAGGTAATTAGTGAATAATAAATTTAAATAATTTACAAACCAAACAATATCATCAGCGAAATCTCAACACACATATGGGGGAAAATCAAAAAATTTTACATGTTGGAAGTTGGAAAACAAATTGTTTTGTCTGTTCATTGAATGTTTCTATTAACTAAATAAAATTAAAAAAAAAAATAGAAATTTTTTTTATAAAATTAATTTTCTGAAATGTAAAAAATTTTGATTTTTACTCATACACATACAAATGCCTAGGTATGGCTGTGTATTTGCCAGACAGTATAAAGTGCAACTAATTGGAAAATTTTTATAAACAATTTCAGTAAAAACTATACGAGTCTCTCTGTGATGCGGGTATGTCTGTGTATGTGTGTGTGTCTATTACATTTTAAACTAAACAAATTAGCCAGAAAATACAACAACAACAAAATGCGACAGCAAAAACTATGTTTACAAAAAAAAAAAAGAATAAGGAAAAAGAAGAAACTAAAAAAATAACAATGATAGAGTTTTTGTTTACAAGCGGAATAATATAAAAAAAAACATTGCAAAAATAATCTGGCACTCATACATGCATACATATGTACATTAATTCCAACAGACAGACACACCCATATACTTGTGTCCGCATGTGTGTGTGTTGTGTATGTGAGATAGTTTTGTTACGATTCATGAAAGCGAATTGAATACAGAATATTGACAGTGGCTGAAAAAAGTTGTCGCCACCCTAGGGTGATGAATTACAGTCAAGCAATACGGGAGAGAAAGAGATTAGATAAGATAGGAATAAAGCTAGTTTACAGCAGGCGTACCTTTTTTGCAGTCGATTGTTAAAGACATGCACTTGGATCATCTATGGTTTCCGTACGAAGGAGCACAATGCCGCAATCGACCTTTTTCAAAAAAATGTTTTTTTTTTGATTTTGTTAAAAATATATGCCGAAATGACCACATTTCCCCGAAAAATATGACACACACTTTTCCTTGTCACAGTACCCAATCCTCATACAACCGTGTGAGCTCAAGTCTCAATGCTATCGTGTCTATGGGGGAGTACGCGTAAAGAAGCGTATACGCGTGCAGACATGCATCTGATGTGTTGTCTCTCGCTCTGTGCATGTGTAAGTGAGTGCTCAACAAAACGCAGCAACAAAGCAGCAGCAGCCCCAGCACATCACAGCAAATAGTATTACACGACACAGGGAGACACACTCGTTTATTGTTTATGACGGCGATGGTGGTGATCAGCTGGAACAATAACAACAGTATCATTGACTGTAACAACAATAACAATCAAATAATCTAACCCCACATGTATTTGCGTGTATGAGCCAGACAGACACACAGAGAGAGAGAGAGGGAGATATGAAAAATGAGAGCTGGTCTCTTGTTGCTGTACTCATATTGTAACAAGTTGCACTTGACATATTGACCGGTATTGTGCACAAACACACATTCTACGCGTATGAAACACATGATAATAAAATGCTCACAGGCACACAAACCTTCACAAGAGCACTCACAAGTACGGAAGCCTTAGGTGGAGGATGGGGTCGGCAGGTTGATAATATGATAACCTACGTACAGTAGATTTTGTGTTTAAAAATGTACTGCCAATGGATTGTAATTAGGGAACTGGTTCGAAATGAAATAAAGGAATTTTACATTCAGCGACCGGTGGATTTTTTAAAAAAGTAATTTTTATTTGCTTGTTGAAGTGGTTCTGTTATGGGGAAACTGTTCAGAGAGTTAGTTTGTGAGTTTAATGAATTTCAATTTGAACCTGTAACTCCAATTTAGAGAACTCCAACTACCAACTCTTTTTGTATTTTTAGAACTCTTTTTTTATATTTTCTAAAAATATTTAAACCGAGTTGCAGAATAGCTTAATTTTCAGTATAAACTCCAGTTTGTGGTTAAACCAGTTTTAAACTATCTAAAATCGGTTTTCGATCATCTTAAATCGGTTTTTTTTTAATTTCAATTTGAACCTGTAACTCCAATTTAGAGAACTCCAACTACCAACTCTTTTTGTATTTTTTGAACTCTTTTTTTTATATTTTCTAAAAATATTTAAACCGAGTTGCAGAATAGCTTAATTTTCAGTATAAACTCCAGTTTCTGGTTAAACCGGTTTTAAACATTCACAAATCGGTTTTCGATTATCTTATTTTCTCAGAAGAATCAACCGCCTATTTTTATAAAACGAATGGCTCTTTCGTTTCTTTAAAATAACGAACAGAAATTTCGTTTCGTCCGTTTGGGTTTTTTTGTAACAAGAAAGTCTCTGTTAAAATTCTAATTGGCATTTCTTTCTAATGGATTTTTGTGTGTATTGGCTAATTGGATTCGCTGGAGTTATAGAATCGGCTACTGACGTTTCTGTTCGTCTCACATGTACATATGTGTTATAAAAACAGAATGTACGAGATGCTGGACTTTGTATTGAAATTTGGGTTTATGGAGAAAAAGGGTTTTAAATTCCAGTTCAATTTTTTAAAAAAATATATTTCGCCAGAGAAGTGCCGGCTCACATAATTGTTAAAGCTAGCCAAGTTAAACCGTTTTTTAATCGCGGTCTCCTAATAATTTCATTTAATGCTAAAACAATAAAAATTAAACTTAAAAATTATCATACTTCAACAGAAACTTAAAACGGGGCCTTGATTTTCCGTTTAAATTGGTTAAACCGGGTTTTTACTTTGCATAATCAGAATTAATGTCCAATTAGTATTGACGGTTGGCGTAAGACTCAATATAGTGCGATTAGTTCTGACGGCAGACGACGGTAGGACAAAACAAAACAAAAACAGCTGAAGAGCATTCGTACAAAAAAAATAAAACAAAATATAATTTGTCAACATTCAAATAAATTCAAAATGTCAAAGTGAAAGCAATAACAATAAACAGCTGATCGGTCTTGACGGTAGATTCTGCAACCTGCAGTTGTCTCTCTCTAACACATGCAAAATGCCACCCCAACTCAAACAGCTGATCGTCTACCGTCCGCCGTCAAGACTAATTGGACCGTTACTCTTCAATTAAAAACCCGATTTCGATAATGATTTTGTGTTAGACATGGTTTTTAGGTCACGACTGCCGGTTAAAATTTACAAAATTAACTTGCTTCACTTTTGGTCTGAGAAAACTACAAAAGAAGAGCCGATTTTTTTTAATAAAACGGTTTTTGATTCATTTATTTAATCTGACAGATATTCGTTTTGAAAAAAATAAAAATCTGGTTGCTGGAAAAGGATTTGCCAACATGATTTTTTTTATATACATTTTGGTACAGGTTTCCCATATTTTCCATTTCCTATATGGCGTAATCTTTTTTTTTTCAACATAATTCCAGATAATTGCTGCAATTCCGTGAATTTCCGTAATGGAATTGTCTGGTTAATCTTTATGAGGCAGCGATTTTTTTTGAAATGCCTCGTTGAGATCATTGCCTTGTGGTGATTTTAATAACAGCTCAATTTCAAAGATGCCAACACTTAAATAACCCAAACACACAGGCACACGCACACTCAAAGCAAGAAATCATCCTACACTACACACACCTTTTAAATCCACGTGTGCACATGTGGAAATGCACATACATACATATGTGTGTGTGCCTCATTTCTTATGTATTTCCATTAATGCGTTTTATTCAGTCACTTGTTATGTTTAATCATTCATACAATCACACATTGTTCTAAGAACATACTCGTACGTTCATATGTATGTGTGAGTATATAACCGTACAGAGATGCTACACTCACACATATATGTACATATATAAACTACAATATATACAAAACATACATATGAACAACACATCGACACATTTGTCACATATTAAATATGTCTGCTCAATAATGTGGGCAATTCCACAAGAAATATCTTTTCGTCTGACAAAAAAAGGACGCCTTTTGTCATTTTGAGAACTTAAGACATAACCGGGTTATTTTATTTTTATTTAAATTCATTGAATTGTAACACCATATTCTTTTGCCATTTGGATGTCCTTTTTTTGGGAAAAAGTTTCAAAAGTGACAGCAACCGCAAGATATCGGTTGATTCAAAATAACACCTCTTGTTGGAGAATCCTGTACAATTCAAAAATGTTCGAGTACCAACCGGTTTTGAAACCTAGTGTGGAATGGCCCGTACATACAATTCATAATAAACATACAGACATACACACATACAGACGTGCCTACACAAAGAAACACTTTTTTCATTACACGTATCCCACTGTTTCCCCACCCACAAGAACAACAACAACAACAAGACTATGGCCGAGGACGACAACGACATCGATGGCAAAGCAACAACTACAAATGTTGGTTAAACAGACAGACAGACAAAGTCACGTGCATCACTCACAATTCTACAACAGCAGCGACGACGTCGTTGCCGTCGTTTCCGACGTCGACGTCAACAACGACAACAACCTAACATTGCGTTCCGTTTGATTTTGGCTACATTTCCTTTTCACTTCTTCTTCGGTTTCATCCGCTGTCATTCCTCGTCTGCTCATAAAGTCTGCGCGCGCAATATTTTGTTGCTGTTGTTGTTGTTAGCTAGCCCCACTTCCCCCGCCCCACTATTGTACTTGTTGTTGCTCATCTTTTTTTGTTCTTTGTTTTTATATCCTGTTTCTCAGGCAGCCACGCAGACACACACACACAACAAGCTCGATGAACGTTCACGATTACACTCGCATGCACCAGCTTGACTCCTTTGGGCTGTGGCCCATCAGTCTCGTTGCCATCAGTCAGTTGTTATTAAACATTTGCCGGTAACGGAAGTAAGCCAAGAAATTCATTGATATTTCCGCGCCCGCTCTCGCACAGCAGCCCGCATCCTAAACGAGCTTAGGCAAACACAATTGAAAACGTTGTTGGACATTTACGTGATGGCGATTAGTGGCGCGGTAACGTTACACTTGTGAGCGACGTACGGTTCTTAGTTGTTGTTTCGTATTTTGGGTTTATGGGTTTTTGGCTTTTGGCTGGGGCCTTCTGCCACAAGTTTTACATCTTTTGGCCAACTGCCAACTGTGAGCTATGCCACACTACGTGTGTGGCTGTGGCTGTGTCTGCCATTGTTATTATTATGCATTTTTCTTTTTATTATTATTTTTATTTCGACTTGTTCGCTTACATTTTCGTAATCATCGTCCGTGGTTGGGTGTCCACACTCACTTGTATCCTTATGTCTTGAAGCTGATAAATCTTCGCCTTACGTTCAGTTCGTCTCGGTTAGCTGAACATAACGGTAACATTTGCGGAAATGTTGCGGAAACGGAAGCGACGAATAGTTCGTAGTTGGCAATTTTTATTAAATATTTGAATAATATTTTAACAAACTTTCGATTTAATTAGCAGGCAAAATAATAAATAAAAATGTATTTCTGCGATTATTCAAAAGAAAAGTAAAAAAATAATTAAAGTGAAACGAAAGAATATAAAATAACCGGAAAAGTACAAAGCAAACAAACAAACTCGACAAACAAAAAGAAACGAAAAACAAGGGCACTAACTGAAAATTCTTTAGCGTTAGCAAGGTAACGTATTAATACAATTAATGTTTATGACACACATACATATTTACAAGAAAAATAGTTTCTACTAAAAAAAAGAATTTAAATGAAATTTATAACAGATCTATTTCGAAAATTGTTGGAATTTAAAAACTAAGAAGATCAGCAAATATCTTCTAAATTCCAAATCTACAAACTCTTTTGAATTTGAATTATTTTTAATTTTCGTGGAATTTAAAAACTAAGAAAATTTTAAATCGACTTTACACCAAAAATTTAAAAAACACTAATATTTTTTTGGAATTTAAGAACTAAGAAGATCAGAAAATATTTTCTAAAGTCTAAATCTACAAACTCTTTTGAATTTTAATTATTTTTAATTTTCCTGGAATTAAAAAACTAAGAAAATTTTAAATCGATTTTTCACCAAAAATTTAAAAAAGACTAATATTTTTTGGAATTTAAAAACTAAGAAGATCTGAAAATATCTTCTAAATTTAAAATCTACAAAATTTTTTTTATTTTGCTGCAATTTAAGAAAAAGTGGCTAGTTTTGGAAAGAGAAAATTTTAAATCGGTTGTTTTTCCAAAAAAAAAATTAAAAACAAACTAATGTTTTTTTAAAATTATAATAATATCCTAAAAAATTTAAAATTTACAAAATCTTTTTTATTTTCGAGAATTGAAAAAAATTAAAAAAAACTGAAAATTTTTTTTTAAATTTAAATTTAAATTAATTTTTTAATTAAGAAAAACTGAGTAGTTTAAAAAAAGACAATTTTAAAAATATTTTTTCTCAAACAAATTTAAAAAAAAACTAATACATATTTTTTTAAAATTATAATAAAATTCAAAATCTACAAAATCGTTTGAATAGGCGGAAGTTTCCGCAATGGAAAAAAACTGACTATTTTTCAAAAAAAAAATTTAATTGAGTTTTTTTATCGACAAAATCTTTTTTATTTTTCTAAAAAAAAGAAATAAAAATTTTGAAAAAAATTTGGAAAAAACTTGACTATTTAAAAAAAAAAATTAACTGATTTTTTTTTTAAAAATTAAAAAAAAATTTTTTTTAAAATTATAATATCTTTTAAATTCCAAATTTACCAAATCTTTTGCATAGGCGGTGAATTTAATTATTTTGATTTTTCTGCAATTGAAAAAATTAAAAAAAAAACTGAAAATTTTTCAAAAAAAAATTGATTTTTTTAAATTAAAAAAAAATATTTTTTAAAAAAAGAATTAAAATGTTCTTAATTTTTTTTCTGCAAATTTTTTTTTTTAAATACTAATTCATAAAATATATATTAAAATTATAATAAATTTCAAAATCTTTTGAATAAACGGTGATTTATTTTATTTTGGTTTTTCTGCAATTGAAAAAACTAAGAAAAACTGAGTAATTTTGAAAAAAGAACATTTAAATTGATTTTTTTTCTTCAAAAATTAACAAAAAAATATTTTTACAAAAATTATAACACTATTATTTAGACTCTAATCATTTAAAAAAAATTTGAACTGATTTTTTCCCCAAATTTTTTTTAAAAAAATGGTTTTTCTGCAATTGAAAATCTGAGTAGTTTTAAAAAAAGAAAATTTCAATTGATTTTTTTCTTCAAAAATTAAAAAAAAAACATTATAATAAAGCTCTTACATTCTAAATCTACAAAATCATTTAAAAAATCTGAATTCATTTTTGTAACCAAAAATTTAAAAAATGAAATGATTTCCATTATTTTTTTTTTTTTGCATTTGAAAAAAAATGTAAGAAAAACAGAGTAGTTTTAATAAAAAAAAAATTTTAGATATATTTTTTTTTTTAAAAAAATTTACAAAAAAAGGAATACATATTTTTTAAAATTATAATAAAATTCTAAAAATCTACAAAATCGTTTGAAAGGCGGAAGTTTCTGCAATTGAAAAAAAACCTGACTATTTTTGAAAAAATCAAATGAGTTTTTTATCGACAAAATCTTTTTTATTTTTCTAAAAAAAAAAAATAAAAAATTTAAAAAAAAACTTGTCTATTTTTAAAAAAAAAATTAATTGATTTTTTTTCAAAAAGTAAAAAAAAATTTTTTTTTTAAATTATAATAATATCTTTTAAATTCCTAATTTACCAAATCTTCAGAAGAGGTGATGATTTTGATTTTTTTTCCAATTGACAAACCTAAGAAAAACTGACTAATTTTAAAAATAGAACATTTTAAATTGATTTGATTTTTCTAAATATTTGAAAAAATCTATATTTTTTATAAATTCCTATGGCTGATCAGGCAAGACTTACGAAAATTTGTAAACGGGTGTAGTGAATTTAGAGGGGTAGCAAAATAGTCGCGATATAGAAATTAAGGGAACTATGACTTTTTAATTAAACAAATAATTAAAATGTTGCCTGTCAGCTCCAAAAAAACACTCCTCCTCACTTAAAGGTTTAGGAATTCGAGGATATTTTGGTTTTTAAAATTATCCTTAGCCTTTCGAAGGACGTAAATGCCAAATCCCCCCCCAAAGAAATTTACTTTTAAGGGATTTTCACTTTCATAAAGTTCAATTACATGACCACCAATGTGATGGGATGCATTTTACTGATTCAACATCCCCCAGTCCAGCACTTTTGAATAACAACCAGACCGCTTGTAATGCAAATAAACAGTCCTTTTGCAAAACTGGATTGACTTCAAATCCCCATAAATCATTTTCAAAGAAAAAAATCTATAACGAACGGCAATAAAATTCAAATTAATTGCGGTTCTCTGTTTGCCGGCTGGCATGTGTGCGTGTGTGTGTGTGTGTTTACAATTGCAGGAAATATTTGCCCGGAACAAACAGCCGTCCATTTACATTGACCCAACAAAAGCGTTCTTTTTCCAATTTTAACGAAGAGTGAAAACAACACCGCACACGTTTACATGGCCAAACTGTCGGACCAACAACTTGTTGTTGCTGTTGCTAGTGGAAAAATAAACAAACAATGCCAAAATTCGATTATTTATGACTCTGTTGGCCAGGCAAGAGTAGAACGATTGCAAAATATGTGTGCGAACACGATGAATTTCACACGCAGTCTGTGGCTCCTCACTGAGTGCGGTTGTAAAACACTTGAACAATTTGCATTTGATCTACTAGAGTAGATTGACGAATGGCTGAACGGATGAACGGATAAACGAGCTGAGCGACAGGTGTTGATTCATTAGACCCATCATGACCCACAGTCATCGCCATACGGGGTCCATAAAGATACGATTACATTTTTCGTGGATAAAATATGATTTTATGGATAAACTGGAAAGTGAAGGTGATTTTTTTGTTGCTGGATAAAGCGGATGGTGGAAAATTTAATAAAAACAAAAACTCCTACGGTGGCCCTAGTTATCAGGATTTGGATTGGGTTTCTTGACATTTTATTGAAGACTTGGTCTTAGATTCTAATAATTATTCGCACAGGAATTCGCACAGACTCACAGATAAGTCTTAGCTATTTAAGCCATATAACATCCGTTAATGCTTTCTTTTGCTACACAGCTTTTCCCCGAATTATGAAGATTTTCTTGCCTAGCACACAATAAATAAATAAAACCCAAAGAGAACATGTACAAATCTCTAATGAATTTTGTTGCCGCAAGTGTTGAGGCCGATAATACAATTGGCTTGTTAACTTGTTGCCAACAACTTTTCCTAAGGTTTCTGGGTTAATTGATTTCCAAATAAACGTCATCACAACATCTGGCCAATGATAACATGGGAGATACGAATACTAAGTTGTAACATTTAATCACCAACCCGGCTAAATGTACGAGCACTTTATCTCCACGATATCACTTAATAAATAAAATGATTTAATTAAAATGTTAATAAGCCAAGTATCGATAAACAGAACAACCGATATTCGGTAATGTGGCCCAAAAAGTATTAATCAGTTAACAAGTATTAAGTGAATGGCTGGGAGTGGCAGAGGAAGAAGTCGGAAGGATTTGCAATGAAAATGTGGTGAGAGAAAACAGAGCGAGAGAAGAAGGATTTAGTTGGTGAGAGAAGAAGGATTGGACAAGCGAGAGAAGAAGGATTGAGCTGGTGACGAAAGAAAGCTGTAGCTGGCGAGAGATGAAAGATTGAGCAAGCGAGGGAAAAAGGATTGAGCAAGCGAGAGAAGAAATCTAGAGAAGAGAGTTTGAGTTGGCGACAAAAGAAAGCTCCAGATGGTGAGAGAAGATTGCTTGAGCTGGCGAGAGAAGAGGGATTGAATTGGTGATAGAAAAAAAACTTGAGTTGGCGAGAGAATAAAGATTGAGATAGAGAGAGAAGAAAGATTGGGCAAGCGAGAGAATAAAGATTGAGCTAGCGAGTGAAAAAGGATTGAGCAATCGAGAGAATAAATCTAGAGAAGAGAGTTTGAGTTGACGACAAAATAAAGCTCCAGATGGTGAGAGAAGATTGCTTGAGCTGGCGAGAGAAGAAAGCCGGAGCTGGCGATAATTTTCCAATTGGATAGTTTTTGTCTAAAAAAACATTTCAAGTATGACTGAGGGCTTTATAATCGCTAGAAAATATTAAGCAAGCGAGTGAAAAAGAGACTTTGAGTTGGCGACAAAAGGAAGCTCCAGATGGTGAGAGAAGATGTCTTGAGCTTGCGAATGAAAAATGTTTGAGCTGGCGAGAGAAGAAAGCTTGAGCTAGTGATTTTCTTCTTGAGCTATGCGAGCGATTTCATTTTCAATAGAAAACCTTGAGGTTTGTTTTCTAATAGATCAGCCAGTGATTTTTTAATAGGAAATTCTGGGCTGACGAGAGAACGGTTGTTTGGGGCGGGAAATCCCCAAAAGGGTAGCCGGAGCTGGCGATTATTTTCCAATTGGAAAGTTTTTGTCTAAAAAAAGATTTCAAGTAGGAGTGAGAGCTTTATAAGCGCAAAGCTAGAAAACATTTGCCATGGAAAACCCTGACCGGGTAAGGAATTTACTAAAGTCAAGCTTGAAACTTTTTTAATGGAACACATGTTCATTTGCAAGCCAGCGCTTTTGAGAAATTTCCAAGAGGAAAGCTTAAAAGGACGAGTGATTTTCTAAAGAAACCATTGAAATGGCGAGAAATTGTATAATACGAAAACATTAGCTGGCAAGAGATTTCCTAAAGGAAAACATGAGAGATTTCCTAAAAAAAAAAAGCTTGAGCTTGCGAGAGATTTCCTAAAAGAAAGCTTCAGCTGGCAAGAGATTTCCTCAAAAAAAAAAGCTTGAGCTGGCGGGGGATTTCCTAAAAAAAAGCTAAAGCTGGCGAGAGATTTCCGAAAGCAGTAACAGCAAAGCGATAGATTTCCCCCAAAAAAAAAATATTGAACTGTCGTGAATTTTTAATTTAAAATCTGTTGTCTAACAATAGATTTAAAATACAAAATATTTGTTTTCTCCAGTGTGAGATTTATAATTGAAAGGCTTTTGGCTAAGCACGCCTCCGTCTAGGGAGAGATTTATAATCGGAAAGGTTGTGCCGGCGAGAGATTTGCAGTGGAAAAGCTTTTATCCATCAATATATATTTCCATAATGTAAGCTAGAGAGATTTCCACAGTCATATTAACCACAGATGAAGTTAATCATAGGAAAGTTTTTTCCTTTGCAATCGTGTTTCTTAGGAGGCCTTTTCTATTTTATTTTTCACATTTCCATAAGCGTATTTTGGCCAACCAAAACATTTGGAAACGAAAGAGTCCAATCGAAACCATTGTGGTAATTCTATGGAAAATAAATGTGGCAACTTGGCAACAGTTTATAAAATAGAGGACACTTATTAAAAGAAAAGTAATAAGATAAACTTTTTCCTAGAAACTAATATCAATTTACTTACTTACTAATCTATAGAACTTCATGCATTAGAAGTTATAGAAAGAACCAAAAAAAAAAACTTTTTGGGAGGCAACTTCCTCTATTAACTGTAACTGAAACTATGGTTTTTTTCTATTACCTGGACAGCATTTGTGAAATAAATTCATTATATTGCAAGCTAAAATAACAACTGTGCTACCCTCCTGCTCCACAACAAAATAAGCTCGATATAATGAAAAGTTTGGCAAGAATGTGGAAGCGAATTCCTGGTCTATTCACTAGAATTGTTTTGCAAGCTTGTCTTGACAACAATCAACAAGAAGGTAGAAAAAACACCAGTCTCTAAGAAAACGTAAGGGAAGATACTGCCAACCAAAGCCAGACCCAGTTCCTCCACATACACTCGAAGTCAACCTTGAACTAAACACACACAGAATTGTTCACATGCACCAACTCATAACTACCATTAGTTTAGTTACTCTCCCTCTCGCCCTCTCCTCTGTCTCTCTCACAGTGCGTTTCTTTTTTTTTGTATTTCATGTTTCTGGTCCATGTCAATCTACGGAAACGGAAACATAAAATGCAACATTTCGCATAATGGACTTGAAGATGAAAAATTAAAAAGAAAATGAAAAAAAACAGGCATTCATCGTATAACTTTTGATATAATGGCAACATATATTTCCAACAAAAATGTAGCAGCCAACAGTTGCAATGGCTGCAACAACATTATCATTATTATGGGGCCAACAATAGTTTCACGTTCATTTGTTGCACATCCACATGCAGGCGGAACAGCGGGACGAAGACCAGAAAGATGCCGGAAATGCCATACGATTTTTCTTTAGTTGGAGTGACGAACACAATTTTAATTGCAAGTGGAGAATTCTCAAAAAGGAATTCATTACAATTCTGACAGGACATTTTTCGAAAGTTTCGAAAGCAGCTTAGGTTAGTTTGAATGCTGTCCGCAAGTCGATTGAATTAAATTAAATAATTGGAATAGAAAATATAAAAAAAAACCAGTTAAAGGCAGAGGGAAATTGAAAAAATATTTAAGGGATGACTAAGACAAATTAAATGATTGAATTTAATAATTTCCCCAAAATAAAAAAAAAAATAATCTGGAAATATCTGGAGATTTTCGGGTAGGAGACTGAACTGGCGGGAGATTTCCTAAAGGAAAGCAAGAGTTGGCGATAGATTTCCTAAAGGAAAGCTAGAGCAGGCCAGAGGGTTTCTAAAGGAAAGCTAGAGATGGCGAGGGATTTCCTAAAGGAAAGCTCCAGCTCGCAAGAGATTTCCTAAAATAAAGCTAGAGCTGGCGAGAGATTTCGTAAATGAAAGTTAGAGCTAACAAGAGATTTCCTAAAGGAAAGCTGGAGCCGGCGAGAGATTTCCTAAAGGAAAGCAAGAGTTGGCGAGAGATTTCCTAAAGGAAATATAGAATAGGCGAGGGATTGCCTAAAAGAAAGCGAGAGAGAAACTAGCGTGAGATTTCCTAAAGGAAAGATAGAGAAGGCGAGAGATTTTCTAAAGGAAAGCTAGAGCTGGCGAGAGACTTCCTAAAGGAAAGTTAGAAAGAAACTAGCGAGAGATTTCCTAAAGGAAAGATAGAGAAGGTGAGAGATTTTCTAAAGGAAAGCTAGAGCTGGCGAGAGATTTCCTAAAGGAAAGATAGAGAAGGTGAGAGATTTTCTAAAGGAAAGCTAGAGCTGGCGAGAGACTTCCTAAAGGAAAGTTAGAGAAGGCGAGAGATTTCCTAAAAGAAAACATGAAGAAAACAGTTTAGGATTTCCTAAAGGAAAGCTAGAACTGGCGAGATATTTCTCAAAGGAAAGCTAGAGCTGGCGAGAGACTTCCTAAAGGAAAGTTAGAGAAGGCGAGAGATTTTCGAAAGGAAAACTTGAACTGGAGAGAGATTTCTTTAAGGAAAAGTTAAGCTGGCGAGAGATTTCCTAAAAGAAAACTTGATCAGGCTAGGATTTCCTAAAGGAAAGCTAGAACTGGCGAGAGATTTCCCAAAGGAAAGCTGCAGCTTATATTTCCTAAAGGAAAGCTAGAGCTGGCAAGAGATTTCCTAAAGAAAAGCTAGAGCTGACAAGATATTTCCTAAAGGAAATCTGGATCTGGCGAGGGATTTCCAAAAGGAAAGCTTCAGCTTGCGAGATATTTCCTAAAGAAAAGCCAGAGCTGACAAAATATTTCCTAAAGGAAAGCTGGATCTGGCGAGGGATTTCCAAAAGGAAAGCTTCAGCTGGCGATGGATTTCCAAAAGGAGAGCTTCAGCTGGCGATGGATTTCCTAAAAGAAAGCTAGAGCTAGCGAGAGATTTCTTAAAGGAAAACTTGAGCAGGCTAGAGATTTCCCAAAGGAAATCTGGAACCGGAGAGAGATTTCCCAAAGGAAAGCTACAGCTTCCGTCATTACCTCTTGCCACAACCGGTTCCAAAACGAATCACAAGCGTTACCCGTATTGCCCAATTACACATCCAACCGGTGATACCATTTCCTAACGTTCCCCCTGAAATCTCTTCATCTCCATAGAAAAAAAACCACAACCGTAACCCCAACTGCTGCATTGCAATCATCCTAGAAACGATCAGCCTTCTCAGCTACGGATAAGCGGCTCCCACAACATGTGTTGTAAAACCGAAAAAACACACACACTCACACACAAAATAAATCCTATTTAAATAAAATAAAATCCATTCATAATAAATGCGGACTCGCACGACAACGACGAGCAATTGTTTACTTAAATTTGCATCCTTTTTTTCCTGATCTTTTTTGTTTTTGTTTTGTGATTGTGATTTTTGGCCAGCAAAGAAAAACAGCAGCGATAACCTCAGCAACAATCAGACCAATAACACAACAGCACTAAACGAAATCATAAAAAGGTTGTTGCTGTTGTTGTTGAACATTTGCATAAACAATACAAAAAAAAAAAACAACAACAAACAACTACCACCACAACAACCGGCCATCAACGAGAGTCGTTCCTTGGAAATGCTCATGCCTTTGAATGAGGCGAGACAGGACCTGGCTGACGGTCTGCTTGGTGGGGATTTGTGTTGGGGTTTGGTGGCAAGTGTGTTGCCAGTGTTCGAGTGCATCGTACAACCGATAATCCATTTGCAATTCATGTTGCAAGTGCAAGGACATTCTCCGGTACCCTTCGTATGTCTGTCATATTGATTTTCGCCTTCATGTCGTTGCAGTACTTACATCCATTTCAGGTGTATGGGTCGCTGTGTTGTTATTGTTGTTGTTGTTTTAGTTGTAGTTGGTTGCAATAGATGCTGCGAGATATGTTCGCAATGGATTGTTGGGCTCAGCCGGGATTTAAAAGCATTTCGTAGGTGGAATATCTGCAATGACACATGTTCACATTTTCAAATATACATGTGGATTAAAAATAGATGGGCGCGCGTCCATCTTAAAATTCAATACCACACGGCCAAATTGAGGGGGAGGTCAGTGGCGGCAAGGACACAATAACCGAGATGGACGGGATTTGCTTAGCGTTCAGCTAGGGGTTTACAGCTGGTTATTCCAAAAAATCAATAGAAGAATGAGAAAATAATAATTTCAGAAATGTATAAAAGGATTGGCTAGATCAGCGAAGATATACACGAAGAAGGGAGAAGATCCACCAAAAAAGCTTCGGTTATCCTCGACTGAGTTGCGAATCTATGACATGCTGAACATAAAAGAAGCTGTTGAAGGGTTCGAGGAAAGCTTTTGTGGTTGGAGTCTAGAGATTGACAACGAAAATATGTTTATGGAAAATTCAATTCAGTTGGATGTGGATAATCCCACGCGGTCTCCATTATCTAGGAAAACTTTACCCACATTGACATCATCTCGAAAGACATTTACATCAATGGCTAGGGAAAAGTCAGACGTTTGCCTCATTGAGATAGAGATGAAAACCCAATAAAAAAAGGGGGGTGAAGATCAACGAGTTAGTTGGCCTCTTACAAGATGATAAGACTGGGACAAATGTTTGCCTACAGGATTAGCCGATCCTTAGAACAATAGTGGTGTGTCGTCAGTTACGGCAAACCATTTTCTAAATAATATGTGTTAACCAAATTCAAATTTTACCTACTGACATTCGGCGAGTTCCAAAGGATTGAAGTGCGAAATGCATTTTTCGCTAAAGTTTTTTTTATTTCATTCGAGCAATTCTCTTCCTCTTATTCCAAACACTTTAACAGGGTTTTTGGCCTTTTTTTTAAATGTTCGAAAACATTCTTGTTTCCAAATTTCCATAATAGCTAATTATTCCCAATGGAAATTCCCATACAAATCGTTGTTGGTAGTGGAAATTCACATTCCCTGTGTGAATGGAAATTCCCAAAACTTTAGTGACTAATTTGACAATAAATTACTTTTAAATTTTTTAATCTATCAGGGTTTTATTGAAAAACCTACCTTTGGGTTATTTCGCCTATTCTGTTGCCTGCAATTTCATATATTCATGTCTCTCTCTTTCGTTATAACAGTTCAGTGTTGTATTTTTCAACAATTCACAATAGCGTAGACATCAGTGTTGTATTTTTTTCAACAATTCACATTGACTTTGGTTATATTCATTTCTCTCTCTATCTTTCGTTATAATAGTTCAGTGCTGCAATTTTCAACAATTCACAATAGCGTGGACATCAGTGTTGCCTTTTTCAACAATACACAATAGCGTAAACATCCATTGTAAATCTTTGTTTCATCGCCTTTTCAGATGATCTCCACCTGCGTTTGCCAAAAACGGCAACATTATCCCCAAACGATTGTCCCATTCTGTATTCAGTCCTGCTCCTTTTCTGCTTTACATTTGTTATTATCATTTTTAATGCACTTACTTAATTCCTTAATTTTTTTTTGCTGTTTTCTTTATGCCCTTTTCCACCTTTTTTACATTTTTTGTGGTCGTTCCTATTAAATAAATTTTTTTTAAAACTTTTTGTCGCTTTTATTGTCTATTTTTAAAGCGTTTTATTTATTACTTTATTTTGTTTCCTGTTTTATTTGTGGCCTTTTAAACTAATTTTGCATTATTGTGATCGTTTCGTTTAAATAATGTTTTTTTTTATTATTATTTTTTATTCACAGTCAAACTTCCATAACCCGTTGATAACCCGTTGAAAAGTTCGCCTTACGGAGACTTTGAGTTATGGAATTACTTATAAACTCCCTCAATGGAATTTCTCTCCTTTACTGTCACAATAAGACATAAAGAAAAGTTTCGACTTTATTAAGATTTTTAATTTGATTTAATACAATACAAAGTAAATTTATATTCTAATTTAGGGTCCAAGGGTAAAAACGGAAGATAAAAAAAATTAGCCACTCCCCTTTTTAAAAAAAAATCCGTGCATGGGCCTATATAATGTGCCGATTGTGGTACAATTTGAACAATTGAGAATTATTAGTTGCAAATGTGTTGTAGATTTTGTTATGTCACAATTTTAAACGACCATTGCTCTCGGAACATAATAAACATAAATAATTTTTATATTTTGTTGTGGAATCTTTGGTTTTACCAAGTCGTTTTCTGTGGCTTTGGTTCGGCAGAAACACTCTAGATGTCAGTAATCCTCACTGCACCATTTGAGAGTTTTTACAAAGTTGATAAGAGAAAATACGGGTTTTATGCTGGCAATATACAAAGACTTCCTTTTTTTTTTGGAAAATACTATTTATTAAATGGTATTTATTAAATACTATTTATAGAGAGCCTAGAATCTCCTTTTATATCCACATATATGTTTTTTTTCTACTGAATCTGATCATGAACTCTCGGAGCAACTATTTTAGGTCTCCCCTCCTAAATGGTGTTTTTTTCCTATGCTGTAGCTAAGGACCAAAGCTTGGTTCGGTTTTCATTCATTTATAAAAAAAAAATTCTTGGGAAAATTAAAACTCAAATATGCTCTACCGTTTTCTCCGAATCCTTGGAGACTCGTGGCAGTAAATATTAACTGAGAAAATTAAAAAAAAGGATTGTCAACGATATTTTTTTTTTCTTTATTTCGTCCATAGTAATCCATGAATTTGTGTTGAAAGGCTTGGGGGGAGGGGGCGGCCGTAGGAACGTTTACCCTACGAAACATTTAAAAAATGCCAGACATTGCAGACAATTGAGGATATTCTCCTTTCATAAACGAGATTCTTTTTCTTTTTTTTTTGCCAATTTCCATGACAATGTCACATTCCACTGCCATTGTTACATTTATCAACAATTTTCTGTACTTTCTGCCGGTTTCTTAAACAAAACAACGTGTTTCTACGAATACAAAGTCGCCTACCTTCAGTTAGTTTTCCAATTCGTTCGTATTAGTAAAACTAACAAGAAATTCTCCACCCCCCCCGTCCCTCGGCCGCCCTGGGCGGAATTTTCTTCACATTGCACCTGCTTTATTTTTTTTTGGCCATTTTCAATTAGTCAATGTTGTATGTGTGACATGTGCAGTATCCTTGTACCAAAGGATATGCAAAAAAAAAGAAGAAGAAGAAGAATTTATTATGCATTAGAAAATTATACGAATGAATGATTTGCAACATTCATTATAATAACATTTTGTGTAAACAGAGATGGTTGGCTTCGTGCATAGAATAATTTTAATTTATGCCAGCATGTGTAGGCATGCATGTCTTTTGCACCGGAACAGGTGTTCGAGGAATTTGGGGAAGGTCTGGCTCCGCAGGCAAAAGCCAGATTTTGCCAGTACGCATTTCCCTTGAAAAATGGAGATGAATGGCAATGCATTGGCCTGGCCTGTTTGAAATGAATTGCCAGACTGAAGAAGAAGAAAAGAAAGTGTTGCCTACCATTAAGGCTGCACAGCAAAACATTGCATACTTTGCATACATCTAGAAGATCACACAAATGATTTTCCGCCTCAGGCATCCATATTAATTCAGCAGTGTGACTATTGCCTTGAAATCACAGCCCTTTTACATTAGCAAATATATTGGAGTTTGTTAGAAAAGAAATATACAAAATAGTGCATACTTTCAGGCATGACAACAGTACAGAGATGTTATTTTTGTCTGTCAATTATAGAAACATACTTTTTTTTGCTTTTCAACCTTGTCAACCCGCCCCTCCCCCTTTATATAATTTTTACAAATATTAATTGCATACTTTTAGGCCTCCGATTTAGATCATCGTCCAAACTCTACCCAGAAGGCCCATAAATTACAGCCCTTATACATTAAAAATACATTGGACTTTGTTGATATATAAAATATAAAAAAAACTGGTGCATACTTTCAGGCGGAAACCGTATCTTAAGTTCAGTATGAACACAAATACAAAGATGTGGAATTTGCCAGTCAATTATATAAAGATACGATATTTTGTTGGTTTTTTGATTTTTTTTAGAAAATAAATATAAAAAACAGTGCATACTTTCAGGCGGAAACCGTATCTTAAGTTCAGTATGAACACACATTCGAAGATGTGGAATTTGTCAGTCAATAATATAAAAATACGATATTTTGTTGGTTTTTGGTTGGTTTTTAGAAAATAAATATAAAAAACTAGTGCATACTTTCAGGCGGAAACCGTATCTTAAGTTCAGTGTGAACAGAAATACAAAGTTGTGGTATTTGCCAGTCAATTATATAAAGATACGACATTATGATGGTTTTCAGATTAGAATACCTTATCATAAACACCACCCCCGCCCCCCCACCCCCACTTATATCACCCATACGTTTTATATCCTTTTTACCTATAACAAGAATCTTGTAATTAGATTATTTATGTTGCAATATCGTTAAGATAACTCCCATAATTTTACATTATTATTTAAAGATTAACAATGTCTAAATTGAGATTATATATTTAACAAATACTCATTGCATACTTTCAGGCATCAGCTATAAATCATCGTCCAAACTCTGCCGAGGAGGCCCACAACAATTGACCCCACCAGGTGAGTGCATGTTTACCATATTTTTTTTAAAGAATTCCTATGAAATGTGGAGCATAACTTCAGGCTGAAATATCCGTTCAGCTTTTATTAAAAAAATAAATACACATTCTTGGTATTTGGCAATCCTGAAATCGTATAATCTTCACAAAGAAAAATAAAAAAAAAAAAACACCCATATTGTCATGTGTACCATGTAATTGAAAAAGAAGAAGCGACAAAAAAAAACTAGTGTTGCATACCTTAGTGCTTTTCGAATATATTGCATATTATGGGGGCTGAAGTCGCCATCGTCTGTGTGAGTCTGACAATGCCCACGTATCTGCATAGTTCTTTCATATATAATATGGATTTACGAACAAGTATTGCATACTTTTAGGGGTATGTGAGAATATTGCATACTTTCGGGCCAATGTCCCTCCCCTTTCAAGCGGAGTATTGAAATCTTTAAAGGCGGTGGTTTGAAGTTATAGAATAAAGGATTAAAGGATTGATCACTTGGCATCCAACGTAGTCTATTTTTTAGCCTATTTTTTTTGTGATTACAGAACAGAGTATATCCGAATGGCGCCCAACTTGTTACTTTTTGCCTATAACCTGGGTGAAAGTAAGAAAAAGAATAATAGCATAAAATATCAGCTACAATTCCCCTATAGTCTGTGATCACTTATGACACAATATAATATATTATATTTTAATATTTTAGCTTAAATTTAAACCGTTTGAAAATGATCTTGCAAATTGTATAGTTTATTGGCGCCCAACTGGGTATTTCCACTAAACCTCTTCCTCCTACAAAAAGAGTAACAATCTAGACTTGCATCAATATCGAAGCGCTTGTTAAACGTCTACATTTCCTGTAGAGCCTGCACCTGAAGCGTTTATACTCTCCAATGAGTTGATCAACACAAGTCATGTGAACATATGTGTGTGTGCGTTTTGTGAACAATAAAACTTTCACACAAAAAGTTTAGCAGGTTAAGTTCAAGTTCTTCTCCACGGGCTTACCCTTGAATTTGTTTGTGAACAACAACAACACACGTTGACGCTGTTATCCTGCAAAACGACGAACGGGATAAAAGTAGGGCAGAGGAACTGCTTGAAAGCTGAAATCATGTAGAATTTTATTCGCTGCTCTGTTTGTTTGTTTTTGAATACAAAACCGGTCACATGTTTGTACACTCAACAACAGAGAGTTGTAGAATTGTCACAAATATTTCAGAGGGATTTCAAGTGTTTTACATTTAGATCCTCTCTCTCTCTTGTCTTTTGCTCGATTTGTCCGTTGGCCACGGTGTCACTGCTTTATTTCCTACGAGCTGTCCCCTTGCATGTGCAGCCCGGCACGAAGCGCCGACACTGTCGCAGGCAAACAAAATATCGTTGCAAGGATTGTGCCTTTAACAAGCGAATGCCACCCGGCACCCTGCGTAAATATGTGTTTACATGTGAAAGGAATGGAACAGATGAGCTCGGTTCATTTGTGCATTCATGTCGACGTCTGTTTTGTATGTATGTGTGCGTATATGAGTATGTGTGGGCTGGTGTTTAAACAATGGAATTGCCATGTCAGGAAGAGATGCTCGCTGCTTATCCTTGAGAATGACACACACACACACACACACACACACCCAACTGCATATTTCTAAGTACTTTTACTTTACAAAGTACGTTTTGCATGCATACATTCATAAACAGCAGGGCGTGGTGGTAGGAAATAACGAAATAACATTTGAAATATCAAGGTTGGAGTTTCATTTGGGGTTTTCAAAATATTCGAATATAGAAGGAACAGTGAACCGAGCAGATGGATATTTAAATATTTTTGTTATTGGAGAATATGAGCAGAAGGTGGCGACCAACGTGGAAATTGGGAAACCACACATCCATGCAGAAAATCTACCTGAGAGCATCAAAGGATCACTAATAGCATAATTGTTAAAAACAATCACATTCGATTTCCGGCCAATAAATACAAAATTATCTCAGACTTATCGGAGACTGGCGCCCAACATGAAATCTGTGGCATTATGTTCATATGTGAAGCTTTTCACGGTTTAACTTATGCACGGTTTAACTTATTCTCCACCTAGGAAGAAAACTGCAAATTGGCGCCCAACAGAAAATTACTGCAAGCTTTGTTAAATTCCAAAATATAGGCTTGCAAAGTGGAATCAGTGCAATTATGTAGCTATCAAAAGCCACACAAAAGTCTGAAATAACAAGCAAATAAAATAAGAGAATACAGATTGAAAGATGGCGCCCAACATGGAATGAGTGAATTAGTTGATCGATCTATCAATAAACCCGCAATAATTTTTTTAGGAATAAATCAAATGCAAAATAAGCTAAGATATGCCGCCAGATATAGACAAATATGCACTGGAGGACAAGTGGACTTTAGGGATAAATAAGATAACCGATTTGGAAAAAAATCGCCAATTCATAAATATCCAAATTTTTTCAAAAAAAAAAAAATATATTTTCTTTCACAATTCCGTTTTGATTAAAAAAATCTATAAAACATGACCGTCTATTTTTTAAAAAAAAAACATAATATAAACCGGCAATTCTAATTTAGACTTTTCACAAATTGTCATTTTTTTTCATAAAAAAAACGTCTATTTGTCTTAAACAAAAAAAAATCGACAATTTTAATTTTTACTTTTTTATTAAGATTCCAGTACCACTATTAGGAATAAATCAAATGCTAAATATGCAAAGATATGCCGCTAGATATAGACAATGACCTGGAGTCTACTGGCGCCCAACGTACGGGCCAGTGCCTTTATGTGCCCATAAAACTTCCAGGAACTGAATGTTAAGTTTGACGTATTTAATGCAATTGGGGCTCAGAAAGTGTAATTTGAAAGCAGTAAATGAAAAATGGCGCCCAACATGGAAGAGATGCATTTCCTTTAATAAATCTGTGGCTTTCACCAATAAACTTCTCAGCGAAAACAAATAATTTTTAAAATTTCGTATTCTGTTAAAATTATTGACTTGTTGTTGACAAGGAGAACAGGTTAACGAATCATTTGTATTTAATGGAAAGCCCCTAATCAAAATCCCCAAAAAAATTACTTAGGCGATTATATGTGAAAAGCACAGAAATGAAACCTATCAAATAATTTCGTATTTAAAGAAGAGAAAGAAGTCATTAAACTGGCGCCCAACATGGCATCTACGATTTTTTTTTTTTTTTGTATTATAACCCTTAACTTCAAAGGGATAATTTCTTTATCAATCCCACATGCTTCCTTATTTGTGTTTTTTAAATCGGATAAAGAATATTAGCTGGCGCCCAACGCGATACTAAAATCTATCATTACAAAGAACAACTAAATTTATATTGTCAGCATTAAACTGTGGAAGTAGCAAAGGGATTTTAATATTTTTGTATATGCTCTCATAAATGAGGGCCTGAAAGGGGAGCTACAAATGTTAATTGGCGCCCAACTGTGAACAAGTTGAATAAACAACCCACTTTGCTTATTTTACCTTTTGCAATTTATTTATTTATTGATATCTCCACTATAAATCTGCTTCTATGGCCTGTGGTATGTGACGGCTCACCCTTAAGCGGCAGACTTACGTTTTATTACAGATTTGGGTGAATTAAAGCTGTTACTTGCACCCGACGCCTTCAAATTGCTCACATCAAAAGGTTATTATACAATTGGAATTACGCGAACTGTTACCATAGTTGCAATAATACTCGCACGGAATCCGCCTTCATAGAAGCCTTTGATGGCCGCCCAGGACGCCACCTTGCAAACCCACAGAGACAAGAGCACACAATTACTTGAGAAACAGAATGACACTTGTAGATATGAGTATAACATTTCTTGCTTTCCACCTTCAGTTACTACACCACACTGTCATGTCTGTACGTGAGAGTGTGCTAAACACCCACATGTCCCACTAAGTATGTCCTCTTTAACACATGTATGTCAGTGCACTAGTCGTCTATCCATGATTATGAGTACAACACACACAATGAGTAGAATGTGTCATAACTCTTGGGTTTTGCAGTCTCTTGGCACATCTGCCTCGCTCCGTTTGTCCGCACATGGTGTCTCTTTTTAATTGTCTAGTTGTGGATGCGGCTGCGAGTGTGTGTATGTGTATTATTTAATAAGAATCGTCTTACTCTTAACCACCCGCTCCACTGCACTGTGTATGGGATTGTGATTGTGATTGTAATTGTATAGGTGCAAACTCTCGTGGATATGTAGAATATTACAGCAAGTGTTATAAGTAGTTCAGAGTATAGACGTTATTCAAATTGTATTTTGTTGTTGCCCTTTCTCTTTCACTTTTGGTCGGGTGTGCCAACAAGTAACGAGAATTCATATGGCAATGTCTACTTCGAACAAATGCCTGCCCTGGCAGGTTCTATTGCATTCGGTTCGCCTCTTTTCGTCGGAATTAAATAATCTGTTGGTTTTCCATGAATAGTTAACACGTACGTGTAATCGCAACACGGATATCAGACATATCTGTTGCTTGGCAGGCAAACGACTGTCGGAGGGAATAGTGAATCAATTCCAAAAAAAACTCCCAATTGGCACTCTAAAGAATCCTGAAAAGTATGCACTACTTTAGGCCATCAGAGTACATCAGTTGGAGGCTAGATTTTTGTAGTTAAGAGGGTTTTTGTTTTTTTTTTGCCACAGTAGTCGTTGTAATATTCTTGCAATAATGTGAACAATGATTGATTGCTCTGCCTTAGAAGAGTTTGTGTGGACGGAGGGCAAAATAAATGTAGTCAGCCTTCGTGTAAGCTATGCCTGAAGAGCCACTTCGGAACTTCACTTTGTGGACGAATTCTCTCTCTTGGCTAGAGTTTGAGATCTCCCCACACCCCTGCCTGCCTCCTTGCGTTCACTGTATGCTACAGTTGTAGTTTTTTTTTTCTAATTTACTGAATGTTTCATTAAAACGGATTACAAAGCATTTTCCTCTTTAATCTCCTTAATTTGCACTCGGCAAGTGACCAAATGTTCAATAACAAAAGTCACGTGTTGGAATTTTATACCACCCATGGATTAGATGGGAAGAGCAGTGGTGTGATATATTTTAAGTAAACGTGAATATATGGCGATTGTCGCTGAAAATCGAATGCGCAAACTAGATGATTTTCCCACCTGATATGAGATTATTTGAGTGTTTTAATTTGATAAGCCTTCAATACCGATTGCAAAGTTCTAAATGTTGGGAATTTGAAAGGGCCTGCAATTAAAAAGTCTCCTGCAGAAATGTGTATTAAGATAAGAGCAATTTAACTGCAGTGGGGTAAGAGGAACGACAGACTTTTTAGATAAAAAAGAAAACAATTTGGAAGAAAAAGGATGCACTGGAGGACAAGTGGACTTTTGGGATAAATAAGATAACCGATTTGGAAAAAATTATAGCTTACCTATCATAAAAAACGACAATTTCAAAAATGTCCAAATTTAAAAAAAAAAATTAAAAAAAATATAATTTTTCCCTATGTCCTTTTGATTAAATTTTTTTTTAAAAAAATGTGCTAAAAAATTAGACAATTTTAATTTTTTCGCTATGTCACTTTGATTCCAAATTCCACCATTTTTTCATAAAAAAAAATGTCTATTTGAATTTTGTCAAAAAAAAAGTCGATTTGAAAAAACATCAATTTGGGAAAAAACGGTCAATTTGACATAAATCGCCGATTCAGGAAAAATCGCCAATTTCAGAAAAAAAAATTCAAAAACGCCCAAATTTTTTTTTTTAAAAAAATATTTTCTTTCATAAGTTTTGTTAAAAAAAAAATATAAACTTGACCGTCAATTTAAAAAAAAAATCATAAAAACCGACAAAATTCTAATTTTCACTTTTCACAAATTGTCATTTTTTTATAAAAAAAACGTCTATGTCACTTTCACTTTTTTATTATGATTCCAATTCCACTATTTTTTTACAAAAAAAAACTCTCTTTTTGAATTTTACCATAAAAACGTCTATTTGTCAAAAAAAAACTCGCCGATTTAAGAATAAAATTTCAATTTGGGATAAATCTCCTATTCAGAAAAAATTTCCACATTGAGAAAAATCGGCGATTCGGAAAAAATAGGCAAATTGAGAAAAAAAAAAATTTTACAAAAAAAATATGTTTTTTTCACATGTCCATTTTGATTAAAAAAAATAAAAATCGTCATTTTCAAAAAAAATCGAAAATTCTAATATTCACTTGTTTTATTTTTTCATAAAAAAAAGACTATTTGAATTTTTCAATTTGACAAAAATTTCAAAAATGTTAAATTTTTAAAAAAAAAAATACTATTTTTTTTCGCACGTCCTTTTTGATTAAAGAACAATTTCAAAAAAAGTGCTATCATGGACACTTGCTTTTATCTTAAACCAAAAAATTGATATTTCATAAACAAAAATCGCCAATTTAATTTGTATTTGAATTTTATCATAAAAAAGTCTATTTGTCAAATAAAAAGTCGCCGATTTGAGAAAAAAATTAAAATTTTGGGATAACTCGCTGATTCGAAAAAACAATTGCCAACTTGAGAAAAATCGCCGATTCGGAAAAAAAATCGCCAGTTTGAGAAATATTTCATAAAAAAATCAGCAATTTAATTTTTATTATGATTCACAATATACTGATTTCAAAAAACACTAAAAAAAAATTGTAAATACTCGATTTAATTCGAAAACTGTAAAAGTTTTCATATTTTCATGTGTGGCGAAAAATGTGTGTGATTTTTCACGAAGTTTTTGCGAAAAAAACGCTAAAAAAATTTATATAACTGCATTTTTTTTATGATACACTTCTTTTGAAAATTAAAATTTTCAGTTTTCTGTTTTTTTTTTGGCATATGAATAAGATATGGCGTCGTGGAACTACAGATAACTAGTAGCTACGGTTTGCTAGAATTAATCTGTATTTCATGGCAATCTTCCTAAAGTGCAGCACACCATTAGGGGCACTTCTGTGCCATTACTCCACGCTACATAACCACCAGCTCCTTTCAAAATGTCTTATTGTCGTCTTACTAAATTGATTTGGCATCCCTTCTCTGTCAGAAATCTGCATTTTAATCAAATCAACCATTACTCCCAAATAACCAAAAGCAAATGTTTACAACCGCTTTACAAGACCGTCCATGGTCGGACATGACTGGCTGGTAGTTATGTCACAGCTTTGTTGTAATGCCAGATCCTGGCCCGAGGCCATGTCTGCTCTGTCATGCTGGATAGATGGGTCTTTATGACATTATTATTCAATTAATTAGATTATGTGCATTGGCCAATAATGGCCTTAATAAGATTACATAATTTCAATAATATCTCTAATTTCAAACATACACAAATGTGTTGAGACCACAACGCTGGCAGGACTTCATTCGAATGCGTTTCGATTTATTTATAAAATTATGCAGAATATTTATAATGACAACGTGACACCAGCTCACGTGTGTGTAGGGCGTTTGATAATTCTGGGAATATGGCCGGCAAAAGTGCGTAGTGGAAATATTTTCGAGTTAATAGAATCTAAATAGAAAAATTAAAATCGAAAATGCTGTATGAATTGATGAGTTCTACCAAGGGGATTTTTTTTCAATCTATAGACAATCAGAAGGTGAGACCAGGACAAGTGCCTCTCAAAGGGAACGTCATGTTTTGTGGTGCAAAGTATTTAGTTTATGTAAACTTATTACGGTCATTATTGGAAAACTAGTAAGTTGTAATGCGCCTATGGCGCCCGTTGAAATATGGAAAAAAAATTTGGTTGAAAAAAAAAATTTTGTTGAAAAAAAAAAAATTTTGTTGATAAAAAAATTTTTGTTCAAAAAAAAATTTTGCTGAAAAAAAAATTTTTGTGGAAAAAAAAAATGTTGTTGAAAAAAAAATTTGTAAAAAAAAATTTTTGTTGAAAAAAAAATTTTGTGAAAAAAAAAATTTTTGTAAAAATAAAAATTTGTAAAAAAAAAATTTTGGTAAAAAAAAAAATTGGGGAAAACACAATTTCTGTAAAAAAAAAAATATTATTTTTTTTATTATTATTATTTATAGAAAATTATAGAATGCCTATTTAAATTCCTACGTACTGCGTGACAGAGTCAGTGAATCAGTGTATCAGTGAATCAGTGTCGAGGGTAAATATATATTAAGATCAAGACTGTCACTATACAATGAATTCGTGAAGGGCCTCAACATCTCCGCTTTAGAATTTCAGCTCTGCTTAAAGAATTCAGAGAACGTTTTGTGACTCGTTTTTTCCCAACATTTATGACTATTGTCTTTGCAATAGTTTTATTACGTTTACATTTAACACAGAGAGTTGCCAATTGATCTTGGAATGGCAACACCCTATCAGCTGGAATGGGGCAACTATGGCCATCAGCTGTTCTCCAGAGTGGGTGAATATAATCTGTCTCAGACGTAGATAAATAATAATAAACAAAAAAAAAAGCATAAACTATAAAAATCAATTATTGTAACGATCCTGGACCCGCTGAGTTCCATCGCCGCATAAGGTGAAAAACACGTTTTTCCAATTATATGGAAAATTAATCCACTTGATCCATCAGAGACTCAGCATCCAAAACTATCGAAAATATGCGGCCTCAGGGACTTATCATTCATTATGTAGGAATGATAAGTCCCTGAGGCCGCATTGAATGTTAGAGGGTCTCACAATGTTCTATGATCCTTGGTGGAATTGTCAAAGTGTGACGTACGACTCATCAAAATGTGTGTTTTTTTTTTTAATTAACCAACACGTAGGAGATGCCGTCCATGATGAGAGATGATCCATGAAGAAGGAATTTTGTCCAGAGTGTGTGATGTAATCAACTAGCCCTGCCTGACATCGGCGACTGGACGATGGATATTCGAAGAGCACATTATCAATTCGTCCCTAGTTGGCCCCTAGTTGTGGTTACCGTGCAACTCTTGCAAAGACACATTTAAATTTATGGATTTCATTTGAGCAAAAAGTGTAAATATTCCTTGGAATCCCCATTCCCTCGAATCCCCATAACCTTTTTCTTCGGTTTATATCTCTGCCCTATGCCCTCACTATATCCATTGTTCACTCGTGTCTTTGTTCCGTCATAGATCAGTTCTGTAAATTGTCATTCGTTGTGTGTCATTGTCTTCTATTCTTGTTTATTTTTGCTTGTGCAAATTGATTTGTTTCAGGCCAAAGTTTATTAACGTTTGCCTCCAACCCGGTTACCCTACTACACCACACCACCCCCCCGCCCCCATACAACTTTATTATATATTGTCTTCTGTTTAATTCATATTTGCCGCCCACCTCCTTGCCAACCATACACTTGTTGGCCTTCATTTCATGTTAACAATTTGTTCGATATTAGTTTTGCCCCCCCCCCCCCCCATCATGCGAAAGGGTAACCGGGGTTTTTGTCTCTGTTCACTCGGGCTCTTAATTGAACACCAATTTGCTGAAATAATAATTGTTAACGGAGAACGTTACGAGTTGCAATAAATTAACAATAACAATTTTTTCAATTAACACCGGGATAGGATTATAATTATTTGCCAGACGTTTGTGGGCGTCACTTGTCCAACAATATTGAATTGATTAACATTCCTACAATGCAGTGCGGGCGGAGAGGACGACATATTGAATATGGATTTGAATTGATATCGAGCTGTATGAATTGCCCCGTGTCACCAGTGAGTTGTGCCGGAAATGTTTATGTTTTTTTTTGAAGGACACATGGGAAGTGGTGCCGCAACAGTTTAAATATACGTATGTTTGTTAACAATTGAATTAATATTAAGTATACGTTTGAATTAAAATCGAGTGGGCACCAAGTAGACTTTTGACTTGATATTGAATTAATATTAAGTATACGCCCGAGTTAATATTGAATTAATAACAAGTAGACGTCTAAATTAATATTAAGTATACGCCCGAGTAAATATTGAATTAATATTAAGTATACGTCTGAATTAATATTGAATGAATAACAAGTATAGACGACTAAATTAATATTAATTATACGTTTGAATTAAAATTCCGTATCCGTCTGAATTAATCATAAGTATACGTCGGGAGCAACTAGGCTTTTGAATTAATATTAAGTATACGCCTGAATTAATATTGAATTAATATTAAAATTAACAAGTAGACGACTAAATTAATATTAACTATATAATATGAATTACAATTCCGTATCCGTCTGAATTAATAATAAGTTTACGTCGGGAGCACCTAGGCTTTTGAATTAATATTAAGTATACGCCTGAATTAATATTGAATTAATATTAAAATTGAATTAACAAGTAGACGACTAAATTAATATTAAATATAGGTCTGAATTAAAATTCCGTATCCGTCTGAATTAATAATAAGTTTACGTCGGGACCAACTAGGCTTTTGAATTAATATTAAGTATACGCCTGAATTAATATTAAATTAATATTAAAATTGAATTAACAAGTAGACGACTAAAGTAATATTAATTATACGTTTGAATTAAAATTCCGTATCCGCATGAATTAATATTAAGTATACATCGGGAGTAAATATGCTTTCTCAATCTGAATTAATATGAAGTATACGTCTAAATTAAAATTAGGTAAACGTCCTAATTAATATTAAGTATACTTCTGAAATAATATTAAGTATTCGTTCGAGAATAATCTGAATGACTATGCAATCAATATTAAGTACACGTCTGAATTTAAATTAAGCATACGCCTGGATTACATAGAGAACTTGAGTTATTATTAGCATACACGTTTACGCACGTTTCCCCCCCCCCCCCATTTCCTCCCAAATGCCGCACACCTCATGTCTAACAAATATTGTAAATCACTTATCGCCCGCATCGAGGCACATGTTTCACAGAACATTAACTGCCTTTGCAGTTAATTTTCTACCGAACCGGTCAATAGCACAATGATCTACATGACAATGTTGGCTGTGTGCCCACTTTTTTTTTTGGATGGAAATTACCTAACGATCCCCTGGGGCCAATGGCATGTACAATAGATTATGTCAGTTGCCTTCTGTATATCTTCAAAAGAAAAAATCGGACATTTACAAATTCCATAGAAATTCCCCCTTCCGATAATTTAGCATGTTTCCAGGTAATCAGTACTCCCAAGCAGCTGATGTAGACAATTCGTCTGATGCGGACTGTGCATGAAATGCTTGACCTTTTCAGCCATACACAATCTGCCCAGGCCTGGTTTCAGAAAACTTACACGTAGACATTACAAATGAACATGTCCACACACACACACTCACACCTACACACATGCCAACAAACGGAAATTATAGCCTCAAAGAAACAAAGCTTGTTTCCTGCTGACTGTGTCCACCCGCACACATTTGTCGAATTTGTTCCTTTTCCGCTATTCATGGATTTTGGGGCTTCTGTTTGCCTGAATTGTGTCAGTTTGGTGTTGTTATGTTGGCCGTTTCCAAAAAGAGCCGCCACAATTTGGCGTTCAGTCGAAACATTTGTCCATTGTCCACAAGTCCACTGTTTCTGGTGTGGGTTGTCATGGTGTCCAGCTCATTGTCGACCACAACTATTCAGAGGATGCCACACGAAACTGTCTGTCTGTCTGTCCGAGAGTTTGTTGCTTGGTTTTTTTTTTTTTTGGTGTTAAATGAGCAAACTAATTTATACAATTTGCTGTGTAATGACAACACTAGCCCAGCTGGTCAATTAGTTAAGTACAGGTGTGAACAGGGTACAAGGATGGCAAAAACAGGGAAATTCTATTGGCAGAAGCCAGTAAATCATAAAATCTCGGAGAATATAGATGAGGAGCATTACTTTTGTTATAAGAGATCCAGGATGAAAGTAGATAATGATCCTCATTTTGGGTTAGATAAAGAGCCCTATGGGCTCAGTTTTCTATGGAATAGATAATGATCCTTAGGGCCTAATTTTTCGATAAAGAGTCCCAGGGGCTGATTTATCTATAGAATAAATAAAGAGCCGCAGGGGCTCATTTTCATACAGAAGGTCTCATTTTGGTATAGAATAGATAAAGAGCCCCAGGCGTTAATTTTCCTATGGAATAGATAAAGGCGCTCATTTTCCTATTGAAGGTCTCATTTTGGTATAGAATAGACAAAGAGTCCCTGGGGCTGATTTTTCTAGAGAATAGGTTCTCATTTTCATACTCTCTTTGTAGATTCAATATACATAAAACACATAACTACCAATCTCTTAAGACCTCCAGGCGTATGATAAATATTAATCATTTCTTACGACTTAATATTATTTAATATTACTCATACGTCACCGTATCTAAAAAGACTTTTTCCATTATTACATATGTTCCATTGCTAACTTTACCTGCACCCTGGAGCTCATTTTCTCTAGAAAAGATAATGACTCCATGAAGCTTTTGCAATAATAGCCTAGCCTTTTATTTTTGTATTCACCGGCCACCGGGTACCCTTAAAGTCTGACCTACTACTTGCTGCTCCATTTTATTCTCGTTGTTTTTAATTACTCGTTATCCTTCCGCCGCCCCCTTCCCACCCTCAGCAAAATAGGTGCTGCTGTCCATTTCGATTTTGAATTCCCCCAACGACCAAACTAATTGGCAGATATCCAATAAACTGTTCGTGCAGTGCTTACAGTTTTACCAAAAATCAACTCCACTCCATCAACCTCCTGCAAACCCCAATCAGAAACCATTTACTTTGGCCGGTGTACAGTAAAGTATTACATAAACGGGTGGAGTAAAAACATCAGAACAGATCAGAAACAGAGTAATGAAATGATTCATTCAAATGGGGCTTTTGTTAGTGGCCAGCAGAATATGAGCCACATAATCGCATTGAACGGCATTCAATGTGATTACACAACATGTGATTAGTGACAGATGTCCTGGAAGGGGGGGGTGGGGGGGTGGGGAAGAGTCCTTCAAGCAGCAATATGAATTTAAAATTTACATTATTGTCATGTAATTATAATCCTTTTTGTCAGGGATTATGGCGATTATAACGATTAATGTTTTTGAATGTCACTCACCGCACCAGCAGCATTGATCCGATTGTTGTGAAACAACTCGACGACCTAGAGAAGGATATTCAATTCGCAATGGGAAGTTAGCTGGCTTTGTTTATTTATAATTTGCCTGCCGTCGGTTTCCAAATACCTGGAGGGATTGTACACTTTGTGGATTCCACTAAACTCTATAGCAATTATTCCACGGAATGGTTGAATAACTTGAAAGTGAAGTGAAGTGGAGGTGGCCAATGTGGAAATTTTAAACAGTAGGTCGAATGAACCTACTCGTTGGAAGCATGTCCGTGGCAAATGTACTTCGAGAAAATGACAAAGAAAGGAAGTTGGCCATTGGTGTGACAGTCCCACAGTCTACTTTACGTGAGGTTTCAGAGGCTCTTTATTGGATGCTACAGGATCAAATTTTGTATTTCCCTTGGTTTGTCTCCCTGTTTTTTAGTGACTCGAATCTTGTGTGTGTTATCTTTTGACTTCTCTCATATGTCTTTTTTTGATGACAAAAAGTGTTCCCATTGAAAAAAAACCTGGCCACAACTGACTCTTGTGAATTTAACATGTCATACTCAGATATGGTCAACTGCATGAAGTTTTTATTTTAAAAACGTGTGCATATAGTGCCTAAGCAAAGTAAAAAAGACACGTACAATTGGTGTGCCGCAAGAAGTTGTACCACTCAGAAGTTAAATGGATAAAAAGGAATAAACAAAACTGTACAGATGTGGTGACGTATGAGTAATATTAAATACAATATTAAATATGTGATGTATGAATAATATTAACTCTTGCTTGACTGACGGACTGACAGACTAACTGATTAATCACTGTCCTTACTAAACGGCCCGTGCAGCCAAGATATCCGCTAAGAACGGATTTTTGGAAACTCGGATTGAATATGGGGATAAAAATGGAGGGGGAACGGGAAAAAGACGACCCCAAACGCCCTTCGAAATACGCAAAAATACAAAATAATCAAATATCGTCATATTTATTGGAAAATTGGTCCACAACTACGCTTGGCAATAACAGGTGGAAATGAGTTTCAAACCCGGATAAATAAAAAAAGGGTAAAATAAGATTTGGGAAGAAAATGTGAAAATGGGTTAGAGATGAGATGAAATAGGAACCAAAACGGAATAAAGGGCAAAAACAATAAAAAAAAGGAAAAAACGGTAAACAAATTGTTTAATAGTACCAAAACGGGACAAAAAAAGTGTGAAAAAGGGGAAAAGTAAAAAAAAGGGTGAACCCAATTGTTGGCAACAACAAGTGGATAAAATTTAGAGAGGGGACGAAAAATGGGCCAAAACGTACTAAAATGGGGAAAAAAGGGAAAAAAAAGGTGTGAAACATATTCTTGGCAACAACAAGTATATAATAGTTAGAGGATTGACGAAAAAGGGACCAAATCGTACTAAAATGGGATGAAAAGGGGTCAAAAGGGAAAAAGTAAAAAAAAAAGTGAAACAAATCCTGGCCAACAACAAGTGGATAATAGTTAGAGAAGATAATAGTACGTTGGCCAAAACGTACTAAAATGGGATAAAAAAAAAAAAACAAAAATAGATGTGAAACAAATTGTTGGCAACAACAATTATATAATAGTTAGAGAGTGGACAAAAAAATGGGCCAAAACGTACTAAAATGGGATAAAAAAAGGGACAAAAAAAGGAAAATAAAAAAGGTGTGAAACATATTCTTGGCAACAACAAATATATAATAGGGAATGGACAAAAAAATTGGCCAAAACGGGATAAAAAAAGGGACAAAAATAAAAATAAAAAAAATAAATGGCAACAACAAGTAGATAATAGTTAGAGGATGGACGAAAAAGGGACCAAATCGTACTAAAATGGGATAAAAAGGGGCCAAAAGGGAAAAAGTAAAAAAAAGTGAAGCAAATTGTTGGCAACAACAAGTATATAATAGTTAGAGAAGGTACAAAAAATGGGCCAAAACGTATTAAAAGGGGGTAAAAAGGGACAAAAAGGAAAACAATCTGGGCAACAACAAGTATATAATAGTTAGAGAATGGACGAAAAATGGGCCACACTGTACTAAAACTGGATAAAAAAAATTTACAAATGGAAAAAAATACAAAAATGTGAGGGTTTTGAAGGGGATACAAATTAGTAAAAAAGTACAGAATGGGGCCAATACAATTTTTTTAAAAAAAGTAAGAAAAACTACTTTAAATTAACATGAGGGACGCAAAGACGGAACCAAGAAAGGTAAATTATATATGCGACATTCCGGTCCCCGTGATTTCCTCTTTTGAATTACTGGTAAAATATTAATTGGACATTTTATTGCCTTACGCATATAATTTTTTTATGAACTAAAAGGGTGATGTGATTTTCCTCGTCCGAGAAACCCTCTAATGTTTCCCATACAAATCCATTTATTTCCTACTCAATGAAGGTGTTACGTGTTCAAATACAATTTGTTGAAAACCTACGTTATTTGTTTCCCCCCTATCACAAATCCGTGTACCATTTTCTTGTGTAGGAGCATCTCCACGCCCTGTGTTTGAAAATAGCTCCTTGCGTTTATCCCGTCACATGTTTATAATCGATTGTGAATGTCCTTATACAAGAGCTGTCGTAACCTGTGCGATTTACGTCGCCTCTAAAGTGCCAGCAGACTGTCAGACTGAGTTGGTCACAGCGTAGACATGTCAAGTTCCGTCTTGTGTATGCAGTGCCGGTTTGATTTATTATATTGTCAAATCAACAGTTTTAGAATATCGCCTGCAAATATAACACGTACAGAGGAAGAGAGAGAGAGAGCGAGAGAGAGAGAGAAAGGCAAATATATTTGAATCAGCAACTAAAATAAAACCAGATTATTGCTCCAGATGTGTGGTTCGATAAATATTGACATTGGTCTGCTGTCGTTTTTCATTGAGTGCATACGGAAATAGTTTGCAAAGAAATCGCTTAAAGTGATTTTGAAAGCCGAACAAGAAAGTTATTTAAGCGTATACATACGTTTTGTGGAGCAGAGGATTTTCAATAAATCTACTTATTTACTGAGGTTGAACATGGCTGAGAGATTACTATCCGGCATTTACAAAGTTGAAAGAACTGCGAAAAGGATGCAAACCTGGATTCCCTCCAAACATCTAAGACAGCTGGCCACTGATTGTGCCTGATATGGCATTAAATTAAGATTTTTCGTATTAATATCAATCATACGTCAGTTAAACAATGTCGCAGCGTATGATTGACATTATCTTAATTAATATCAATCATACGTTAACCGCTGAAATATTTCCCCAAGCGAAAAGTACATCATAACTGTCAGCAAAACCAAAAAAATATAAAATAACAATCATCCGCTGGAAAAATGTTCCTTTAATCGCTTAATCGTTTTCCTTTTGTTAATCTTTAATGTGCCTAGCCAACGTTTATTACCATTTCCTTTTGTCCTTTTTGACGCCAAACCCTGCCCCTTTGATTTGTGCTAATCCCGCTAAATATTATAATTAGAGTGGAAATGATTATGTTATTTGTTAGAGAGCGCTTTGCCTTTTAATTTCAAGCCGAACCCACTTTGCACCAAATCCCTTTTTGCAATTTCCAACGTAGAATGAGCAGAAACAGCATAAGCACACAAAGGCCAACGCAGAAAAAATCTCATTCACTTTCGCTTGGCTGGCAAAATCCTCTCTACTCCGGCACCATGAGCATTTACCACTTAAATGTTCACCAACGCCAATCTTGCGGAAACAAGTCACTGCAGACGACTTGGGTTCTCGGAATATGCATTATTTAGGCTAATACGAAGTGCGGGGCTGGGGCAGGGGTGATGCTTTCCTCCCGCTTTTGCTAATTTTTCATTTGCTTGTGGGGATGATGATGAGTTTTTTTTTCTTGAGCATACGTGTACTCCAGCTTTGAAGAGAGTGTGTGTGAGTGTATTTATTTTACTACAACAACAACGAAAAGCAATCGGCCCACATTGTGTGACTTGATTTTGTTTTTTTTTTGTGTGCTGGCTTTGTTTAGGCCAATAACTGCAACAAAGGCCGCCCTCATTGTCTGCTGTTGCTCTTTGTTGAGTTTGTGGCAACGTGCCTCTAGTGCTGTGATGTGCATTGTTATGTGGGGGTGTTGGTGAAGGAGGGGACGGAGACGGAAGCGGGGCCTACCATCGAGCTTTGTTTGGCATTGTTTTCTATGAACCATTAAAAACACTCACACACACACACACACAAATCTATTGTTTGTCCATTTCTGTAAAGAATAATGAGTAAATGTTTAGTTCTAGTAAAAATACAATACAAACTCATTAATGATGACTTCACATCCAGCTGAAGCTATTGTCTTCAAGGCTTACGAGTCGGGGGAGTCAGTGAGATCATCGATAAATTTGTCTCAATGTTAGGTCGATGGTCACTAGACCACAATTAAGCTTGTTATAATTTGTGCACTCGGGACATGACGATTAAGTAATTATCCGTAGGACATACAATGTTTTTTTTTTTGGGGGGAATTTCCAAATCGTGGCTGTTCGACATCGTGGCGTAGGCTTTTGGTCAGTTGTTTTAAATATTTTTCTTTTGATGTCAGTCGTGCGTATCGTGTTTATTAGGCATTTAAGTTAATATTACTCATACGTATCAAGGATATTAGTAATTTAACTAAATATTAATCATACGTATCAACTATATTAGTCACTTAAATTAATAGTACGCATACGTATCAACGGTATTAGTCACTTAAATGAATATTGATCATACGTATCATGGATATTAGTGATTTCAATTAACATTACTCATACGTATCATGAATCTTGGGGATTTAAATTAATATTAATCATACGTATTTTGTTTATTAGACTTTTAGGTTAGTATTACTCATACGTATAAATGATTTAAATTAATATTACTCATACTTATCAACGATATTAGTCACTTAAATGAATATTCATCACACATATCATAGATATTAGTAATTTGAATTAATATTAATCATACGTATCTTGTTTATTAAGCATTTAAAGTCATATTACTCATACGTATCTTGTTTATTAGGTATTTAAATTAATATTACTCATACGTATCAAGGATATTATTAATTTAAATTAATATTAATCATACGTATTTCGTTTATTAGGCATTTAAGTTAATATTACTCATACTTACCAGGACATTAATTGTTAAAATTACTATTACTCATACGTATCATAGATATTAGTGATTTAAATTCATATTACTCATACGTATCATGAATCTTAGTGATTTAAATTAATATTAATCATACGTATCTTCTTTATTAAGTATTTAAATTAATAATAATCATACGTATTTCGTTTATTAGGCATTTAAGTTAATATTACTCATACTTACCAGGACATTAATTGTTAAAATTACTATTACTCATACGTATCAGGGATATTATTAATTTAAATTAATAGCACTCATACATATAATGAATATTAGTAATTTATAGTCATATTAATCATACGTATCATCGATATTTGCAATTTAAATTAATATTAATCATATGTATCTTGTTTATTTGGTATCTAAATTAGTATTAATCATGGGTATCATGAATATTAGTCATTTAAATGAATATTAATCATACGTATCATGAATAATATGCATTAAAATTAATATCACTCATGCGTCTCAGGTACAATAGTCTCACAAACCCTTAAGACGCTTCTTACCTACTTGTTTCCCTTGACATTTCATGACGACATAGACTTCTCTCGAAGCAGTAAATGGCGTACAATAAAATTTGGGTACTCACCGGCCACAAACAACACGGTATCAAGCCGCTGTATAAAAAAAAACCATACCTGGATTCATTATTGAATAAAATTTAATATTCATATACTTATTTTTAGGCTCCTAAGGAGCAGATCCAGTAAGCCATTGATTGTTTATTATTGTTTGAATTCGACTTTTTACGACTACTGATTTGGAGTTATTTTATACGGCTTGGAGATTACGACTGTAAACAGTAGGACCTGGTCAATGAGAATAACAAAAAAAAAAATATGGTACAAAGCTCACATATTTCAACATACTGGAACAGTCTGTTTCAGCATGAAATGTCCAGGGAAATAAGTAAGAATGTATGACCCAACCTGTTGGTATAACAACACGTATGATTGATATTAATTGAATAGCACGATTTGGATCCCAGGTCGTATGATTATTATCAATTTATTACATCTCTCCCAAAGACAAACAGTTTTAAGGAATTTATTCACCCAAAATCTCGATTACATGTTAAAGAGAAACACAATAATTTTCCATGAGTTATCCTTACAAATATATAGCTGAAAAACCTAGACGTTTCTGTGAAATCCGTCAACCGGAAAATACACCCTAAGGTCGCCTTCGACAACCGAACCGAACCCAACCCAGCCCAAGAACCGATAACATCTCCGCCTGCCCTGTATCAATCTCGAGGGGTTTTCTTTGATTTTGATGTTCTTGTTAGTTTCCTTGTTGGCATCATAACATTATATACAGTGAACTTGAAATTAGCACATATTGTTTATAGAATTTATTATTTATTACAAGTCAAGGTTGAGGTGGCTGCAGCACAGAGAGAATGACATGAACAAAGGGGAGATGTCGAGAACGAGAGAGAAACGGCAAAAAGGTAGAAAAAAATCCTACGCCACACATGGCTCAGGACATGTAGGATGCCAGCGATGATTGGGGAAGGGGTGGGTGTGGTGTCCGTGGTTTCGATGATGTGATGGGTTTTGTAGCAAAAAAAAATCTGTTTATGAATTCTAAAGTTGATCATAATTGCAATGTTTTAGCAGCTGCTGGTGCATACGATAATTAGATTTCTTTTAGTTTTCCGATTTAAGCCTGATCCCATTCATGATGAGCGGTTGGAGGGGGGGTGTATTATTTAATTGATTTGCCAAACGCCAAGGTGTTCCACTCGGAAGATAACAACAGCGCAGGGTTTCCATAAATATATTTTACAATTTGAGAGAATACCTTAATTGGGGAATACGTCAAACTATATGAGTTCCCATAGAACGGCAAGGTATGAGTGATATTAATTGTATTAAAATAACTCATACGAAAAGCGAATAAATAGATTTTAAGCCCGAGCCCTGGAAAGCCAAACAATGTGGTGAATTAAGCGTTTTTTAGTAATTTTTTTATACTCGTACACACTCACATTTCGATTCGCTGCCTTTGTGTCACATTTAATCGCATTCATTCCAATGCGTATGATTGATATTAATAATGAATTAATATTAATCATACGACCCCCCGGGGGCACTCTATCGTTCATCGTCTAGCCATCGTTCATAATCAAGTTCCCTTCAAACGCACAACTGTATTCGTCATTTCCTGGTATTGTAATTGAATTTGAAACTGTTGCAATGGCGAGAACAGTCAAACAGCTGTTACATTTCACTGGCAACCGGTTGGAAACGACGGGATGCAAATGCAGTGCCGGCTGTTGCATTGGCACCCCATGGAACAAAAAAAAAAGAGAAAAAAAGAGAAAACACTGACATATTCAAATGGCGCTTATGCAACGCCATCTGTTGATATTGATTTACATTTTAAAGATGGTGTTTATAGAATGTTTGTCAGTGCTGGGGTATGAGCGATTGTTAAATGGAGTGTGTTTAATAATGGCATAACACAAATATCAGACATAGACTGACATCCCGGCTCAGGGGAGAAAAGGAGGGGGCGAGGGTGAAACATTATATCCGTTTCCGGCAGTCAAAGAAGTACGAAATGCCGGCTCTGCCATGAAATGGATACGTTCGTGCCAACAACTTATGTTGCAACGTGATAAAGACAAATAAACCCACAAACACACACACATAAACACACTCTTGTGTGTGTGTGTGTGAGAGTGTATTTGTATTAATGTGTATGTCGGTGCTTTCGTGTATTGAAGCAGAGGATTTAAACTGTTTGCACAGTAAATTAAATATCAAACGTTGTGTGAGTGAGTGAGTGTGCGTGTGTGTTTGTAAACATTTTTCCCCAGCTCCGTGATGTGTGAATTCACACAAAACGTGATAATAACTTTTATTTCCAAATTAAATACATTTTAAATGCACACCACGCAACAAAAATTGCAGTTAAATATTTTTGCTTTAAATTTGAATTTTCATGAAACTGGCCTTAATACACAAGGTTTTTCTTTTTTTTAATGGGGATAGAGATAGAGAGAGTGAGAGAGCATAGGAGGGAGACCGCAGGATTGCCGAGAGGTTTGCTTGGAAAGGAGTGCAATTCATCATCATCATCATCTGTCTTTGCCTATCCTTTGGCTGTGTTTAAAATCTACGCATAGTTAGTGTATGGTTTTAGGCGGCTTCCACTAAATTGCAAACATTTCATGGCATACTTTCAGGCTGTTAACACAAAACTAACATAGCAGCCAACAGCAGCATGCAGTTGGTTGTGCCTGGGCAATTCATGTTTAATGTTCCTCTTCATCTTTTGTGCCACATCCCCATAAAACGTATAGTATAGTTTTAGGCTGTTATAAGAAAAAAAATGTCGAACAATATTACAAACTATGTGGCCGTAAAACTCCGCTCGTTTAGAGAAGAAACAAAAACGTATTTGACTGCAAATACAAAAAAACAAACTAAGTCTCTCCCACACAAGGCCATTTTTCTAAGAGACAAGGATACGGTTGGTTTAATTAAGATGAAAAAAAAAAATTTGAAGCGGTCTCTATTGTCCAGGAATTTTGTTTATGGTGTGTTTGTTCCTCGGAGACTTGTGAAGGGTGTTGTGAAAAAAAACTCAGAACCGTTTTAGAAATGTTTCTCAGCAGTCGATGCTCGTAAATGTGGGCGACTTGAAGAGTCAGAGATAAGTCTTCCAGGCTAAAATTCTCGAATTACGAAGGGTGTACGAAGGGAGTTGCGATAGGTGGCCGACTGTTTCTCCTAGAAAAAGAAACCAGGTCCGTTTTAGATATTTTTTTCTCAGCAGTCGATGCTCGTAAATGTGGGCGACTTGAAGAGTCAGAGATTAATCTTCCACCAAAACAATTTCGAAGACGACTTTGAATAGTCGCTTGCGACTTAAGGAGTATGAGAATAATTTCATCCACCCTGCGAGTCTTGTCTAACAAAATCATTAGCCATTCAGAGTCGGCCTTGACTAGTCGCTTCTAATAAAAATACTGTTCATTGTCCCTGATCGATCAGTTTTAACGTAACAAGGTTTTCGCTAGAGACTGAAGCACTCGTTGAATATAAAATAGCCAAGTTCACTCAAGAATCTCGGCCATAGCAACAACATAGATTTTTTGTAAACTTAAAAATAAATTTTACATCGCTGGTTTCATTCCGAAAATTCCGCCGTCTTAACACATTTTAAGTCTTGCAAAGACTTGCCTTTCTATCACTATATATCTTTTTGTTTTCAAATTAATAGTCCATAACCTCTAATGTTATTCATGGAAAAGTAATAATTAACTATTAGCATTACCACGAATTTATATGCAAATGATAAAAAAAAAATTGTGTTTCATTTAAAATTAAACCAACGCATGCGCATGATTAATATTAATTATAATTTTTTTTTTTTCTTTGCAACATATTATTAATAATAATTTAATTGTTATCAGTGTTTTTTTTTTAGTTTTAGCAAGGAAAATAGATTGTGTTGGCCTTTTTCCTTTAACATTTCGTGAATGGAGAAGTTTTAGAAATCATTGAGGCGATTCTCGTACATAAACCACAAAAAGGAGGAAAACTCATTTATTTTTGGCATTCTTAGGGTTTAATCGAAAGATATGGAACCCAATTTCATTTACGTCGGTGGCTGTCTCGTCTGAGTTTGCCGTACCTCATCCTCTCAATCCAGTTGTCCAAAACCTGGAAGACGGTTTCTTACCCGATCTCAGGAAAGGCTAACTCCATTGGTAAAAAATTGCTCGCACAACCCAAATCCCTCACAAAAATATAGAGTGCCACAAAATGAATCCCGATTGACCTCATCGGAGCTAGAATTTGAATTAACAGAGTCCAAGCGCAGTTGCGAGTAGGTGAATTACCCAACTTGAGGTGCATTAGGTCGATTGTGACGTTGGTGGGTGTGGCGTGGTGGCATGTCATCCTGCTGAATCCAATGATCGTTTTCAATCTACTGCCACAAACAATGGTCTCAGTAGTGCTCTGTCTTAACCAGAATGATATTTCCAGCAGTCCTTTTAAAGGGAATTAGGCCAGTGAAGGCACAGCTCCAAAATCCGCTCCAAAAACAGACAGTCACTCTCTGAGAATACACTGGCGATAATAACGAGCGTGTTTTCTGAACCGGACTGGAAAAAGTTGCTTCCATTATTTTTTTAAAAAAAAATAGTATAGCCTACATTTAGGCTTTACACCTGGCAAAAGATATTCCTACTCCCGTCTTCGTTAATATTTAAAACTAGTAAGTTGTAATGCGCCTATGGCGCCCGTTGAAATATGGAAAAACAATTTTGTTGAAAAAAAAAAATTTGTTGCAAAAAAAATTTTTTCCTGAAAAAAAAAATTTTTGGTTAAAAAAAAAAATTTTGTGGAAAAAAAAAATTTTGTTAAAAAAAAATATTTTTGTTGGAAAAAAAAAATTTGTAAAAAAAAATTTTTTAAAAAAAAAAATTTTGTAAAAAAAAAAATTTTGTAAAAAAAAAATTTGTAAAAAAAAAATATTGGTAAAAAAAAAAATGGGGAAAACACAATTTCTCTACAAAAAAAAAATATTATTTTTTTATTATTATTATTTATAGAAAATTATAGAATGCCTATTTAAATTCCTACGTACTGCGTGACAGAGTCAGTGAATCAGTGTCGAGGGTAAATATATATTAAGATAGTGTAGCCTTAATTTGGGATTTCAATGGAAAAAATGTATTCAGACTACTGATTTAATTATTTTTTTGATAATTGTGTAGCCTACATTTAGGCTTTACAGCTGGAAAAATATATTCCGACTCCTGATTTCATCTATTTTTCCACATAGTCCAGTCTACATTTAGGCTTTCAAGCTGGAAAAAGATATTCCCTGCCCTGGCTGCATTAATTCTCGACAATATTTGTTGCCTACATTAAGGCTTCACATTAAATCACCCACATTGCGGATGAATGTCAGCGCCATCATGTAAAATATGACTTTGTTTGAGTTTATGGCATTAATTGAAATATGCGTGTATGATAATAATAATGATAATTATAAAACGGCAACAATACATAGAATATCAACAGCCATAAATTTTAAATTAGCCACAAGGAAAACGACCCGAATTAAATATTCCGTTGTAATATAAACTACAATTAGCGTAATATGCAATTTGACACGGTAATTATCTCCAGTTTCACACACACACACGCGGACAGAGACAACAAAATGCACATGTCTGTGTTGGTGTGTGTGTGTGTGTGTAAAATGATAATGCAATTAAGAGTAAATATGGCACACACACACATGCCAATGTGCTGGGCCTTAAAACCGAAATTAAATGAAAATGTTGTACTGAGAGAAGAAAAAAACAAAAATCTAGTGCAGAAAAAGTTTTCCATTAAATTACCAGCTAATAGTTTAATGCACCTTTGTTGATGGGGTTTTTTCCCTCCCACTGTTGAAATCTACACATGCCTTCATACGATTAAAGGAAACGGAAATAATCTCAGCATCTGGTCGTAGCGGCAGGTGTGCATTAATGTGAAAACCCCCAGACTATTACTAACCAAATCATAACTTCTTTATGGAAATATGTTCATGTGCATTCGTGTATCTGTGTGTATTCAGGCATTTTGCTGTGTGCGTGTATGAACATAACCACATATCGAGCTCGGCTCACCTCCCTGCCTGCATTTCCTTGGCGGTCTCTACTGTTGCCCTTTGTCGGCTGTTCGCTCTCATAAAGTTTTGAAATCTAGTTTTCAGTCTTTTTCTTGTTTTGCTTCTGAGGTGTTTGAGAAAAAACTAGCAAATCTTCTGAGGTCGTTACATACATGATACACTTTTTTGCTTGCATCTTTTTTTTTTTTGCTTCCTTCGTTCCTTCCACTTCGTCTAGTTGTCATAATCTTATTAAAATCCAGAATAAGTGCAAAGAAAAATGTGGATTTATGGTTTGGCATACTTGAGGTTTATTTCAAGCATTAGTATTGACATTGAACAAAAAAAAAAAGAGAAAAAATTAAAAAGGAGAAATCTTAAACCAGGCAACGGGTTATTAAATCATTCATCCAACACTCAAGTGTTGGGATGTCCATTAAAAAAAATGTACATCGCACCACATCGGCCCTCCAATTGCAGTTACGAGGTGGTCAATTAATATCGCCTAGACGGCAGATAATACGGTGGAGCGCTTGTGGCGTGGGCTGAGTAGCCGGGCGTGTCAGAATTCTAAAACCAAAGATCGTCCAAGTCCCCCATGTCTTCAAGTCTCGGCCAGTGAAATGACGTTGCCAGCAGCAGTTGCAAAGAAAGATGTGCCAGTGATGCCACCGCTTCAAAATCCCAACCAACTGGCTTTCTGGACGATCACAAGCGCGATTTCCCATCAGGTTGTCTTGTTAACCCGCTCTAAGGCCCAAACTGAGTAGTGATAATGAAGCGGTTGGTCGCAGCCTTTACTTGCTGAGTCAATTGGACTTTGTGGGCGAATAATGTGAATACTTCGTACAATATTCGTTTTCGGCTGGTACGAAAATACTAGAAGGCGGAAAATATGACTTAACACCCCATAACTAATACTGGTCGTCCTAGGTTCAATCTGGAGGGAGATTTCCCCTGGGTATCCAGTGACATCACAATGATGCTCCTAGACCAAGCATGTCAATGCAATGCACAGTGTATTTTTTTACTAAGTTTATGTCATGAACCTTCTGTTATCGATAACAAATCGATAACGGATACCTGCCATCGAGGAACATTCGTTTACAATAAAAATGAGCGTTGCCCATTAACATTCTGTTATCGATAAATCGATAACAGATATCTACCATCGAGAAACATTCATTTACAATATAAATATGATAATCTTATTTCTACTGATCCCATATTTTTCCTATTTCCACTTTTTCGGGAATTTTTAAATGGGAATTACAAAATATTTGCTACATTTTCCCATGTTCCCCCAGTCATGTCATGTACTAACATGCATGTGAATACGATACGATGACACGACGCACAGTACTTATGGATAAATGACATCAAAAGGATTTGTACGCATCCAAGCAGCTAAGTGAGTTAAGCTAATGACAACAACACACATACAGAGCACACTCACACACACACACACGAACGAACGAACGTTAACACATTCAATTTGTCTTATGCTTTTAGTAGTTTGTGCTAAGATTACAAATATTTCCCATAAAATGTCGCATGTGGAATAATAAATAAGTGCCATGAATGTCATAACCGTCACATCCTGAGCTGGATAATTAATTTACCGACACACAAAGAGGGGGAGACATGCATCTCCACAAGACTATAGCGCCCTTGAACAAATTCAAAATGCATTGAGTGTCATATATTCAAAATTGATAAAAGTTCTCCCCGTTTGAAGTTTAGTTCTTTTTCTCAGTGTATATTTGCTTAAATTAAATGCTCAATATTTGTGAAACAACTTTGGAAATATTCATTCACGTTAAACTGCCTTACCCTTCTCTTTGCAACACAAGAGAAATACAACTCGTGATGGGCAAAATGACATTTATTTTCATCACTTTCACTTCTGCGAGGCCAAATGAAATCGAAAAAACAACAAAAACAAAAACACCGATGCTAATGTCTGAACTCTGCACAGTTGACAAGGAAATGTTTGTCCAATTCACCGTTAGACTTTCATTTGAGTATTTTCAGCTGCTCGGCGATGACAGACTGCAGAGTCGATAGGCGAACGAGTGGTAACGGCGTTAAATGTAATTTAACATGATTTGAAGTGAAAGGTAAAATGGAATATGAAAAAAAATGTTTAAAAATCACATATATTAATATTAATCATACGCCTAGGTGTTCTAAAAGTTACTAAATACAATAATTGATTGAAATTATGGCCAAAACTTGGTTCTCTCATGGAAAATCTTGGACTTGGCACTCTATGACAGCGATATTCTGTCTTGTGTATTGAGAATTGTGTACACTGCATTACCGACCTGTAACAAACCGCAATTGCAATTTGCCTGTTAGCCATCGTTTCTGCCTCTTCTTGGAATTTGAGAAAACTATTAATTAAGGCAACTGAAGAATTCGTGGTGTGGTAGGTAATGTGGGCGACTAGGTTGGAAACCTGGTAAGACCAGCAAATATTTTTCAGCGGCTGTTTTTGCACCTCGTAAATTCGGGCGACTTTACGAGTACGATAGTAATCTCTTAGCCTTTTAAAACTTCTGCCGAATAGGTTTAGCCGTTTTGTAGCCCGCTTTAGGTCCGGGTCGGTGAATATACAAATTATATCGTGCACAGCTCACTGATTCGAGAGAAGTTCGCCCACTGTTCCTTCATGGAATGTTAAGTAAGAATTAAACTATTCGAGCAGCATTGGTTCGACTAGAATCTGGGCCACTGACTTTCTCTATCAGCTCACTGCCATTTGTCGGCTCCGAACTCTATGTGGCATGTAGCCATCAGCATGATGATGTATAGAAAGCCCAAATCAGGTCGTTTGACTTGAATGACTCGAAAAAATACAAATAAAAATCCGTTGATAAAAACGATGAGCTCTCTAACAAATACAGGAGAAAAAAAAGAAATCGACAAGCCGTAACGGCTTACAGAAGCTGTTGGCATTTTAAGTGGGAGTGGGTGAAACAACTCAAGAAGAAAAGAAAAAAACAGAAACAAAATGCAAGATATGAAAATACACTCACTTTTGACGCTTAATGATTCTCGTGCTTTTTCTTCTGTCGTTCGTTCGTTGGCTCGCTGTAGCTTAAGGGGATTTGTCCTACAAATAGCAGCAACACTAAAAACAACGCTCGACTTTTGGTTGTTTTGTTCTTCGCTGACTGCTGACTATGAAGGCAAAGTAATGGCAAACTGTATTCATTATCTAACGATTGGCATGTCGTCACTGGCCCTTGCATAAATAGTTTTTGGAAAGAAGATAATCAAATTTTTCGAATATTCATTGTTTCAGGCTGAAATGGCTAACTCAATGTTTCTCAGGCCCTGGGGACAACCACACAAATATATCAATGACCAAAAATAAGTTGATGGTTTTTTTTTTTCAATGACCACCGTGGTATTTGACTTTCGTAATATTAATTACCAACAGTCAGGAGTCAATGTACTTCAACCATAGTCAAATTGTAATTGAAAGCCAGCCATGTCTTCGAAATAAGTATATGCTGTATTAATAGCAAGCATACGCCCTAATGTCTCATTCCAATTTACCATGGGGAATCGAAGCCCGTGTCTGTAATGTTATTCGATTGTCAACAGCATATGCCAATTACTATCAATCGCCCGACCTGACACAATGTAATCGAACGAGTTTAATCAATCAAATTGAAAGTGCCTAACGGTATCCCCTTCCCGGTATTCTTTCCACTCAGTGTAATTGATATGGAACACCATTCATAGGTTCCGGTGAACCAGAACAGGCACATAAATTGCAAAATATTATTTTTACGCAACACCTGAAATCATAACAAAAACAAATTGAGGAGTTTCTAGGGAAACCACCCCAACCCCAAGCAGCCCCATTTTTAAAGAATATTTTCTGTAAATTCTCCCCCCATAATAGGCATTGTTAATAAGCATACGCACCGCTGTTGCCGATTAAAAATCGAACTGCGGCGCGTATGTGAAATTAATTTGAACGAAATAAGTATACGCCACCTATGGTTTATATTAATATTAATTATACGCTTGGAGGTTCCAAAAGTCACAAAATTAAATGAGGTGTGAGCTTTTGATTGAATTTACCGCGAGAAATTAGGGAAATATACTTTAAAAATTAAGTATACGCCACCTATGGTTTATATTTATATTAATTATACGCTTAGAGGTCCTAAAAGTCAGACGATTAAATCAGATGGGATATTTTGATTGAATTTACAGCGAGTAACATAAAATAAGTGAAGTACTTTACAAATTAAGTATACGCCACCTATGGTTTATATTTATATTAATTGTACGCTTAGAGGTTCTAAACGTTTTACAGCGAATATTAATAAAAATAAGTGAAATATACTTCAAAAAATTACGTATACGCCACCTACGCTTCAGATTAATATTAATTATACGCTCGGAGGTTCTAAAAGTCACAAACTTAAATGATGACTGAGATTTTGATTGCATTTACAGCGAATATCATTCATATTTGTTGCTTAAACTTATGACCCGACATTTTGGACACCCTGTTGGTAATTCTCACACGTTTTAATGGACTAGTAGATCCGAAGACCCCCAATGATAAATCAGGTAACCTGATAACATACAGGACGACCCCATGCTGGATTAAGAGAACAAACATTGTATTAAATACTCAAAGGTCGCACAGATGACATAGATACATCGTCTCAAACTCAAAGCATTTCAAATATCTTCCATTTACATGGAAACACAAGTGTAAATTAATCCCTCCTACTTTCCCCCGTTTATTCCGGACTCCTTAAATAACAAACTGTGCCGGCACACAGAGGCCAACAACATTATTTTGGTAATCGTTTGACTTCTATGGAAACAATTAACCAACGACAATTGCTCATATTAATTGGACTTTATCATCTTAATAACTCGCATGCCTACTGATGTTCGCCACTGGACATTTAACGATTATTTGGATAAAAAAAAAATATTATTATTCCGCTACTCGAGTATTTCCAATGAAATGAAACGAAGTACACAGATACTGAATTGGGTAAATATATTTAATTTATGGAAAGCGTTTTTCTGACTAAATTCGTAATTGACAATTTAAAAGAACGCTTCATGGAAAAGTTGTTAATTACTCTGTCGCACAGCCCAAAACCCTGTTTAATTCATAATTGATACATTGTTCTTTGTCCATCTTTGAATAATACATACCACACATGTCTAAGGTGGTGAAGCTGATTACAAGGAATCCACACCCAATTCAAAGATTAAAAGTAATAATATCACTAATACGCTGTCTTGTAACTTTATTAATAACACTCATACGCACCAAATAATACAAGTAATAATGTAGCTCATACGCTTTGTAGTATTTTGATTCATAACACTCATATGCACCAAATAACACAAGTAATAATATAACTCATACGCCTTGTAGTTTTGTTTTTAATAAGACTCATACCAAATAAGGAGTAAATCCTGTGTAAAGCTATTCATTTCCATGACCTTGCATAACTTTCCGCTGAAAATGTAACAATTTATTTTTCTTATTTAATTGTTAGTTTATACTTTTTATGTTATTCTTTGCATGATAACAATTAAGTTTGTCAAACTATGTTGGAAGGGTCAAAAGAAATATTTATAGTTACAAAGTAGTATTAATATTATTCATACGCTCCACTGGATCGTTATTAATAACACTCATGCGTTAAGTTGTCCTAAATTGAATTTTGTTGAATAAATCCGAAGATTTTTTTATTAATAATACTCATACGTCCCTTTGTACTGAATGGCTTTCATCTGAATATCGAGCCCTTGCCGCGTAAGCCTTATCTCCACAGAAAATTCGCTTACAACTTTAAACAGTACTTAGCAATGCGCAAAGACATGCTGCGGTAAATTTATTAAAAATTCTCAATAATTATTTCTGAATACATTTATGTCCTCGATATCCCTCACAATGTCACAATGATGTATGACATTGTGGTGATTTACTTCCAAATACAAACAATCATACACTCCATTCCGGATATTGCTATAAATATACGTGTCACTCATGCATTATGAGATTGTGACTTCAACAATGTGACCAAAGAATATTATGGATTTAATGATAACAATTGTATGTCATGGAGAGAGTGTGTGTGTATCTCTGTCAGCTTCAAGCGTAAAGTCTACTGAAATATTAACATACACAGCGTCAACAGTTCAATACTCATGGGCTGCGTTGGACACAAAATATTGAAAATTAAAATTAATCAGGGCCGTGTATTGTCAAATAACTTTTGTATTAATTTCGTATTATTGTCTAGACAGTTGATCGGTTAAACTATTTCTCTGATATCTTACTTAACATTCGTTGAAGCAACTGATGGGGACCTTCTCTTGAATCATTGAGCTGTGCACGATGTAATCCCTGAGCTTATGACCAACAAAGTTAATCATACGCTCCGTTTGTTAGCAATTAATAACACTAATACGTTCTAGAATGTGTCCAATTGTGTGATATTTTTAAGCCAGCTAGGATCACTGAGCGTATGATCAATAAAGTTAATCATATGCTCTGTTCGTTCCAAATTAATAACACTCATACGTTCCCCGGTACATTGACTATTAGAAACAGTCATACGCCGTGAAAATGTCAGCGTTATTTAACAAATAATTCCACCAAGTATTACAATTTTAATGATACGCTTTGGCTCTCCTGTTCGGATCCACATCTTTTCGTTCCGTGGGAATTTAATCTGTGTTTAGGTTGAGACATGTCTAATGTGCCCAGTTGTACGATCGCAGAGCATATTAACAATAAAATATTTTTTTTAATTAAAATTAATCATACGTTAACTATTATATGGGTTTCTTTAAAATAGAATTAATCATACGTTGACTATTCCATATGAATTAATAACACTTATACGCCGTGTAGATGTCAGGGTTATTTAACGAATGTGTATTGGAAGTTTTTAATGAAAATTTGTCAACGAATGTAATTACTTTACTAATAAAAATTTAAAACAATCTAACAAACATTTGTTGGGAAATCTGTGTAATCTAGTTGTATTTTCATATAATTTTCTTAACAAAGGGTTGTAAGGCTGTTTGAAATTTTCATGAATATGGGGGGTTTAAACGAAGTGTACTCTGAACAATTCTGAGAGAAAAGCCTCCTTCTTTCAGTTCATACTTGGAAACGTTTTTGCCAACAACACAGTGGTGTATTGCTTGTCTGTGTTGCTCCATCTGCAAAGGTTTTCTATTAATTGAGTGCCATTCGCTCTTTCATTTCAGTGATTTCCGGCTTCTTTCAACACCAATTGTTAACCACCACCACCATCTTCGTCAGCCAACAAACACGTTACCTGTAGACGGAAGTCAACGAAACAAACAGCCATTGAAACACCGCTATTGTCATCTCCTCCGATGTTCGTAAGCACATGACAATGGCTTTCAGCACAACGTTAAATCCCGAAACGTCTGAAGCCCCGGCACTCAATTTAAATGATTTGAATTTAGCCCAACATTTACATAGGGCTGCCGTCAAATTGTTAACTAAACGCAATGTCATACCGGCTTCCAGTGCCAACGAAACGACAAACAACGAGCTTGCAGAGAAACTACAACAGCAGCAGCCGGGCATGGACAAACATGTATCCGATGGCATTGTCGCGATACGGAAAAATGTAAGCCGGGTATTGCAGGCGTACTTTCGTACCGTAAACGCCACAACCGAGTCGCTTTCAAATGAAATTCCATCAACGGCAACGGGAATGGGAACGGGAACGGCCCAGCCAACGCAATTTATAGCTAAAGTGGCAGCAACAGCAACAATGACTTCGGATATTTTCCAAAATACCACCTTTTACAATAGCAGCAGCAACGTGATACCAACAACACTCACCCACTTAACGGAGATGGCAAATGGCAGCAGCACGTCTTTGACGCCGTCCCTAACAGCGGCTGCGGCCACAGCAACAACTGTTGTCCGGAATATAACATATCCCAGTTACGGCATGGCAATTAGTAGTTTCGAAAATTGTTCTGCTCTATTTGCCAACTATACACAGCCACAGCCAGGTAAGTTCTGAGTTCTGAGCACCAACACCCACACACCACCGCCCTCGCCCCCTTTCTGGCCAGACCACTCAGCATCAGCAGCCTGCATTAAGTGGCACACATGACAATGTCCGAGGACAGTGAAGCGAAGCTTAACAAGCAAAAGACAAACGTTAACAGCACCAAGGTCATGTCGGAATAAAGGAATAAAGAGGGAGGCAGTGAGAGTGAGTGTGAGAAAATAAAATAAAGTCATCCACAAAGATATAATCTTTCCTGTGATTTCACATTTATCAGGCGGACCAGGGCGGACTTTAATTACTCCCCCCCCAACATATGGTCAAGGTTCGGTGTGTGTTTCCCGCTTTTTTTATACTTTTCAATTGAAAGAAAACCAGAGAGGGAGATTGAAACAATCCCTCTGTTTTTTTTTTGCATTCATTATAATTAATTGTTTATCGGTGCGTATACGTGTTTTTTGATATTCCTTTACAACACTTATACGCCATTGTGTCCATTTCAGTGGCTTTCTGCCACTTATTTCAACGAAACTTAATTAGCCTCCCTTTTTTTTCATTGCAAATGAGTTTCCCAACTGTCACTGGAGAGGGATTATTTTAAATATCTGCGGTTATTTTTATAAACTGTTGACAGACTTATAGTCTTAATGTAGTTTTGTGTATGAAGGGGAAAAAATCATACAGGGGCCAAAGAAAAAGAGAAAAATATATTTATTTTTATCAGGAAATCAAGACCATCGGCTTCAAATAAACATTGTCCTTAAATTCCTGTATGAAAAACTGAACAAGCATAGGCTTCACCCCCTCCCTAAGAGATTGATTCGATTAAGCTCTTTGCTATCGCCAGGGCTAGTACAGCATCTCCTCCACAAACGTTGGAGGATATGAACGGGAAATTACTGCACACCATCAGGTAGATCTCATATAACTTCAGTGAAGAGAACTCACATGTGCCTAGAACGCTTATCAGTCTGGTCGGCACTCATTTAGGCCTTGTTGGTCATGGGAAAACGTTTGATGGCCTAAAATAGCAATGACTGGACAATCCTGCAAAGGTCATACAAAATAATTAGAAATACCAACAGCAAAGATCATTTAATACACAGACGCCCTAAGTCATTTGCAAAAAAGGGCGAATGTGTCTATTGTACAATTTAAAAAAATTGAGTTTAAAATTATCTAAAAAAAAAAGATGTCCTTGGTAAGGATATTTTAAAATTTTTTTTGTTCGAATTTTTTTGGAAAAAAAATTGAAAAAAAAGAGTATTTTTTTAAAAGAATTTAATACTTTTGTTAAAAAAATTAAATTTTTTTGTTTTTTTAAAAAATTAAATTTTTTTGTTAAGAATTATTTTTTTTCTTTAAAAAAATATTTTTTTTTTAAAAAAATACTGGAGGATTCTTTGAAAAAATATTTTTCTTTTATTTAAAATTTTTTTTGTTAAAAAATTTTTTTTTTTTTTATTAAAAAATAAAAATTTTTGTTGTTAAAAAATTAAAAATTTTTGTTGTTACAAAATTAAATTTCTTTTGTTAAACAAATATTTTTTTTAAAAAAAACACTTTTTTTTAAATTTTTTTTTTTTTAAATACATTTTTTTTACTCTTCCCATTTTGTTGAAACAAATTTTGAAAAATTAAGTTAAAAAATGTTAAAAATACAGTTTCTTTGGTAGGGTTTTTTTTGGAAAACAAATTTGAAAAATTAGGTGTAGAATTTTTTAAAAATATATTTTTCTTCCATTTTAAAATTTTTTTTTTAAAAAAATTTTTGTTGTTTGGAAAACAAATTTTGAAAAATTGAGTGTAGAATTATTTTAAAAAATATTTCCTTTATTTTAAATTTTTTGTTAAAAAATTAAAAATTTTTGTTGTTAAAAAATTAAATTGTTTTTGTTAAAAAATTTAATTTTTCTTTGTAAAAAAATATTTAAAAAAAAAAAAAAATACTTTATTTAAAAATTTTTTTTTTTTATATTACATTTTTTTTTTTGAAGTAAATATTGAAAAATTAAGTTTAAAAATGTTAAAAATACAGTTTCTTTCGTAGGGTTTTTTTGGAAAACAAATTTGAAAAATTGGGTGTAGAATTATTTAAAAAAATATTTTTCTTCTATTTTAAAATTTTTTTGTTAAAAAAAAATTTTTTGTTAAAAAAGTAAAATTTTTTGTTGTTAAAAATTCAATTTTTTTGGTTAAAAAAATATTTTTTTTAAAAAATATACTTTTTTTTGCTCGTCCCATTTTGTTGAACTTAATTTTGAAAAATTATGTTACAAATATAGTTTCTTGGGTAGGGTTTTTTTGGAAACAAATTTTGAAAAATTGAGTGTAGAATAATTAAAAAAAATATTTTTCTTTTATCTAAAATTTTTTTTTTTTGTTAAAAATTTAATTTTTTTCTTATTTTCATAATACAAAATGGGACGAGTAAAAAAAAATTAATTTTTTAAAAAAAAAAATTTTTTTGTTAAAGAATTAAATTTTTTTTTTATTAAAAAATTAACTTTTTTTTGTTAAAAAACTATTTTTTTTAAAAAATTAAATTTTTTTTTGTAGGATTTTTTTTTTGGAAAACAAATTATGAAAAATTGAGTGTAGAATTTATAAAAAAAAAATTTTTCTTTTATTTAAAATTTTTTAAAAAAAAAAAAAATTTTGTTAAAAAATTACATTTACAATTATGTAAAATTATCTAAAAAAATTAGGTTTGCTTGGCAAGATTTTTTTTTTTTTGAAAAATCTATACTCCATTCCTCTTTCCTTTCATTGCACGACTTGAATCAGTTATTTTTTTTTTTTTTCTTTCACCTGATTTTCTGCGAAATTTCCCCTTCAACAAAAGACATTCGTGTCAATTATGAGCCATTGACAAACCGTCTAACCGGCGTTGGTGTTGTTCGTTCCTTCCTGGCTTTGTGTTGAAAACTTCCACAAGGAACATTGACCCAAATAAGTTTGCTTTTGTTAGCTGCTGTCGGGACAAGTGCCAAGAAAACTGAATGAAAACGGAAGGAAAAAAAACCTGCTTTAAGGAAGTAAAGGACAAATGAATGAAAACCGCTTTACTTTTGGGATAATTTTAAAATTTAATTTGTGAACGTTTTTTTTGCAAACGTTCTTCTTCAGATCAAATTAACGTTTTGGTAATTGATGCAGAAATAATGATGTTTTGAGAAATCTCTAAAGATTGTCAATTAGAACGTTTGTGGCCCGGCGTTATTCAATACCTTGAACATGATTATCTTTGCCAGACGGTTCCCATGAAATGACCTCAACTCGGTTGAGCTTTGGCACATTTTTCACCACCCCCCCGCCCTCTCTTACAGATACCCAACAATGTAATCATTAAAATTGTTGTTCACAAATTTGTTAATTGTCTTCTCGTTTTTACATTTTCCCTTTTCACATATATTTTTTGTCAACACACAGGTTTGTTTTGCAACTGGACTTGGGACATGTTCCTGTGTTGGCCGCCAACACCGGTGGGCGTCATCGCCCACATGGGCTGTCCGTCGGGCTTTCACGGTGTCGATGCCAGAAGTAAGTAACACATGCATGCTGACTCTATTGAACTGAAATACCCTTCCTTAAGTACACAGTCCACATACATATTATCTCTGCTCAAGCATGTGGACGAACTTGAACGACTACTTAATTAAAGGTATTTGCCAAATCTGACCTCGTTTATGTCTTTTTTCCCACAGCACAAAGTTGATTAAGCTTTGGAGTGACGGAATTTGTATTGAAAATTTATTATTTAATCACTTATTCGGGTGGTCCATGTGGAGGATTATTTTGTTGAGTCATTTGTTAAGAGTTCACAATACAAAAAAAACGAATAGGGAAAGTGACCCCAAAAATGTCATGCTGTCAAATTTGGGGGCCATTTTCCCCCATTTTCGCTTTTGAGATATTTTTACAAAATGATTGATTATTTTTGTTATAAGCCGAGATTGAAGACTTGAACGATATTCACAAAACAATCAGTCACTCTCCAACTCGAACACCCTTTTTTCCTTAGAATATTTTCCCCCACTCATCAGAGGATTATGAAATTCGATTTTACCGAGAATTTGTTGTTGCCTCATTACAGAATTTGCCAATCGTAAATGTGAACTAAATGGCCGCTGGGGTGGACGTCCTAATGAACCACTGACGCCCAGCGGTTGGACTGACTACAATCCGTGTTTCAAGCCGGAAGTGAAATCGTTACTAGACAAAGTGCCAAATCTTGAGGTGGGTGTGCTCTCTATTGGATAATTGCACATTACATTTTCATGTTGTCTTTCTGTCCTCCCTCCCTCCCTCCCTCCCTCCCTCCAGTTAGTTGTAGAGATAGCGAAACGTACACGTACCTTGGAAATTGTTGGCCTTATACTGTCGCTGGTGGCTTTACTGTTGTCCTTATTAATTTTTTGTAATTTTCGTTCGTTGCGCAATAATCGTACAAAGATCCACAAGAACCTCTTCATTGCGATGGTCCTGCAAGTTGTGATACGTCTGTCGCTGTATTTGGATCAGGCCTTTCGTCCCGACAAATCGGAGACGGTAACGAATACCAGTCTGTCGGGTATTGAGAATACGGTAAGTGGCCAATGAAATACTTTCATATCGTGTTTGTGTTAATTCTCTTCCGTCCTAGGCGTATCTGTGTGAAACCTCTTACATTTTGCTGGAATATGCCAAGACTGCCATGTTCATGTGGATGTTCATCGAGGGCTGGTATCTGCACAATATGGTGACCGTGTCGGTGTTTCAGGGTCGTTTCCCCTACAAGCTGTACTCCATTGTGGGCTGGGGTGGCCCCGTACTGATGACCCTGGTGTGGGCTCTCTGCACCGCCTTTCACTATGCGGACACCATGCACGACTGCTGGTGGAACTACAATCTAACGCCGTACTATTGGATTCTCGAGGGACCTCGCATAATCATCATAACGGTGGGCGCAGAGCTTTGACTGTGGACCAGTGAAATAATTTCCGAAATATTTTTGTTTATGTATTTCAGATAAATTTTGCATTTCTTTTGAATATCATACGCGTGCTGGTGGTGAAGTTGCGCGAAAGTCAGGCCAGCGATATCGAGCAGACCCGCAAAGCGGTCAGGGCGGCCATTGTGCTGCTGCCGCTGTTGGGCACCATCAATGTTCTGTATCTAATACCCGCTCTAGAGACACCCTGGAAGTTTGCCTTGTGGTCCTATGTGACACATTTCCTAACTACATTTCAGGGATTTTTTATAGCACTACTCTATTGTTTCCTAAATGGAGAGGTAAGCGATGATTACGTTCATTTTTGTCCAGGCAAACTTAATCCGCCCACTGTTTCGTTTCGCCTCAAGGTGAGGGCAGTTTTACTTAAGAGCATTGCCGTGTATATGTCGGTGCGCGGTCATCCGGAATGGGTTCCTAAACGAGCGTCCATGTACTCGGGCGGCTATAATACAGCTCACGAGACGGAAAATCAGCCAGCCGATGGCAAACGGTAAACAACGATGGCAACGGAAGTCAGTAATCGTCAGTAATTAACTTTTTTTTGTTTGGTTTCTATTTAAACAGCAACGACTCGCCGTCTACGAAACGTTTGAACGGCCGCAAGGGCAGCTGCTCCACTGTGATACATCACACGAATGCGAAAACTACGAAAATGCAGAAATCACCGCGACTATCTCATAGCAATGCCAGTGGCCAGCCGAATCTCATGAATTATCTGCCGCAGCCGCCACCAGCGCCACCACCAGCGCCGCCCCATCATCAGAGTCTGGTGGGCAGTGTGCCGAGTAACAACAACAATGGCGGCAGCATGACAAGCCTGCATACGTTGGGCCGACAGCAGCATCATCTGCAGCATCTGCATCATCATCATCATCATCTGCGGCGGCCGCGTCACAGCTGGCTGCTGACTTTGTGCTTTCGCGGCCAAAAGGTACTTAGGGTACCGCCAGCGTCATCCGAACCTCCCGAGTCAGTTGTATTTGAGTTGTCAGAGCAGTAGTTAAACTACTTAGTTGCGCTTTATTACCACTCTTAGTCCATATCCGTTACTCTAAATGCTTAATTTATATTTTTTTTATATACTACATACATATACTACTACATATACATACATATATATCTATCTATCTAGCATTGTATACTTATTTAGCAATTTCATTTTATCCAGTGTTAGCTTCGTATTTAATTTCTTCTTATTTTTTTGTAAATAGTTGCCACAGTTTTTGTATTTTATTTTTAATATAGAAAATATTGTAATTCATTAATTTTGCAACCTGATTAACAGCTGTGCATACCAAAGACCAACCAGAGGGCAGGTGACCTAGGTCACGGGTGGACAAAGATTACGCCATCCGGCGCAGAGAAAAAAATGTTCGGCGCAGGTTGGGCGTGTTTTCCTATTGGCTGATAGACAAAGTGTGACAAACTTAAGTTCTTAGGCTGTGTATCAATCTGAAACTTGTCACCCGTTGTACATACAAATAGAGCTGGCCACTAGGGTGGAGTGAAATTCAAAAAAAAAAAGTTAACCTCGGAAAGAGATATAGTCTGGGGTCCTAATGAGGGGAAAAATAAAGAAACAAAATTTAGGGATCGCGCCACTCCCTCGAAATTTTGGAAATTATCGCTATTTTGGCGTTGATTTTAGAAAAATCCTAAAAAGTTTTATGTCAATAAATGTTTGCAATAGCGTAAACAATGAAATAAGGGCATGAACAAATTTAAAAAAATGTGTCTCATTGTTCAAAAATTTCAAAAAGTAAAATAAGTCAAATCGTCCCTTCTTCAGAAAATTGACTGAACAATGAAATCGCCACCAAAGCTACAAATATTAGTCGATTATCCTCATATTTGCCTCAAATACTTTTGTTTGGGCACTGAATAAGCTCAAACTTTTAAATTTCGAATAAGTTAAGTCGTTAATTTTTAGGATTTTTCTAAAATCAACGCCAAAATAGCGATAATTTCCAAATTTCGAGGGAGTGGCGCGACCCCTAAAATTTTTTTAAATTTTTTTCTTTATTTTTCCCCTCATTAGGACCCCAGACTACATCTCTTTCCGAGGTTAACTATTTCAAATTAAAAAAAAAGCATGTTTTCACTCCACCCTACTGGCCACCCTTGCCAGGGACTATCGACGTCATTTAATGGGAAATCATGCGCATGGCGTAATCTTTCTTTCTATCAGTCTTGGATATTTCCCAAACGATATTTTGCTGCGAACGAGGCAGCCATCTGCTGACGTAGTCACATCTACAGTTTGAAGACGTTCGACTATTTCTGCAAATAGTCAGAGGTCTTCTGCCCACTAAACTGTTTTTTTTTTGGAGATGCTTTCTGTGAAAGAATTCATTCATTTTTATTCAGGGATATTACAGAGTCTACTGATGCACAGTGGGCAATATTATATTGAGCTTTTGGGAAAAGGCTTTGTTCGATTGGATTGAAAGTAAATCAGGGAAATGAGTATGCCCTGCAAAGTCGAATCAACAGCCCTGAATGCAGTCTAAAGTGCATTGTAGTGCTTAGAGTGAGGTGATGTTACTTTATTTTCGTTTATATTTTTGTATTTTAATGAATATGAACTATTATTTATCTAAGCTCGACGAGGTCTTGTTGTTTTGTTTTTATATTTTAAATGTTTATTTTTTTCCATATTTCGTCTTTCGTCGAAAGACATCATTCTTGGGGAATTAAATTAACAATTAAACAATTGATATCGATGTAATATCATTGAACATTTTATTTTATTATTCGTTGATCTGTCTGATTTTATTTGAACTTTACACAGCTGACATATTTTAAGATTAGCAATCGTATTGCCCTAGTGTAATTGAAATAATCAAGAAACTGCACTAGCATGTGTCAATACAGACAGCGATTAAACTTAGAATACAGCCTAATGTATAGATGAGCGATATTTGAGACATCCGCTCAAAACAATCACAACATTTCGCTCGTGGGAATTCGGTAAAGTGTAGGTAAATTCAAGTAGCCTATCTACATAAATCGTCAATTTAATAGCGAATAATATCGATATACAGCGGAACTTTTGAATTTTCTTTAAGTCGAAAGCCTTCTAGTGATAGTTAAGGAGATAAATTATCTTAAACAATTTTATGGGGAATTAAAACACTCCAACACTCGGGATAATGATGTTTCTAGTTATGGAATTTTGACAAGTATCTGATATTTGTGAATGTTAATAACATTTTGAAACGTGTGTTTCCCAGACCATGAACAGAATATGTTACCCTAAATGGAACCTTAAAGGGACTAAACGAACAAAGGGGTTTCAAGGTAAACATTTTGTTTTTTCTATTATAATTTGAATGGAAATATGTTTTGTGTTTAGTAAATGGTTGATTGTTTTCGATTTGATTAATGGGCATTTGTTGTGGTGACTGACAATAAGTGTTTTTTTTTGGTAATTATTTCTAAATTAGTTAACTAGGAATTAACCCTTAAATGCATAATGTTGCCATTTGGCACAGTAATTTATATAAATCGTAAGAGAAGAATGACCAGGCCATGCATTTAGGGGTTAAATTGTTTTGCTAGATCGTTTTGTTTTTCTATAAGCGCATTTGGGATTTGATTAATATATTTTTTTTTAAATATTTTATAATAAGAACTAAGAATTGTTTTCAATGTATTTTTATTTAAGCAAACTGAGCCCTTCCGGACAATACATTTCAATACATTTAATTATCCATATAATGATATAATTAAAAAAGCTTTGAAAGAAACTATAACAAAAGTTCAAAAGTCAATCTTTGCTCATTACACATTTCTTTTTATGTCCTAAAAAAGGAAAACAACAAAATAGTTATTTGGTCTATTTTTAACGCCCCTGTTCTGGCTTTCACTTTTGAGTGAGTGTGAAAATCTCTGCCGCCATAGGTGTGACAACTTTCAGCGAAATTTTGGAGAATGTGTTTCACTTGCAAATACTCGGCAAAAGTAAAATGAATGATAAGTTTATCGAGTAAAAATAAGTTGAGACACAAAGTTGGAAATGTTTTCTGTCAACATTTATTTTAAAGCCATTTACTAAACAAATAATTGATTTAAAAAAAGTTGATCATTTCAACTTCTATTTGTCACAGGTAACCATTCACTTTGGTGGAATGAAAGTGAAATGGAATGAAAGCTGCAGCCCCGTTAAATTAAAGTTATTAAATTTGTAGATTGATTTTTTAATTTTTTTTGTTTATTGATCCATTTCCATTTTCTTCTCAATTATCGACAAATAAAGTAGTTCGTAATTATTTCCATTTGATTTTTTTTTTACAAAATCTTTACATTACAAATATAACATTTCCTTAGTATTTGTTTAAAATAAATTCCACTTCAATTTTTCATTACATATGAATTTCAATATGTTTATATTTCATTTACATTCATGAACTCACACAAGTCCTCTGTAGGCTCTGGCATAGTTTTAGCGTGTTTAACGTTTTTATTTGTAACTGGGATTAAATAGAGTTGAATAACTTCCAAATGTATCCATTTTACAATCCTCCCCCCCCCCCCCAACCCAGCCCTCCAACTCCATAAATACTCCCACATGTATGCAGCGGATGTGTGGCAAAAGGAACCCCTGCTTCTGTACAGATTTCTTTTTTTTCTTCTTGTTAGTATGAAATGATGCTTCAACTTTAGCATGATGCCTGCGCCTGCCTTTGCTTTTTGCCGTTGAATATGAAAATGCAACCAAACAATTTAAACTGAAAAAAAATGTGTTTTTTTGTTTTGCAAATTTAATGAAATGTGTGTTTTTTGTCTTTCTCTCTCTCTCTCTCTTTTTTTCCCCCCGACTCTGTTTTCGTTTTTGTTCTTTTGTGTACTTTTTTTTCTGACTATTTGCAGAACAAATGTGTGATGTCTAACACTGAAATGCCACCAAAAATATTTATGACCACGAAAATGGAAACATTCACTTAATAGTTTATTTTCCTATTATTTATAAAAAAAACAAAAACAGTAAATAATTTATTTAATTTAAAAGAAAACAACATTTGATTACAGGTCTTTATAATAGTAACAAAAAGAAAGAAACAGCAAAAATAATGTTACATTCTAAGCCAACAATACTTATTGTATAAAAAGATGAAAATAAATAAATATTTTTATATTGTGTTTTTTGTAAAAAAAAAAAAAAGAAAAAATAAATCTCTATATCATCTATAAGAAACTATGAAATGTATAAAGTTTATAAAGAAAGAATCAAGTTTTGGTTTTTAACAAAAAAAAAAAAAAATACTATGCTCAGCAACTTTTGTGACAGCCTACCGACTCTAAGCTAAATTAAATATTGCAAACTTCAAGTGATCTCCGTTTTTAAATACGAATGACCAGCTGACAAAATTCCCCCACCAAATCTTCAAAGCGAATAATTCAAATGTTCACAAACGTCAAACAAGCCCAGATAGTTAAACACCAAGAGTTGAAATTGATTAGATTCTGTTGCCATAAGAAATGATAACTTCTGGGTTGTGGGTTTCAAAGGCAGACAGATGGAGCTGCTTCGCAACCGGAAAGATTTCATCGTTGGCTGCATCGCCTGTTCGAAAAAAAACCATTAACAAATCTCTTCAATTTAACTTACACATGGCTCCAGCAAATCCAAGTGATTGGAAGCATCCCTTAGGGTTTTTTTTCATTCATTCTCTTTATATTCATTTAGTTATCGAATTAAACTAGTTCTAAACATTTCATTTTCATTTATTTCCTATCTTTTATTGCTTCCTTTTCTTTTTTTTTATTTTTAATCTCGATTTAAAAAAAAACATTTAATTTATTTCCCACGGCCCTTCACTTCGAAAGAGCTGATTTAGAACTAAACTAGGAACAGCCGTTTGGCGGAGATTCACAATAGCAAATATTGGCCCGGGCCTGAAGAAAAACTCGGACGAAAAGATAGTTTAACATGTCGCTCATTTACTTCAATAGTGTCAGAATTCAAAATTCAAATTTCAAAATTTTTATTTGTTTGCTCAAGAAGAAGCCGTAAATCTCCTACTTGAGTTGACTTATATTTTGTATTTGAATTTCAGTTGTGACACTATTTAAATAAATGATAATTGGTATTTCAGTATTAAAATATTTCTTTGCAGTCAGTCAGTTTCATCGTTTATCTGTTAAAAGGAATCGACAAATTTCAACTACTGGTGTTTATATGTCTCCCTACTTTTGTCATTAATGTGAAATCTTTCGGGATATTACACAAAAGTCCCTATTGTCACATAGTTTTTTTATTTGCTGGAAAAAAAAAAACCAAAGGTACCGGGCTACAGTAGTTAAAAAAGATCAATTAATAAATTAATTATTTTTTACGCTTAACATGATTTTAATGTTATAAATAACAGAACACAACAACTAAAAACCACCAAAAAAAAAACTGAAAATAAATGTTAATTATTTTATATAAATGAAAGAAAAGAAAAACCATCTCAAAAGAAGAAGATTTTCATTCCAATAATGGGGAGGGGTATAGATTTTATATCAATCGTCGCAGATTTCATATCGCCCATTTACTTCAATAAAGTCATGATTTTTTCCAGAGAGTCGTATAGGAAAAAAAAACATACGATGACCAGATAAACTAGAGGCCTGACACATGTCAACTTTAGTTTTAGATTTACAGTTTTTTCTTGAGCAGAAAAATCAAGTGAATTTTAAATTAAGACACTATTAGAGTAAATGAGCGATATAAGGGCTTAGAAAGCCTGACAATATGAAAAGCAGCTTATTATCTAAATTCAGCCTTGTGTATCCTCTGAGATGTAAGCGCAAACATTCTGGTATTTCTACTGTGTGGCCAAGAGCCGGCCAGCTAAAGTCTGCAATCGTATGGACACAACGGCTTTGAAGCGGTGACAGCCCAAATTGGCGGATCCCCAGTCATTAAATTTGTTCGGAACATGGTTGGCATTAATTTTGGTATTTCTATTAGTGGGACCAATTTGAATAGGAATTCAGCAAAATTCTTAGATATGCAAAATATCTGACAATAATTCTAGTATATCTACTTTGATTCAATTGGAAAGGAGGCCAGCTATAGTGAAAATATGAAATCTTTTGGTCGGAATGCTTGTAAGAGCTCAAACTCGTGGAGGAATCTCCTCCAACGGTCCTACAGCAAAATCTTCCTCGCTTCTAACTCTACTTCTTTTCTATGTTTTTTTTCAAGTTTGTTTGTTTAGTTTTCTATTATATGTTACTACTAACGTTTGGTTTCCGTACAACGAATTCGTTCGTTCGTTTCAAATTGTCAAAATTGAAGTCACAATAAAATGAATTTTTCCCCGGCATGAAAAGTCATTCTTTACGGTAAGCCGATATGTAGAATTGAATGAATTCTCAAATACATTTTATAGACGATTTGTAACGAATGAACGATTTTGTTTTATGGGAAACCCGCAGTAAGACTAACAAGTTTCATTGACATACATATGTTAGAATTCGACATTTAAATTTTTAATAAATCTGTAGGTAGATTTGTTTTTTTTCCACCCTATGCCACAGGGGAATTGTTCTACTTTGATTGCTTTGTCTGCAACATTTTTGTGCAAAGAGTTCTTAGTTCAAAATACAACATTCAAGTATGTTCACTTCTGGGAAGATTCATTTAAATCATTGGAAAATTGCCAAGTCCTGTGGACATCCACAATGTTATGGAGGTCCGAGCTTTCCCCCTGTGAATCCTCACAGCTCCGCTCCTGTTCATATATAGCCCTCTTAAGCTCGAAGACACTTCGTCAAGGTCACTGTGAAATTTAGAAATGCCAAAATTAGTTGCAAAATAAAATAAAACTCTACACAAATTATTACTGTAGTGTACTTGAGTGTGGGAAGGAAACCAGGCACCATCTCATCTTTTTAAAGCCACGTTGAACTGAGATCGACAAGGAAACCAGGCACGATTTCATCTCATCATGTGAAGGCCACGTTGACCTGAGATCGACAAGCAAACCAGCCACGGTCTCATCTCATTATGTGAAGGCCACGTTGAACCGAGATCAACAAGGAACCAGCCGAGATCGACAAGGAAAGCAGCGACGATCTCATCATGTGAAGGCCATGATGAACCGAGATGGACAAGAAAACCAGCCACGATCTGATATCATCATGTGAAGGCCACGTTGAGCCGAGATCGACAAGTAAACCAGCCGCGGTCTCATCTCATCATGTGAAGGCCACGTTGAACCGAGATCAACAAGGAACCAGCCGAGATCAACAAGGAAACCAGCCACGGTCTCATCACTTCTCTCGCCGGTCATGTTAACATCGATTTTGAAGAAACGATGTGTCTCCACACTTTTCACGTCAGTCTGTCTTAGGCGTTATCTCCAGAGTAATGTAAATGCCAACAGCAACAGTTCTGTATGTAAGGGACGAGATAAAATGGAATATTGGTGAGATCAATGGTTTTATATTTAATATTATTACTTACAGTTTTTAAAGTGGTCTCCATAACCTGTATGCGGTCTTGACCTCTGCTTTATAATAAAAGGGGCATTATTGATTTTCAATATTTCCATCTATTGTCATTTTGGTACTAAAAATGTTTCATTTGGAAAGTAGAATTTTGAATCGTATGCAGCATATGCACATTCAATAACATCACCTCGATGGTAAAACAAATACATTTTTATTTTGAAAATGGAAATTAAACTAGTGTGTCCGTCACAGCGCCGGCAAATTGTTCGTAATAAAGGCAAAACTACCAGGGGATAATCAGTGATTCGATTTCGATTATGGATGGAGTTAAAGCCATGACTGTTGTTTCGTCAAACTGAATGAAATACTTCTAGGACTTCCAGAAGACTTTCTATTTCTGGAATTCCTCGAAGTATGTCATTCAGATTGACAAAACAACAGCCATGGCTTTGTGAATCCACAACCATTCTGTTTGGATACAAATTCCATCTATTCGAAATCCGATCACCGATCACCCCTTATTTACATTTATTTTGTTGTATTAAATTTGTTAATTGTTTTTCGTTTATTTTATATTTTTTAAATGTAATGTCATTTATTTATTTTGTACAACTAAATTAAAATAAAATTTAACAAAAAAAAAAAATCAGTATATATTATTAATAATAATATAAAAAGGCCTTGGTTTGCTTAAAGCAGGAAGCATAGAGTGTTAATCAAAGAAATAATAATAGTATACAGGGGGTGACACACTGACAAAGTTTAGGGAGAACATACATAAATGTATTTCAGAAACAGGAGGCAAACTATTGAAAACGACTGGACAAGTTTTATTGTAATTTGTTTAAAGGGTGTGATTTATTTTACTCTTTGAAACAGGAAGGGCAAATGAATAGAATTTAAATAAGAGCTACTATTGTTGAGCTACACGTTCATGTGACCTCGAACTTCGTCATCGAACTGATAGGCATTACTTGTTATCAAAGGACACTTGTTTTGAACATCCTCCCAATAAATCAAAAGACTCAATGGTTAACCGTTCAAAAGTTTAGGACTGTTAATGGTTCTGTTCAGATTTTATGGTGAATCGATTAAAAAATGATTTAAAAAACCTTTGATTTAGAATCTTTCCATTATCTTGGCGTTTTGTAAAGTCTCGCAGATAAGCTAACTGAGGAAATTACTTTCTATGAGACCGAATTGAAATACGATTTTAGTTACTCCATCGTACATTTAATACATTTCACCGAATCTACCTCTGTACGAAGCTTTACATCATTCGTGTCACCCTGTGTTTTGTGTGTGTGTGTTTTTTTAAAGCATGATAATAATAATAAATAAATATTTCAATTCACTTAAACATAAACATTAATTATTAACAAATAGTTACTAGGCGATTATTAAATAATAAACTAAAAAGAAAAAACTTATACGAAATGACAGCAATAATAATAAAATGTATTAATGAAAACACAATGATGAAACAACTTAAACTTAGTAATGTGCAACTAAAACATGTACAGGACGGAAATGATTTAAATTGTTGTTGATGTTTTTCAGACATGGCTCTTACAAAATACTATTTTTTTTTTCTTTCTTAAAATATTGTTTTTTTTTCTCGTTCTCTTAAAATTTACAAAATAAATTCCTTTAAATTTCAATTAAAAACTAACAGAAACAAATCTACAGCGGATATTCGGAAGTACATATTTACAAATGTTCGGTGGCAGAGACCAAATGAATTGTGTTGATGTGAAACTGAAGAGGGGCAAAGGGGGAGTTCATAGGAAATGGTCGAAGTGAAGAATTCCATTAGGCGAGAAAAGTATGAACAATTCCATTTTGTGAAGGCGACACAATTAGCCGGGTTCTTGACATTATTATGGAAGTGAAACTGAAATTAAGGGAGAAAGAGTTCAAGGGAAAATAGAAAACAATTCGGTTGTTCACAACTGATGATTTCACAGATGAATCCTTTAGGAGCGACAGGTATTTATTATACGTTCTGGGTCAGTTTATTCATTTTCTCTTCAATCTAGTGGGATCCGACCTCCACAGACAAATGGGCTTAGATTTGATTTTTCTACCGTGTTTTGTAAAAAAAAAATAACAGACCAACCTTTGCAATACGTAAGACATTAAAAAAGAGTTTACAAGACTTTTTTCCAATCTCCATTCATTTTCAATATATTTTTATTGCTGTGGATAGTTTTGAAGTTTGACTAACATGGAATGACTGAGGCGGCAAGTACATGAAGCCCCTCCTAAAGCAAGAACAACAAAAATGGCACTCTCAAGTTTCAAACAAATAAACCCTGGTGGTTTTGACGGATTCATTTTAAATATCTAATAAAGTTTGAGGTCGGTATACGAAGCACTGAAGAAAGATCGATGTTAATTTTCAAAAATGTCATTTCCTTGGATTTATTTCAATTAATAGTTTTACTTAATAAAACCTTCCTACCACTGAGAGATCTGTACGACCATCGATGTGATAAACGAATAAAGAAAAAATCAATGGGTGAATGTTATCAACAAAATTCCTCTTCTGTGATGGAAACCTGTTGTCAACTCAGTGATGGTGTTGGTTAGCAAAATATTAGACTTTTGAGATATTAATTCTAAAAAATCGAAACATTTGCAAAAGGCCACACTGTAAGAAGCACTATTTTGTTGGTGAAGACATAAGCCCTATTTTTTACAAAATTATAATGAATACCAGAATCTAATATTTATTTGATGAATTTTCAAAAATATTTCCTAGTCTAGTGAAGTGATTTTTGTCGTACTTTTTTTTGTTGACAAAACAGAAGACTCAAAAAAGTGGAGAACAAAACCTCCCATATATCTACAACAATACGGGAAGACAACAAACCAAGTTGATTCAGGCAATGGGGAATTACCTATGCTAAATTCTTTGCCACTCTTTCTTACTTTCTCCCTCTCAACGGTCTTTATTTTCTTCTTCATCTGATTATAATTAACTTTCCTTGAAAAAGGTTTTGTCACCATTAGAAAGCTGTGCCCATTTTTTTTCTGTTATATAGGAATTTCAAAGGTCTATAAATACATATCTCAAATTCTTAACAATTCAAGTTTTCATTATATTCTACGATCTAATAAAGGTATATTAAAATTTCATATTTAAACTTAAAGAAATATTAAGTCTTTTACATTTAGGATTCGAGTCTAGTATTTTTTGTATGAAAATTCTAACAAAACAGAGGAGAACTTCAATGGGAGGCATCTGAGGGAAGGAAATAAAGTGAATTTGTTCGAAAGGTAGAGAATCTTTATTCATCTAATGGCCGAACATCAACGGAAATGTTTTGCCACAACAGCAGCATGAAATTGTTTAGCTGCATAATGAGCTAAAAAAAATATTCCATTTGTTTTTCCGCTAGCTAAAGGTCAACTCTTGAAAACTTTGTTACCATAAACAAGCGAGATGAGACGATTGCCACAGAGTAATCTAAAATACTTGAAGCAAATTAATCGTTCAAGTAGAACATTTTCATAGCCAGCCTTTATTACATCGGAGTCAGTGAGAGATTGTGAAATTTTGTTTGAAAGAAATCTGCCATTTCTAACTGACTAGTCGCCGATGTGCCTGAAAATCCACATACACCCGGCTGAGAAGTTCTCCAACTTATGTCTGGAAGACATTCCATTTGGGATCGAACCGAAGCCGAGCTGTGAGGGTTTATGTTGTATACGTCGGTTCGGAGAGAACTTTGATACACCAATACGTCTTAATTTTTGGAGTTACCTTCTTTCTAACCACAGTTCGAAAATACCTCAGCTAGAGTTATGAGAAGTTTTATTAAGATCGGGCCTGCCAATTAGAAATGCCAGATCTATTACAAAATAAATTGTCGAACAAACTTTGTGAAGAAAGCGAACAAATGGTTCAGTTACCTGCGCTCTCTCACTTAATCCGCATGTCCTGAAGACAAAATGAAAAAGTGACTAAACTCTGCTTTTGTGTTATTAAGCAGCACATCCATCGTTCTTGGCCTTTAATCGAAGATCCCATGGTTAAGTTCCTCTGATATATATTCATATATTAAATATATACAACTTATTAAGTCTTATCTACTAAAGATATCTTAAATTAATATCTAATTAGATTTCTTATTTCTAGATATTACCTATTAGTTCCATAACTTCGCCTTCAATCGTCACGTTCCAATTCAAGCGCTCTCGCTCTGTCGAACTCTTTCTGCAGACACGACTCCGGACTACACCTCAATACTGTTCAAACTGCCCGACGATATATTGTCATTGTGGCTACCCAAGCGAGAACGTTGCTTCATCATGGCCGCCCGTGCCGGCATGGGCGATCGTTGTACGCGAGGACTACCCGCCACGGCAATGGGTATACCCAAGCCTCCATTAGGATTATTCGATAATGAGTTCAGGCCATTGTTGGTGCTGCCACCCGATGTGCGGCGAGTTCTCCGTAACGAGGGTATTCTCGTTGTCAGACCATCCATATTCATGGTGGGATCATGGGACGACGGCAGTTGGTTGGCATTTTGATTGTAGCTCATATTACGTACACCACGATCCAATGTACGCCGCTGTTGGTCCAGGCTGGGTGTCAGGGGTGCGTGGTGGCCCGAGGGCGGCAAATGATGATTCATCATGGGCGTATGATTGTTGTTCTGATGCGGTGGCACCGGTGGCGGCTGCTGGTAGTCGCGCTTGTTCAGCATGGTCGGCGTGGGCGGTGTCTGGTAGTAGGGCTGAGCATGATGGATACCCTGGGAAGCAGCTAAATGGGCCTGTGAATTATTCAAATTATTAGTTGAAGTCTTATGGTTGGTGGAGGCATTAGTGGTGATTGCTGATGAAGTGTTTGAATTCCCTTTCGAAGAGGTTGTATGATTTGCTAATTTCGCCGTCGAATTCTTGGTGGGCAACGGTGGCAATGGCTTCGACAGCGGTGAATGGGGATCTAAACCATTGGACGTTAGGGGGCAAGTAATATCCACAGCTTCCAAGGTTTCGCACGACGAGGTGGAACGTTGTGGCGGTGTATGGGGGGAGGCATCCGTCACAGCACTATTGAGTTTCTCGTGACTATTGTGGCAACTATTGTTGCTGGTACTGTGACTGTTACTTTTGCTGTGATTCGGACTGCTATTGGCGGTGTTGTTGCCAGTCGTTGCTGTGGTGTTGTTGGTGGTGTTGGTCATAAAGCGCAATTCCATCACATTACGATTCTAGAATAAATTACGCGGATATTTCTATATCTAAGCTAGTATCATGTTATTGAGATGGGGTTGGGGTGTGCTGGTGGGGGGGGGGGGGTTGTTACGCTAAATATGATAAAGATGAGGCGTGTGATATGTGTACAAAAAAGAATTGCGAATAAGCGATAGCAAGGAAGTTAAAAGAAAAAGCACGAGAGAAAAAATAAGAAAAATATATTGTAACATCGTTGGCTTCTATGTTGCGTATAAAGAGAAATTTTGAACATCAAGTGAAATGTGATTTTGGTTCGAGGGTAATCCGATGACGCTACTAAGTATAGGTGACCGCTACTAAGTCGGTTCCTTTTGAAACAGATTGTGCAGTTTTCTACAGGAAGTGATCAATGACTTGCAAGTGCTGTGAAAGCCTTTTTCCTAATTACCTTACAATTTTCAAACCAATACGTGCAATATTTTATACGTTCGTTGTCCTAAAACTGTTTTCTCTCTCCGTATTTCAAAAAAATATTCAAAAACTTTCTCTAGAAAAATGCTTGCCATTACTTAACAGAACCCTTCGACTAATCGCAGTTTATCTGCTCGGAGTATCATGACTTTGTCCGAAGTGAATTCAAGACTGTTTTTTGTGTCATGACATTGAATGTTTCAATTAAGAAAAACTCCAATAATGGAAAAGTGTTTTTAAGGCCGAAATAAATCTTCTAAAACCAACGACTCCAAGACAATGAGATACTCCGAACAGAGATGATTAATTGAGATTAGTCGAAAGCGTTTTTAACTTCAACAACGATTAAAATAAGAGAATTTGAGGCTCAGTACAGTGCCGGATATAAGACAGCAGAAACGAAATAAAATCATTCTCATTGAGTCGTTGTGGAATGAGCACAATAGTAAGGAGAAACTAAAGTCCGATTTACTTACTGAAGGAAAGGAATAGAATAAGTGTTTTAAAACGTACCTTAAGTTTCTTTCGAATAGATTGGTAGTGGTCGATTATCGACAAAGTACTAATAGAGTAAACATCTTTCAATGTAAGCACAACAAGACAAGGAAATTCGAAATATATATTTTATAACAAATACTTCTTAATTGAGACTATTTATAAAATAACGCAACAGAATGTATAATATTCCTTAAAATCTATTGCTGCGCTCCTCTGTGTTTGTTTCTTTGTCAGGGTAGTACTGGATATACTGGGAATTCACAAAGCAATTGTTAGTATCGGCGGTAGCCCGCTTTCTATGTGGACGTCATTCTCATTCTTCACTCTAAGCTAAACTTAGCTATTACTTTTTCTAACAATGTTATTAGTTCTGTTTGATATGATGCATATTGTAATTTTCCTTAATTCCAAATTCAATTCAAATTGTGTCTCAAATTCAATTCCGAGTTGAAATCATTAGAAATAAACATCATTACCTCAATAAACATGTCATTTAATATCGATTTGCGTTAAAACCTCTACATATTCAGAATAATTTACAAAATCTTGATGATTAATATGCTGTTTATAAAATCAATATCGAAGGTTTTTTGTATCAGTAATGGTCGGTTTAGTCACCGTCTAAGGCAATGTAATCATACAGCAACCTTAGTTAATTCCCGCTCTTCTAAATTGACAATATTCTAAAAGCAGGAAATAGTTTCTAGTATTTACAATTTTCAAACTTACATACGAGTATAATCAGAAAAAATGTGTTATGCGATTTGGTAGGAAAAGACCAAAAAAAAAATATATAGTTTCATAGTAAAAAAATATCCAGAAATTTTTAAAGAAATGCCAAGAAAATACACCTTTTAGAAGAACAGCCGTGGAAGCAAATACATACAACCCCTTGATTTTTGGAAAGTAAAAGAATACAACTAAAAAAAAATTATACAAAAAGCGGTAACAAAATAATAATAAAAAAAAAACAATGATAAGCTTAGATACCAAAGTTTTAAGATAAAACAAAAACTCAATTGTACAAACAAAACCAAAGACTTGAGGCCAATATCTATTCAAACTTTCACGGTGAATAAAATTTCACATTTTTCAAATGTTTTTTTTTTTGAAAATAACTTCTCTGAATTCCATTCTCCATGAAAGTCTCAAGATGGGCTGCCTAAACCTTGCAGTTTTGGCTGAAGTGGTTTTTTTCTAAACCCCTTCCCTTAGTTTTACATATTGTAAAATGTGCATCCAATAGTTTGTCTTTTTGTTGTTTTAGAAAATAAAAGTGTTTGCAGTGGAGATTCGTTGGAAAGCCTACCTTATCGGCTTCCTGGGCCAATGGATTCGGTGTAATATTCATGCGTGGCAATACTCCATTCAAACGATGATTGGCCTTGTGATGATTGTTGACACCCAACACCTGAGGTGTTACAAAATCCGCCTGTATATCCAACTGGGGCTTGTTTTCATCTGTGAGAAACGAACAGTTTGTTAAAATATTTTGTGATAGTAAAACAAACACAAAACACATACCTTCTGCTTGGGAATTCTTACGCTTTTTCATGCACAAACAGGCTGTCACCGTGGCGATTAATAGAAGAATGCCACCTCCTGCTGCACCCGCCACCACAGGGTATATGGAATTATCCTCTTCATTGGCTTTGGTGGCTGGTATGACCGCGGGCAATGTAGGAGCCGGTGTGGTGGGTGATTCTAAATGGAAATAAAGATATGAATTTGAATGTTTCTCAATAAAACAAAAGTTCTCTCAACTAAACTGAATTGAATCTCCTCCCTTGGTACTTACTTTTCGTTTTTCCTTGCACAATGGAACTGAACTCCGAGGCTGCCATATCATTGAACGACTGCAATTTGAATTCGTAAGCCGTACCCGACTCCAACATATCGATTTTGAACTTGTTCATGTGCATGCCATCCACTGTTGCCTTGAGGTATTCGCCGGCCGACGAAGCTGGCCGGTAGTAGGCATAAAATCCATCAATATGCGATGTGGCTGAACCAGACGGCAATGACCACTGCAGCATTACGGCCGACTCGGACAATGCCTCGATACGGGCCAATTCCGGTATGGGCAAATTCGATTTGGACAAATCCAAAGCATCGCCACGTTGCAAAAAGAACTTCGACGAAGTATTACCCTCCTTGTTGTCATCGTTGTTATAGACGGCCACAATGCGGAAGCGATAGAAACGATCCGGCTTTAAACCCGTCACCGATGAGGTATAGTTTTTCCCGATGTCCGTATTACGTTTGCCGTATGGTATATCATCGTTGGTGGTTTGCCACGTTTCACGTGGTATTTTGCGTGACGCATCGCCCAACATGCGATACTGGACTTTGAAGAATTGTATGGCAAGGCCATCGTTTTTGGGAACAAACCAACGCAGCATCACCGAATCGTCCGATAGACGGGTAACATTAGGCCGGGAAGGCGGAACCATTGTAGCTAAAGAAAAAAATAAAGAAACGAAAACAAACACATATAGAAATTTCAAAAAATATTCCAAATTTCAACAAACTTATCAATTTTCCGAATGTCCAAAAAAAAGTCAAAATCCAAAAAACGCCAGCGCGAAATTGACTGGTCTTCGGAGGCTCATTTTGTTAAGACCCGCTCCATAATCTACATCGAACATACTGTCGAATGTCGCATATTTACCATGAAAGCCGATGAATTCCTAAAATTTCTTCAGTCTCAAGTTCCGGAGCGACAATTTGTCATGATTCGCAATGGATATGGAAAAATACCACCACGAGCAGGTTCGTTTGAGATTGAGTTTTCTCAAAATGCCCGTACCTCAAGGCATAATCTATGGTCGGGCTTGGACAAGGGACCACCGAGAAGGGATAAATTTCCAAATTTCCCAAAGCTAATGCCGCAAGTGCAGAAAGTCCTCAAGAAATTCTATCCGGATGCCTTAGCGAACATTGAAGATGAGTTGAATGAATGATGCTGGGCATGGGCGGCATTTTAAATAAACAAAGAAGAAAAATACACAAAACCAGGACAGACTATATGGAACTATTACACTCAGCTATCGGAAAAAAGGCCTTCATCGTCCAAAAAAAATAACTTTATTCTGTTATTTTTCAAAATAATATAGTTTTAGCTTTGGTTAATGATTTGAAACAAACTCTCCGGTCGTACCAAAACGAAATTTAAACCGTTTATATTGTCTACAAATTCAGATTCTTTTGTTTTTAGGTTATTGCAAAAGAAACAAGTGTTGGTAAGTGGCAAAATTAACGGTGGTTTAGTCTAGACACAACCCCGCCGAGATGTATTTTCTTGGTGAAAAACGCAATTGTTGCCAGACTTTCTATCGTTTTACTGCTCTACCTAAACAGATCAACGCCTGTAATTGTCATCACTCAGTCGTCGCACAACTAAAAACAACAGAAAATCAAAATTATAAAGTAACAAATATAACTGAATTGGTCATTTAGTAGGAAACTACTTTGAACAATGATTGAGAAAAAAGGGAGTGGTACCGCCTTACATTCTCAACACCCAGGAATAAACACCCAGGATGAGGTAATTGTCGTAGATAGTTTAGACAAGAATTATTTTAATGCAATGGCCATGGAGAGGTGTCCGTTTTCTTTCTTTCTAAATATTGCCACACATATTCATAAAAACTTAAAAAAAACCAGTGCTAAGAAAAATGTGTGTTTGTATTTTTTGCCATTTTTTTACAGGTTTTTTTAATATGTTTTATGAGATAGTATTAGATTTCATAGGGTGCTAAATTAAGCGAAATAATGTCAACTCTCCCCTGTCCGCTGGATTAAACGATAACATCGATAATAAATTCTATATGGTCATACAATTAAGAGTATGAGTAAAATATTACAGCTGTTCTTTTTATCTCTAATTTTAGTCTATTTTTATCGATATCACCAAACATCTGTTTTCTTTCCCCCTTTCATTATACCCATACATCTGGCAACCCCATCCCTTGTTCAACTTATATTTGTTTTTTTGTTTTTTTTGCAAACACTCGCAAATTCACAAACAATCACTCACACCACTGCAACTACAAACAACAACACAACAACAAATGGCTGACTCGTTTTGACAGCTGAAGCACTCGACTCGAAATGCGGCCAGCACGAACAACGACGTCAGTCGTCCGTTGAAAGGCAAAGTGAGTGGAGTGACAAAAAGAGCGAAAACATTTTGAGGAAAAAACGGCTGATTTCGCGCGCGCTTTTACACACCGACACACAAGAGAGACAGAGAAGACAAAACAAAAAAAAGAAAGCCAGAACTAAATGCAGAGAGAATGTGTCAAAATATAAATAATAATTTATAAATAAATTGACGAGAAGTAGAAAAAAAAGTGAACATAACGAAGAAGAAAATATTGGTGGAGAAAAAAAAAGTTCTAGTTTCAAGAGTGCGTTTGTGTGGTGGAGCGGTACAATACAATTATTTTTACTTCTCTAGAAAGAGTGAGATAGAGGAAGGTGTTGTGAAAATAAGAGTGAGATAAAATTAGAGTGGAAATAATTGATTTTTTCTTTATGCGGATGAAAAATAACAAGAAAATAAAGTAAACAATATAAAAATTAACCCAACAAAAAGCAACACAGTTCATACGGTTGGATATTTAGCTGGAATCATTAAGCCAACAGCAATATGTCCACGGATGGTTCTCAGGCTGCCACGGTGACTATAACCGTAGAAGATGGTTCGGCCAATACCTCTACAGGTTCAGCCGGCGGTGGCAGCTCAATCAAATGTCCGCCAGTGGCATCGGCACCACGCTTTACCCAGGAAGAAAAGGAGGTCCTCTACAGCCTGTTCCACGAGCACGAGGAGGTGATCGACATAAAGTTTCGCAAAAAGCAAAGATCAAAATATTCCATACGTGATGCCTGGGAGCAAATAGTGCGTGAATTTAATTCACATCAGAATGTTTGTGCGATGCGCAACTTGAAGCAGATACAAAAGTTCTGGTTGAATGCAAGGTAAATCATCAGCACCTACAACATCATTATCGTATCGTCGTCGCCCCACCGCCCAGCCTTAGAAACCAATTAAAAAATTGCATGCATATTTTTGTATTGGGGCGACGGGCGGGCAATGCCATAAATTTTCGGCCCCTGACAAAATGCACCTGTTACTGTTTATGCAAAAGCGTGTGAGAGTTGTTGTGTTTGGTCGGATATGCAGCGGATAGTTTTTTTTTGGTGGCGACGACGAAGGCAATCTGTGGGATACTCATGAATAACATTCTCCCCTTTATTTAGAGACGTACAAATCCAAGTCATTCAACAACAAAAAAAAAGAGTACTATTTAAATGAAATGTTTCTGTATCAGAGAATACTCACAAATGTCAAAACATAACTCACAACAATTCTTCTTGAATCGATAAAGAAAAAAATTGCCTGTTCTGCCTGCCTCTGTGATTTATTGTTCAAAAAGAAATGTTTGCCATTTCGTTCGTTTGGGCACATTTTTCCTGCTGGCTGGTTATTATTCACCCATCCACTATTTATCGTGCCGTGCCGTCTTCCATTGTTAAAAAATAATTGGTTTTCTTTCCTGCCTGAATGTTTATGTCACAAAAATTATACATCTGCTGCTGAATATGTTCATATGTATGAACTCATGTGTGCGTGTGTTTTGCTGTTTTCATTTGTATTTTTTTTTTCGTTTCTCGTGTAGTTTCCGAAACGAGTACAGTTGTGAGTGAAAAATTTAATGTGTAAATGGTAGAGTGAGATTCTGAGGTGTTTTTTTTTCTTCTTTTCGTTGAATGGGCAAACGGGCAATGCATGGGTAGGTAAATAAAGAGGGTGAGTGAGACAGAGAGTGAGAGAGCGTAATATATGCAGTTGTCAAATGAATGAGTGTTATGTGCAGAGTTGTATAAGAATGTAGTTTTATGGCAAGCGGTGTTGCCGTATGATTCCGACCCAATTCTGATGTGTAATCAACGGCTGCACTAATGTTTGAAAATCAAATAGAATCAAAAGAATGGCTGTAGCATGAGTCTACGCATGGGGATGGCAAAAGTTCTTAAGCTGCATTTGAAAATAAAAAATAATTAAATTTAGGATTTTCAAATAGGGTTCTATTGCGTCCCTTCCCATCAACACATTGAGAAAATGAAAATACATTATTTCACTAACGTTTACAAAATTTCCTTATCTACTCTTTCACAGATTACGCAAACAATATCCCTTCCGTTCCATCAATCATAAACAATCGTCGAATAGTCATCACAACACGGATCACGACCAGCAGCAGCAACATATTGTCAATCATGTCATCAAAGATGAACCCGAATTCAGTATACACAACAATGAGAGCTCCGAACACAATGAACACAACGAATCGTTCGAAGAGATGGAAATGGAAGGCAACAATGAGACCGAGTTGGACGAAGATCCTTTAGATACGGCCCAACAACAACAACAACAACAGCAGCAGCAGCAACAGCAGCAATTGCAACAACAGGTAGCCGCCATACATACGCAACAAATCAGTGTCGATCAGATATCGGCGGAAAAGCTGACGCTCAACGATCTCTTGCAGTTCAAGACAGCTCGACCCAGAGAGGAGATTATATTACAAATAAAACATCCGGCAGATACCTCAGGTAAATTTCTCTTTTTAAAACATTTAAAACAAACAAATAACTTCCCTTTGCTGTTTAGGAGCACAAATTACAATGCCTTCACCTACACGGATTACCATACCCACGCATCAACAACAGCACACGATGGCCACCATTACCACCAATGGCTATAATCAACAGATCATCAGCGAAATCAAACCTCAACAAATTACCTTGGCTCAATATCAGGCTCAACAGCAGCTGGCCGCTCAGCAACAGCAGCAACAATTGGCGCAACAGGCTCAACTGGCTGCCGCTCAACAGCAACAGCTGGCCGCCGCCCAACAACAGCAGCAACAATTGGCCCAACAGGCTCAGCTGGCTGCCGCTCAACAACAGCACCAGCAACAACAGCAGCAGCAACATGTTAAAATGCAATTGCACACGCCCACAGTCAGCACACAATTTCCCACTGCAACGCCCACCTTCACATGTACCACATTCAGTGCCTTGCCCACCGGAGCCGGTGTCACGACGTCCAACAACATAGGCAATGTCGTGGCCACCCCCAACATCGCTACCATTACCACCACGCCCACCCTTACGAATGTGAGCGCGCCCACTACCACCAACACTACCTGCAATGATGCTTTCGAGGAGAAAATCAGCTACTTTCGCATGAAAGAAGCCGAACTGCGCTACAAAGAGCAACAGGTTGCTTTGGAGAGAAAGAAAATCGAACTAACCCATGCCCAGGAACAGCTCGAGCATCTGCGTGAGGTCCATCGTCTCCAAGTGGAGGAATTGAAAACGAAAATACGTATTCTGCAAGAGGAGGAGAAGCATTTGCGCAAAGATGCCTCTCACATGAGTAGTTAAAGGATGGCGGATGGCAAACATATTGATTAAGTTTTGTTTTTATACATATTTTTTTTTTGTTAGTTTTAAGCGTTTTAAATCGTAAGATCTATTCTAGTAACTACGATGTAACATTGTAAACCCACTACGTAACATACATACATGTGTCTTTTGACTATTGATATCAATATTATTGTTCCTTTATTTCACACAAACTTCACTATGTTTAATATGTGTCAACTTTGTGCCGCTATTGTATGTTTTCCGAAACATAATTTATAAATTTGTTTAACGAAAAGAAAAGTATCAAAAACAAAGCAAAAATATTTTTTTTTTAAAAGAAAAATCTCCTGTTTGCGTTTAGGGCGAAGGAATATTGCCAAGTTATGCGGACTCATACCTAGATCTCTGTACAAGACGACTTCGTCTAACACTCCGAAATGTTTAACTGAAATAAATTAAAGAATCACAAACAATATCCCATGCGGGGGAGGAGGGAATTTTGTAATTGTATTTTAAACAGCCTGATTATGAAAACTCCCTGGGAGATAATTCCCGGGGAATTTACTTTTTTTTAGATAAAAATCCTTTTATTCTGAACGGACTGAGAGTCAAACAAGAAAGCTGACTACGAATAATCGAATATCTTTTCTCCCAATCTTTTTAGCAAAAGAGGATATTATTCTCGAAAAAATAAATAAATTTCTCGGGAATTATCTCCCTGGGAGTTTTCATAATCGGGATAAGATACACGACCGTATTTGTTTTATTTTGTACTCTCCTATTCTGTTGTTTGAGATCTGAACTGGTAGTTGTTTCTTTTTTTGTCCCAGATTATTGTAAAATCGCAATGCCGGCGACTGTGCGAATATAAACGCATTAGCCGTTCGAGGCGGTTGTGAATTGTTAGTTCCGTACAGCGAGTATAGAAATCACTGAATTCGCCGGTTTTTTTCCTTGTTGAAGGAAATACGAATACACTTTTAAAATACAGCATTTACATTTTTTTTGATAAATTCATTTTATGTTTAACTGTTCAATAGTTTTGTAAATCCAAATTGTAGTATATTGCAAATAGTTTAACTGTGACCGGAATGGTTTTTTTTCTGTTGTATTGTAACATTTGATTTTTACTTTGATATTTTGAATAGTTTATGATGCTTTATTTAACATGTTGATGTCGATTGTAATTCTACTTTAACAGTCTAAATGGCTTTAATTACAAGTTAATGAATAAATGAAATGGTCTTCGCACCTCAGAAAAATGTTAAACACTTTAAAGACAAAGCTTTACAATTAAATTGTTAGAATGTAGAGTAGTATGCTCTCTATCGAGTCGCATTATTTTTTGGCACGACGATTTGGAATTGTTTCACTGTGAACGTCAAAAGACCATTCCACAAAATGTTTACTAAAACGAGTTTTGGGGCCTTTTGGTACACCGATACATATCGATCACCTTTCAATTAAAATAATTCCTGATTTAGAACACTTTGGAAGAAGGATTCGATATGTCATTTTAAACCTATTTTCCCTGCAGTTGTTTCAAAAAATAGAAAGAAGAAGATTAGGAGTAGCTAATCTATTCATTCAGGGAATATTGAAAGTCTTATGATAATTTCTATCAAACAGTAACATGGAATTTGACGGAACTTGTGAAAAAAAAATTCTTATCTTATAAACAGTATAATTTGTACTCACGTCTATGTTTCCTTCTGGAACCTTTCTTAGTGCCACCACCAACATCTTCATATCGGGGACGTGGGGTAACCGTACCCACTGACCCCGAAGAGCCATGTATTTGCTTGGGATTTATTTTCAACAGATTCGCATCACTGGTCTGAAAACGTTGGCAAACAACGGAAATAGAACACAAATGATATGATTATAGAAAGTCGTTCCCATAAGAAGTCTTGCTGTCCTCCTTCCACTTACCTCTCCCACTTCGTTTTTGGCAAAACATTGAACAATGCCCGCATGCCTCTTCTGCACATGCTGTATGACCAAACGACGGCCATCGTGTTGCATTTCCGAATCCATCGATGTATCCACACCATTGATTAACCAATAAATATCGGGATAAGGATTACCGGTGGCCGAACATTCCAACTCCAAGGTATCACTTTCGTTGGTCAATGTACTGGCTGGACCTCGCAGAATTGTGGGTTTCTCCAAAACTGTAAATTTGATGGTATGCACCAAAGCCGGAGCAATGCCATTATCCAAACGACACACATATGAACCCTGGTCTTCGGGTAAAACATCGGCAATTTGCAGGCCATAGGGCATCAAACGGGTGCGGTTGTTATTGTTGATGTTCACAATGTTGGGAGAACTCCAGACAGCAGCCGGTGGCGGCGATCCCACACCTGGACATTCCAGGACCACCGTATCTCCCGGTCTGGCAGTGACCTGGGATGTCGGTTGAGTCAAAAAGTACGGAGGTGTTCGATCCGTATAATCCACCCGCAAATCAATGCGCTGCGGCAATTTCACTTCTTGGCTGGTTATGGGATTCATAGCCGAACAGGTATAATTTCCCACATCTTTTCCCGTTACAGTATTAAGCACTAAAGCTCCATTTGCCGGTATCATCTCAGATTGGGGTATTTTCTCGCCATTGCGATAAAAACTCCATATGGCAGCGGGATTCGACGAAACCGTTCCGCAGCGCAACAGAATGCAATTCTTGGGCGCCACGTTCCAGCGTATGGCATTGCGGGAGTAGCCATTTGAATTATCGATGGATATGGAGACCAAAGTCAAGCGCGCCGAAAGTGATGCTATAGCAGCCGATCCATACCAGGCCACACATTGATAGTCGCCCAACGATTCGGCTTGGACGACAATGCGTAGCATAGAGATGCGATCGTCGTTGGTAATGTTGTAGCCATTCTGGAACGATGGAAATGAGGGGGAAATTAGGAAATGTATACACGTTTTAGGGAACAGAGAAATCATAAGTCAATCAAGCATTTTTTGAGGTGCAGTTCGGTTTGGGATACTTGAGTCTATAAACCATAAGTTCATGCTGTAGGGTTATGTAACATTTATTTGGCGAACAAAAACGGATTTGTTACAATTCCCCTTTTACCTCTGATCTGATCAAGGCTTAATCCAACTACTTAGTAGTTTTTTTTTTGTAACTTACCTCTTGCGACAAATACGTAAATTTACTGCCATCCGATGTCCGATTGCTGGAGTGACGAAACTTCCACTCCAAACGATCCGGAGCCAAATTCATTTCACACTCGAACACCACTTCATCTCCCTTGGGAGCCACCGCCGATTCCGGTGAGCGAACAACATGAACGCCCAATGTGGGGGGTTGTGAGGCCCGGCTGACACTTGTTACGAAAACAAGCAAGAAAATCACAGATTTAACGATGACACTCAATGGCTTGGCAAAAAACCAGGATGACGATGATGCCGACAATGGTGACGTCGCAGTAGATGGACTCTTTGCCAAGGGTGACCGCAGCAACAATGATGATGAGCAGGTGTTTTTATGAAATGTTGTCGGCAACATTATGGATGTCACTTTGGTTGTTTCTGCTGTCGCATACAAAAAAATTGCATAAAATTTGTATAGTTTATGTTGGTCGGTGGTACAGCTTTAAACTCCAATTACATTTAACTGCAAAGAAAAAGAGATAGAGAGGAAAAAATTGAAATCCATTAAATTATTGTTACATTTTTGAACATCTGTCCATTTTATGGAAAGATGACTGCACAAACAGCAGAAGAATAAAACGGAGAAGATGCAAACCGAAAGAAAAAAAAATCAATTCATTGGTCATAAATCAAATAAAACGGGCAAGTTGTCATTAAAAGAATTGCAGAAATATATCGACAGCAACATGGTCGAACGTGCAATAATCGTCATTATCAATCCCCAAAACATTCCAATGCCAGCTTGTCTTGTTCCCGCTCTCTGCACCGGGCATGTCCCAACCAACATACAACAACATATTACATAGTGCCCCATCAGATGTTGCAGCAATAGTCGCGTCCAGTCCAGTCCAGTTCAGCCAGTTGCCGTCGTTGTTGCTGGTGTTGTAGAGCAAAATTTATAGCTAGATTTGCCAAGGATAACATTCGGTTTGATATTGAATCGTAAAAGTTTCTTTGTCTTGTTGAAAATGCAGTCAGTCTCCGTCCGATCAATAAATATGCGATTGAACACATACAACATTTTCAACTGCGATTATAAATATCGATGTTGCAGTTTTTTGTTTAGGTCTTTCGAAAAGGGATGCCACACAAAACGTTGGTGGTGGTGCCTCAATAGTTTCCAGTGGCACAGCATGTGTTCACATTGTTGTGGAAGAGTTCTGCGGGTATCTTTACAATTTTCAACTAGTTTTTTTCAGTTTTTCCATGTTAAGGTGGAGTTTTAGATTCATTTTATGGAGTCTGCATTCAGTATGACTTCTTTCTATCTTTTTTTTTTTGTTTGTAAGGTTTCACTCTGAATTTACGATTGTGTAGTTCGGTAAAGACAACAGGCTGCACAACGAAACAAAACAACCTGTTAGTTGAAGTTGGCTTTTCTTCTTAGCTGCGCGTCTTGAATCTGTCAGTGCATCGAGGTTGTTGGGTGGGGAAAAAAAGACAAAGGCAAGTAATAATTGCAGGACCTTATTCTGTGTTCTAAATGAATGATGTTTGCTTTGAACCTCAAACATTCCGATAGGCCAAATTATTATTATTAGACTGGACACTCTTTTACTTCAGACGTATGCCGGGAATATATTTAAAAAATTAATCTTTTTAGAATAGAAATGGGAAAAGTTTATGAAATTCAAGTCTACATTTCAATAAGTCTTACATCAATAAAAAAAAATGTTTAAAACTATATTTGGTTTGTTTAATTAAAAGCTTTAAAAATCCATAAACAAAAAATGTTTTATGAACGAATATAAAAAATAAACAACGATAGGAATTTCCGCTTGTTAAGCCGAGCTAATTACAACAATTTTAATACAAAATTATCTATCGATGACAATTTATTTTTAAATGGTTTAAAAAAAGGTATTATTTATACCAGCTTTAATCGGTCTACAAATCAGCCTACACATTTTAATGTGACAAAAAAGTAAATTGCTTTATTATACGCATCAATTTGAAATAGATTTCCATTTGCCACGCTTCGTTTCACCAATCGGCCATCGCTGAGAGAGATTTTCTTATAAAACTCCCGACAATTTGATGTCATTCATCAGTTCATGACAACTGCAGTATGTGGTCAAAAAAGATTTTAGTATTTATGGCCGTATTTGCGGTTTTGTTGGGAGCGGTTAAGGTAAATATTGAAAGTATTAGAACTTTTAAAGAAAACCTTTAAATTTAAATTCCAATCCACAGAGTTCCCCGTATCCCCAAGGCAGCCCACCTCCGCATGGTGCCCGCCCAAGTGGTAAATATGAATTTGAGAATTATTTTCGCCAGAATGTTTATTTTAAAATGTCGACTACAGGTTCACCACCACATGGACCTCCACCAAATGGCCCGCGACCGAATGGACCTCCACCCAATGGTCCTCCACCCAATGGCTCTCCACCACCAACAACACCAGCCGTTTAGTATTCCGCCTCCGTTACTGAAATGAAACTACTTTCCGATTACAAATTCTTATTCGGTTGTCATTTACACCTAAATCAAGTGTTTACTTTTTGTTTGCTTCTATTAAAATTTAAATCGTATTATAAACAAACATTTGTGTCATTTGTCGCAGTAATGAATTTAGAATATCATTGCCCCCCCATATATTCGATTTAACGATGGAGCAAATCATTGACAATCAGAAATAAAACTGGCCAACTCTATTTCGATAAGCCAGATTGCAGTCTTCTTTAACTGACAGATGATAATTTCCTCTGTATCATAAAGAATATGTTTTGTTTTATTTCCATCTAACTGATAAAAATACAAGATGGTTTTAAATGGTTTAATTTCAGTTATCGAAATGGTTTTGATGAGTACGCAACATAATGACAGTGATCCATTTAGTCGGTATAAAGTCGTTTGGTAAAAAATTAATCTTTGAACTTTAAATACTTTCTCAACCAAGTCATTGTCGAATTTCGAATTTATCTTTATTACATGTACATATTTCTTAGACCCCAAACACAATCAATAATTTCAAAGGAAATATTGATTTCCCAGCCCATAACAAAAATTCGCTACAATCCCTGACAGAGTTGTCTTCGGTCTCTAATGGGAATAACAAATCAGTGACAAAATTTATATTTGTCGTATTGATATTTTCCGTACAATATAAAATATAATTTCGTCGTGTTCAAGGTTTATAATAACCAACTACCGTGGATCTGTTTTAGTTACTAGCGATTATTTTTTTTGAATAGACTGAATTTACTATATTGACAAATTGATGAAAGTAGAAAAGTTTCCAAAACGTGCGTTGTGTTTCCAAGCAAACATTCAGGGCAATTTTTGCTTTGCTATCCATGTACAGAATCTCAGAAGTTCGAGTTTGTTGTTCCATCGATAGTTTTTAATTTGTTTTAACTTAAGAAAGACTTCACGTAGAAAATGTACAATCTACAGAAATGAGTTCAATTTCATTCGAGAAGCATAAGGAAAATAATTTAAATCTAGTATGAAAATTCTGGCACTGTGAAAACACACATTTCGCTAATTTGTGAATGGTTTTCGGTCGTTGTAATCGTCCGAATAAAGAAGTTAATCGACAAATTTGAGTCAACTGGTCATTCAAGTGAAAAGATCGCCGCTGTAAGGGACATGATTAATAATAAAAATGTATCAATTGGGCGGCGTTTACATCAATTGGCGTTTCTGCAACCACCAGAATCTTCAGACGTACAAGAATTGAAGCCAAGCGATCATCACCAAACTGGACAATTAATTTCTTTTATTTAAGAAAAAAAAACTCGAGGGTTTTGCTAAAAAATCGTTTTCTCAGACGAAGCCTATTACCGATTGAAAGGGATTGGAAATTGAAATTTCGACGCTTAAATGTTGATGAACTTTTACATTACTCTCGTCTTGCTTTTTGGTGAGCATTTTGGTCTTGTGGGGTTTTTGAAAATGCAGATAGACAAGTCAACGGATTACAATATCGTGACTGTTGAGAACGTTATTATTCGTTGCATTGCCAACGAACCAATATCTGTCTGTTGCCATAAAACGAATTTGTTTGTTCGTTACAAATCTTCAATGGGTTTCAGACATTCTTCAATTCTGGTTTTCAGATCTATATTAGATATCGACAAATGGAACACAAGTCCTAAAGAATAAGCTCTCATTACCGGAAAGAATCCATGGTATTGCGCCTTTAATTTTCGTTTTATGGAAACAGACAGTTAGTTTATTACGCCCGAAATCCCGAAGTCATTTGATGACAAAGATTTCAAATCAAATCAGAAACAATTTAAGATTTGAAAGATAACATTCGGCATGAAATTGTCGACATTCTGAAATGTCATTTAGAAATTGTGACAAAAACAATAGATATTTTCAAGATATCCTTGATCATTCAGAAACTGGAGAACGTCCACTAAAGATATTAATAAACAGATGATAACTTTTCCCTCAGAATATGCATATGATTTGGAATTAAAAAAGTAACTGAAACTTGAAAGACCAAAATAGCTTGGCTTTTTAGATTCAATGGAAGGTGCCAATTATATTGGATAATCACTAACACATAACAAAAGTTAAAGTAGAATAACATTTTAAAATTCAAAGAAAACGCCAACTAGATTGAAAATATATTGGAACTAAATTTTAAATAAATAGAATAAGGAAACCGTATTTGATTTAATGACAGCAAATAAACAATGACCGAATTAAGGAATTAAAAGCCAAAAGCAGTTTCATGTTATAAAACATGGCGGAACATTAAACAGCTGCAGGAGTCGGTGGTGGAGCACCATTTGGAGGAGCACCATTTGGAGGAGGACCATTCGGACGAGGACCATTCGGTGGAGGGCCATTCGGTGGAGGACCATTCGGTGGAGGACCTGTAACCAAAACCGCTTGTATTCATTTTCAATTACAAATAATGAGCATTCAGACTTACCGCTGGGTCGTTCACCATTCGGCGGTGGGTTACCTTGGCCGTAAGGCTTACTCTGTGGATGGTAGAGAGAACTAAATTGCAAGGTTTTCTTTTATAAACCCAACACTGCCATATTTACCATTACCGAGCCCAGCAAAAATGCAATTACTGCAACAAGTATAATAAAGAGTTTTTTCGACCACATACTATTGGCCGTGAGATGAACCACTGACTGAATCAACTGCAAACGTCCGGTAGTTTTATATGAAAATCAGTCTGTGATGTTTCTAAGTTGCGATCGCCGTGTGAAACCAAGCGTTGCACAGTGAAATTAATTTCAAATTGATAGAAATTAAATTGCTATTAATTTTGTTTTGATAATAATAGAAAAAACATTGCAGAAAGTGTTGAAAAACGATGATAATATAAATAGATCAGTATGATATCATTTATCAGTTAAATTTTAATTTCAACAAAACGAAAGCGCCTTTAGTGGCATAGCCTACACTAGTAGAGAGCTTTATTGATACAGATGAATCGTGTTCCACGATGTTTTTGAAGTTTTAGTAGAAGAAGAACAGAATGCCCACTTGCACAAGGATTCTATATTTCTTTCTCAGATGGAAGCCCTTTATCAAATCTGTGTTACACAGAGGAAAGCAAATTTTAATTTGATAACGAATTTCCATCTTGAGTACAATTGCAATTACTGTTTTTGCTGAATCGCATCCGACATGAGCATTCACTGCTTTTCGCATTGCCCCATTTTGTATTGCACCCACTGTTAACGCTTAGGTGTCACCTCATAAACTAATTAACCACCCGCATTGCATTCTTAGTAAACAATAACTATGCGCAAAACTGATTATAAACCAACTATTTAAAAGAAACCCTTAACACTACTAAACCTTTAACCAAGTGGCTCGACTTTTTTTTTGTCGTTCATGGCCCCTCTCTAAACGCAATGTCGTAATGCGTAAAGGCCCTATTGCGTTAAAATGTCGCAAACTAAATGCCAGTTATGAGCTGAGACTTAAAGCAGCGCGACGTAGTAGTCTGCAGAGGATTTCTCGGTAATCATATATGCAGCATCTCAGATAATGCAACTGTGTACATTCATACATACGAATGTGTAGATGGATGGATGGATGGCATCAGACGGCGGTCGATACGCATCTGAACAGTATTACAACAACAACAACAACCACCTCAACAGCAATAATAAGTAACATCGTGGTGATTGTGACTGTGGACGAGTGTACAAGATGTGAGATGTATCTCTACATCTGCATCTGTGTCTCGTATCTGAGGACGAGTGGGTTTTTGCGACGGCTTGAATGGCTGTGTTGAGAATTACAATCAAGACAGAAGGCCGTAGGAACCCCAAAAGAAGCCAAAGAACAGGAACAAAAACGATAATGTTTTCAACATTTTCTGCACTTTAACGCGTACAGAATTTAAGCGAGACTTTTAATGCTGATTGTCAAGTTTTTTCGTTTTGGTATTATATTGCTCTTCACCAGTTTGGAGTTTGGTTCCAAGAGGATCACATGCCGACATATATACATATGTATATTAATGCGAAAATGCTTACGTCGGTATGTATTCTTATTGGGCTATTAAAACCAGAGTTCTTTCTCTCATTCGTCGCATTTCGTTTCGGGGGTATTCGGTGGTTTTCTTGCGCAAATGCTAAAGGCGGCTTAAATACAAAAGAAAAAATTCCATTTAAACTGGAGCTACTTCATCATGAGTTGGGCACAACTGAAATCAACCATCAGTGCAGAGCAGAATTTATAAGATGATGTCCAGCGAATACCGAAAAGAAAAGAAAAACAGCCAACGCAGAAGAAGGATGAATGACAGATAGACGGTCCGCGTTGTCTCGGAATGATGGTTACAATTTCTGTACATATATGCCGAACTCCACGGCCCATTTGAATTGGTAAACTGAACACACACGCGTGTGTTACCTTTTGAATGGCTCAACAAGAAGAATGGCAGTCACTCATCAAGCAACCTGCCAAACCAACGGGCATCATTGTCTGCAAAACGAAATAACAACAACAACAATGAAACACCAGATCAGAGCATTATTATCGATCTTCCTTTTTTTGTTGTTGTCTGAAGTTGGTGATACGAGATGATCATCATCAATTGTGACCAGATCACAACGAGACTCCATTCTTTTTCCACTTCTTAGCAGTGTAGTGTAAGTGTGCAGCATACATGTGTGTGACAATTGATGATGTTGCCAAAGTTGATGTTGTTTGGTGTGACTTTAGATTCCCTTTTGACCACCTCATCCTGTGCTGGGTGATTTTTATTATTTTGTTGTTTCATTTAAACCCCAAGAATTTCTGTCTTCATATAAATATTTATACTGGGGTTCTGTTTGATCGTATTTTTTGTCTTCACAAAATCCATTATTTTCATCCTGTTTTTTTTTTTGTTATGTTTAAATCTACAGAAAAAGACCATATAAATTGTGGCTCTCCAAAGGAAAAAAAACGCCTTTCAAATTGCCATGAAATATTATTTGAAAAGACATTTTACGAAAATATGTTTCTGAAGAATTTTTCTCTCTAAAAAGTCATTAAAACAATCGCCCAACTTTTATCAGCCATTACCGATCATGCGAACTACAACACGTCATACGGCTACTTCAGTAGCGTTGAACTTCAGCTCGAGCTCGAACCATATCAAACTATACACGTTGAATATGTCAATCATAAAGGAATGTGTGATGGGAGAATTCGTATAGGAATTCTAAGAATATTCTTTAAAACGGACACAAAGCAAAAAATAAACGGAACAAATCATTAAAATGATGAGCAATCTCTTATCGTTGATCAATGATCACTTCAAATCCTTTCGATCTACGGTGGGAAATATTTGGAGAAATCATTCACACAATTCGGCGAATATCTAATCAAAATACCTTCATGAGATAACAACCAAATGATGCTGCTCTTAGCGGATATTTAAGATTATTGCTAGATTTCAGATTAGTGAGCGGTGGGCTGTTGTTGATTATTGCCATCTGTCGGTTGTGAATCCGTCCATTATAATGTTAATGGTGTCCCTACATCATGAAGAAGTGGCTCCTCGGTATTTAGGGCTAGAAAGCGGGCGATAGAATCGTCGGTAGGCTGTTGATATTAATCAGCAGCTCATGTGCTTATTGGCATCTGTCTGTTGTGGATCGATCAACAATAATGTGCAAGGTGTCCTTCAGCTCCAATCATATCAAATTTTACAAGTTGAATGTTGCAATCATAAAGGTGTAATGTGAAAATTCTTATAGGAATTCAAAGAATATTTTTCATGGAAATGTGGCCCACGGTCTGTAAAACTCCTTCTAGTTACACTAGTCCAACAATGAATTGATATCTTCGACCTCCAATCAAATCAAATCTAAAATTGTAAAAACGAAAATTCGAAACACAAATTTGATATCAAACAAGTTTTAAATTGCACACCATTAATCCCAAAACGCGCCTAGGAATGTCTTAACTTTGGAATATACAGTTTTATGATCTCTTTTATATGTTGGGACCCATGGAAATATTAGACTACATAGTTACAGATTTAATGGCTTTTGCCTTTTTTTAACATATCATGGTTTTTTCTATGTCAACTACAATTTGAGTTTTCATTTTGAAAATCTTAATTTGTACCAATCAACTTTTTATTGCAATTAATTTGTCATTTTTTTCTGTTTCTGTTTCAACCACCAGCCCAAACGCGACCCGAATGTGAGTGTGAGCTGAAAGAACAGAAACCCAACAGCTAGTCCGGGTGATTGCCTGCAAATGAGGCGTGCATTTGCAACTTGAACTGCATGTTTGAGTGGTTATAATTGCCCATGTTGAGGCTGAGTTTATGTCCGTCTCTCTGGCTGTCTGTCTGCCAGTATGTGCGATAGTGGTGCTGTTGCTGTCGTTCACTGTGAACAATAATCAATGCTTCAGCATGATTTACATTTCAGATCCTTTTTCTGGTTTTCGGTGTATTGCTGGCTGATGGTGATGGTGATGCAGACGTTGTTGGCCAGCATGCTGTTGTTGTTGTTGTGCGTGCTTAATTCGAATGCGTACTCTCGCGAAAATGACTCGTTTCGTTTTGCCACACTTTTCTGGCAGAACATTAAAAAATATGCAAATTGTTTTCAGAATGTTTTGGGTTAAAAAAAAGAAACGATTTAAAAAATCGTAACAAGAAATAAAACTAATAATAATAAATGGAGACCAGAACATGCGTTGTTGTTAACAGATATAATAACAATAATGATTTTTATGGGCGATTTTTTGTTTCAAAAGTTGTTCGATGTTGTTGTTTTTTTATGAACCCCCAACAAGAGAATATGAATCATTAAATGGTTTATTTAAAAAAAAAATCTATAACAATAAGTTTATTGGCTTAGTTAAGCAATAAAACCTCAATCGTTTATAATGGAAGAATTTGAAAGATTTTTTCCAAGACGTCTTTAAAACATTTTAAAAAATATACGCATACATATTTTAAAAACTGTCTTAAAAGAGAGGAGTATGCACAAAAAAACTAATTAATTATTTTTATAGGATCATATGTGTGTCCAATCTCTTGTGGCCAAGAATATACATATCATAAAACTTAATAACATTCCACCATAACCAGGAATTTCTTTCGAAGCGTTTTTTTTGTCCAATATTTTTAACAAAAACACCAGACAAAAGTTGATTTATGATCTGTTGGTGGCAGCAGGAAATGACTTGAAGGGATTTTTTGAAAATTTGTGAAACCAAAAAGGTTTCGAACATTTTTAATTATACTTCCCACCTATAAACTTCCCGATAGTATTAGTTCTACACAATGATTGTGTACTGAAACTATATTTGAAAAAGAAGTATGAAGGTTGGAGGCAATCCTGTCTTTATCAGAAATTGTACTAATAGGGCAGGAATGTACACACACACAAAGAACGGAAGTTGTGGACAACTCGTAGTTTCGCAGATCCGAACGAAATACTATTGGACCCCTTAATAAATGAAAATCTTGAGCGATAACAAGCAGAATATCCTATACACGTCCTTTGAGTAGTATAGAATCGATTATCCAAATGGGTGTCATCAATATGATCAACCCTTTCGACACTAACTACCACACAGAGATGCGTCTGCAGCAAATTTATCATTATGCTGCGATAAATATTTTGAGTTTTTGTGCCACTTGGGACAGACTCCTTAAGAAATGTGATGTGGACATTTCTCAATCTTGAGCGATAGCAACAGGTCCCCCCAGAAGTATAGAATCCACGATCAAAATGATAGGGTCATCTTCTAAGGGCAATATCCCTCAATTACCTCTCCGAATTCGTCTGCAAAAAATATTGAAAATCTTTAAAAATTAAATTTTAAATGATTTTTCAATTGGAATGGACATTATTAGTTATGGACTTGAATATAAAAAATATTTGCAAAATACTTATTGGGAGAGAAACTGTTCCATTTTATGTTATATTCTTTCCATAACATTCCATTGATTTCTGATTTATTTTCTGATATTTTAATGTGTCTTTAGAGGAGCATCTGACGACTGCTGTATACCGCCTTGATAAGTCGTACTTTCCTACACATCGCGTATGCGAAATGTTTACATTGGTATGCATAAACATTTTTGGAATTTGTTTGGCTGCCAGCGGACATACATACGAATAAAAATTAAAAATTAAATGAATGTTGCTGAAGCATCATAATCAACGCTTTAAACACGTTTTTAAAATGGTACCACCACCACTCAAACAACAAAAGACACATGGCTGCGCAAAGGCACCAGCAGTAGGCGACGAGCGGACGAATGCATCAGCAGTAACAGCATCTCGCAGCCATCAGATGTTCAAAATTGCCATACAGGACACCACCAGCATTAACAAACCGACGCATACCGCACAGCAGTCACAAAAAGGGCGCTTTAATGCCTTTAAGCTTTACTTTACATTTAATAGGAATCGAGTAAAAAAGTACAAACATTTTCTTGTATTTTTTGCTCGCCACAAAAAGTTAAACTGGATTGCGCGCTCCAGCGCGTTAAACACCAAACATACCAATAACAACAAGTGGCATTGACTTTGTGCCACAAAAGGCACAAAGACGCTGATCACCGTGTGTAGTGGAGTTGCACCAGCCACAGCCACAATATTTTCTTAACATGGCTAAAGCGACGCCTCTTTGGTGGAAGACGGGCAGGCAGTTCGGTTGGATGTCTCAAAACTTACTCAGTCATTTGGTGGTTAGTCATACCAACAGACTAGTAAACCGCTTAGAGGAGGCCGAAAGAAGACGGGACAGAGAGTAGACTTAAAACCCGTGTTACTCTTTACACTAAAAAAATCAAATGGAATGGAAACTAAAGCACGCTGATGTTTCATAATAATGATGTGCCTGCTGATGATGACGACGTACAGTGGCCGGGCTGCAGCTTGGTGCCACTTGCCGTGATGACCGTCAGCGCGTCCGACCCAACGCGCTATGATGATGATGTTGCGGCTCCTGATGATGGCGATGACGATGATGTTGATGATGTTGTTGTTGCAATGTTTCGCGTATGTGCTGCTTCAGCAGCACTTCATCAATTTTTATGTCTTTCACTAAAGTAACAGCAACAACATCGGCAGCATAATAGTTGTTATTGCAATTCTTTAAACGACGAATTGCAAACAGCTGCTTTAGAAATTGTTCTTTTTTAAAACACACAACAGCAACATCAACGTCATTATGCAGAGGGGTAACAGCGGCCAACACGGCATCAACGCTTGGTGTTTTTCTTTGCAACATTGGAAGAAACCACTCACTACTGGCAATAAGCAGTGATTTCTCTGCTGCTGTTGTTTTTGTCGGTGATGTCGTTTTATTTGCAAAAAGAAAAAAACAACATCTCATTGTGAAGCGGGGGCAACCAACGTGGGGTGCGATTATGGAATTGTGAAATTCATCTTGAATCGAAACGAAAATTCCCCTCAAACTATTACGCAACATTGTCAAAATATTTTACGATGAAATATGTCCATTGCATGGTGAAATAGTTCAATTCACATCGTAATTGAAGCCGTCAAGATCAAATCTTAACATTGAACTATTTTTAGTTTAAATTATGACAATGGTCGAAATTGAAGCCGTCAAGATTACAAGCCCCAAACAGTATCGATTCAATAATAAAATTTTGTTACAACTTCCTTGGATTGTTATAAATAAATGTGGAAGGTACGAGGCAATTGGCTAGTATTCTAGCGTAGGTGGATTAGACCAAGATTCGTTGGATCTTCCAGCCGAAGATTTATACGATTAACAGCGCCGCAAAGTGTTGAACGACGACGTTGGCGCATAGTACCGATAGTCAGACAGCTCTGGAGGCACTTTGTAATGCGAGTGTCAGGTCCATGGGGGTTTGCCACTATCTAGAAAGCTTAGAGATCTCAGTAAATAACACTCTGCTGGGTGCCGGGACATAGGAGACGCTGATAAATGATTGGACCAACCCAGTCGGTACGAGAAACAATCGTAGAATGATGACAGGGATGAAGGCCAAAGTTCCACTTATGACGGACATATGACAAGTGTGAGTCACCGCCAAACTCATTACCATGCACAACACACTAGGTGTGAATCGGTTCCCAGTTTTCGGTTCTCATGTCAGTGTCCTGTACTATCGGAAAAAAATAACATTAATATACAATCAGTGGAAAAGTTTCTTTCTATACTTTACATCTAAACAAAGCTTTCTACATCAAGTTTTGACGATATTCGTACCTCAAGTTGGATAGCCCTGTACGCACATAATAACAATTGTATCCTCCACTAGTACACACAATGGACTGCATGCATGTGACTGTTTTAAGATCAACTTTGTTGTTTGCTGCCATCGTTTGGCGTTTGTTTGGTTCAGACTACATAAGAGGCTGCCTGTTACCACCACCTATAGTTTAAGATTTCTGTTGTTCAATCACCATCGTTTGCAATGTTGCAACTTTTGTATCCACTCCATTTCGTTGCCTTTCATCCGACCGTTTGTCCGTCCATCGGCGGTCCCTGAGTCAGGTCTCGCCAGCCATATTGAATAGTCATTAACAAGTCGTCATTTTAAATGATCAAACATAAAAATATGAACAAAAATATAATTGTTTTTCGCTTTTTTTTTCAGCATTCGGCAATAAATGCGAGAACAAACAAGACTCGTAAAGGTGTGTGTGTGTGGTTTCTTTGGGTGTGTTTGAAAATCTTCTCCCGTTGAAGAAGAATTTTAATCAGTTTTAGCCAAAAGCCATTTAAATTTTTAATTGAAAACAGAAGTAATCATAAATTAAGTTCTACTTTTTCAGAGTGCAATTTATTACTTGTTATAAGAATATGTTGCTTTTTAATAAGGCTGGTGATGTATGAAACTATAAATGATAAATTATGGTCGTTAGGTAAGTAAGTGAGGTGCCAACCCTCTGCCGATAAGAAGAAAGCCAAAGTTTGATGACTTTACTTATGCGCCGGCATTCAAAAGCAAACTTGAGGAGGTTTGATAAGGGTTCAAAGTAAATCTTTAGAGGTTGAGTTGTTGGAAAATCTTAAAATAATTTAATTATATCAATTAATGAGCATAACAAATTGAATAGTAATATTTGGGAGAGAAAAAAATCGATACTGCAGATTCATTGGATGAACGTGTTTCGATTGAAATATTGAGGATGCAGGATGCGTAAGTAAGATTTAGGCAAATGTAGGAGCGCTTACTTCAAACCAAACAGAAATTATTAAAATAGTTCGAGTGTCCCCATTCAAAGGACAATCCTGATTAGAACCCCAGCTTTCGGAAGACAAAATTTAGTCCGACATTTAGCAGATTTGGCACTGTGCTCAATTGAAGGGGTTTGTGTTGTTGAATATTCTAATTTCTTCAGAATGTCACCCTATTTCTCGTCTGAATCTGGTCATGGCAAATGTGTGGAATCTTATTTACCTGCGTCTATTTTTAATCCTTAATTTCTGTCTCTGGCATTTGGGAAATTGAGCATCTTCTGTGTGTTGATATGAGCTCCAATTTATTTGTTTTCTGTTTTTTTAGCCAATAAAAAAATATTAATGTAATAAATTATCAACGAAATAAAAGTTTTCCAATTGCGCCAAACCAGCAAATAGAGTTAAAGCTGAATACAATTTGACAGTCCACAGCGTTGCCATATTTCGCCTACGTTTTAACATTGTCTGATGCTCTGTTTACAGTGGAGCATACAACTATCTATTTCAACAATAAATATTATCGAATATAGCGGATTCTGTTTCAATTTGATCCACTTCTTCGGATTTTATATGAAATCCATCCAAAGTAAATTTTTCGTATCGGAATCAGGTGATCCGTGCTGTCAAACCAGATTGGTATTTTTCTCCAATTGGAAAAGTATTATTTCTACAATCGTTACACAAACAAGTGTTTGTCTTGCAACACTGACCAAGTTGGTCTATGAATTGTAAGTGTAAAAAAATGGTAAAATTTTTGGGAGTTATTTCAAAGAAATTTATGTCTTTGATTTATATTTTTCCAATAAAAAAAATTATACTGGCGAATGAAACAGCTGTGAATCAGGTCAACATATATTTCATTCCATTCAATGAGGAAACAGAGGGGGAACTTCTCTCGAATCAATGAGCTGTGCACATTTAATTTGCATACTCACTGACCGGAACTTAACGTTTAAGTCCGGCTCAGAAGGGCTAATGCTTTGTCGTTTGACGGTGTTACCAGGTTTTGAACCTGGGTTTTAAAAGAATAGTGCGACATACGCACTTCTGTGAAGTAATTAATATATGTGCAGCCAATTTGTATAAAAGTACAGTAGGGGAATTCGAAAAAAGGTTGGAAATACATCTGTCATTTGGGACTGTCCGATTTAATTGAAATTTCACACAATTCTACCCGAAGAGTTTTCAAGCTTTACCCCCGTATTCATAAAAATCTAAAACAGCATTGTTAAGAAAAAGGTGTGAAAATTGTTTTTGTATTTTCATAAATTTTTCTTAACGATGCTGTTTTAAATTTTTATGAATACGGCGGTTAGTCTGTAGGATGAATCTAGTCGGTATAACCAGAGTTTGGAAAATTATGTAAAAAAATCGCTAAAGACATCATAACAGTATCTTTTCTGAGAAAAATTTATAGACGTTGAAACTGGAAAATGTAAAAAAATCGACCTTACTAAAAATAATTACCCATATTGTGTATTAGTTTTTTTTAAGCACATAAAAAATAGTTTTCATTTACTAAAGCATATCCAGTGTAATGTTTATCCTTAGCAATATTTTATTACATAGCTTTTGGTTAAAAAAAAGTAACACACAAAGGTCGCAGGCAGTCAAAAAAGTTGCAAATTGCTACTTTAGTCGCATAAATGTAACACTGTTTCTGCTGTGTAGTAGTCGCACACACACTACCACATTGTTTCTTTTTTTATACAATTGATGCAATTATTCGCAGATGATCCTAATGTAAACGTAGCATCAGACAATTTCCCAAAGTAGGTTCGCAAGATATGGCAACGCTGTGAATTGTCAAATTGTATTAAGCAGTAATTCTTTTTGCTGGTTTGGCGCAATTGGAAATAATTTTTTCATAGTTTAATAGTTGAGCGCCTTCATTTTGATAGTAATTTTATTTTTTATTGCTGAAATTGCCCCGAAAAAGTACTAAACGGCAGTTCATATCAACACACGGAAGAAGAAGATGAATTTTCTCATACACTAGTCATGTAAGTACAAATCTAAAATTCCATATTTTTTGCCACACATTAAATTGGAAGCAGTTGGTAGTCTTATTAGACCCCCAGAAAAGGAGTGTAGATGTTGTTTATTGCAATTATGGGAGGGCTGTTGAGAAAGACACACAGATCTACCAAGTCCAGACTTAATAAATTGCTGGTCTGAAGCGACCTTATAAAGGTCTACTTTTTTTTGTCCCTAGTGACCACTACGAGCAGTTCTCCGACTTTGCATGTCAGCTGCATTTTCCCCACTTCATATTTACTCCATATCTATCTGGGTTAACGTGGAGAGATCATCTACATTGCCGAATTCTCCAGACGGTGACTCAAGGAATGCCGTTTGAAAGTAGTTTGATTCAACTTATTCCTCCCAGCCAGATCAATTTATTTCTAGGACATATGTCTGTCTAACAAAGCCAACTTTCCAAAACACTGCACAACTTCTTTTTGTCCATACGACGCCCCATAAAAGAGATAAAAAAAAAGGTTTTCCTTTGGCATGTATAGCGTGTTGATTTTTCGGGTTTTCCTCCAAAACTTACAGAACCGCATTCCAAACGTTTTTCCGCGAACCTTTTAGCAAAATAAAAGCAACAATTTTTTGTTATACGATGCAAGAAGTAGTGTCCGTCCATTGAGTGTGCACCGCGCAAAGGGGGTAAATGGAGAAAAGAAAGCCAAAGAACTTTTAGCAAAGCGCTTTCTTAAACCAATTCTTTTTATCATTTTCTGATGTTGTTTGGTTTGCCAAACCAAACGACGCCTAACAACATAAAACAACAAACGATGGGATTTGTTTCGTTTTCCTGTTGTCGATTCCAGGTATGCCATATAATGTTGTTGTTGCCGTTGCAAACCATCTCAAATACCTTTTCTTCTTCCTCCTCTACCAGTTGTATCTGTATCTTTTGGCGTTTGTCTGCTCTACGTGAACGTTCAATAACTTTAAGGCTTTCATGTTTTTTTTTTTTTTTTTTGCGAAAATGTCTTCAAGTTGTTGCTGATGTCCATGCGGCTCTGTGCCTGCTTGCCGTTGTATGTCGATACTTTGTGAAGTGTCTGCAAGAAGGTCTGCATGTGTTTGTGATAAATCGAACTTGTTTTGGCAGATGTTTGCCAATTTTCAAAATGAAATTGATTTTCGAAAAGGCATTTGAAAATTCCACAATACGATCTCGTGTAATTGAATGCGGCACAAGGAAAGACAAGAAGGAAACGATTCGCAATTCCTTCGGTCGTGACAGTAAAGTGAATGTTAGTTAGACGGGACAGTTATCCAAAGAGGCTTATAAAACCCAACATAGTCGAGTGCTTATTACGCGCACCCGTTTTAATGTGACATTCGTCACTTGGCTTCGTTCCTAGAGACAAGATTCCATAACAAATATGTTTATGCCTACTCTTTCGAAGGGCTTACCCAACATCAACCTGCCCCTCTCTTAACTGATCCCACTATGAACATAAGTATGTTCTCACATATTACGTTCACTTAAAGAAAATGTCTGGTGACTAAATCATGCCCGGCAACAGCAGTGTTTGCGCATGCCTCCGTAGTGTTGTTGGGGGCCTCTCCATGACACGGCTCTTGTACCGCCACGAACGGAATGCTTTGAATGTTGGGTTCATATACCAAACGCGACCGAAAAATACGAGCAAAAGAGACTCTCCGGTAATTGAACTTGTTTGTTTACAGACATTTTTTGCGAGTATCGCATGTTTGCGCTGGGAAACAACAACAAGAACAACATTTACAAAACAAAACAAAAAATGCTTAAAAGTACAAGCGCATGTGCATGAATTTCTCTGTGTAAAGCAACTTATTTTTCCTGGTGTGTGGCAGAGTTCCTGGCTGGGCTGGACTGACTGGCTGGCTGACTGACTGGAGTAGCCGTAAGTAAGGTTGTGGAGTTAAAACCTTATTTGCTTTATTGGGTTCATTTAAAATGCCGGGCTATGACACACCAGTTACGAAATTCGCCATCAAATATGGAGAATGACTGTATTCTTCACTGCATGTGACTCAGTATCATTAGAATGAAATCTCCGTTCCGACTCTGTCTCTTTCATATTTGAGGTGCGCTACAGGTCCCATTCCGAATTCGTTCAAGCAGCCTGCATTGTTCATTTATACCTAATGTTTGAATGTTTACTATGTGAACCCCTTCGGCAAATGACTTTCTACTCTCTCCAGTTTTTTCTCTTTGGAAAATTATAAATCTCTGATGTCATATGGAGGCAGCCATTTTCCCAGAAACAAACAGAACAGCCTAGCCACCCCTAAACATGTTTAAAATTTACTTTGGACTTAATTTCACTCATATCATCTAAATAGTGAACCTGTTGACTTTTCGATCTCTTGTATTTAGATTTAGCTAAACAAAGACCCGCACCAGAAACTAAAAACATCTTCTTGGGAAATCCGGACGAAATAAATTCTCCTTATGTTCATGAAAAGCTCATGTTTTTCACAATTCGGCATTGATAAATATGAAAATGCGGGCCTACAGTTGGCTAACCCCCCATCATGAAACAAATGGAAGTAAAATGTTTTCTTTATTTTGTTTTTACTCTTGCACAGACTAGGTTATCGCCCAGAATCTTTACAATACCAACCAAACCTTTACTGCGAGTGACTGAGAGAGAGAGTGAGAGAGAGGTAGGAATGGAGGGAGAAAAAAAAACACAATCCATGCATCTCTGACAAAAGGTTTTTAATGAAACTCTAAACTGCAGCGACAAAGAGGTGGTCCTAAAGACAGCAAAGAAGCGACCAACAACAAAATCTTTCTTAAATAAGATATCAAACTCAGGAAGATTCTGATTTCAAATACGAATTGTGTTTGTTGTGGTCTTTGAAAACCAGAAAATGCAATACAATTTGGTTTTTGAAAAGAATTCTGCGAAAAGAACGAAATGTCTCAAAAACAAAATTTACTTCATTTCAGAAAACTAAAACACCAACGCACCGCAGTGACACAATATGAGAATGTGTACGAATGAATGTACCAGTGGCATTGAAGACGTTTTGATATACTGCCAATTGCATGAATAGATCGCCGCCGCAGCACTTGCAACCGAAAAGTATGACTCATAATTTTAGCTAAGAAATCCGAAAACCAGCACAGCATGTAAATCCCCTCCACGAAAAACCGAGCATGCACAAAGTGTTAGAAACATGTTTATGAACACTTGCACCTCCCTCCCTGCACCAACATCAAACACAATGAACGAAAATCGGAAAATTTTCGCTTCGAGGCCCATTCGTATTGGTGGGCAATTTGAAAAAGTTGTTGACCAAAAAAATATTGTCTGTTGCCTTTGACTTTGAGTGGCGAGGAGGCGCAACAATGTTAAGTTGGTAGTTGTTGCCGGGGCATGTAAACACCAGCCAGCAACAAACAGGCGGCGCGCTTATCTATTGCTCTGGTGCTAAACATGACTGGGAGCTATGATTTACCACCAACATTCAGACAAACTATGGTTGCGGTTAGTTGGGATTATTTTAATAAACCACCGGCAACACTTGTTATTTACCACAAAATATCAACAACCGCAACAACAACAACAATTGTGTTGCAACAGCCAACTACAGTACTACTGTGGCTGAGACCTGCATGCCGCCTGCCTGCTGTCGCATCACCCGAAACAAGTTTTCCAACAAATCCATCCATGGAGGCATTCATTGTTTTGTTTGTTTGTTCGGTTTGGCTTTTATTCAGCGCATTCAACAATAATCGCCAAAAATGGCAATGATCTTGAACATTGTCTGCCGCGTGCCATTTGCAACTCAACTCAACTCAAGTCAACAGCAACAACAACAACAAAAAGAAAAGTCAACAACAATTGTAAATATCTAAACGACAAAAAAAAAGAGACGATGACGCCACCGGTTACAGGGACGTGACATTTTCAAAGAACACAAAAAAAATACAAATTCCAAAATTTCAGAAGTGTCCACATTGGCAGAGCCCTGACAGACAACACCGGCAGTTTTCATAGAAAATTATTCTCAGACCTTGATAAGTCTTTTCGTTAGAGAACAATTATATCGAAGAAACGTTTCCTAACGAAAAGTTGTCCCTAAGAAACTTTTCTTAACGAAAAGTATGCCTGAAGAAATTGTTCTTACAGTAATGTGTTCCTTAAGAAACTTCTCTAAAAAATGTGTTCGTGTGGAAAGAAAATATTTCTAGAGAATCTACTCTTGTTCGTTCAATCCCTTTTCTTTGTGAACAGTTTAGACCCTATAGGTTTTTTTTTTATGGAAACCCTCAATTCACCAAATTCAGGCCAAACATTCCATAGTATCATGACTTTTTGCTTGCTTTCGGACAGATTTGAATCATAACCTTGAGAAATATTTCGCCATGTCTGTTGATTTATTGGTCATTGTTTTCAAGAGCCACTTATTGAATGAATAATACTTATCGCAATTAATTATAGACCAGCCCTTAAAAACGATTTCAATGATGTCCAAAGAATTCCCATAAATCGCAAAAATCGAAAAACAAAAAAAAAACAAAACAAACCTCTGCATAATCATTAACGAAAAATTATTGATTACAATTTTTTGTTTTCGTTTTGTTTTATTTTTTTTTTTTGGGAAAGCATCGATAACAATTAAAAAACGAAAAGTTAATTTGTGTTGTATGCCTTCTTTGGCAGACAGACGTTGTCCTGCCCTGTCCTGGAATGAGACTATCGGTGTCTTAAATCACACACCACGACAGAGGGCCAGACATGGCATTACTTTTGGGCTTACACACCCAAACGTGCTGCAATGGATGGATAGTGCTTCGATTTGAGTTCGAATGAGGCTGTTTTGTGTTTTACAATAATGTTGTAGTGATATTTTAACATTTTCTGTGTAGGCCGCGCCAAATCAACAAAATTCTTCTGCTGCGACTTGCTATTCAATACCAAGTGGCTGCAGCCTTAGTGCCAGCTCTGGCCGTGACGGCAGAGAAATGCTGCAGCTGGGAAACAGTAAATCTGTGGGTAAATACGTGGCCATCCTAAAGATGGTAATGAAGTAAGCGTTGCTGGTGTTTCTGATGTTGTTGTTGTCGTTGTAGCTGTTTATAGAGATTGTATGCTTTATATGCATAAACGCATAACGCCTCCTTTTTGCGCTAAACTTTAATAACAATACTTTGCTTTGGCTTGCTGGCTGGCTCACTGGATGGATGGATGATTGGAATAGCATGAAGTACGTGAAGTGAGTCGAACTCTTTAGATTTCCAATATGATTCTGTTGGCCTGTGCAGCAACGTGTAAGATCTTTTATAGGAAAATTAAAGGCGCAGTGTGTGTTATTGTTCACGTAGTGTGTTTCTTGCACTACGCTCGCTCTAGTCTAGGTACATTGTAAATTCTAAAGAATTTTAAATTATATGCGTTTTTATCTTTTTGCCATAAATCGTTAAGGTTCATTGATTTTTTTTTGTTCGTTGTTGTTTGCTCTGTTTTATTACCAGGCTATAGACGAATGGAAACAAGTTCAATAGATTGTTATAGATTCTGGTCTGATATATGTCGGCTTAAAAGAGTTTATTAGCTTCGTAGCAGATGCAGGAATAACAGAAGGGAGAGGGACAGGGTTTACGCGTCTTTATCGTTCACAAGCGAGAGGCTTTTGACGCTGGCGAAATTTGGCCGAATCAGTCAAATATCTGCAAAACAAAAATTAAAAAATATAACGTAAGTCTAACATTTAAATTTGCAGTTATAATTACAATTTTAATAAACATTTTCTATTGGTTTATTTAATGTTTAGACCATCTTAATAAAAATCTATGTATGCACTGCAGGAAACGTGCCTACAGATGTTGTTATCCAAGTACTTATGCATTACAAAGCAACCCTTGAAATACATCAGACAATAGGAGTGCCAATTACTTAGCCTAGTGGAAGGCAAGACAACAATCCATCGGGCACCTTACAACATAATAAAAATATTAAAACTGACATTCTACCGACTGAGTTTTTCCAAGCTGGAGGTGATCCATTGGTTAAGAGAATCATCGATCAGGATGAAAGCAGGTCGGATAATTGGAATCTCAATGTGCCATTAGTTTAGTTCAAATTCCATCGAAGGGTTAATAAGAACGACAGAAGCTCGCTGGCGAGAACATCAGTGGTTCGTTGCAATCTTTTTAAATCAACCACTGATCAACACAGCGTGACAAAGCTTTGGAAACAGCTGGCATTGGCTTATCTATAAATAACTCAACTTAGTATATCCTTTAAATAAAGGAATCTGTCTGGCAGATTAACGCTAACCGCAACAAAATCGTTAGATGAGTTGGGACAGAACATCTCCGCATTAAACAGATCTCAAAACAGGTATCATTCGGTTCAGAAAAGTGGTTTGAACATAGCCATCACAATAATACACAGACAATGGTGTTGGTTTGCGCAGATGACATTGAAATTATGAGGTTAACAAAAATAGCTCTAACTACTTTCTTTGCAGATACAGAAGCGGAGTTGACAAAAATGGTACAAGTAGCGAATGAGTACAACAACGAAGCCAATATTTGCAACTACCGAACATCTACATAATATCTGGCAACGAAATGGAAAGTAGGAGAACAATCAACAATCTGAAAATGAGGATACAATCCTAGCAATGGCTTGTTCATGTTGTGAAAATGCATAAAACACTTTCGACGGACCACGCCAAATGAAACAATTCATATTTCGGTTCGTAAGACTAGATTCTGTTCAATAACCGCTAAATCCCTGTCAAGTTTGCGAATAAACACAAACAGAATATGAATAACTAGACAGCAACATCTTGGGTCGTTTTCGACAACTTCCTCACTTTCTTCTGGAAAATCTGGTAAGTGCCAATGCAGTATTAATTATTTCTACAAATCTAAAGCATAAATTTTCCTAGGTGATGTAAATATGTCCATAAATAATCCATAGTCCGCAAATTAATCGACAGTGAAATGTTGAAGCAGAGGTAAGAGTGTATCAGTTTAACTAAATGTAGTAAACTTGTACCACATTTTTCATCATTTTATAGGGGTTCGGATATAATCGATACTGAATCCACAATAAAATGTAGAATAATTGGTAAGAGTGTATCAGCTTAACTAAATGTAGTAAACTTGTTCCACATTTTATGGGGGTTCGCAATAAAATGTAGAATAATTGTTTAGAGTGCATCAGTTTTACTGTACCACTTTTTTTTTATTATTATTTTGTAGGGGTTCATAATTTAAACTTTAGGCGAAATTGAATATTTTTTTTCAATTTACATAAAATCACTTTAAGTAAGGGAATCGCTTCTATTTCTCTTGTGATAATAGGGCAATGTTTTGTTAGTCGGAATTTAAATAACGCGATTTTAAAGTGGTGCTTTGAATACAGAAAACCCTTCCTTTAATTGTCCATACCAACAAATTAAGTGTTTCCTTTTTTATTAATAATTCCATGACACATTTTCGTGTTATCTCTTCGCCCCGTCATTAATGATGTGTCAAAGAACTGGGAATTCATTAATGATTTCATTCATAAACTTAAGAGCCACAACATTTTTCTGTATCCAAATTCGTTGAACCCGTACTATGGCGAAACGAAAGGAACAGGTGTCAAAATACAAATGATCTGAACATAAAAAAAAACGCCAATAGCAACTGCCTAATTGATTTATGTAAATTTCCACAACCTTTTCTCTCACAAATTACAAACAAAAAACAATGGAACACTAACAAATAAAAGTTAAACTTTTGTGTAAAACACAACAGCCATAAACAAAAACCCCTCAATAAACTTCAAACATCAGTGGTGTTCAGTATTTTTTACAGTTGATCTTCACCGGTGGAAGACATGGTGGTTGATTTTTGCTTTAGCTTGTCTTAATTTATAATTTATTAGCCACTTTTTTTGACCCATTGTTGTGATGGCGTTTAATTGATGCTGGCTATTTTTTTTTTATTGTTTTGGCTCCGAAGTAGCAGTCAACACTTTGTATTGTTTCGACAGAACTACACAGATCTTATGTTTCGCATGAAACCGAAATAACAAAATGAAACTGAAACGTTTCTTATTCCATTTCAAATCCTATGTTTTGTAGTTTAGTCTACCTGTTTTTTTTTAATTATTTTAATATGACTCTGAAATGATGGATATCTTTTAAATATTTAGTGTAGTTATTAGCAAGTTGTTTTTTGTCGTTTCTAACAATTTAAGCATAATTCATATTATGCTAATTTGCGAAGAAATTATTCGTATGCCAAACGAAGACTCTTTTGCACGCTCTTAAAGCGTTTGTGTTGTACGGTGGCCTTAAGGAAGGCTTAGGAACTGGAAACATTAGATGAAACATGGCGTCTGCTGCTGCTGTTGGCAGCTCGCTCAGCGTTTAATTTAATGACAATGGGTGTGTCTAATTCAAATTAATATGTTTATTATTAGGCTTAATTATGTTATACTGTAAACATTTTAATCGCATTTTTATGGAAATTTGGATTATTTTTTACTTCTTCTTTGATAAGAAAACAATTTCAACAGAGTGTTTTGTGCTGTCGGTGAGGGAATATATTCTCACACAATTTTGTGTATAAATTTAAACGAAAAAATTAAAGAATTCTCTACCATTTTTGGCTGTGGGTGTTAAAACCGGGTGGTTTAATTATTATCTTTGATTATGACGTATTGAAGAAAATACTTTTAACACATTTAAACATATATTCTATGAAATTGTATATTTAAGCAATATACGTTTGTTTAAATTGGACTTAAGTAAAAGCCATAGCCGGTGTCAAATTATGTACACCTTCCATCATAGGATGGAGAATAAATTAAGTTTCCCTTTCCGTTTGTAATATCTGGAAATATTATTGTGGACTTTTAAATATTCTTTAGACAGTACAATTTGAAAAGGGTCTAGCCTTGTTCTCTATTGAAAATATTGTGCCATTTGCCAAGTATTCCCTTTCGTTATTAAGCCAATGCTGGACATTTGTGTAGAGTGTGTAGAAATGATTCCTCCTTATCGTTGTTCTTTCAGTTTCTTTAGAACTGGTTGGGATCGAATTTAACTGTCTTAATATTCACTTGAGAAATTGTATGACCTTCTTTTGTCATATTGAATTTAATTCTGATGCTAGAGCTCATACCTCCATCTTTTGTCCTCTGGTTATGAGGAGTATATTTATTTTATAATATTCCTAAATGTCTTGAAAGAGATACCAACACTTTTCTTTGGGGTTTTTGGTTTATCTGCTTTGCAATTGTCCGTTTTAAACACAAGTTAGAAGTGTTCTTAATCCCGTTTCGAGATGTCTGACGTTTATGAATAACTTTGCATGAGGTTTGATATCCTCGACAAGTGAAATTTTCATTTCCTCCAATGCTTTTTTTTATTGTATTCTTACACGTCATGAGTGGGATATTTTTCTATACTCTGATGACTTTCGATCTAAATGTAATTAGTTCGTCTGCTTAGCAAGGCCCACGAGGCCTTCATGTACAACTTTGTAGACGGTGTAAATCCCTCTACGGGATTGGATGGTTTGTAATACACTTTAAATTTTCCTGTGGGATCTTCTGTGCCATCCGCAAAGTCTATCTAATTGCAAACGTATTAATTCACCTCTAGACTCCAGATGGCACTAATTTTTTTTTATAGAACTTTAGTGTTCTGTTGTATCTAAGTGTAGGGAAAACGAAGTAAATGTCGGCGCCTTTACCAGTAAGAGTGTAGTCTGTAAGTCAGTTATATATTATGTAGGAAAACATTAGCCGTTCGAAGCCGTCATTAAACTGTAGGTCCCGGTCAGCGGGTATACAAATTGTATCGTGCACAGTTTACTGATTTGAGAGAAATACTCCGTCTGTTCCTTCACATCACACATCAAGATTTACAAAATTGTTCATATCTTTGGAATTCATCCCGGGATTTTCATCAAAAATGTCTGCCGTCTTCATGCTTAACCATTTCTTTATCTTTATCCTTTTCAATATTTGCCAATATTTCCCCCCATCTTTTAAAAAAAAAACACTTAAATCATCCGAAAAAAAACGTAACTGCATTACAATAAAATTTCATGTTATTTTTTTTATCACAAATTCTTATCAGAAAAAAAAATTCGAAAATAACTTGCCAAGGTATACAAAACAAAAATGTGCACATAAAATGCGTGTACGAAACATGTTTGAGAACAACTTTTTCTCGATTTTCGTCTTGATTTTTTTTTCGCATCTCCTTCGAAGACTGACATTTGTTTTTAACAGTCATTACAAAGACGCATACCAAAGTGTCAAGCCAAACCAAAAAAAAAAAAACAACAAGAAAAAAGCTGAACATTTTATTCTCGGTTTACGGATAAAGACAAAAATAAAAAAAGTAAATCTAAAAAGCTGTTTTTTTTCTTTATTTTTTCGTTAATAAAGAGCGTTAATTTAGTTTATTGTCGAGACAAGCGCAGAAAAAAAAAGAATAAGAAAAAATGAGAAAGGAATTTCTTAAGCCTTGATTTTTTTTTCTGTGGAAAGAAAAGGTGAAGAATACCCGGACGACAGCATTTCACAAAACGAAAAACTTTGCATAACAAGTCCCAAGTGAAGTGAACTTGATTAAGTTTCGAGGAGACTTAGCAACAGGAAAAAAAACGCCAACCAAACACGCAAATTTGTTCAGGTATACACGACGCGTAAGCCCATACATATGTAACGTAACGTAAGGTCTTGTCGATTTTGTGTATCATTTCGTTTTAATTTTCGTATTTTTTTTAATGTAATTTGTCATATTTAGACAGGTGAAAATATTTAATTGTGGTTTCACCTTAAGAGCTATATTTATTTATTTCATCTGTTGTTGTGAACAAACCGAATCCCATTTTATTTGCCAATTGCCTGAGCAGAAGGAATCAAAAGCGTTTCAGGGTATATTGCAAGCCATTGATTTATTTCACGCTATTCACAAATTATGATTTGGCCTGTTTTTGTTTTGTGTCTTTTGAGATGGGGAAGAAGAAATCATGGCCTTTTTCTTGGTGATGGTTGTTATGACTTTTTAACGTGAAAACATCCGGCCGTCTGGTCATTCATTTATAAAACATGATAACTTCTAATTTAGGAGCACAGTCGGGCGGACGGACGGGCACATTATCATTAGCTACGCGTGATTTTAATTATAGACATTTGACGGTTTATTTTTTACGAGAATTTCTGTTTTATTTTGGGAATTTGTCCAAGGGAAATACATGTTGCATGAGCAACCGAATTAGAAATAGTGGCTATCAAAATTCTAAGTAGTTTTTGGTGTGATACAATTTTAGTGGATGTTTGAAAATGAAACGCAACTCAATGTGAATAGGTTCACGCATGTTGGACTATGCAAGTGGTAGAAGCCATAGCTACGGCATTCCGTTTGCATGGGACCTGTACGGCAATCCCCGGTCTCGTTAGTTCGCCTGCTCTACAGTTCCCTGATAATCGACTCAGCCATTGCTATTAGAATTCTGTGTCTTCTCGGAATGATGTTGAGATCAATAACACAGAATCCAGAGATATGAGTTTGACTATCCGAGAAGATGTTTAACCCCATTGTGCTGAGTACATTATATCTCAGCCATTGTGCTACTTATTTAGTATGCCTAATAACACTACAGTGGTCGGGCAGTCTTCGTGTTCTATATTCTTGTAGTAGGTTCCGAAGCCTACTTGATCATTTAATTCAGAGCCGTCAGTATAGAAGTTGACATACAGAAAATTGGTCCAGAGAGAGTGTAGTCAACGAAACCTTCTGCCAGACGATAGCTTCAGACAGCATTATCGGCCTTACTGCTTCAGTATGCAAAGACTGAATAATGTGAATCTTTTAGCGACAATGTTTCCCTATTTCCCTTTTGAAATTTATGTTCTTGTTCAATACAACACCAAGGTATTTTCAGTCAGCAAAAGGAAATTCCCTTCCTCCTTAAGGGGGAGTCAACCTTCAATGAAACCCATCAAATCGTAGAGGTCTGTCTCAGTAGACTTGCCCTTTGCAGAATGAATGCTGTCTGTATGACAGCAACCCCCGTCCAAATGTTTCCTAAGGTAACTGGCAATGAGTGGTTTTAGATGAAATGATAACAGGCTGATAATTGTAAAATCTTTTGGTTCGGTGTGGAAGGTGATCTCGCTTTGTCAAAATCTTGGTCTCCTTCAACATATTGGGGATATGTTTTGCACCGATACAGAAAGTGTAAAGGTCCCTAAGTCATGGGATGAGCGTAATCGCTGGGAATTCATCACCCCATGATGAAATCAGGTCCATATGACATTTGTTGAAAACAATTTGAGTTGCGTTCGTAATAGAATGCCTGCCATCTAGATTATCAATTAGTGCTGTTGACATTGTAATGAAGACAAATCGCCAACAGACGGTTTTACGTAGTTTTTAGTTTTCAATATTTAAATCTTGTTAAATATAGTCCACTTTTGTTGTCATTGTTTTTCTCTTATATTAGTTTGTTTATTGCTCTTGAGCTTGTCATTTCGGCCCGTTTCCATTTGTATCGTATTTGTTATGATTAGTTTATGGCATGTTATCATTTATGCAAATACTATGTGAAGACAGTGTAGGAAATGGTTCATTGTTAATTTTTTTTTTTTTTTGGAAATTTGCATTACAATCAATTCCATGCGGTACATTTATATTGATATGATAAGTGGATAACCATAAAGTATATGATGGAAGTGTTTACAATTTCTTGAAATGAAGACAGTTTGTGGGAATAGAAAATCTAATTTGGAAATGTGCCCATTCACACACCTCTTCACACTTGTTGATTTTGATTTTATAAAAGTAAAAATGTGTTTGGAAGTAAACCAATAATTCTTTACTATGTTAGGTGGGGCGGGGGGTGGTAAGATGCCAAAAGCAAATTAAAAAAAACTATTATTGGTGTTTTTTTTTTGTATTTGTGCAAAATTACTGCGAAATAATTGAAACATTCTACGATTGATTTTGTAATCACATACTTTATATTCAACTTACATTTTCTATATAATTTCGTTTTCAAACCGATCATTGCACAGTAAATTGTTTTTTTTTGGTTCGTCATAAATTGAGGCTTTTGCAAAAGTATTTCGTTGTATCCCCCTCCCAAAGAAATGCGAAAAGAGCCATTTAAAGTGTTTATGCTTTTGGTGGCAATAAACATATTTGTTTTTCAGCTATTTTCTGTTTTGTCAAGAAATTATTGTCATTTTTATTGAGTGAGTCGTCGTCGTTGTCCCCCCATCAGCCATCGGCGGGTACAAATATGCTCCTCTTGTGTCGTTCTGTCTGTTTGCCAGTTGTTGGTCGTCGCTATTTTCAATCGTTATTTTGGTCGAGTTGGCAACATTTCAAAAATATCCTAAACATTTTATTTATTTCGATTTGTTTTTCTTTTTTTTTTTGTAGTTTTTTAGTTAAAGCCACCGAGTCTTGTGTTGAGTGAATTTTGAAAAAGGGAAAAAAGAAAGATTATGCTAGTGGACATTTTCAAATTATGTCAATAGTTGTTTTTTGGTTATTTGGAAAACACAAATTGATGGCAATTGATGACGAAATCATATTGCATTTGTGAATGGGAAAACTTTGACATTTTTGGACACTGGATCCACACAGAGTATCACATGTAATGCAAAAAATGCATACTAGGCTCGAACATAACCGTAAGACATACATATATACACTGAACACAAAAAAAAAACATCTATGGAGAAGTAGGCCTTTGAAATAGAGGCCAACAATGGCCTGACTATCTTACAATCTATAGAGAAGAAATTCTTAAGCACATTTCCATTTTCCAAAACAAGGCAGCTTCATCCAATTCGACAGAAGAAGACCTCCTACGGAACTTGTCTATTTTTCCCCTTGGGCGGCTATTCTAGATCAATGGAACTCAAAATCATTGGAGAAAAAGGACAATCCTATGGAGGACAATCCCAACTCAAAGACAATCCATAGAGAAAAAGTCCTGAGACACATTTTCTACGAATGCATTTTCTTTGTAAGTCTTAGCGACACCTAGAGCTTGCATCAGCAAAAATGTGTACGATCCATCTCCCTCGGAGAACTGTAACCACAGTGGCAGTTTTTTTTTTAAAGTTTTTTTGTCTGAACTTCTCTCTCCATTGAGTTATTAACCACGTAGAGTACTTTTGCGGTTTCTCCATATAATTTCTGTTGATATTGCTTAACCATATTTCCTTCCCCCCCCCCCCCCTCAAATTAACTTTAATTTGTTGGTGTCGAATGTGAATTTTTCATAATGCATAATATGTGCTGTGAACTTATGCATATGTACACGCAGAAAAAAATGAAAATGTAAAATCAACCTAAAAGTAGTTGTAGAAATTATCCAAGTTCGATAAAAATTATTTCTGATTTCTAACATTTTCTCAGTTTATATCAAAAATGTTCTTCCGTAACTTTATTATTTTATTTATTTAACCAAATTAACTTATAACTTTATTAATAGCACACACATTTCTTCAGGTGCATAAATAAATATACAAATATGTGATTGCCACAACATGCCACCCCGCATACAGTGGCAGTTGCAAATTGTTTTATTTATTTCTTTCATTCATAAAAAATTGTTATTTAATCAACTGTTAATCAACACAATCAACTACTGCCTTGATGGGCTCCCCCCGTCTTGTGTCAAGGCATGGATGGACAGCCAGCCTATCGACCAAACGGACAGCCGGTTGGGATTTTTGGTTTGGGGTTTTGCAATCTGCGGTTAAACGTTTTGTTTGTTGATTTAACTTTTTGACCATAATTTTTCCATATTTTCTTTTCTTTTTTTTTTCCCCATTTATGATTCCTGCCAATGATAATAATATTATTTACATTGTGGTTTAAGGGACTGTGGAGTGTCATTTTGTTTGTTTTTCTTTTCTTTTACATTGTATAAGTTTTTAAAATGTTTGCAACTTTGACAATTGCATTTGTTGTGCCTGTGTGTGTGTGTGTATGCAATTTATGGGGCATTTAAAAGAAAATGAATGTGGTTTGCCTGTGGTTTGTTGTCTTTAAATGTTTTGAGGTTTTATGAGATAGATGGCGCTCGCCTGACATGTGTTGTAGTCTAAAAAACCTGACAAATCAAAAAAAAAGAAGGAATTAATTGTATTTTTTATTTGCAGCAATACCAGCAACGTCTACCCTATACCTGGTTTTTGGTACAAGTATCAGTTTATGTCCATAACAATGGAAACTACCTCATCTTGGGAGAAAGATCTTTGACGACTTTGAACCGCAGGTAAATGTGTCCCAGAAATTAATATTAACTGCTGTTATTATTTTAATCTAACTGTATTTCCCTTATTTCTGTTAAGGATAGCACAATGGGTCCATTTATGGCTGGCGATTGAACTCCCCCAGCACGGAGGGATAAATCTAATCGAACCCTCAGCAATCCTTTCCAACCTACTCCTTTCTGGAAGGTTCATTGAGGACAGGGTCTAACCTCGTAAGCTACTTTATTAATTTACACTGTTCTTTTGCTACTGATATACTTTCTCTTATCCGTTTCAGGGGTATTACAATGGGCCTACCCTTGGCTAGCGAGTGCAACCTCATTCTCGCGAAAGACAACATATTTTTAAGGTGGACTTCCCATTGAATTCAATCAAACCTTCTACGCCTTTGTAAAACCACATCAGCACAACATTTTCAAAAGATCTTCCCGAATACAGTTTCCTTGAGGTTTGTGAAGTACAGGTGGTACATATCCATTCAATTTAACAACGGGTTTTGAAAAGGACTGTAAGTCTATTTACATAAGTATTAGTACATCTACCAACTCCATAAGACAGTAGCGTATTGCTAGGTAGTTATGATCTCTGTCGGCTTTGACTGTAGTTCTTTGTTTATTTTTACTATTCCTCTGTCTAGGTAAATTCAAGGATCGCCTTTATATTGAAGGTATCATAGTTATCATGTGGCAAGTGAAGTCAGTTTTCTTTTGAAGTCAAGGCTTATGATCTGCTTCTAAAGACAAAGTCAATAGAATGTATTACTGGTAGCATATTCCATTTCTTTTCACCTGACTTTCTGTTCATTTCATTTCACCAGACTTTGATTTCATTTCATGTGACTCGTAGGACGTCTTCAACAAAGACATTCTAATTCAAATGTGAATTTTTCCACTAGAGGTTAGCTAAGGTTTTTCTGCGAATGAAAAAATGTTATGAAAAAATTACCCAGATCTCATGCTCCATCAAAGGGGTCCTCCTGATCTATGAATTTACATTTTCTACTCCCCGAGAATACTTTATTTCAGATTTATTATCGATCGACCGTAAGGCCACTGACGTAATAAACCATTCGTTATGTTTCTGTCAATCGAACTATTTTTCTTCAGAATTTATCGTGTGTGTCCCCGTCAAAAATGGCACCATGGCGGCCTTTTTTGTTCTTTTCTTTTAATGATTTATGCGATTACAGTATATTTGGGTCGGACGATTTTCAATATTTCATCTTAATGATATTGTGAAAAAACAACAACACGTGAAAAAAGACACATTTAAAATCTGTTGGTGGCGCGAGAAAAGATATGGTCAAGTTGTGTGAAATATTAGCAGACTTAGGAGATTTTTAATTTTTTCTGTTTGAATAAACAAAAAAAAAACGAAACGTTTATGGAATCAACTGAGGGTTTGGATAATGTAATAAATTATGAAATTTAATCGTTCACTATTTAGTGTATTGACGTCAATTTTGTTTGTTTTTTTCCTATATAAAAACATTTCTTAGCATGTTGTTTTTTTTTAAAATAAATTGCGCCGGAAAAAAAAAGAATAGAAACCTTTAAATGTCATACAAAATTAACATGATTTTCCACAACGATTAACATCTCAAACTGAAATTAGGGGAAGGGAATGACGACGAAGCGTACGTAGAGCAACCAATAAGAGACCCAACTTTCTGGAACGAAAGAAGCCGGAGGGCAGAGAGGACGTGTGTTCATACCTTCATATGAACACACTGAATCCGAACGTCTGTCCACGTGTCTGCCCTTTTGGTTTCCCTCCTATGGACAGACAACAGTTCAGTAAATGGGGAACCGGAGACCAGGTTAGTCGACAGAGCGAGCGACCGGCCGGCCGGTGGTGTTTTCGTGTTGTTCAACAGCATTTCACATTCTCGGTTGTTCATGTTACGCCGCTGCTTACACTGGAGAATGATCGGTTTGACTAAAATTCATAAAGCATGAAAACGTTTCGTAAATTGTATAACAACGCCAACAAACAAAAACAACACCACCATCATTGCCACCACCACCACCAGCAACAACAACAACAAAAACATGATGATGGTGATCCACAGAATGCATGTGTTCGAGTTGTTGTTCGAGTTTCCATTCTATGTAAACCGATACTTGAAATGTTCAGTTTTGTTATAAGTTTTTTTTTCTTCGCCGCAATTATTTTCGTTGATGTTTTTAGTTGTTGTCATCGTTCCCCTATATTGTGCGGGGGTACCCTACATTAAGTTGTATAACCAAACACAATGGAAATTAATAAAGAGCTTTTGATGGTCTAGCGTAGTTGACTCCCTGGTGTCCCTATCTCTTCTATCACCACCGGGTATTACCACAAAGTTTGGATGTAGGAGTTTCATGACGTCTGGCCTGTACACAAACACAATCTAAAGGGCAGACGTTCAAAGTCGCCTGAGAATTTGCCAATAGAGGAAAGCTATGGCTTTTTCTACGAATGTATTAGTGGCAGTAGTAATACTTCTACAGCAGTCCCTCTAGATTTTCTTTGCTCTAGACTATGTATTTTTAGAATCGCCAACCTCTGCAAACACCTTAGAAATTCAATGGTTGCTGATCTGTTTTTCCAATTAGTCAGACGAAACAAGTATGTTTATTCTATTAAGTAGTAAGAGGACTTTAAAAACACTAGATGATCGTCCTCATGGCAAATGTGTGTTTAGTTTTAAGGAAACGCCATGGTAATTCTATTGAAAAACATATGTCTTAGGACCCGCAGATTGTCTTGGACAAAGAAATACTATTTTTCTCAGGGCCTCTTCAGACTTGACGGAGAAAAAACATGTGACTAAGATTGTCTTGGACAAAGAAATCCAAAGAAACATACTATTTTTCTCACGACCTCTTCAGCGCCTCTTCTTCCATCAAGGAATGTATGAGGAAAACCAGTCTAGTTTTGCAAGCTCAAACAAAGTGGCTGCAGTTTCTTTTGCGTGGGGAAATTTTGGAGTACAAAAGCGAATGTTTATCTTAGGCTGAATAGCACAGCTGTTCGATTGTCCCATTATAGACTATTCAGACTGAAATAGCTATTAGTTTTCGTTGCAGTTTTCAACAAAGATAACCTGCATAGCAGACCACCTAAGTATATTTGCAGACAACAGTTTGACGACTGCAAACTCTACGTCTAACATAACAAAGTCTGGATCCTCGAATGTTCACATATACAAAATTGTGAATTTGTCTCATTTCTTCAGTCTGATTACGCCCTTAGCCTATAGTGTACACTAGCTGCCGTCATGGTCGCCCCTTCCCAAAACTTTCTTAATTGTTGTTTTTTTTCTGAAGGGGTTTTCTTCTGCCTAAGGAGTGCAAACCGAGCGATGAAGTGCAAAACCAAAGTTTCTGTATTGTTTTCCTGGTGTTTTTTTAATGTCTGATAAAAAAGAACAACAGCAATATGATAAAGAACAGAAAAATTATGTTATTATGAACTCGTGGACGCGTGAGTTAATAATTTAATCATAAAAAAAATGCGGCTGGCGACCCCGTCAACGAAACAAGGAAGCAATCGGGGGTTGGTTTTTGTGTGGAAGGTACACTTTTTAAAGTTTTCTTTTGCCGTGTTTTTTTTCCATTCATACCTTTTGTGTTATGAAAAGAACAAAAAGAGACAGTTTTCGTATAACATTATCTTCCTAAGGACGAGATGTATTTAATGAAATTTAATATTTAGTAATGCATATAGAATTTCATTAGGATTTTTTTTTATTTAATGTGTTTGAAGTGTTTTTTTTAGTTTTACTTCGTTGATCCAAATTAGTTTTGTTTTTTTTGTATGATTAATTTCTTATCCATTTGTCCGTAAGGTAGCAACTATTTTTTTTGCGTAATTTATTATTAAGAAACTGACAGTTTTTAGTTTAATGTTTGTGGCGGCCCCTGCTGTTGATTGCTCTGTTTGGGTGGATATAATTTAAATTAAAAACACATTAAAATCTCGAGGGAAAAAGATCTCTTAAAAAAAATAGCATACATTAGTTATCGCCGCACGACGGCCCACGCACGAAAAATAGTTTGTTTAACAAGACATCAACTATTGGAACATTAACAAAATGCCAAATAACGAGAGAACAGGGGGGAGTGATAGAAATTGTATGAGAAGACAGTTTGACGAAACTTTGTTGGAAATTCAAAACTCCTGTTATTGGCAAATTGGTTCCATCAAACAAAAAAATAGTTTGTAAGCTCGTTTTTCTATTTCCTCATCAAAAAGCTCGAGATGTCAGCAGAGAAATCTATGTAGAATTGAATGTGTCCCCATCGACCGGTAAAAATGTCTTTAAAATATGTCTTTAATGTCGCAAAGAAAAACATCTAACTGGAAAATATATGCCCTTTTTAAACTCCTCTATTCGAGCTTAATTTTAATGTGTTCTATCAGGAGACGGGACCTGGAATATCAGACTATTACTAGTGGATTTCTTCCTTCTTCCAGACTTACCATACTACCAGCAACACTTTGCCATCACCTCCAAACAGCAACACCCTTTTTCCCCTCATAGTTTAAAAATACCACAGTTGTGTTATTGTTTTCTGTCGCCGACGGTTTTTCTGTTGTTGTTTTTGGTTGATCGTTCTTGTGCCATTCGGCGTCTCTAAGTGTGACGAAATAATTGTGACACTCGCATTTCGACAAAAACAGATGGACAGGTTTTGTCGACGACCAACCAAAATGGAAAAATTCTGATCCAAAATAAAGTCATTAATTTTCCGAAAAAAAATATGTGGTTTTTTTCATCAAAAAAAATTTTTGTTTTGAGATAATTCATTTCAAGTTATGACACCGCTAAAGATTGTCAGTGTAATTAATAAAAAAAAAAAATATATAAATATGCTTTATTTTCTGGTTCACAAACAAAACAAACCATTTTGAATTTGTTTTTGGTTTCGAATTTTTTGCCATTTATTTTGTCTGTGGTGGTTATTGGCCTGTTTTTTTTTCGATTTTGGTTTTGACTCGTAAGTTTTGATGACCAATCGTAAGTACAAGAATCTTAAAATCCATTTTACTTGTAATTATTAAATTAAATTTTGTATTAAAGAAATTTATTTTCATGGCAGCCGCTGCATGTTGTCGGCAGGAAGCAATTTGTGCTGGTGGTAGTGGCTAAAGTCTACCCTGGCGCTAACAAATAATTACTAAAGAGCGACCAGTAGATCCTAGTACCATTGGGCCACACATGGTACTAGGAACAGTAGGCCAAGACGACAATGCGTAGTTCGTTGGGGGCGGAGAGGTACAACTCTGTAAAAGTGAATACTAACGTTAGCTTTGTCGACCTGGGGCAATACCTTGAAATAAATGGCAATGTAATGGTCGGTCATGGCCACCCATGCTGAAGGCAATCCTCGACTTATTTCCATTGGAATCTGGGAAATGGCTCAACATTGTTGGTGTCGGGTAAGTGTCTTGTCATTACCATACACTTGTCACATTAATCCATTGATTGTATAATCTTTGTTAAGTCGATCCAGCGAAGTACGTTGCAGCAGGAAAGTCATTACTGGCATCGATCCCGGCACAGGGTAATGACACTAATAACAAACGGCACAGACGTTGTGTTGAGTACCTCCCGGAAAGAGAGAAACTACTTAATACTAACTGGTACGTAGGCCGACCCTACGCAGTACAAAATGCCAACGCGTTGATGAGAAACGTCTTTCAAATCAGTGAGCTGTGTACGTCATAATTTGTATACTCGGCACATGCTGTTTAAAGCCGGCTCTGGACGGTTAATGGTTTCTCTACAAGATTTACATGATTACTCTCTTACTTGTAAAGTCGCCGGAATTTAAGTGGTGAGTACTACCAAACTTTGTTTAATGAATTATGTAATTAATTATTTGGTAATTGCTTTTTGATCTTTAGTTACTGATTTCTTATTCGATTTTGAAATCATCTCACCCTTTTATAATTTGTTTTATTGATTATTTGCCTAACATAGTTTTATAATTGCAGTAATTGATTTTTTGTTTATTTAAATTCTGTTCAATTCTTTTCAATCGCATCATGCTTATTTCTAATATATTCTATATAATATTGTATGCTGGTTGGGTCACGAATGGCTGCATTCCTAAGCAAATACATATGAATTGGTTTTCTATTAAGCCTCGGCGATTCTTTATTCAAATCTTATCTAAATAAAAATGGAAAATATCATACGTTTTCCTTATCTAAACCACTGTAAGCAAATTTAGTTTAAACAAATTCTGAGATCGTTCTATTTTTTTTTTTTCGTTTCCAACAATCCACTTTGATCGAATTTCCTCCTCAGCAATACAATAACCTCGATGGCTGGCTGATATTTAAACGGCATTCATAAATGCATTTGTTTTTCCTCTAGACCATTAGATTTTATTAGGCATATAAAGTTTCTTTTTTTTGTTGTTGTTGGTGGCTGGCATTCATTCATACGTAGATTCCAAGATTAACACCAAATTGGATTTGAATACGCCCACATATGAAATCAGCAAAACTGTACGATGTTTTTTTTTCGGTAAATTTAAACTGAACGAATATGAAACCTAAATTCGATCGGATTTGCTTATTACGATTTTATGCAAAATTATGTATGACAAACGAGAACGAGCGAACGAACGGAAGAAAGTGGGTTGTTGTGTATTGCATTCAATTGAAAAACATTTGAGATGTTTGTTGGAACGGTGAAGAGAGAGGGAAACAAACTGTGCATACATTTTGAATGCAGTTTTGGCGTTATTTGTGTAGACGTTTTTGTTGTTTTCGTTACATCAAAAAGATTTGGAGGTGTTTTTGTTTCATCAAATCAACTTTCAACACTACTCCACTCGAACAAGGCAGCAGCTGGCACAGGCTCGCTCGCTCGCTGATGCTGTCGCCGTTGTGCTGTGGTGGAGCAGAAAACCCACATCATTTTTGAAATTATGAAAAATCACTTTTGACACCTGAGTTAACGGAAATCGTAGATAATTTCATACAGCACTAAACGACACAACAACAACAGCATTCGAAAATATGCCGAAATTAAAACGAACAACAACACATTCCGAAAAAAAAACTGTTCATCAAACGCCCTCGGCTTACTCCCTCCCCCGTTTGAATAAAAAAAAGGTTCATAAAAAAGTGCCAGCAAGACGACGGCCACCAGAGTCACCAAACACCACTGGCTCACTTGAATGCACTGAATGCATCCGAGATTTCCTCTGAGGCGCATAACTGCAAATATCTGCCGAAAAACAACAACAACAACAGCTCACATACGAGTGTGTACATTTGTTTTATTTTTAGTGCATTTTTTTGTTTGTCGTTACAGCTTCAAACTAATCTGCAACGAAAAAAAAAATTGTGCTAACGTTGACAGAAACACAAAAAAAGAGAGAGAGAGACCAACAAAAATCTACGAAAAATCCACATGATGACAGTTCCATTTTTATGGTCGTAATGCAGTCGTCGTTGTCGTCGTCGGCTGATGGCTTGACTGCCTGTAGCCGTCTGTCCGCTCGTTCATCCATCCATCCATCCATCCATTCGTCCGTCCGTCTCATGTTGGATATGCTGAAAGCTTGGGGTTTATGCGCGACTCGTGCTGCTGCATGTAATTATTTATGAGATCAAGTTGCAAATTTGTTGTTGTAGTTTCAGGGGAGGATGATTTCAGCACCAACCAACTAACCAACAACAACAGCAAAAATTAAATTTTTCCGGTTCAGTGAGTTTGACATACTTTGTTTTATGCATGTGACGGTTGTATTTTTTTTTGTTCGCATTGTGTTGGGTGTAAACTTGAATATGCCAATTTTTATTTTTGGATTGGTGAATGTTAAGATTTATGAAGATTTTCACAAAAAGTTTCCTCATAAATTCTTAATTTGCCACATGCACAGGATACGCAACAAAATACGCAACGTTGCTGGTAATAATTAAAATATTATTCATTGCGTCGTTTGGGCAATTAATCAAAATAAAAATATTTAATATTTTGGAAACACTCTAAACAAATCGAATTCGTAGATTAACAATTCAATCAAAACCTGACCAGGCGATTGTCGTATGATCATAGATCTTATACTATAAGAGCCAGAAATCTGCCACACAAGAGCTGGGCCGAACGAACCTCCTTCAAAAAAAAAAAAATACACATAATTAGGCCTTTACGAACAAAATTGTTTTATCACTAAGTTGGCTTAACTGACCCTGACCTCATGAAATTGGGCTAGCTCTCTCTCTTTCTCTCTCCCTCTCTCACATTATGCTAGTTTACAGTACTCGATAATGTCAGTGAATATGGAACAATGAAATGACAAACAAAGAATTTGTCAAAAAAATTCGACTTGCAAATTGAATTAATTGCGCCAAATCACTGGAAATGTTACAGAAGATATGGGTTGATTTTATGAACAATTGGGCTAGACAGACAACAAAACAGAATTATTGTAGAGAATAATCAGTACACTATTTTAATGAACCTAATGAACCACTGAATACAAAATATTGAAAAAAAAAAATACATTTTTTTTTTAATTTAATTAAATTTTTTAATTTGTAATAACGACTCGTCCGACTTTTAATTAAATTTTTTAATTTGTAATAACGACTCGTCCGACTTTGTTGAAATCCTCACAGTCTTTTACTCTGGATGACAGTTTTGGAGTTGAAAACAAATTTAAGACTAAAAATAAAAAAATATATTTGGAAACATTTTTTTTTTCAAACTTGTAAAGAATGTAGAATGACAATTTATCATGAAATCGATTTGGCTTTTATTTAAACTCCGTAACCGTCATCCAGATTAAAAGGCACTAAAGATACAAGTTAAAGGTAATCGTAAACTCAAATTTTCAACCATTTCGAGTCAATAATTGAAATTTAAAAAAAAAAACTTGACCACTTTTATACTCAGGGTATCATAGAATAGTAATTAGTGTCCAGTGTTATTTCTTTGTTTTTTTTCCTATGTTGTAACACCCACTTATGATATTTTCCTCTTAATGTTTCTTCAATGCTTTTCCCCCCATAATCTTTCCAATATTGATGTAAGCATTATGTTTTATGTGAAGCTTTTATTCCTGGCCCCGTTCATCTTTCATTCAGTTGAACAACGGGTTAATTGTTACCGGGTGTCATAAAAATCCAACACATTTATTGCCCTCATAAATATAAAATAAGACTTTGATTTTATTACTCTTTTTTTACCACAAAAATATAATTAAATCGTAAAAATATCACAAATATTATTTAATAATTAATAATAATTTATGTTAGAACATTAAAAACCCATAAATGTTTAAGAAATCTGGTCGAATTCTGCGGATGGGCGTAGAGTTTTTTTTGTTCTTTATTGTCTGACTGAAAGTAGACGTGTTAATGAGAAATTTCTCAATTTAGTTTAAGACTTTGGAATTAAGTATTTTTTTTTGGAAATGTGGAAAATGTTCTTGCGAAAAGATTTCTGCAATTAATCAAGGAAAACTATGAACTATTCTATATATTCTACTCTTCACTTTATACATGTTTTTTTTAAACAATTAGTACAAATGTGGACAAGAGTTTTTTCTCTCGGTACAAATGTAAACACGGCTTGAAATGGCGTACTTACATTGGAAACGTGTTTACATTCAAGTTTAATAAATGAAATGAACGGAATATCGAGCAATTCGTGAGATACAGCTGAAATTGGTCACCAAGTTGTGGCAAAATTCGGTACTGCAAAGCCAGTTAAGGCAGCCACATGAATATTTCTAACAAGCCAATAATGTTTGAAAAAATTTGTGAATTTTTTTTCAAGAGAAAAAAAAAATTATTGATTTAAAGAAGTTCTCCTCCATTACCTTTTGTATGAACAAATTTTCCATTCTAAGGGATTACACATAATAGGAAACGATGCCGTCAGTGGCTGGCACAATAAATGTAGAGGGGCGCCAGTGTTTGTAAATTGTGAAAAAGTTGAAAAGTTTATACATAAATAATAGTTTTGATCTCTCATTTAAATACAATTATTTTTGAATTACCAGTCTATCAGTCAAAAAGGAAATAAAAATCCTCATAAGCAAAATAATGGTTTTGTTTTTTTTGTTGATTTTATGAATGATTCTGCCAATCAGACAGTTTCGAAGAAAGTTTCATTTCGAAAACTTACCTTTTCAACGTTTATATGGAAATTCCGCCAATCATTTCAACTGCAAGCAAACCAAGAAAGAAAAAGGAACAATGAAAATAAATTCCAGCAAAATAAAACAAAATTATTTATTCCAAATCAAATAATTTCTGTCAAAACCAAACCACAAGTTTAAGTCACAACATGATATCGTTTTAACCAGCCTCAGCATCAGCAACAACAACAAAACAAAATTTATACAACTCATTTGAATGTAAATTCCAAATCCAACTACCTGCATTTTCGAAAAGCCTGCTGCAGGCTCTGTACCGTCATGCATTGCCAGGGATTTAACGGTTGGCCAGTCTGTGATGTTTTACAATTATGCCGACAATGTTGTCAACACGGCACCCAGAAAACACAATTGCCAAGACTCTGTCCTGGTCGTCTGCAACGGTCGTCTGTCTGTTTTTCAAATGTTCAGCTTAAACACGATGATAACTTTGGACCACAATAAGCGCCTTTTGTTTGTTACAAAAAAAAACCATCAGTGAGTCCCAATTCGCCTTTAAAGCTGACACTTGGTGTCCTCTTAGTTATTTAGCTTGCAACCCTCTGGCTCCGGGGTTCAGCCGGGAACGGGGGAGGTGGCGATCTTAAAAAAATGTTTGCTTAAAACATTGTTTAAAGTTAAACACAGAATGGTTGAAATGGTATTAAATGTAGCAAATTCCTTTTTTGGGCTTAACAATGGGTTTGGGCTAACTGGCCGTGTGGCGGCTGCTGCCACACGACAGACGGACGCATAATTTAATGTGATTTAAATTGGCTGCCTTGCCGAGACACACACAATGGAGCAGTGAGTAGCTCGCAGCAGGTAGAGCAGAGCTTAAGATTTATGGTAAAATAAAGGACAACACAAATGGAAATCTTGAATGCCTGGCTACGCTTTACATTAGAAATTAAATTTATTTTATTTGTATTTCAGAAAAATATATAAATTTCCGCCCCTCCAACCCCAGCCCCTTCGTTTGATTCTTGCCAATTGCCTTGTCCTCTTGTTTAAACAGTTTTTCTTTTATAAATCTCGGTAATTACCCCTACCCCCTCTCCTTCTTTTGCAGGCTTCCTCATAACATTCACAGCTCTTTATCATCTCGTGTGGATGTCTATTTTTATTAAGTGTTCACACTGCAGTTGTTGTTTCATTTTGTGAATGGTGGGGTGGGGTGGGATGGGATGGGGACCAGATAATGTTAACTTAATATTGACTGTATATCTTTCAACTCATTTTGGGCTGAGATTTTTTTTTATTTATGAAACATGTGTAAGATCGCATTATTTATTACAATTTGGGCAGATATTTTTCACACTTCAGTTGGGGTTTAGACAACGGGCATTTGGTGGGTGCCGAAATGAGGCGAGTCAGTGGAGGGAACTGGGGTGGAGGGGACGTTTTTGACACTTACATTTGTTATATTTTAAATTATAACCAGGGGGGCGGAAAATCATTTACCATTTAACCGGGTTCATGAATTGCAACCGGTGTTGCATCTACTCTCGTCTGAAAACCTAATAAAAGCTTGGAAATGTGTCCATCGTTGACTGAAGGTTAAACCAGTAAAACTTAAATCTTAAACTCTAGATGTCATTACTTCTTTCATAGAAAGTCATGTAGTTAAAGCTATAGCTGGCTTTGTGTGAATGATTGTCTTCGAATACGAAATTAGTCAATCGAGTAACGCAGCGTCGTATTTTGAACTAACGCACAGTCATAGAGTGGAGTGAAGCAGAGTCGTATTTTGGAGTAAGGCAGAGTCGTATTTTGAAGTAACGCACAGTCACAGATTGGAGTAACACATAGTCATATTTTGGAGTAAGACAGAGTCGTATTTTGAAGTAACGCATTATCGTGTCATATCTCATATAAAAAATCCTCAAATATCCGATACTCTGATGCCATAGTCATCAAATTCAGAAGACTCTATTTCTGTCTAAATAAATCTCGGCTCCGCGATTTGGCTTAACTCATGCATGAATTCCGGACACACGGCCAGGGAATATCGGAGTGTTCAATCTTTCCCATAGACTTCTTCACATTTAAGAGAAAAGTGTGAGCAGACTCGAAATGCTTCCATAGCTCCTAAGAAAAAAGGAGCCAAATCACAGTATTTGGTTTGCACTCAAATCGATGGTTTCCTTATTCCATAAAAAAACGAGATTTCCCTGTTCATTTTAATAACTCATCCTTAAGGCTATGCCAGAAGTTATGTGACCGATTTTGACGTATTGTGAACGTTAGGGTTTTTAAATTTTCGCTAACTTTCAAATGACAACTGGTTCACACATCATCGTTTTGAAAATATCCACGACTCTCCACCCCCAGTTTAATGTTTAATCTTTTCTTTACACTTTACTTTATATTCTTCAATTTCTTATAAACTACAATTTCCATGAGGAAACATAACAAGGACAGGCAATATCCGGCGAATAGAATTATGGCGCACACTTGAAAATATTCCATGGTCAAAGGTTCCACCGTCACCATCTGCGTGGCCAAGAATGTTATTTGTCCGAAGACTATGCCCTCCTCATGCGCCACCACCTTCAAATGTTGCATAATACCGCTGGAAATTAAGTTATCCATAAAATCAGCTAGAAGATCTTGAAAAGGCCAATACGACCGCATGGGCACACCGGCCAAAATGGCGATAACCACTTCGTTGTCCAGTTTTTTCATGCGCGGCTTCAGCATATACTTCTGCTGGTACAAATAGAAATCCGCCTTATCATCCAAAGCCCAAAGGACATGGTCCGTATTTAAGGTGCGACGGCTGTTGATCAGCACCGAATCATCCACCACCGTGCTTAGGCGATTAATCGCCGGCGGAGCACCAAAGTTCTTCCAGGCAAATGCATCGTATCTACTGATGAGTATGGAACGATTGTGCGCAATCACATCGTGAAACGAACAGATGTCGCTGTGATAGATCTTGGTCAACAGTATCGACGAGAGAAAGGCCAGATAGCAACTGGACAGGACAAAGCCACCAACGAGCAGCAAAGTTTCCAGACCATAGCGATAGTTGGCATGTATGTGCTTCACACTAAAGGGAATATAGATGAAACATTGGAAGGCGGTTAAAATATTGAGGCTTAGTTCCATGTGGCGATTTTCTTTAAACCCCACAAATGTTAGTAGCACCACCAGGCCAATGAAGGCCACACATATACAGGACCATACTTCGGAGCGATAAGGTTTGAGAAAATAGTGGTAGATCTCTAGCGGTGTATCGTAGGGCACTAAGAGTCGGCCATAGTGCAGGGCCGACGATCTTGTAGTGACTATGCCTTCCTGATAGGATACCACATCGCTGCAGACATCCGTTTCCTGGCGCTCAATGTAGTCGATGCAACTTAACAAAGAGTACGCCGACATATTCGGCATAACGACAAAGTCCAGGGAGAGATTAAATTGTGCTGCAAATATTTTCATGGCATGGCCATACACGCCACTAAACTGCAAATGTCCCGTCGAATTGAAGAAGGCTTGGACACGTGGCGGATTATTGCCCAGAGTGGCTCTGAGCGGGAAACCCTGGAGATCTGAAGTACGTCGTTGCCTTTTCTCTAAGTAGTTTGGCAAGGTGGTCGATTTAATCCTCAATCTAGGTATTGCGTCCATGGTAAGGAATTGCTGCTGATCATTCATCAGCAAGACATGCCAGAATCCCTTCAGCCAACACCATTCGAACAGCCACCGCCAGGAATCCGGACAACTCAATGATGTGTTTGTGTAAAAGACAATATCCCGGAGGTGTAAATCCAGCAAGGAAGCCTTGACTACATCATCCAGACAGGACTTGTCCATGTGGTCTATAAATACGAAACTTAACACACTATCACCGCAAGCTGTTCTCAGCTGTTGTGAAGTCATTTCGTCCGTTATCACAAGTTTGGGCCAGCATTCTAAATGGGCAGCCTCCTTCCAATCGGCAGCCGTCACATTGATGGCAAACACTATTATGGTCCTTACATCGAACGTCGTTTTAAAATTATCCAGGACATCGGTTATGCTGTCGGTTTGACTAGTTTGTACGAATGTTAAGAGAACTACTACAAGTGAAAGTTTCATTTTCTGACCAATGAATGAAACGGCATGCACTGCTTTACCTTGTTTGGTGCATTGCTCTCAACAGGGACAGACTGATCAAATTAACAGGCTCGCGTTTTGCATTTTTAAATGGAACAAGAAAAGTGCATTACACTGGCTAGCATAATATTATAATTCAGGGTGGCCATACTTTGTCTTCCTTATGCTACTCAAATTCCCCAATTAAACAAGCCCAGCCCGGCAGCAGCTGGGTATGCCAGAAAAACGAGTTCCTCGCCGAAATTGTGCGGGCATTTTTCTTAAACGAAAACATTTGAAACACTTCGGCCACTTACAACTTGCTGAAGAAGTTTTAGGTTCGTCGAACAATAAAAAATCTCGTCCAAAAATGTCTGTGACTATGGCAACTCTACTGCATGCGTTTACGTTATGCCGACTTTTAGTTCATTGCAAACTATTTATCATTGAAATTGCAGTGTCCTCTAGATTCAAATTCTGTTAGGCCTTTTCAGTCATCTGCTGTACAATGAAACGTTTGCTAGTATTTCTCATAATATTCTCGCACAGTGGTGCGAATTCATGAGCAAAGTTCTGGACAAATTTAAATTGGAATTTGATGTTAATTTGGCATCGCACTTTGAATTTGAGCCACTGGCCCAAACTGGGGATAACCAATGAAATTGCCCCTCAACTGCGAAGATCCATGGGTGAGTGGATAATAAGTGTCATATTCGAAGACCACATGGCAGAGTCATATCTGAAGGATATAGTTAAGCCTTCGTTGCTAAATTTACACCTACGTGATATTGTCTTCTATACGGAAACATCGTTAACTGTTGCCGATTACTGGCGGTGGCTGTTCGACTGGTGTTGGCTGAAGGGGTTCTGGCATGTCTTGCTGATGAATGATCGGCAGCAATTCCTTACCATGCACCCTGTGCCTGGATTGGTGGTAGCCGAAGATTTTCAGGACAAAAATCGCAAAAGTTTGAATCCGAAATACGTATATTACAATGTTGAGGATAATTTGGACTTTTTTATCCTCAACACCTTGAGATGGAATCGTATCGGGAGGGTATTCGCTATGGCCAAATTAAATTCTTTCCCACGGAAGTGTTGTCTGTGGAACCCTTAAGCTTGGAATATTTTGCGGTGGGCGGCATACTTTTTAATAGAAATTGTTTTTGATTATAAAAGGGGGGAAAAAAATACTTAACTAAATACCACATGCACGTAAAGTCGTCCTATATCAGACGACATTAGTTCTGTGAAATTCTCACTCACACTCTCATTTGTTTATAGTTAGTTTGTGATTTGTTTAAACAAAGTATTGTTGCCATTTATTATTCATGAGCGACAATTGTACGGTCTCGTGGTACGTGCGGTTAATTGTGCGATGAACAAGTGCCGTGCATTAAACCTGTTAAAATAATGATTTATTAGGATTGTCATATTTAATAATGAAAAGGTCTATGTTTTTTTTTTTTACAAATAATGTAAAGTTTACATGGGAATGTTAACAGAGGACTGTTACCAGAGGCCTGATAGGCGGAATATTAAAATAATACTAACAGATAATTTGTTAACGGAGTTAATTTTTGTCTCCCAGTCCTCTGTTAACAATAATCTGTCAACAGAGGACAGGGCGCTTTTAACGGATAATTTCTAAAGAATCTGTGTTGACAGAAAACTGTTAATGTCTGACTGCTAATAGATGACTTACAGCAAGGGTGTCAATCTCGCGGCCCGCGGGCCGCATGCGGCCCTCATTGTATGACTTTGCGGCCCACTCGGTATAATAGAACAAAAAATAAACGAAAATTTAAATTTAAAATAAATCTATGTATCTTAATATATATTTACCCTGATTCACTGATACACTGATACACTGATTCCCTGATTCACTGACTCTGTCACGCAGTACGTTTCCTACGATAGGCATTCTATAATAATCTTAATATATATTTACCCTCGACACTGATTCACTGATTCACTGATTCACTGATACACTGATTCACTGACTCTGTCAGTACGTTTCCTTAAATAGGCATTCTATAATAATCTTAATATATATTTACCCTCGACACTGATTCACTGATTCACTGATTCACTGATACACTGATTCCCTGATTCACTGACTCTGTCACGCAGTACGTAGGAATTTAAATAGGCATTCCATAATAATTCTATAATTCTATAAATAATAATAATAAAAAAAATAATATTTTTTTTTGTACAGAAATTGTGTTTTCCCCAAATTTTTTTTTTACCAAAATTTTTTTTTTTCCAAAATTTTTTTTTCTAACAAATTTTTTTTTTACAAAATATTTTTTTTTACAAATTTTTTTTTTTCAAGAAATTTTTTTTTCCAAGTTTTTTTTTCAAGAAATTTTTTTTTTCAAAAAAATTTTTTTTTTCAACAAAATTTTTTTTTTCAACCAATTTTTTTTTTTTTCAACAAAAATTTTTTTTTCAACAAAAATTTTTTTTTTCAGCAAAAATTTTTTTTCCACAAATTTTATTTTTTTTCGAAATTTTTTTTTACAAAATAGTTTTCTCAAAATATTTTTTACAACATTTTTAAAATTAAGTAACAAATACTTTCTCAAGCAAATTAACGGGCGCCATAGGCGCATTACAACTTACTAGTTCTATAAATAATAATATTTTTTTTTTGTACAGAAATTGTGTTTTCGCCAAATTTTTTTTTACAAAATTTTTTTTTCCAAAATTTTTTTTTTGTACAAAATTTTTTTTTTCCACAAAATGTTTTTTTTCAACAAAATTTTTTTTTTCCACAAAATTTTTTTTTTTTCAACAAAAATTTTTTTTTTCAGCAAACATTTTTTTTTCAGCAAAAAATTTTTTTCCACAAACTTTTTTTTTCCAATTTTATTTTTTTTCGATATTTTTTTTTACAAAATAGTTTTCTCAAAATATTTTTTACAAAATTTTTAAAATTAAGTAACAAATACTTTCTCAAGCAAATTAACGGGCGCCATAGGCGCATTACAACTTACTAGTTCTATAAATAATAATAATAAAAAAAATAATATTTTTTTTTTGTACAGAAATTGTGTTTTCGCCAAATTTTTTTTTACAAAATTTTTTTTTCCAAAATTTTTTTTTTGTACAAAATTTTTTTTTTCCACAAAATGTTTTTTTTCAACAAAATTTTTTTTTTCCACAAAATTTTTTTTTTTTCAACAAAAATTTTTTTTTTCAGCAAACATTTTTTTTTCAGCAAAAAATTTTTTTCCACAAATTTTTTTTTTCCAATTTTATTTTTTTTCGATATTTTTTTTTACAAAATAGTTTTCTCAAAATATTTTTTACAAAATTTTTAAAATTAAGTAACAAATACTTTCTCAAGCAAATTAACGGGCGCCATAGGCGCATTACAACTTACTAGTTCTATAAATAATAATAATAAAAAAAATAATATTTTTTTTTTGTACAGAAATTGTGTTTTCGCCAAATTTTTTTTTACAAAATTTTTTTTTCCAAAATTTTTTTTTTGTACAAAATTTTTTTTTTCCACAAAATGTTTTTTTTCAACAAAATTTTTTTTTTCCACAAAATTTTTTTTTTTTCAACAAAAATTTTTTTTTTCAGCAAACATTTTTTTTTCAGCAAAAAATTTTTTTCCACAAATTTTTTTTTTCCAATTTTATTTTTTTTCGATATTTTTTTTTACAAAATAGTTTTCTCAAAATATTTTTTACAAAATTTTTAAAATTAAGTAACAAATACTTTCTCAAGCAAATTAACGGGCGCCATAGGCACAATACAACTTACTAGTGTATATATAATTTACTATAAAATTTAAAGTATATTATTTTTTTGTGGCCCAAATAATATTTTACATTTTTTATTTGGCCCTCGTTAGGCTTTGAGTTTGACATGCATGACTTACAGTTATGGCTGTTAACAAACAGAATACTGTTACTAGAAGACTAGTAATAGAGTTGCAATAATAAGGGACTGCTGACTTTTAACAGAGTTCTAATAGAGTTCAAATAATTAAGAATTGTTGACTTTCAACAGAGTAATGTTAAGAGATAATATAATGTAGATTTTTCTAAGACGACTGACAACAAAGGACTTCGTAGGAGGACTGTTAATATTGGACTGATAACCAACGGCTGTTAATAGTGGACAGTTTACAGAGTATTGTTAACAGAAGACAGTTGCCAGGGAACTGATAATAGAGGACTGTTAACAGAATATTGTTAACAGAGGACTCTTCACAAGGGACTTTCAAAAATGATGACTGTTACTAGAGGACTGTTAACAGAGGACAGTGGACTGTTAACAGAGAGCTGGAAACAAATGGCCGTGGACAGAAAACTTTGAACAGGAAATGGTTGAATGAGGACTGTTCACAGCGGACTGTTAACAACAACAACAAAAAAACCGTTTAACAGCGAACTGTCTTCTAAATTCATTTTTCTTTATTTCCTTTTCATCTTATAATTAACAATAATCTCAATTACAAAACACAGCAATGCCATTAAATAGCCCACTATTAAAATAACGCCGCACAGCACAAAATATTCCAAACTCAAGGGTTCCACGGACAACGGTGCCGTGGGCAAAAACTGGATCTGGCCCTGGCTGATGCCCTCCTGACTCGTCTCAATCTCTAGTTGTCCCATAATGCCGCTGCAAAATAAGTTGTCCATGAAATCCATGAAAATGTCCTGCAATGGCCAATACGAACGCATGGGAATGCCTCCGACATCGGTGGTTACCACTGCAGTGCCCAGTTTTTTCATGCGAGGTCGCGACAAAAACTTCTGTTGGTACAGGTAGAAATCCAATTTGTTATCCAGCCCGAAATAGCCGTAGTGAGGATTCAACTGTTTGAGATTCTGATACAGCACATCTTCGGCTACAACCAATGTCTGCCGCCTGATCTCCTCCGAGGCGGTTGATGAATCCAAAATGTATTGATGGAATTTGGAGATCAGTATTGTCAGATTGTGATCGATCACATCGGGTATGGAGCCAATGTCATTGCGATAGATCTTGGTTAGCAAAATCGAGGACAGATAGGCCAGATAGCAGTTGGAGAGCATAAAACCGCTAAAGATTAGCAAGGACTCCAGGCCATAGCGATATGTTGGAGGAATGTGCTTCAAATGAAACGAAACACAGATAAAACTTTGGAACGTAACAAAAGTATTGCGTACGATTCCCAACCGCCGATGTTCCTTATATTCCACTGTCAATAATAACAGCACCACGCAGACGAAGGTAACCGAAATCATGGACCAAACCTCAAGTTGATACGGCTTCATAAAGTAGTTGTATGTGTGTATGGGCGTATCGAAGGGCACCATCAGACGTCCGAAGCCAATGCCCATGAAATCGGTGCGTACCGTTTCGATGCCATTGCCAAAGAGTATGGCATCAGTACAAATGTCCACCTTGTGCTGTTTAATGTACTGGACGCAACTCAACACCGAATAATGCGACATATTGGGCATTATGACCAAGTCCAGCGAGGCATTATAGACGGCTGCGAATATTTTTGCAGTGCTGCCATAAAGGCCGCTCAGCTGTACAATGCCAGCATCATCGAAGAAAGCATGTACGCGGGGAGGGTTATTGCCCACGGATACTTTGACGGGGTAACCCTGGAGATTTGAATGGCGTCGCTGCCTCTCGGCTAAGTAGTTGGGCAAGGTGGTTGATTTAATCCTCAATCTAGGTATTGCGTCCATGGTAAGGAATTGCTGCTGATCATTCATCAGCAAGACATGCCAGAACCCCTTCAGCCAACACCAGTCGAACAGCCACCGCCAGTAATCGGCAACAGTTAACGATGTTTCCGTATAGAAGACAATATCACGTAGGTGTAAATTTAGCAACGAAGGCTTAACTATATCCTTCAGATATGACTCTGCCATGTGGTCTACGAATATGACACTTATTATCCACTCGCCCATGGATCATCTCAGTTGCGGGGCAATGTCATTGGTTATCACCAGTTTGGGCCAGTGGCTCAAATTCGAAGGCCACTGCCACCGGTCATCTGTTGTATTGCCGGCAAAGACAAGTACGGTGTTAATATCGAATTCGTTTTTAAATTGATCCAGGACTTTGCCGATAATTTCCGAATTCATACTGTGCGGCACGGTTATTAATAACAGCAGTGACAGTTTCATTATCCAGCAGAAGACTGAAAGTGTTTATTCTTTTACAATTTGACAATTTGTTATGGCAAATCATTTAATATTTCATTTGGTTTGTGCAATGATTGTCACAAATGGAAAGTGTTTTCAATCCACTGGGATTAGAGTTACGGTAGGGCAATGGCAAAAGGAATGGAACAATTCAGACTTAGAAATTCGAAAACATTTGTAAATATGTCCAAAGTGGTCGAGATGCTTTTGTTTTCTCTTAACAGAAATGTAACGCGAAGATCATTCACAGAGGACTGTTGATTGTCCTTGTTTTTGTGGAGGACCGTTAAACAGATGACTGTGATTGGAGCACGGTTAACAGAAGAATGTGGACAGAACGTGGTTAGCAGAAGACTGTAAACAGAGAATATTTGTTATAAATTACTTTAAACAGAATGAAGTAAGGCGAAGACTTTAAGAGGGAAACTGGTTAACAGAGAAATATTAACAGTAAATTGTGAAGCGAGGCTTTTAACAGAGTAACGATAAGTGAAACCAATTTATTACATTTTCATTTCATTTATGAATATAAAAATAAATATATTTATTTTATGCATTGCTAGTCTCTAAGGAATTTTCGCCCATTGACTGTTAACCGAGTGAGGTTAACAGAGGAATATTAATGGCTGGACGACAGTTAAGAGAGAACAGTAATCTGTGTAAATGTTAATGTAGACATCTCCTACCAACTGTTAGCAAATATAAATAAGAGATGTTGGAACGTTTGTTTTTCAACAAACATAAACGACAATTTATTCGTTCAACCAGATCTTTATTACTGAATACTATAATCCTACGGTCCCCATAGATTTAAAACACTTTGAGTAATCATTTGAAATCAAATTGAATAATAATAAGTGGTGCTTATGGTTTTATAACAAATCACAAATTGTCAAACAATGTGCAATGTTGGACGTCTGTTGGAAATAGAAACGAGTTTACTTTTAATTTTTATTCAAAAAAAAAGTATGGCTAGAACGTAAGGGATAGACAACAATATCCGAATATGGAAACCATTTCGAAAATTTTTGAATAAAAGATACCAACGCAATTTAAATGTATAAATATCACTTATGTCTAAATTGTTTTTGGTGTAAATTTATAACGGTACTACTTAGAGAAGAGAAATTTGTCAGGGTGATTTTCATCAAAAACAGTCGGAGGACATTTATCGGAGGGCTCTCCACCGAAACCATTAACAGGGGACATTCAGAAGAGGACTGTTATCATTGTACTTTTGTAGAAGGTCAATGAAAACATACTAGAAACACTATTAGCAGAAGATGGAGTTTCTTTAACTCTGTTATGTTGAATTATGAACGTTGGTTATTCGAGACTTTTATTTATTTGTTTGAATATTTCTAAGAACTGAAATGCAGCCTAAGCGACCCGCACGACTAGCATGCGTTTTTAGAGACAAACAGCTGATTTCAAAGACACTAAACCGTTGTTTATCTCTTAAAAAGCATGCGAACGTTGTCGTTCGACATCGTGGCTTAGACTGTAAGTCTGGTCATGCGGGTGGTCCCATATTGATAATCTCGCTAAATGAAATTTAGTTTCTCTGGCATTTATGCTTCTCTCCGAATAGATACTTGTGTTTTTTGTAAACTGTAAGCACAATCTATGGGATGCAAGTTCTTCATTCAGTTCGGGGAAAAATATTTCAGAGACGCTTTCATTTCTTCAATTGAATTGTCAACTAACTTCTTACGTGCCTGCACAGAGGAAATCACTTCGTTAAAACATCATTCTGTAATTGATGATACTCCACAAATATATCAATGGGACATTAAGAGTGCGATAGAGAGAGAGAGAGGGAGCCGGTAACCTAACCCATCAGCCGAAAGCCATGTGAGAATGTCAAGCATGGCCGTCTCTGAACGGCTATTAACAGGAAATATTAAATCAATGGTTAATACTTGAATTCTTTTTCTTAAGTTTTCGCAGAATTCGAGAGAAATGCCAGCACAAAGGAGAAGGCAGAATTTCACATGCTCGTCTAGCGGCAAAGAGGCAAATAAGTGAACGACCAAGTGACCAAGAAGTACGCGTAAATATTCCGCTACCCATGAAATGTTGCCGGGAAAATGATGTTGTACAAGTCAATTACCAGGAAAATTATGCAATAAATATTTACTTACAAGTGTTTAACACACAGAGAGAGAGAGAGGGAGCGGGAGAGACAGCTATTGAAGCAAATGATCAGAGAAGGGTGTGTGTAGAATAGAGTGATAGTTATTGAACATCTTTTTGGATCTGTTGGCCGAATTCTTATTTAATTCGTGTCCCTTGCCATTCCATTGCAATTCCTTGCAATTCCCCCCTTTGGTGTGCTTGAGCACAACATACATTTCTTAGGAATTTTCGGTTAACAAACAACATATGCATGTACTGTATGCATACAGTTGTGTGCAAAAGTTTGCCTCACCGGGAAAAAAAGAGTGGATAACAGCAGACTTTTAAAAGAGGGCTGTGGACAAACATATAAAATTCCAAAGACCCGATTCACACTAGTCAATTTGACTGGCGGCAATTTGTTTTTTTCGTGGTGTGAAGTTGGCTGCAGATTATTTTGACGTTTTGAAAGGCATTTGAAAAGGCAAAAACAGCCCTATATATCATGCTTATATAAAATTCCAATGACCCGATTCACACTAGGCAATTTGACTTGCGGGAATTTGTTTTTTTCGTGGTGTGAAGTTGGCTGCAGATTATTTTGACGTTTTGAAAGACAAAAAATTTCCGAAACCAAATTGGTGTGAACACAAAAAGAAAGTTCAAAAGAAAATCATCGAAATTGTCTAGTGTACATCGGGACTAACAGTGGTCGGGTTTAACAGAGGTCTATCAGCAGAAGACAATAAACCAAACCTTCTCATCGTCTGCCTTATGTTGAAATTCCAGTATTATCCTTGCACAGTCCCCTATTTAATTTTCTCTATTAACATACGCAGTTAACAGTGAATCACTGTTAACAGAGGTGCTGTTGGAAATCAGCCTTATAATGTCGAAATGTTTTAAACAGAGGACATTCAGTGCTGGGTATTTAAAGGAGACTATTGCCAGAGGGGTTCTATAAGAGGACTTTCTTATTTCTCAATATACAATTATCATACTTTAATTGAGACTGAGCTCATGTGGTTTATAAAATAATTTTTTAAATAGAAATAATTTCCATTATTTTAACAATTAAGAAATTTCAAGCCGATTCTAAACTAAAGGGATAATTTCGTTCATAAGTCTATAATTTGTCAGCTACTGTATGCATACTTTTGCTGGCTATTGTATGTCTTCTTAACACACATGTGTGCCAATATCTTGAGGTTTGTTTTGGGCTACATGGTTGGGATGTGTGTGTGTGTCATTTGTTGGCGATTTATGCCGCATGCATGAGGCACTGGAGGCATCATTATCCTCATGCATAATGCCCAAACAGGCACAAGTGTACAATAACAATAACAACAGCAACCATACTTGAACAGAGAAACAACAACAATAAAATTGAAAAAAAAAAAAAACGCGTGCGTAGTCAACACTGCATTAAGCGTTAAATATTAAACAACAACATTAGCAGCAGCAACAGCAACAACAACCACTTTTAATTTTTTAGCGTTTTCATCGATGGCATTGAGTCCGTTCCATCTGTCCGTCAGTTCAGTCACTTGGCTTTGCTGGCTGAACTGCATGTGTCGCCGACATGGTTCCCTGGTCTTTATGTTGCTGCTGCTTTGTTCTTGTTCGAATTCAGCCCATAGTGCTGTTACCCATACATATGTAGCTACTCATTTACATAGATACAATACATGTGTGTGTATGCGAAATAAAGCTGTCACTGTCCGTGGTGTTGATTGAATAATTAACCATTTAAAAGAGAATTATAAATGCAGTGCACTTTATGGAATCACCCGAGAAAAGTTTTTTAATTTTAGTTCTCGGGTTTTCTTGTTCTTAGTTTTTGTCGTTTGTTGGTGTCATTTAGTGCCGCCGCTCGTTCACTCATTGATTCATTCTTTTCACACCGTTTTATTACAGCTAATGAATTGACAATCGAGTGGACTTTCTTTGGCAGCATTGCGTGTTGGTGAAGGGATGCCGCGTTAGCCAACGCTCACTTGTTGGAATTTTAATTTGTATTGAGTGCACAATGTTATTGGCGCCATGCAAAGTTCAATTTTTTTTCTAAATTTTACTTAGCACATTGTTCAGTTTTAGTGAACCTGAGGTGTCATTGAGTATGTCCCCTATATGCCCTGAATGTTTGCAAGAAAAGCCCTCCAAGAAACAGACGGCGGAGGAGCCTTGCAACATTGGACTCTTATTTCGATACGCAGCTATCCGCTGTAGATGCTGTAGCGATTGAACAATGCTTCACTGGAAGGTTCAAGAGATGTTGTTCTTTCGTAGGACATGAGCTATCGCCATAGACTAGGTTAGCCGGCTTTCATAGACTACCGCCACAGTCTAAGGCTCAGCATTGTGATTATTACATTTATCTTTTAATTTGGTCCGGATTATAAGTTTTGCAACGGCCGGTCGAAGGACCAAATAAATATTGTCGAATAAAGTAGCGGCTAGCCTTAGTAACTATGTGAACCAAAAACCAATTAAACAGCCCCCGCCTATTTGGCTTCTTGGAAACTCAAGCATTCGGGCGAAGGTCACATTTTAAGACTGGAGAAATCAACCAGCAAGCATTCCTTCGAAGGACCAACAGAAGATAGCTCATGTTTCGGTGGGTGTTGCTATACGACTGTATACGAGTTTAGTGGCTTTTCTTTTGCCTTCATTTACGTCCCTCCATTCTTCTGACATCTTCAATGAGCTTAGTATTCTCAAGTTTTGACAGCTAAGTAATATATTTTAACAAAGTTGGATCGAAGGACCAAACAAAAAACACAATAAGCCTGTCCTGCCTGTTTGGCTTGTTGGAACACCAAGCATTCGGCCTAAGGAAGGACTACCTCCAACCGGCTTAATGATATATTTTGTTTTCAACTAACAAATGAAATAACCAACAAATCTTGCAGCGCCTGTGCTGCTGTACATCTGCAGCGTGGCCTTTGGAGAGCCTTCTCCAAAATCCGTCCACCCTCTTCAGTTAGCTGAATATTCTAAAGCTAGAACGGCTAAGTCATATATATTTTATGAGAAAATCAAAGTTGGATCGAAGGACCAAAAAAAAAACAAAACAATAAATCTGTCCTGTCTGTTTGGCTTGTTAGAAAACCAAGCATTCGGTCTAAAGGCCGGACTACCTCCCGTGGCCTTCCAGCCGGCTCACTGATATATTTCGTTTCCATGGCTCAACAAACAAATCGAAATACCAAACAATCTTGGTCTCTGTGGAGCCTTCTCCGATGTCCGTCCGCCCTTCTAGTATCTTCAATTAGCTTAATATTGTCTAGTTGGCTGGTAATGTTCCCCTCTTTCATCACCACATTCCTACCTATTTAACTGCCGTAATTTGTGGCAAGCAGCACAAATTACACCCATCCGTCCGCCCGTCCGTCCGTCCTTTATTACCATAGCCCGGCTAGAATGTGGCATGAGAAGGCGGTTAAATGCAAACACGACAAAAAAAAAGAGAATCTGAACATAAATACCGAAGCCACGAATCTCGGAGCTGCAAGTTGCACCAGTTCTTTTGTGTGGCAGTTATTTACTAATACATGTACACATCTAACGGTTAATGTTGCAACATAAGTTGCGCGCGCGCAAGCAACCAACCGACTGAGAATGCGATTCCATGCAATCTCAGCGGCAGCCGTAGTATTTGGAGACGTAATTTGTCCAAGATAATTATGTGGTTTTGAGGAGCTACAAAACACGGAACTGTGAATGATTACAATACGAGAGAGACAGAGAGAGAGAGAGACCACAACAGAAGAGGGAAAATAACTTCAAATAATTGGAATAGAAACTGGCTGAGGCTTGTGTTTAGTTTGTAGTTTTATCCCAAAATGTATAGCCTTATCTGGCTTGCCCCAACCCACGCACTTTTTGCTCAAGCGGTTTGTTTACAATTTCGTGGCGGCGGCGGCACCATTACCGCCATGACATTTTTATTTATGATGGCGAAAAAATGCCTACTTGACACTATCTGAAGCAACGCTTTTAAGATCTCGGCCAGCCACACTCATACACTCCGAGATTCCTGTCGTCATCGGCGAAGAGAACAGACGCAGGCCCTTAGCCCATGGGAATATTTTCGAAAAGCTGGCAAAAGACAAGCACAGTCCACGTCTTTCTCAGCTTCGATCTTTAGGTAAGATGACAAAAACGAAAACACAAAAAGAAGACAAAACGTTTGATCCAAGTATGTTAAGAAACCATTAAACCGAGAACAAACACAAGAAAGGAAATCACAAAAGAAAATTATAACAAAGTCCAGAGACCACGAAGTCTTCCGAACCTGAAAAACAAACAAAATGCCAGTAATAATCATAAAAATCCCACCACACACACACACACTCACTTCCCTCTTAAGGTTCCCCTTCCAGCCAACAACAACAACAACGACATCAACAAAATGAATTTACTGCCAGCCGCACGATGCACCGAGCCGCCCTCCCGGTCATCCAACCAAACTGAAGCGAACCATGGTCATAATCATCAAGAGGAGTTAGGTTAGGCCAGGTAAGCGACAAACGAACTCACACATTTCCATGTTGTCTTCCAATTCATTTGCCACAGACCATAGCAACCCACGCACTTTTCATTCGTTTCATTCCACACCAGCGCACACAGCGACGTCAGCTGCGATGCTCATGACGATGAGCCACATTCGTTCGTGGTGGTGGCTGTGGAACAATTGTTTTCTTTTGGACCCCCCTTCCCTAACTTTGGGGTTTTGTTGGTAGTTTTTTTTTGTTTTTTTTTTTTATTTCCATTGCATTCTCTGTTATGGGTTTGGGGTTTGACTACATCAGCGCAAGCAATACAAAAGATTGCTTTACAAATATTTATCCTCCCGCGTTTATTGTCAGGCAACACCTCCATCTTGCCAAGTTTATTTTTGGGATGTTTGGCTGCTTAGGTTTAGATGATGATGATGATATTGATATTTGATTCCTAGTTTGGCTATTGATACTCATAAATAAAACCTAGTTAGAGATACAATAAAATCGTTAACAATTGTCATCAGATTCATTAGGGCATTAAATGTAATGTGATCTAGGTTTAAATCGAAGTCAGGAGCGAAACCTGAGTAATAAACCGAAGGGTGAATTCTTTAATCGGTGAATTCTTTAATCGAAGGACGAGGAGTTATCAGAATGATTCCCCACACTAACCATCATCTGTTGAAGTATGAAGACTTTTTTTATGCAACTTCGGATTCTTTAGACTCTTAACAAGTCAGCCCTCCACAGATGTAAAAAACGCACACACCACGACATCCTCCAAGGTTAAGGCTCATCATTTCAAATTGTCTTTAAAGAGTCTGACACATGAATCTCCACATTCTTCCTAAGGAACTAAAGAGTCTGACACATGAATCTCCACATTCTTCCTAAGGAACTAAAGAGTCTGACACATGAATCTCCACATTCTTCCTAAGGAACTAAAGAGTCTGACACATGAATCTCCACATTCTTCCTAAGGAACTAAAGAGTCTGACACATGAATCCCAATATTCTTACGCCAACACTGAAGAGTGTGAAACATGAATCTCTGCATTCTAACACTGGCTCTAAAGAGCACCACTCACTTTAACCCATTTAGCGATGCCATGTAAGACAGAGAAAGGGATTTCGTAAACTTCGTAAACCCTTTTTTATAAAATATAAAACTTTTTTTTTAAAAAAAAATCTTCTAAAGTAATCTGAAACATGAGTCTCAACATTCTTCTACAGGTACTAAAGATCTGCCAGGAGTGGCTTCCCCTGACAGAAGTACAAAATGTAGCCTGAGGAACCTCAGTTGATCGATTAGATAGAATGTCAAGTTCTAGCGAAGAAAAGTGGCTGCAGTTTCTGAAGAAGATCACCCTCAGGGGCGGGCTCTAAAGATCATTTTCGATTTATTTGCTCGTTAACCGCTAAAAGCCATTTCTAATGGTTAAACGGTTTGATTTCATTGGTCAAAGGGTAATGGACTTAGATTGAGGACACCACAATAAAAGAGTTCCAGTTTTCCTCCTTCCATAAGTCGAGCTAAAGTCTCTGTAAAGTCTCAGTCCAGCTAAAGTCTCCGGAGTTCTGTATGAGTCAGAGTTCTAATCGAGAGCCTTGTAAAGGTTCTACGTCTCAGACCGAAGAAGACGAGAAGACGATTAAAGAGTTCCCCTTTTCATCCGTCCGGAAGTCGAGCTAAAGTCTCTGGAGTTCTGTATGAGTCAGAGTTCTAATCGAGAGCCTTGTAAAGGTTCTACGTCTCAGACCGAAGAAGACGGTTAAAGAGTTCCCCTTTTCATCCGTCCGGAAGTCGAGCTAAAGTCTCTGGAGTTCTGTATGAGTCAGAGTTGTAATCGAGTCCAGCTAAAGTCTCTGTAAATTCTAAGTCCAGCTAAACTCTCTGGAGTTCTGTATGAGTCAGAGTTCTAATCGAGAGCCTTGTAAAGGTTCTACGTCTCAGACCGAAGAAGACGATTAAAGAGTTCCCGTTTTCATCCGTCCGGAAGTCGAGCTAGAGTCTCTGGAGTTCTGTATGAGTCAGAGTTCTAATCGAGCCCAGCTGAAGTCTCTGTAGTTCTGTCATAGTTCTAATCGAGAGATTTGTTATGGTTTTTGGCCGTCAGACCGAAGAAGACGAGACTAATGATTGTCAGTTTCATTTCGAACCGTGGCTGGACACTCCTACCCTCCACACTTTGTAGTGCCACTTTATCTTACTGTCCGTCTGCCGTCCAACTGTTGAACCTTTTATTTGCAATTTCTCACTGCCATTCGCTAAGATGATTTCGTACTTAATACGAAATTTCCGTTGCATGTTTAGCATTTGAAATGTTTTCATTTTTTGTTTGTCGATAATTTGCAACATTTCCTGTTGAAAGAACTGCCAGCGAAACAACAGCGAGAACAAACGGCAACAACAGCACACAAAGTATATTTGAGATGTTTTGTATGATGAATTAATTTGTGGTGATTATAAAATATTATGACATGAAGAACGGTTTCCTTTTTTTCTTCTTCTTTCATTGGCTTCCCTCTACGTCTGTTGGCCTGAGTCTCGCCACAGAAGGCTAATAAAGAAGACAAAAATCGAATGCGGAGTGGCTGAAAATGACTCTGGGCAGATGTTGTGATTTCAGCGCAAAGATTTGGCGTTAAGACAACGTTGTCGTTTTGAAAAATGAAAATATCTTCAAAATTTGTGAAACGCACAACTCGCAATGACAGACAGTTGGCGGCAGATTGGGGTTGTGCAAAGCCCAAAAAAAAACACACACACAGAAAAAGAAATGACACCAAGACACGGAATGGGAGGCAGAACCCCAGCAGCACCATATCTTGTGAAGGAACGAGAATTTAGATACATTCTAAGGAACATAAATTATGCTGTGAATGTGAGCAACAACATTGTCTTGCAAATGGCGTCTGAAAAAGGGGATAAGCCATCACCACCACCACCAACAAACACCAAACATTGTGATTTTGAAATTTGTTTCACGTTTTCAGTTTTTTTTTTCTCGGGGGAAAGGGACGGTTGAGCTGGCTGGCGTTTGTTTTAACGGTTTCGTAGGATTGTAGCAAAACAAACAAAAATGCTTTATTGTTTTAAACTTTAAACTGCGGCCGTTGGGGGGGAAAAAAAGAATCAATAACTTTGCCATAAATGTGCAATTTTGCGATAACAAATCGATTTTTATTGCCCATTATGTTTGTTCAATTTATTATTTGTTAAACAAAAAAAAATAAATTGAAAACAAGCAACAGATTAACGTGGGAATGTTTTGAAGAAAAAAAAGTAAATAGAACAACAATTTGAACTAAATTGTAGATACCCTAGCCTAGGCAATTTTACAAAGTTTTAAGATAATAAAATTCTAGTCAAGTTTTAAGAATTACTACACAAGAGGTGTGAAACCAGGAAGCTGACGTGTATAAAAGATATCCTAGATCATAATATGGTTGTTCGAATCATATAAAATGAGATGATCTCTAGGGTTTTCTTTTTGAGGTTAAAGTGATTCATCTCACCCTGAATCTTAGGTGGAAATACTTCTGCTTTTCTCGAGGCAGAAGTGTCTAGGTCTTGAACATACAGACCTAGGTGAGTTTCTACTAAGGCGAACAAACTAACCCGACTTGCATCTGCAATCTTAGCTAAGGCTGAAGACTAGGTTTTTAAGTCTTGTACAGCTCTTTCAGAGCCTTAGATCTCTTTCATATCTTTTTAAGGCTGAATTGATTCAACGACTGAAAAGACAGTCGGCCTTCTAACCCGAGTGTTTTCTGCAATCTGAGGTCGAATCCTTTCTGTTATTTAATTATTTATTAACAATTATATTTCTAACTAAATTACAAAACATAATGCTCTGGATATTGACGTCTAGTTTCTAATATTTATATTTCTCTTTTCCAGTTAAAGTCGCGGTAACTTTGTTTCCTATCGGGCTGAAATATTTCGGAGATGATTTTCGTGTTTCGGTGTTCCTGTGTTCCCTTTAAGACTGAAGTGATTCAACTATTTACGAGGCAGTCAGCGCTTTTACAATAACCCGATGTCCATCTACAACCTTCGGTAAGAGTGGTGACGAGAAAAGATTCCTTTTCGATACTAATATTATTTTCTTTTCTCTTTCAGGTTGAAATGTTTTCGTGTTTCCTGTTAAAACTAAAGTCATTCGACTCTTTAGAAGGCAGTCAGCGATCGTAGTGAGGTGAAGGAACCTCAGCTTAATCGACAATCATAGCTAAGATGGAGGTTTGGGATCTTCTGACCTTTATAGTTTTCAATTCCAGTTGAAGGCGAAGTGGTATTTTTCCCCTTTCGAGCTCTGAGATGATATCCGTGCTTCCTTCTCAAGCTGAAGATATATTCAGAGTTCTCCCGAAGAAACTTAGATTAACCACAGCGCAATTCTCACTGTTAATGAAGCCTAGGAAAGCTCTAGATCCCTCCCAGATCTTTATATTGTTCCTGTTGATTGCCTTTCTAAGTGGTTGGTTTTCGTTATGACTGAACTTCAGTCGTTTCTATCTAAGACTGATGTTTTGAACATACCGCCAGAGAACCATAGCCTATCCAGTGTAAAATCTGTAGTCTTTGCTAAGACTCTACTGATAAGGTCATACAATATCCAAGGAACCGCTGGCATGCTGGCTATGGCCTATTGAACAAATAATTAAAGCTCAAAAGTTCGATGCCAGTTAAAATGGACAATTGGGACACCCAAGGTCATCTAAATATTACTCACACCATCGCGTCTATATTGGTAGGAGGCATGGCTTAATTAATTACTCACTTACTTATTTCCCTTAACATTCCAGGAAGCAACTTATGGGGAAATTCCCTCGAATCTGTGAGCTGTGCACGATATAATTTGTATACTCAGTGACCGGGACCTGCTGTTTAAAGCCGTCTACGAACAGCTAATGCTTTTCTTGAGAAGTTTTACATGGCTCAGAGATTACTCTCTTACTCGTAAAGTCGGCTGCAATTACGAGATGGAAGCAGCCGCTGAAAAATGTTTCGAACCTGGATTCTGCTGTGTGCTAGTCACACACACTACCTACCACACCACGGTCGTCCACATTAATTAATTACTACCTTATGCAAATTTCGGACGGGTCACGGAGGTTACAGAAGTTACCTAAATATATGTGGGCACGATTATTCCTCAAAATGTCCACGTGGCTAGGCTATAGCGTGAGGTTAGTAGAGAGGTACAACCGCAAAATATAATCCCCACAATGATGGAAAGCCAGTCCAACTGGAAGGTAATATGTGAGATATTAAAAGTAATACAAGGAGAGAACCAGTAAGAATGCTAGGGACCGGAGGAAAGAGACTGACTGAGTCTTTTCCACACTGTAACACCTCAATTAACCGTTTAGTAGGGAGTGGCGTTGGCCAGGGAGTTTTTTATAACCCGAAGAATCCGACAGGATACAAGATTTCCACCTTCTTCCCAAAAAAAGCCCTTCTAAAAGCCCCCACTGTCCCCCAATACTTTTAATCACTCTACACTTTCATTAAGATACAGTTATCATCCGATCGGAAGTAGACTTGTAGAGACTGTAGTTATTGTTGGATTCCTTTCTTGTTTGATCTTAAAGTGATGATGAGGGGATTATTGCGTCATGGAGAGAGAGTAGGCTACATAATAAATAACATTTATTTGTTAGTCTTTGCTTAGCCTTGTCCATCCATTTTCACATGAATTCGTAACATTTTTCCATAATATGGGAATACTATAAGTACATTATATAATTAGGTTTCTCTCGATTTATGCTTCTCTTTTAATTTCAAGAAAAAGAAAACCCCTCCAAGGAAAACAATACAAAATTCCTACCCATACAATTCATGTTTACTCTCTCGAAGTTATTGAACTGTTGTTCGCTGTTGTTTCAATACGAAACAAGTCTATTGTCCGATATTTATTTGAACAATTCCAAACATTATCTTCATTTGTAGCAATTATTCTGCCTTCACAAATATCAGTTTTGTGGTTTATTTTATTTTTTTTTCGTTTTCTTCTTTTGGGGTGTAATACTTTTGGTAATTAAGTTTTTCAAATATTTTCAAAAGGCGTTACCTCTTTGTCCGGCTAATGATGATTGACGAAGATCTCTTTTCTGTTTTTGTTGTTGTTGTTCTTTGGAACTAAAATTTTGTATTGATTATTATACTTTTTTTTTGGGCATTTTTCGATTTAGATGTTTTCACTTTAGGCTATTTAGTGTTATTGTTGTTTGTTTATGTATTTGGTAAATATTTGAAAGTGAAAAACGAACACAGCCAAATAAAATGTCACCGAAAAAATCCAATAATGTTATTTATCATTAAGTCAATATGTCGCTGTACCCACAATACGAAAGTACACTATTTGAGTTATTTTTTTTTGAAAAACTTTTCACAATCTCATTAAAACGGCAATTGTGGAAATTAAATGGTGTGAACTGAACTAAAGTGAACCGAACGGCCATTGTTCGTTCGGTTTTAACAGAGGCCTTTAAGATAAGTCGAGATAGAGTGAGAGAGAGTCAAGAAAAATGTTAATGAGGCTTTGTGTGGTGAACAATTAAAGGAATATGGGACATAAGAAAAGTCGTCAGGCCTTGTAATAAGTTCGTTTTTAAAGAAGAAAAAAATAGGTTGCTTGTCAAAGAGGTTTTTTGGTTTATGTTATGACTGAAACATATCATTTACTTGACAGTATTTTTCAGAAGACAGCCGTTTAATCCAAAATGATTTAACAAGAATTGTTCATATCTTCAGAGGAGAAGTCAAACACTGTTGTCAAAATCTAAACACTCTGTTATGTCGTTTACAAATTCGCCTATAAAACTGTACATTTTGGATATTGAAGTGTAAAATTTGTCAGAGCCATGCGTTTTAGGCCATTTTACACCAATCAATCAAGAACAGGATTTTGGATTTATTGGATATGAGGTTTATTGTTTTTGTCCAAAACTATAATACAAAAAATTTTAAATTTTATATTTTGCCACTTTTTGTTATACAAAAAATGTATTCTTTTATTTGGCTTCACATCTCTGTTCTTACAATTTAAATATACACATTACAAACTCTTTGAAAAGAAAAATAATTTAATTTTTTTTCAGCTACGACAATTTTACGATTTTTTTTGGACATTTTTTATAAAAAATTATCAAAATATTTGGAATGATTTTATATCATGGCGGTAAGTAAAGTAGTTCAAAGTAATTTCGATTTTTTGTAATTTTTTTAAATTTGACACTTTTTTAATTTAATTTTTTTTACAGATACGACAATTTTAAGATTTTTTGGAACTTTTTATCAAAAATTATCAAAATATTTGGAGTGATTTTATATGATGGAGGTAAAATTTCGATTTTTTGTAAAGTTTTTAAATTTGACACTTTAATTTATTTATTTTTTACAGATATTACAATTTTACGATTTTTTGGGAACTTTTTTATCAAAATATTTGGAGTAATTTTATATGATGGAGGTAAAATTTCGATTTTTTGTATATTTTCTAAAATTTGACACTTTTTTGCAATTTGACCACGACAATCTAAAGTTATATAAATAACATAACATTATTTTTTATCAAAAAAAGTGTAACTTTTTGCAATAATCAAATTGTGACACTTTTTTCCCTAAAAATCACAATTTTGATACTTTGGCCGAAATCGTTTAGCAATAACTAGCTGTAGAATTTACAAGACATGATTTAAATGTGATTCTCTGATGAAACTTAATTTTTTTTATTTAATGCATCAAGTGGTTTTTGTTGTTTAGGCAACAACTTAGCTGTACTCCGCTCGTTTCTTAATGTTGTTAATCTTCTTCATGCAGTTTTGTAGGAAGAACTCAGTTTCTTGTTTTTTTTATAATTTTCTTTAGCATGTTTTATTAAAAAAGAAGTGATTGCGATGAGGTTCATTGATAAAATCTTCGCAAACAAACTTTCATTTTGAAGTTTCTTCTAAAAATCTAAATTTTAGCTAAAAATTGAGAGAAGTTCTATGACAAAATTCATATTAAAGGAGTTTTTAGTATAAATTTATGTTATTAATTAATTTGAGCTCGAGGTTCATTGATAAAATCTTCGCAAACAAACTTTCATTTTGAAGTTTCTTCTAAAAATCTAAAGTTTAGCTACAAATTGAGAGGAGTTCTATGCCAAAATTCATATTAAAAGAGTTTTTAGTATAAATTTATGTTATTAATTAATTTGAGCTCGAGGTTCATTGATAAAATCTTCGCAAACAAACTTTCATTTTGAAGTTTCTTCTAAAAATCTAAATTTTAGCTAAAAATTGAGAGAAGTTCTATGACAAAATTCATATTAAAGGAGTTTTTAGTATAAATTTATGTTATTAATTAATTTGAGCTCGAGGTTCATTGATAAAATCTTCGCAAACAAACTTTCATTTTGAAGTTTCTTCTAAAAATCTAAAGTTTAGCTACAAATTGAGAGGAGTTCTATGCCAAAATTCATATTAAAAGAGTTTTTGGTATAAATTTATGTTATTAATTAATTTGAGCTCAAGGTTCATTGATAAAATCTTCACAAACAAACTTTCTTTTTGAAGTTATAGTATATCTGAATTTTGACACTTTTCTTTAATTTTTTATTTTGCCACTTTTTTTTTTGCAAAAAATTGGAAATAAGATGATTCTATTTTCACAAAATGAAAAACGCATTTTTGGCTCTTTTCTTTAGCACAAATCTGAATTTTGCCACTTTTGAGTTGTGACAACTCTTTACATTGTAATTACTTTCTTTACAAAAACAATGAAAAATTGTGTTACATTTCATTGTTGAGTAGTGACATTTAAAGATAACCTACGGAAAAAGACAAATCTGTCATTTTGACATTTTCTTTGTTTCTCTATCTCCCTCGCCCTCTCTCCATTAAAACATTTAAAGATTTCCCTTGTGGAATATCAAATATTCGCACATCTTTTACAGATGTTCGTTTTGTTTGCTCGTTCAACAAATTGAAATGCAAATACACAACAACAAAAAAAAAGTTTCTTTCACAAACTTCAAATATTTTGTTGTTTCTTTTTTTCACACCGTTGCGTTGATGTTTTTCTTTTCTGTTTGTCTTTTGACAAATCAACAAGTTGCATAGTTTCGTTCACCTCCGTTGAGGTTTTTCCTTTTCCATCCATACCCGCAGACAACACAAGACAGATACTCCAAGAAATCAAACAACAACACGAAAAACGTGTGTGTGTGCGCGCCCCTTGATGAAATGTCTCAAACAGTCCTCAAGTTATTTTTAGGGTCCCCTCCAAAAGTTCTGTCTGTTTAAGCGAATAAAGCGCGCGTCGTATTCTTAGTTCCCCCTTGCATACAAAAAAAAAGGAAGAAGAAAAACGTCTGTTTATGTAAATGGGTATTTTTATGCTTACCTACGAACATATGTTTGAGAAAGTACAGATTAACAGTAAATAGCAAAATAATGTAACAGCAGTTTTTATGGTTTTTTTGTGGGAGAAATTAAAAAATATGAAGTTTTCTTTTACAGTAGCGCCAAAAACCATTTGGTTGCGGAATATTGGAAATTTTTTAAATTAGAATTTTTTAACACAGTTTCTCCACGTAAGTGCAAAGTTACAGATGTCCAATCTCACCCCATTTTGAAAATAATAACGCCTGTGTAACTCCTAACCGGAGATTGTGAAAATATTCCCCACAGTGTAACAATTTCTATACACTTTTTTGTAAATTTTTTGAATTGAAGTCTCTCACAATTTCAGTTTTGTTTTTGCTGTTAACTTTGTTTGCCTTTGCACCAACGATATGTTAGTACTATATCCACTATATAGAGTTTTCCGTTGTGGCAGCGGTGTGTGCTTTATTTATTTTTAGCGATTTCTTTTTTTGTCGTCGTGTCTATTTGAATTTGTCTCATTAGGGATTTAATTGCAAAATTTATGTGTTTCTTAACATAATTTCTCTTGCCGAGGGACCAAAGAGAAAGATATTCGGTGTTATAGGGAGAGAGAGAGAGAGAGAGATAGAGAAAGGGACCGTGAGCGATATAGTGCATTAGACACCCAGGGAGAATGATTTTAAAATTGATGCATCTCTAGACAGGGTGTGGGACGTAGGAAGGATAGAAAATAACATTAGGAAATTACTTTTTAAGATTTTTTAGATTTGTTTAGAGTTTTAGACTCAGGAATTCTCATTTATTATCAACCCATCTGTATAATTTTCCACATGAGTTTTGTGTGTTTATCTGAACATTCGCTTGAGGACGAGATTAGTAAGTTGGGATTCTGCTGAAAGTAGTGAGATCTGTTAACGATTCATATGGAAACCACTTAATACACATAGATTGTTCTGGTTAGGCATTATCTAAAAATTTTCCCACACCGATGTGAGATAAAATTTTCACAACAACACCCTTTAAATTTCCACATATCTCCTTGTGACCCTTTTAAATTTTGGTATTTTTTCACTTTCCGACACAAGGCAGGGGGAAACTTATTCAAAAATCCCTTTGCCAAATTTATGATGACAATACGAAACGATTATCGTTTTCGAAAACACAGAGAGAGAGAGCGCGCATTTGCCGTAAGTTTATTAACCAAACGAGAAAATAAAATCGAAAAGTAGCCATTAACAGATGCCATTAATTTAATGCCATTTAATATTGTGGGGACCCCAAAAACTCCGGGGAGAAAGTGAAATTTGTGTTCTTCAAACGGGCAAAATGTTTTGTATTTGAAAAGAATTTCAAATAGGCGCCAGATTTCGAAATAAATTAAAATCAATTTCAGAAAAAAAGCGAAAATGTTCAGTTCTCCAAATGCAGTGGCGTGATACTGGCTGAGGGGCTGAACAAAGTGGCGAGACTATTTATGGAACGTTAATGGTGAAATTGGGCAGAACGAAGTGTAGACTGCGGTCTCTCGCTCTCTCTCTCTCTCTCTCTCTATCTGTGTGAGTCTTTCCTGTGTTCATTACACGGTTAATTTGCCATTTGATTTAGAAAGAAATGAAAATTATAAACAGTAGAAAGAAAAATCTTACAAATTTTATTTTTGTTGAAAAATAAATTTTGTCACTCTTCTTATGACAAAGTTCCGTTTACTCACTAAATTCCTGGAATTTTCACTTTCCCTCTAATTAATAGTCCAATGGTCCGGCGCTACTGAGAGTATTTGTGGGCCCACAATAAAATACCTAACCTTTGTTAAGCCATGATTTCAAAAAAAATCAAACTCTAACTGCTTTGCTGCTACCTGTGGCTTGAAATCATGATCTAGATCCGACATTCTTATCTTAAATGTGTAATAACATTTCATCAACTTTCCAGCCACTGTTTAATGACCATTTTCCCCTCCTTGAGATTTTTTTTTTTTTGCTTTCCTTTTCCTTTTCAAACCATTACGAATGCGAGTCATGTCTGGAGTTAACGAAAAAAGAAGAGAAAAAACTAGAGTAAAATAGTGTAGGCCCACGTAGTCAATCATCAGCCAGCAGGTAAGCAAATGCATATGAAATGAGAAACCTTTTTGTCCGTTTTGGTAATTAAAGCAAAAGGTTCATTTACCTAAGTCCGTGTCCGTCCGCTCATCTTCGGTGTTACAGATAATGAAAGATGTTGTACAGCCAACAGGAGCATGAGCTGGGACGAGCAGACCGAGGAGTTGTTAACAGGAATGTAATGAGAATTGTTTTATTTTCCACTCTCCATTAATTTTCTTTGAAATAAAGTAATTAATGCGGCATTGTAAGGGGTTTTCCATTTCAGCGGAATATGAAAAACAAATCGTTATTCACCGGCGACAGAAGGAGATTAGGAAGATGAGATTTCATTCGAAAAGATTAAATGCTTTGGTGGGTTTACAATATGAACTTATGAATGTTTTTCTTGGTACACTCTGAAACGGAAGTCTTAGATATGATGACATGAAATCAGTTGATCAGTTGTATGTCTCACCCAGCCCAGTACCCTCTTCTCATGTGGAAATCATTTTCCCCATTGATTCGTATTCTAATAAATTAATTAAATTCCAATAAACTAAAGTACAAAACATGGAAGTGCATTCAAATCAATTTTCATTTGTTTGTTGGTCATTTGTTTTTCAAATTCATTTACTTGTTGTCCCATAAATTACACAATAAAACGCGTCACTGCAACCAACCCATACAGTGGGGGGGAAATTGGTAAAAAATACTGGCCAGATACCAGTTGAATAGGCTGCAAGCAGAAATGTGGAAGATGATCACAGAACTCGACTGTCGTTTTAAAAAATTCCATATTTTTTTTTAATTTTTCAATTTTTCAAATAAAATTCTGCTCCCACTGTGCCTTAGACACTAACAATTTCATTCTCGATTAACATAAATGGTCAAGTTGTCGCTCGGGACATTGTGTCACATGTAGCGTTGTCAGCGAGCATAAACAAATATCATTGGCGGTAGCGACGATGGCGTCTGACACCATGACGCCATTCCATTACGACGGCGGACAGGCATGCGAGCTCAAATCAAGTAACCAAATGAAAATTGATGGTCATTACAAGAATTTTTGGTGGGTGTGAGTGTTTTTCTCTCTCTCTCTCTCTCTCTGTTTTCTGATGTTGTTGTTGATTGGTAAGAGGTGCTTAGGTGATGATAAGATTAGGCCATGGTGGCAAAGGGGAAAAGAAAAGGTGATTAATAATTCATGTAACCTAGCGTTGATTAGGGGAAAGTGTTTAACATTGTATCTCCCTCTGGTCGACCAAGGATGGTCGCTCATATTTTACCAGTTGAAATTATAGTGAAATCCTTTACAGGCCATTGACTTGCAGTTGATATTATCCCAAAATTCCTTTATAGGCCATAGACTGTCATGGAATCACGCATTACAATTGTCGGGTTTTCTTTTACTGTTCTATCTCTCTTTACGTTTAATAAACAACAACAATGGTCACAAAGTCTAGTCACCTACATACGGTGTAATCAATTTCAATTAGTTACACACATAAAACAATTAACAAAATAAATACTTACATTGCACTAATACAGTGCTGCCAATAGACGCGTTAACATCTTAATCTACTCCAGTCCGATTTAATTGACCGACGACCACAAGAAATCGAACAGTAGGCCAATACAACAAGTGGACACTTGAGATATTGAAAACCGGGGAAATGAACGGCAGGAGCGGAAGGATGGTGTACAGGGAGAAAAATGTCGGGAAATGTCCTAGCTCAGAAATCTGGGGTCGAGTAGACGTAATCGAGGGACAAATCGTTCTTATTGTAAACACAGATCTAAATTGTGCTACGTCCGTGGTCACATTGCGCTTTTAAATTTTTTTTGCCAACTCGAAGGACCAAAAGAAGCGAATTTTACCTACCACCGTATACGGAACGATTAAGCCAAGGTGACTCCTGTTTGAATGCACTTCTGAGGTGGAAGTAACTGAACCCCCCCGTGAACGTCCGTGGTCACATTGCGCTTTTACATTTTTTTTTGGCCAACTCGAAGGACCAAAAGAAGCGAATTTTACCTACCACCGTATACGGAACGATTAAGCCAAGGTGACTACTGTTTTAATGCACTTCTGAGGTGGAAGTAACTGAACCCCCCCGTGAACGTCCGTGGTCACATTGCGCTTTTACATTTTTTTTTGGCCAACTCGAAGGACCAAAAGAAGCGAATTTTACCTACCACCGTATACGGAACGATTAAGCCAAGGTGACTCCTGTTTGAATGCACTTCTGAGGTGGAAGTAACTGAACACACCCCCCCCCCCCCCCCCATCATCATATCCTTTTGTTTATGGAATTGTTTATTTATTGTCCCATTGTCCGGCGAAAATTCCAACAATATCCCGTGAATTGCGTGCACGACCATACCGTGTACATATATCATAGTTTCGCCACAACCACGACAGCCAACAACTTAATTAGTTAAACAAATACAGTTTTAGATGGAGCAATTAACTAAACAAATACCAACATATCAGTGTAACACTTGAGATAGACGAATAAACATTGAACGCAACGCTCGCACACGCATTAGATGGCCAGAGACAGCGGGCCAACGGCAAAATGTTTCCAAGCATTTTGAGCACATTTGTGACACAGCAGTTGACAGTTGGAGCAGCGTTCAATCAAACGATTTTCCACGATTTCCACAACTTGCTGGATATTCGAACTATTGTCCTGTACAACGATCAGAATCAATGGCCCGCCCTCGTGGAGTATCTGCCCGAGGACTGTGCACATGTGGTGATTACCCAAGATGTTCCATGGAAGTTGAAAGAATATTTCGGTGAACTTGTACTGAGTGTGGTCTTCGTAAGGGCTGAAGGAAACGCGCCCATCTTTAGGATCCTGCAGCAGACAATGCAGCATTGGCATTTGAAGTATGTGTTGTTTATCAGTCTGGAGACATTGGAACCATTGGCCAAGTGGCGAACGTTGTTTCGTTGGTGTCATGTTCGGGGTTTCTTTAATACCCTACTAATGGATGTTGACGGCTCGATCGTGGCTTTTGGTCACTTTCTTGGCCAGCAGGTGTTTAGAACCAACCTCAAGGATTTCCTGGATTACAGAAGCCACTTGTCGAACTTTCACGGTTTCCCCATACGTGCCACTCTGGGCAATAATCCGCCCAGAGCTTTGGTTTGGTACGATGCCCACGATACGCTACACTTAAGCGGCTACTATGGCAAAGTCCTGAGCCTGTTTGCCAGCCATTACAATGCCTCACTGGACTTTGTGATTTTGTCCCACTTGGAATACTATAGCGAATTTGAATGTTTGGAATATATCGGCCAACATAAGGCGGATTTGTGTGGCGATGCCATGCCCATGAGCTCCGACTACATAACCACCGCCGCCGAGGAAATCAGTCAGAGTTTTCTAATCGTGCCCTACGATAAACCCTTGGACAGATTTTACTACTTCCTGAAACCCTTCCAGCTGGAGGTGTGGCTTCTGCTGGCGTTCTGTTTGTTGTACAAAACACTAACGCTGGCCGCCTTGCAACGCCGGCAAGGACATGCCTGGGATGTGGGCTTAAATGCCCTGAACTCTTTGCTGGCGCTATTAAATCTGTCGTTTCAGCTGCAACGACTGCAGGGCTGGCGTCGCAAATTCCTCGAGTTCATTATGTTTGTGACGGGTTTCGTCGTGGCCAACTGGTATTTGTCCATACTGTCGAGTGTACTCTTCAGCCGTTTGTACACGGACTACATAAATTCGCTGGAGGATTTGGTCAGCCACAACATCTCCATAATGATCAGTGAGGGCGAACAATTTGTGCTCAATGCCTCGGATATATCGCCGCTGATTAGCCGACAACTTCGGCTGGTGGACAACGAGCAGCTGTGGCATCATCGCCGGAATCTTATGCCCTCGTTCGCCTACTACAGCCAGTATGACAAGAACTATTTCTATTTGCATCAACAGCGGTTCATGCTGCGTCCACGTATGAAGGAACTCAGTCACATACCCATAAATCCGGTCTATGCCGGCATGCCGATGCGGGCCAACTGGCCCCTGCAGGATAAGCTAAACAGTCACATGCGCTACATGATAGACAGCGGCATCTATTTACGTCTCATGTCGGATACCAATGACGACGGCATACGCATGGGTTATTTGAAATATTTTCCCACCGAACATCAGCGGGTGGAACCGCTGGGTGTGGAATATTTTCAAATGGCCGGTGTACTTTTGGCCGTGGGCTTTCTGCTGGCAACGGTGAGTTTCGCTTTGGAATTGTTGATGGCTTGGAAAATATAAGACCAAATAGATGAGCGATTTTGATGTGAAAAACTTTATTGATGGTGTTTTTATTTCGAAAAAAAAGAGACGGTCAAATAGTCTGTGTAGACTTCCCGCTAATTGTGACTCCGCCGCCAGCACTTTTGATTGTGGTTAGTCTCTTGGCGAAGACAATAGATGAGCGATTTTTATGTGAAAAACTTTATTGATGGTGTTTTTATTTTGAAAAAAAAAAGCTCTAGCATGAAGACGGTCAAATAGTCTGGCCGCCGCCGCCAGCGCTTTTAATTGTGGTTAGTCTCTTGGCGAAGAACCTAAGAAGATAATTCAAATCGTGAGGCCCTTCAGGGTCCTTATACTCAAATGTAAATGCTTTTGCCTGTAATAGAGCTTTACTTCTTATTGTAAACACAGATCTAAATTGTGGTACGTCCGAGGTCACATTGCGCTTTCAGTTGTCATTTTACATTTTTTTGACCGACTCGAAGGACCACAAGAAGCTAATTTTACCTTCCTCCGTATACAGAACGATTAAGCCAAGGTGACTCCTGTATTAACGCACTTTAGATTCTCTGGAGACCAATGATAATCTAGAGGGTGTACAACCTACGTCACATGTCGACATTCCCAACAGAGGGCAGTTGCTCTAGTTTTTTCTACGAAGGAGATTATACAGCTCACCAATTCCGTTTGCTGTCATCTTAAATTCAATTCACTGAACTGTTTTGCTGCTATCCGATTCGGTTGGGTGCCCTACCAAAGCCTCATCAGTTAACTGAATTAAACGGGAATACTATTCAATTCGGTTAGCTGTGAAAGGCATTATTTTAACTGCCACACTTTTGAATTCATCCGATTCGGTCAACTGTCATACAAAGGGCCGTACAAGTTATTATTAATTTAATTTAATTTATTATTAATTTATTTAATTTGTACAATAGTAGCATACGTTCAATTAATATAACTGCCGCAGTATTACAGCCATTCGATTTGGTTGCATTTTTGTCAGTTAACCGAATCGATTGTTTATCGGAATAATATTAAAGGAATGAATACAAATTAACTCACAGAGCAAACTGAAGGGCTGCTGATAATTAAGTTAAATTCTTTTAAATGCCACACTTTTGCAGTTATCCGATTTGCCCATCTGACATACACAACTAGTAAAGGTTGAATTAATTTAACTGCCACAGTAATTTGGCTATCCCATGTATGCAAAAAGCTTTTAACTTCAATTCATTGAACTGCCTGTTCTGTCGTCAGATAACTGCAAAAGTGTGGCATTTAAAAGGATTTACCTCAATTATCAGCGGCCCTTCAGTCTTCTCTGTGAGTCAAGTCGTATTCATTCCTCTACTATTACACCGTGTTACACACTTTCTTTCCTATGAACCAAATTTACTTTTTCGGAAAGGGGATACAAAATAAAAATACACGTGTATCGGCGATTTTCATGTACACGTCAGAATTTTTTTCTTTAAGTTTGAAGTATGAAGATCGTAGTGGCCTGTGTGAAAGCCTTTGGACCGATTTTTAACCCTTTTTCAGTGATCCAATCGAGCTGATTGATTTGCAGGCAGACTCGTGGAAATGTCTGTATCACGTCAAATTTTTAAAAAAATAATTATTTTTTATCAATTCTCAGATTTTCCTAATTTTTTTTTTAAATGGTTATCGTTTATGTTTAAGGTTTCAGTTCCAAAAACATTTTTTTTATTTTTATTACCACACCTTTGCAGATATCCGTTTATTTGCACTAGTTATTCTCTGTATTTGGTAGCTTCTCATATTTTACGAGAGAGTGTACTTACTCGTTGTAAAGAGTTTTGTAACTCGTACTTTTCGAGAGAGAGATGAGGAGAGTGAAAGTGGGCTGTACTCCCTGATTCCAAACTAAACAACTTGTGGCAGTTATCCGAATTTCATTTGAGCATAAAAACCTTTACTTGCTTCTTTTAATGAAGTGGCGCCTGTGCGACTTCCTCTGCAGAGCAACTACTAGACAAAAGAAAATGCCATAATGAAGCCCCTCTAAACCGTATCCAAATAACCTCTGTCGTAAAAAACAATGTAACCCAATAAAATCCAACAATTTGTTTAACCAAATCCGCCGTCTGCCGTTTTCACTGAGAGCTAATAAATAAATGTCATTGTTGTTGTTGATAACAACACACCCACAAATAATTGTTAATTTTTATTGTTTTTCTGTTGAATGAAAATCTAAATTCAATTTCACATGACATGTGTCGCATAACACTCGACCGACAATGGCAAACCAAAATTTCATTCAAGTCCGAATTAAATTGAAATGTAAAACATTGCCCGGCGCAAGGGGTACGGACACTTAATTGTTTACCAAATGTTCGATTTGTTGTTTTAATTGAACTATTCCAAACTCAAAAATGCTTTCCAATAAATTTCGAAAAACAATTATATTTTTGGGGAGGGAGATTTTCCCCAATTCACTCGAAATTTGTTAATTTGTTTAAATTAAACGCCTCGTTTAACAAACTGCGACAGACAAATGTCTGCAGCCACAACAACAATAACAACTGCAATTGTTCAATTTATGTTTGTAACCCATTTTATGGCGGTATTTTTTTTCGTCTTCTATCGCTTCTGTGTTCGTTTCCTCAGTTCATTTCACATCAATTCAATTCATTTCAAGTCATTACTCTTCCATCCATTCGATCATTTTGGAATTTCAACCAGAGGAACGAACCGAACGCAAGAAGCCAATAAAAGATTCATTAGCGGAAGAGAAAGACGTTTTAATTGCTTTTTACCACATTTTCAATTACTTATCGAAAAAAGATTATTGATAGCAAAAGAAGAAGAAGAAAAACATTCAAACGCCACAAAAGGAAACACTTTTGAAACGTAAAAGCTGACTAACCACACAGACCGTAGAATAAGAAGTGGGCTTAGCATCTTAAGGCGGGAAGTAAAAGGATGAGAAATCTTGAACAGAATGAATTTCGAACTAAACATTTAACCAAACCAAAAATGAGCTGAGTAAGCTAGTTGGGGTCATTGCAGGACACACCTATTTAGTATAGGATGTTCCGAAAACGACGAATGTGGGGCAAGCGGAGAGGACACCAAAACGGCGGAACACCAGTGCGCTGCTTTCTCGCAGATCAGGAAAGTCCAATTAGGAGAGGACACCTTAGATGACCTGTCGGTCGTCAAAGCAATGGACATAAGGAATTTTATAGAGTGGACCGAATTGCTAACGTAAAAAATAGGGGAAGGGAATTCGTAGAAGAAACAGGCCGACTTGCTGGCCTAGGTGTATGTCAACGACATGAGACGGTCTAACCTAACCTAAACTAAATACAAACCGCCAGACAAAGCGAAACTAATTAAAGAAATCTTAAGCCACCTTATAATGTACTAGTAAGTTGTAATGCGCCTATGGCGCCCGTTAATTTGCTTGAGAAAGTATTTGTTACTTAATTTTAAAAATTTTGTAAAAAATATTTTGAGAAAACTATTTTGTAAAAAAAAATTTCGAAAAAAAATAAAATTGGAAAAAAAAATTTGTGGAAAAAAAATTTTTGCTGAAAAAAAAATTTAGAAAAAAAAAATTTTGTTGAAAAAAAAAATTTTTGTGGAAAAAAAATTTTGTTGAAAAAAAAAAATTTTTGTAAAAAAAAAAAAATTTGTAAAAAAAAAAATTTTGGAAAAAAAAATTTTGGTAAAAAAAAAATTTGGGGAAAACACAATTTCTGTACAAAAAAAAAATATTATTTTTTTTATTATTATAGAATGCCTATTTAAATTCCTACGTACTGCGTGACAGAGTCAGTGAATCAGTGTCGAGGGTAAATATATATTAAGATTCCCAACACTCCCTCTGAAGCTTTGTTATATTTCAAATCTTTTCCGAGTAGTTCAATTTTATTCACAAGATTCTGGGCTAAAAACTTAAACCGCCTTTGTTGAGAAAAATGTGTTTTCATACATTTTTCTTAGCAAAGCCATTTTAGATGTTTATGAATACGAAGGTAATTATCTATTTTCAGAATGTTATGAATAACACCGAACTAGTTAGACAGCTCATATCCGGTGTGTACAAACTTTCGTTAGCTTTTCATTCATTGAATTAATTTTAGTTAATTCCCGCCCGTATAATGAATTCCAATTAAAGAAATTGCCATTTTCATAAGTGTGGGTTAATTAATAAGTTTTGGAATCTTTTTCTAACCCCAGTCCAAAAGACCTTTGCCCAAAGAGGGCGAGAGGGGGGGGGGGGGGAAAGGGGTATTAGACCATTTTCTTCGAACCTTGTCTGTTTGGTATTGCTTGGGTTATTTCACAACCTAATGAAATCTAAAAATTTAAGTGAGAAATAATTGATGGTATCCCTTTTTTTGGCGGATAGCTTTGTCTTTCACGTTTTCGATTGCCCCAATTTCAGGTTGTTGGGTTGTTGCTGTTGTTATTGTAGTCTGGCTTAAATGATTGGTCACCTTTTTCATGGTGTTTTTTTTTTTTTTCGTATTGTTTCTTCTTTGGGTTTAAATGTGGTTTCTTTAAAGGTATTTAGAAATTCGATTTCATTGTTTATTATGAACGCCTTAAGTACAATTTGCTTGTTGTTGCCTTGAGGCTTTGTTGTTGTTGTTGTGGTTTTCTTTGGGGGGGTTTCAAATGTTAGGTTTACATGCCACAAATTATTTACTTCCTGTGTGTGCTGGCTGTTGTCCGAACTGACTGACTGACTACTGACCCGGCCGGCCGGCATGAATGAATTTTTTAATGGACCTTAGCTGATCTGTTGTTGTTTTTGTTTTTTGTGTTTTTTTTGTAGCTTTCTTGTGTTTTGTTCACAAAACTTAAGCCCAACTAGAGCTACTTAGCTGTTTGGCTTATCTCGTTTTTATGTTCAACGTGTGCTTAGAGAGCAGGTAGTCGTTTCACGTCATTTTAACCTCTTTTAGTTTACAAAGACTTTAGGCTTAAGATTTGTTATCGCCTTTTAATTAGTTTTGCCTTGTCTGTAGGTTTAGATTTTGGAGATCGTATGCGGCTGTAGAATATTTGTCACCTCATTTTTTAAAATAAGAAATCAATAATTCAGACGAATGATTTAGATAAGCGGTGATAATGTCGACATCCCGTGGTGCAAAAGAGAGACTGAGAGGGAGATTAAGACATTTGTTGTTGATGCGGCAACACAGAGGCCAATTGACAGCTAAAAACAGTAGTTTTGACAGTTTACCAACTGTCAAATGAAATCCTAACCCTTAACCCTTTGCGTGGCTAATAAATGTGTATGGCCAACTATCATCTAAATTGACAAATATTTTTGAAAAAACCACCGAAAAGGTTAAATGAAAAAATGACAAATGAAATCATAAATGCCCGCTTTTAAGAAGAAATCATAAATGCCCGCTCAAAAATATTGATTTATTTATTACACTGTACAACACAAAAAAAAATTACAAGGTCCGACCTAGAAATTTTGATAGAGGAGACAAAAAAAAAAGACACGTGTATCGGCGTTTTGAAAGTTTACATCTGGGTGTCATTTTGGGGGGAGGTAAAGTTTCCCCCAAATGCAAATTTTGTATTGTCAATCGGCATAGAAAATCGAGTAAAGCTTACGTTTAAGTATAAGGTGTGTTCAGCAAATTTATGCCAAATGTTGCGGAGAACAATTTTGTAGAATATGTTAACCCTCTAACTCCTCAAGGCATGGGTCTTTTTTGTCCTTCTTTTAAAAAAGAGCAAAAAACACCATTAAAACAGGTATTTAAGGGGTTAAAATGTTCCGCAAAAATATTCGCCGTGAAATTTTACTATAAGTCCCTAAATACACCATAGAGTTCAAGTTTCACTCTAACAATTGCAGCCAAGCTTTCTGATGAAGGTCGTCACGGACCCGAAATCGCGATAAAAGCAGTGGGCAGCCAGGGAAATACATTCCACTTGCCATTTTGTAAAAAACTTGTCTTCTATTTATAGAGGCAAGAGGTCTAGAGCCGGACAATATCCTGTTCATATGATAAAATCATAAGACCGAAATAAAACAAACGCTAAACATACAATTTTTAATAAATGCAAAATTAACCCTAAGCTCTCTAGTGTTGTGTCTTATTTCTGACTTTCTGGTTGAATTTTCCGTTTTCGTGTATTTAGGGACTTATAGTAAAATTTCACGGCGAATATTTTTGCGGAACATTTTAACCCCTTAAATACCTGTTTTAATGGTGTTTTTGCTCTTTTTTAAAAGAAGAACAAAAAAGACCCATGCCTTGAGGAGTTAGAGGGTTAACATATTCTACAAAATTGTTCTCCGCAACATTTGGCATAAATTTGCTGAACACACCTTATACTTTAAACGTAAGCTTTACTCGATTTTCTATGCCGATTGACAATACAAAATTTGCATTTGGGGGAAACTTTACCTCCCCCCAAAATGACACCCAGATGTAAACTTTCAAAACGCCGATACACGTGTCTTTTTTTTTTGTCTCCTCTATCAAAATTTCTAGGTCGGACCTTGTAATTTTGGAAAAAATTTGATTTTGTTGTACAGTGTTATTAATTACAATGCAATGTACATTTATATTCGAATTTTTGGTCCAAGTGTAAAACGGGTGACACAGACCAAAAGTCTCTGCTGGAAATCGAACCCACAAACACCTCGCTGCCAACTCACCTATCAGGACACTTGAAAACAAAGAAGTTTGCGGATATTACACAATTATTTTCAATCCATTTCCATAAGTAATTGTAATTGTGGTTATTTGTTTGACAATTGCTGGAGAATTTTCCGCATTTTGTCAATCACAATGACAGCGACCCATTGTGATTTATCCATTTTAACAGGGTGTCACATTTTAACGGGTAAGGAAAACTCATTGCCGGCAAAAAATAAACAGATAGTCATCCCACACAAATCATAGCTCTCGATTATTAAACGGAGGCTGTATCAAGTGACCAGGAGATTTTTTTGTGTATCAAACGACCGGCAAAAGCCAAAGTGAGAGAACGTTTGCTTCCCTTTTCATAGACTTTCGTTTTGGTTAATGTTGGTGGTTCGCAAATCAGCTGTTGGCCACAAAGAAAGCAATCGAACTTTAGAACAGAAAAAGGCGAGAAGAAATAAGTATTTTTTTTCTTTCTTCGCAAACCAGCTGTTTGTAACATAGAGAGACAAAGGAGAAAAGTATTTTTTTTTCTTCTCAAGACATG